>JAPPVO010000014.1:18922442-19562298 GCA_030407325.1 Camellia japonica
TAGGGTATCAGACAAGCTTGTTTGTGACTTTGTGTTTATTCAATCTGTCTATGTGTCTATATACACACATACACATTGTTCATATACTTGATGCTTTAGTAGTTTGTCATTGTTCTTGACTTTTGCACATCTGCGCACACATGCTCAGTGTTCTTGAAAAATGTTACTTTCTTGACTCTGAATCATGTTTTTTTTTTTTTTCCTTTTTTCTTTTCTGTTTTGACTTGTTTCCAGATTCTTGCCCTTGATTCTTGTTTCCGTATAGTCTTAGGTTTGGGGATAGAAATCACGTTCCTTAGGAAAATTGAAACAAATCCCTCGTAAATCTTCAAAAACCCTTGCCTTGGTCCCAACTTAGGTTTTAGCCGAGGTCTTTGAACTTATATCAACCACTCTTTTCTGAAATTTTGCCATAGTCTTCACTAGCCAACATCATGGGTATGTTCAGGTAGAGAGTAGATACCCCAGAAAAAATAGAGTATTTCTATCAAGAGTTCTCTATTCCAGCCGATATTCAACTCATGTTGGCTAGGGAGGAGGACTCTATCATGCCTGATGGAGATTCCATGCCTTTCCCAATAGTGGCCTTTATAGAGTGTGGACTTCAGTCCCCCCTAGACATTCTCTTTAGGGAGGTCCTTCATTAGTATAAGCTCAACCCTATGCAGCTAACCATCAACTCATATAGGGTTATCAACGGCATAATTAAACTAGCACACCGAGAAAAAGCTAGGATCACTTTAGCCAATATCCAATTCTGCTATACCATGTGTGGCTTTAAGTCTGAAAAAGGCTACATATACTACGTCAAGCCCAAATCCACCGCCTTTAAACTAATAGCCACCTCCCAGACTCCAACAAGGGTACTGGAGATGATTACTTTTGTGTCTCGGGCAACTGGGAGTTTTCACCTGGCGACGACCTCCATCTCTATCCTCTGAGCCGAAGTTTTTAAAGACGGTAATGGTAAGACTTAGTCATTGGTACTGAAATTCCATCTTGGTTAAGGTTTCTAGTTTAGTCATTTCTTCTAATGTTTGCTCTTTGTTTTCTGCAGTTCTTCCTCAACCGACAAGGGATTTCGGCAATCATTCGTTCTGAACCGAGATCTAAAGAAGCTCTTAGACCTCCTTATGCAGAAGTGCAAGGCGCCTCTTCTACTGAATTACATACCAATATACAAGTCGGCCCTTCCCGATGTTCCACCGAAGTAAGACCCCTCCTTTTGCCACAACTCCACCAACAACTTCATCTCCAAGGCCAGATCAGGCCTCCACCTCTGAACTAACTGAGCAACCATCTACTTCTGCCCCTCAACTTATTCCTCCATCCCAGTGCCAGTGCCAACGCCGACGCCGAGCTTCAATCTCTACCCTTGCCGGCAGAACTCGCAGCCACAAACGCCGATATTCTGAGGCATCGGCTTACGACCCAGCCAATCCCCCAACCGCCCTTCCAACAATACATTTCGGCACCAAAGTAACAATTGCTTCCACTGCCAACGAAATGGGCCGTAAAACAGCCATCGTTGAAGACCTTCTTGCCAATATCCCTGGGATTGTGACGGTGCAATCCTCGTTTTGTCCATCCCAGTCAAAGCCCAAGCCAAAAAGAGTGAAAAAGGCCAAGGCTAAGGCCACAGTCACTTAGATTAATTCTGAGGACACTATGGCGATCTCGAAATTGGCCAAGGTAGAGAAGAGCCAAATGGCTGTCAAGAAGAGGCCAGCCGAGGCCGATGCATCTGATTCCCAACCACCTAAAAGGCCGAGGTCTGACCAACCTGAGGATGGCCGCAGCTTCCCTCGCAATATAGCCTGGGCTCCCGAGGTCATGGTGGATGACAGACCCCTGACAGCTGGCGACAGCGCAATGAATCTTGAAGTTGGGGCAGCCCCGTCAACAGCTGTTCTTTTACCAGAAGATATGAACCATATGGCTGAATTGCATGAATATGAAAACTTTACCCTTATGATGCAACACTCGGTCTTGGTAAGTCTTTTTCTTACTCTTTTATAGGTCTTTCTTATACTTAGTCAAATTTAACTAATGTGTTTTACTTCTTGCAGGCTATCCAGCATGCTCATTCATACGCGGTCAAGACTGAGATGATAGAGAAGGAATTGGCAAAGAAGACTAAGGAAGCTGCCAAACTCCTTTCCTCACTCAATCATGCCGAAGCCAACAATCGAGCTCTGCTGGATCAAGCCAAGGCTTCCAAAACTGCTCAGGATTTGGCTGAGGAAAAAGCAAAAATGGCCGATTCTGAAGCCGAGGCCGCTAGAGCCAATCTTGAGGCTGCCAAGGCCAAGGCAACTGATTTAAAGGCTAAGCTTCAAGAGGCCCTTGACTAAAAGGAGGTGCAGGTCAAGGCAGCCGATGAAAAGGCTTATGAAGAGGGACATGCCGCTGTCCGTGACTAGTACAAAGAGCAAGTCAACCTGGCTTGCAACCGAGGTTATTACTTCGGCTGGACGGCGACCCTGAATAAACTCTCTGTCCCAATGGACTCTCCCATGCGAGACATCAACCAACTCCAAGTACCCTTTCCTTCAACTTCCAAGGACTCAGAAGACGAAGCTAGGAATGATGGGGCTGATGATGCCGATGAAGAGAAGGTCTATGTTAGGAACAAGTCCCCTACTCTAAATGAGCAACTCCTTGACTTGACTCAGGATGATGAAGACAAGGTCTCCAAGAGTGCCTCTCCTAAGAAGGACTCAACTTCTGAGGTTTATGCTGCTGAAAAGAGCTTCGACCAGACTCTTCTTGAAATTGACACCAAGATTGTCGCGAAGAAGGAAGCCACCTTGCCAATCGAGGCCGACACAACGCCAACAACTGAGGTTGAGCAATCTGGGACTGATGCCCACGATTCCAATGCTTAGGATTTTTGACTTGAACTTTACTTCTGAACAGTCTGTACTTTTTATAACTTCTGGACAAGTAATCTTTTTGTGGACAAGTAATCTTTTTGTAGGCCGAAGTGCCTTTTTGCCCATGAACAAGTTTCTCTTTTTTAAATGCAAGTCTTCTCTTTTCTTTTAAATGTTGAATGTTTGCCTTTTATGCAAATTTATTGTTTTCATACTTAGAATATTTTTGTATGCCTTAACTACATAGTAACTTTAGGATGTAATACCTCGGATATAAACCTTGAATGTTTTCCTTGGCCAACCATCAGAATACCTCGGCTAACACTTAAAAATATCAAAATATTTTTACAAGTGTTATTTAGTATCACTTTTTACCTTCATATGCTATCTTCTAAGACTTTACTCTTTCCAAGTTTGGACGACCTGGTTGGTTACCTCGGGTAATATGTATCTCGGATACTTTATTCATAATTACCTTGGCTAACTCTCACTTGTAAATTTCTCCGAAATTTCAACAAGTGTTAAGCCCATTTGACTTGTAAATTTGTCTATAAAATTTCAACAAGTCCCAAGCACTTAAAACTTTTAAACTTATTCATCATTCTCCAGCTCTCTCCCCCCTAATGTGAACCTAAGTTTCACTTAAGTTCACATTAAGCATGTGTCTATGGTCTTTTACCGAAGTTAGATTCAAATAAAGACGAGGTTGTCAACCTTGGTTTCTCTATTAATCTAACCGAAATGCACTTAGTTCCAATCTGTGTTTGACTTTGCTGACATGGCAAGTCCAGGTTAATCCAACTTAGCTCAACTTCATTATATGCAAGTATAACTCAACTCTGCCATATAATGAGTCTAAGTTATTCGTCATGTTTCATTCAGAAACATCGCCAACTTAGTTCAACTTTATTATATGCAAGTATAATTCAACTCTGCCATATAATAAATCGAAGTTATTCATCATGTTTCATTCAAAAATATCGCTAACTTAGTTCAACTCTATTATATGCAAGTATAATTCAATACTGCCATATAATAAGTCTAAGTTATTTGTTATGTTTCATTCAGAAACATCGCCATGGGACTGGTCAGTCCTATCACACAAATTTCAAACCAAACTAAAATTTTATTATTACTTCAGCTAATAAAATTATGACATAAACTTTTTAAAAAATAAAAAATTCTAATGATAGAAAAACTTCAAGTTGCAAGTGTTCCAGGGTCTTGGAAACTCTTTGCCATCACTGTCCTCAAGTCGATATGCCCCAGTGCTGGCGATCGAGATGATTCTGTAAGGTCCCTCCCAATTTAGGCCTAACTTTCCTTTCCTAGGATCTTTTTTGTTGCCGACAACTTTCCTCAGCACAAGGTCCCCCATTTTGAACTTTCTTGGGTTGACCTTCTTGTTGTAAGCCCTAGCAAGTTGTTGCTAGTATACCCCCAGCTAAATTATTGCTCTCTCTGTTTTCTCCTCCAGTAGGTCCAGATCTCGGGCTAGGAATGCCTCATTGGTCCCATTTTCTACTCCCTGGGTTCTGATCCCCGGAATGCCGACCTCTAGTGGGGTAACTGCTTCAGTGCTATGCTCCTTAATGGTTTGAACTCCCATCAACAAAAAGGCGGGAGGAGTCGCCGATGTAAATATCGCAAGGCTTGAGTTTCTTTTTTTTCTTCTGCTCTACTGTGGGGTTTTTCATTCCCAGTTGAGTCTCCTCTTGTTCCATTGGACATGCCAAGCCGCGGCTCACCGGAGCCCGACGTAGGATAACGCCAGGTGTGAACTCGGCTACAAAGTCGACTAGAACCTGGCCTTTGATTGTCGTCCTAGGTCTAAACTTAAGTCATATTGGCCCAATACCACTGCCCATCTGGCTACCCTGCCTGTTAGATGTCCTTGTTGCAGTAGGGACTTCAAGGGGTGCTCAGTTAATATCACAATTTTGTGGGCTTTGAAGCAATGAGTTAATTTTTTTGAAGCCATCACCAAGGCTAGCGTTAACTTTTCCAGAGGTAAGTACCTGGTTTCTGCATTTGCTAAGGTTTTACTCACATAGTACACTGCCATTTGTTTCCATTTCTCTTCTCTGATTATCACTGTACTTATTGCGTGCTTTGAAATAGCTAAGTATAAAAATAGCTCCTCTCCAGGTATTGGATTTGACAGAACTGGAGCTGTGGTTAGGTATTTCTTCAAGTCGGCCAAGGTGACTTCGCACTCCTCTGTCCACAAAAAATCTGTGGACTTCTTCAATAAACTGAAAAATGGTTTACACTTATATGAACTTCTGCATATAAATCTATTCAGGGCTGCGGCTCTTCCTGTTAACATCTGTACTTGTTTAGCCGATATTGGGCTTTTCAAGTCCAAGATAGCCTTGATTTGATCTGAACTTGCCTTAATGCCTCTTCTGGTAACCAAATATCCTAGGAACTTATCGGATCTAACTTCAAATGCATACTTCAAAGCATTGAGTCAGAGCCGATATGTTCTAAGGATATCAAAGATTGCTTTTAAGTCGGCTAGGTGATTATCAGGTCCTTTGGTCTTCACGACCATGTCATCAATGTATACTTCCACTGTTTTGCCAATCAGGTATCTGAACATCTTGGTCACCAACCTCTGGTAGGTTGCTTCTGCATTTTCCAATCTAAAAGGCGTCACTCTGTAGCAATACAACCCTTCTGGGGTGATAAATGCAATCTTCTCCTCATTAGAGGGGTACATTGTTATCTGATGGTACCCCCTGTAAGCATCTAGGAAGCTCATCATTCCATGCCCTGAAGTAATATCCATTAATTGATCAATCTTGGGGAGTGGGAACTTTTTTTGGGACAAGCCTTATTCAGGCTAGTGAAATCCACACAGACTCTCCACTTCCCATTCTTCTTTTTCACAACAACTGTGCTTGACAACAAGTGGGGTAATTTACCTCACGAATGGCTCTGGCCTCCAACAATTTGTCCACTTCTTCTTCGACTGCCTCCACATGGACCAATGTCGGCCTCCTTGTTCGCTAAATGACAGGTTTGGCCGACCTGTCTACATTTAGTCTGTGGCAAGCAATCTCGGGATCAATGACAGGCATCTCGTATGGCATCCAGGAAAACACCTCTATGTTTGCTTGTAAGAATGACTCTAACTCCTTGTCCTCCTCCTCGGCCAAACTTGAGCCGAGAAGGAAGAAAGGCTCTTCATCTCTTGTTGGACCAGGATCTTCTTAAAGGCTTCCTTACTTTTGTCGGCCGGCTCTTTGCCGACATCATCCATGACCTCCATGTCCTCGTCCTCAATCTCTACTATTTTTGCTTCTCGCACATTGCAGGTGGATTTCATTGCCGCCATGGAGCAATTCTTTGCTTGCACCTGATCTCCTCTGACCTCTTCAATTCCATACTCTGTTGGGAACTGTAATAGCTGGTACAGTGTTGAAGGAATACCCCTTACTGCGTGTAACCATGGCCTTCCCAAGATAACATTGTAAGGGGATGGGGTGTCAATTACTGTGAACTCTGTGCTTACCTTCTTGGTGCCTGCCTACACCTCCAATTTATTGCTCCTAGGGGCCATGTCGGTATTCCATTGAACCCGACCATTGGATTGTTGGACTGCTCTAGATCATCTCGGTGAAGGCCGAGCTCCTTGTAATATCTGACATACATGATGTCACAAGAACTGCCTGGGTCAATCAAAATGTGCCTTACCTGGCATTCTCCAATCTTGAGGGATACCACCAGAGCATCGTTGTGTGGATGTTGCACCATGTCTAGGTCAGCTTCCGTAAAGGACATCATTGGTCCCTGGTACTCGTCTATCCTAGGCCTCTTTTGCTAGACCTAATACACATGCTGCAAGTGTTTTACCCTCTGAGTCTCCCCATGTACCTTGTTTTCATTAACCCTCGAGTGAATCACATTGATCACTCGAGGTCCATCTATTTGCGGTTGTGGTGCTAGTGGAGGTGGTGCTGCCAGTGCTTGGGGCAGCCTTGCTTGCTCTTTCCTCATTCTAGCTTTCATCTACTAGGTCCCTTAAGTGATCTTGTCTAACCAGATCTTCCAAATGCGCCTTCAGGGCTCTACAACTCTGCGTCAGGTATCCATCTTCATTGTGGCAAGCACAGTGCTTCCTAAGGCTTCTTCTCATAAATTCGTCAGGAATCTTTTCTGGTGCTTTGTAATACGACTTGTTCCTGATCTTTTCTAGGACTTTATAAACCAAGATCCGGAACACAGTGGTGACTGCCTGTGCAGCCCTCAATCCTGTTTCTTGTCTATTAAAATTTATATTACATCGGCCTCGTTTCGGTAAGCCGTTTCTCTTCTCCTGTTTCAACGCCTTTGTTCCCGGCTTATCCTCTTCTGCTCTGGCATATTTCTCGATCCTTGTCATGAGTTCCTCCATACTCTTTGGCAGTGTCTTCGCCAGTGACTTTCGAAGCATGCAGTCATCCTCTAGGCTGTTCTTAAAAGATACGACCGCCAACTCTTGGTTGCATCCTGGTATTCGATTGAACACCTCGTAATATCTTTTGGCAAAAGCCCTAAGGCTCTCACCTTCGCCAATTTTCAAAGCCACTAGGGAGTCCACCCTTAACGGCTATAACTTATTTGTAACAAACCTGGCTACAAACATCTCGATCAGGTATTCCCAACTTTTCACAGTTCCTTTCGGTAACTTGTGAAACCAATCTGATGCGATTTCCCCAAAGGATGAGGGGAACACCTTCTAGAGCAATGGTTCGTTCCCAATATACATTGCCATTGAATTCAAATATAAGCTGACGTGAAAGTTCGAATCAGACTTACCGTCATATATATGGAACCTTGGCATGTGAAACCTTTTTAGGGCCTCAAACTTATCCAACTCAACCGAGAACGACGTTTTCGGCTTGACTGGAGATGTGACCTCAGCATCTTGTCGCTTCCTCTGGAGGTAGTCCTTCAAACCCTCCTTAGTCTGACCAGGAGCTCGACTGTCAACGGATTTCATTCTTTTTGGTGCGCTACTTCCCGGTGTCGTTGTGAGTCCTGTTAGACCTCCCTCAATTGATCGTGTCAAAACAAAGCTCTTTCCCTTGAACATGCCGATGTTCCTTGACATAAGTTCCCTTGGCACGAGGTGTCCTCTGAGACTCTCCTCGCTTGACCTCCCGCGAAGGTTGATGAGAATGCTCCTTTGCCTTGTCATGCTGAGGGACTGTAGGGACTGTTTTTTGCCCCCTTTTCTGGGCGTCGTTCTTGGCTGCTGGAATCAGGGTGTCCTCCAATAGAAATGGTGGTTGCATAACATTGTTCTGTATCATGAAATTGACAACCGATTGTAGGTCTGCCAACTTGTTTACCATTTTCTTCATCTCGCCGTCCCTCTTTAGGCATTTATCTTTTCATACCTACAGGTTGTTTTCGTTGTAATACTCGCTTCGGCCTGCTTTCTTCGGTACGTCTCCCTCTTGGCCGACGTCATTTTCCCTGGGATTTTGATCCCGAGGTTCTTCATTACAATTTTTCTCCTCTACGTTAGGATTGGCGTGTTTACCACTCCCATTAGGGATGTTGTCTCCAATCTTCTCTCTTTTTGCCCGTCATTGGCCATCTGTTCTCCTTACAATTCCCACAGACAGCGCCAAATTGTGGGTGTTGATTTTTGACCATACAACCAAACAGGGAAACTCAGCAGGAGAGTACCAGCAGAATAGATTAAGCCCGAACAACCTGACACAGAAAGATAAAAATCCGGTGATGGTTCGTCCATCCGAGGGCACTCCGATGATCAAGTCAGTAATTATCTCTCAAAGATAGCCAACAGTGCTTAACTCCCTAGACAGAGCCTAAAAAACATACCTTAGACCCACGAGGGTGCCTTACTTTTATAACCAGCACTAACCTAATCCCTGTAGAAATCTAGCTTCAATGGACTTTGGCTTAATGCTCATCTTAGACTCCCAGCTAGATAGAGATAAACTCTCTAAGAGTTCTATCTTTATCCAGACTGAGGTCCTCTCCTATTCTAAGACTCTTGTCCTCTATTTGAATACTTGAATTCCGATATCTCCGCAAATAACCTCGGCCTAGCCGAGAGCACCTCGGCGTCATGATTACGCCACGTAGCACCTCGACTAATACTTCGGCGTCACCTTGGCCACGTGTTGTCATTCACAAAATATGTCCCCACAGGTGGTGATGGTGTGATGAGAGAGAAACAAAAATAAGAAAAATAGAGAAAGTGGGTTTGGATAATTTTTAGAGAGAGAAGTGGTGGTGATAAGAAATATAAGGAGAAAAGAGAAATTTGTAGAGAGTGTAGAAACGGTGTTGGTGCTGGTGGTGATGTTGGTTGGTTGTAGTTTTGCATAAAAGGTAATGGTGGTGAGTTGAGAGGAGAAATAAAATATGACGGCGGTGGTTTTGTATGGAAGGTAATGATGGCCCATATTTATATAATGAGGGAGAGAGAAGGGATGTTTTGGTTCAAGAGTCTAACATTTTTTACAGGAGAAAGTGTTGCCTAGTGTTGCACTACACTTTTATGCTCGTGAAACTCACGTATTCAAAAAAACGGATCCGTTAGAAATTCTAATTTGGTATTAAATTTAAGGATTTTAATTGTTACAAATGAAATTATAAGAAATTTCATATTTTTTCGGTAAACCACGTAAAGTTAAATATAATTTACCTTATTTTTTTTTTTAAGTAAAGAAAATTTTAACTTTAATTTTCTTTTTAAAGTATTTCTCCTAGATTGCTTCAAAAAAATATGAAAATCCATAATCAAAAGTATAATTTTATCTCAAATTATCACAAATCAAAATTCCTAATTATAACACATTAGAATTATCAATTTTACACAATTCACATAAGAAAGGTTGTTACATCTACAATGTAAGTATTAGTTACATTTCGTTTTTGACATGGAAGAAACGTGCCGTTAATCAATATCGGAAATTGGATCACATAAAAAATAGTTTTTTGATTTTCCAAATAAATAAGTGAATGTTATAGATAATGCTCGAATGCTAATCTTTTGAAAACTACTTTCCTTATCATTTATGTACAATTGCTGCACGGTGGTAGTGGAAAAAAAATTGATTACTTATTAATGACAAAATTTGTAATATTTTATAATGTTTATTATTATTTTATAATTTTTTTTGGACACCCACTGTAGCAGTGATAGACGTAGACGTAGAAATCTAGTTGACAGGGACCAAATCCTATACAATTAAAAATTGACTATAAATTAGTTTTAGTATAATTTTGGGCATTGCTTCCGACCCCCAGTGGCACCCCCAGTGATGTGGCAGCTTGTGATTGGCTGAAATTCAAAAAAAAAAAAAAATTTGTTTTGTACCAATCAGCAAGGATCCCAGCACCCCTACTGGGGCTCCAATGCATTTTCTTATAATTTTACCAAAGTTTCATACGTATGTTGTATTAATATTCACTTTATAAACATAAATATTGAACATTATAATTAAATTTGCAAATAAATTTTTTAATCAATATCTAATAATCATTAATAAAACAAAAGTATCAAAATTGAATTATAAAGTACTTTTTACACTTGTACAAAATAAATTTTTTTTTTTTTTTTAAATGATAACATACAAATATGGATCATAAGTATCACCAATTTGAGCCATAATTAAAGATTACTTTAGTGGTAACCAAAAATCACAATGAATAGTAATCAATATCACTTTTAAATAAAATCAAACATCATAATAAGACGTAACTAATTTGATTTGATGATTTGTTGGTCTCTCGGACACAATGATTTGTAACTAAACATCAATTTAGATCCTAATTCACATACTATATATACTATTAATATTGTAGGATAACTGTAATTGAAGATTGGAAACAATTTGAGGCTTCAAAGAATTGGAACAATATGTATTTGATTTTTCAAAACATGAAAAACAAAAAAACGATAACAGCTGTAAGGCACCTAATTGTCACGACATGAGCCGCCTACAACTTCCGAGAGGAAAATTCTCCACATCATATGTCATCTATCAAAAAAAAATGTGTAATTTATTATAAAATTTCATAATATCAACTATAAAATGTATAAACTTGTTATTAATTGACGTAACAAAAATATTGTAAAAGTTACAAACTTTTGCAATATTGATCACAAAATATTTAATAATTTATAAGTTGAATTGATATTTTTCAATAATTTAAATAATTTTCATGGAGATAACCTTTAGAGCATTACAAACTCTTTTTTGACTTTTGACTATTCCAATGAGACGTTTCTTCCACGTTGAAAATGAAAGGTCACTACATACATTCTAGACGTGGAAAAACCTCTCTCAGTTTTTGAATTGAATGAGAATTGAATTGTCCAAGAATTTAGAAGAAAAAAGCAAAAATAACTTCTATCTAACATATAGCAATACTTTTCTAAGTGCCCATCATTGTTAATAATTATAGTTTTGATTAATTACACCTAGAACTCTTATAAGTTATCACCCATGTGCTCTAATGCTAATCTCTTGACAAATACTTCCTAATCATTTACTGCAGAGGTGTATGTGTCACAAACAATGCAGGCCACACTATTGTTTTGCTCAAAATTATAAACTTTACAAAAAAAAAAATTTGCAACAATAATATTCTCTTATTTGATATCACTGAAAAATAAAATAAAGTATCGTAAATAGAATAAATGGACAATTTTTATTTTCCCTTAATGTAATCTTATTGTATCATTATTACAATATTTAAATGGGCAAATTACACTTTACACTTCTATATTTTACATTTAATTTCATCTTGTTCCTTGATCATTAATTCCTAGACTTTGAGTTAAGTAATTATTTGATCCATTTGCTTAATGTCGTTTCAAAATCTAACGGAGAACAACTACACGTGATAGTATTAATTACACTTAACATTTGTCTGCTTTTATCAAAATCCTACTTTAATCCCTCTACTTTAGTTTTTAGTAGTCCTATACTTTTATCAAAATCTCATTTTAACCTTCACACTATAGTTTTTCTATCTATTTTTTAGATGGCATTATTCAATCGTACCCATTTGTAACTTGACTAGAAGTGCAAGAGTGCAATAGGATTGACTGAAATAATTAAAAAATTAAAAGGCAAAATATGTTTCAGTATAGAGTATAAGGTGCAAAGTGACCTATTTAAATTATCATTGTTGATCATTACCTACCCACTAAAAAGAAATGGTTGAATAAAGGCCTTCCAATACAAGTGGTGTAAGATGCCATAAACCAAATCAGCCACCGAAAAATAGAAAAACAGTGAAGAAAAAAAGCACAGCTGAACTGGGGTAAACAAAAATAATTTCTAAAATTTTAGTGTTTTAGAGTTCAATAGAATGAATATTTGGTTCGCCAAAAAAAAATATTGAAAAATGCAATACAATTAGAATCATTATTGATCATTCTAAAAGAAAAATCACCATGGCTATTATTGATCTTATTGATCTTGTAAAAAATATTAACAGCAATTAACAAAGAGACCATATTGAAACCGCAATTGAAAATGTGGGATTTATAGAGGGAAGCAAAGGTGAAATATACTTATTTATCAACAAAGAAAATAATATTTCGAAGGCACTTTGGTTCCTTCACTTTTAATTGTACCAGTCAATTTCTTACATTTTAAGTCAAGTTGCAATATTACTCTTCCGTCTATCTACCATTAAGAATATTAATAAAAATTAAAAATGAAGGGACCAAAGTAAAATTTTAATAAATGTAAAAGGATTAAAGTGAGTTTTTTACATGAGTATGAACTCTAACGAGACCCAAAAAAAAAAAAAAAATTGACACTTTTAACTCATATGACAAATTTCGTAGCCTTATCAACGGTAAATATATGGAAGAGTAACATTATAACTTGATTTAAAATGTAAAAAATTGAATGTCACAATTAAAAGTAAATGGATGAATGTAAAATTATAAAAAAATATGGAAGTGCTTTCAAATTATTACCTTTAAAACAGTACAAACTTGGAAAAGTATTGTCATATATTCCAAATCTATTAAAACATTATTATTATTTTTAATTACTAAACAGTCCAGTTCAAAAATTGAGAAAGGTTGTTACATCTAGAATGTAAGTCACCTTTCGTTTTCAACATGGAAGAAACGTGTCGTTAGATTAGTCAAGTCAATATTGGAAATTGGATCACATAAAAAGAGTATTTTGATTTTCCAAATAAATACGTGAATGTCATATAATGCTCGAATGCTAATATTTTTGAAATGTACTTTTCTTACCACTTAGGGACAATTGCTGCACTTTGGTGGTAATAAAAAACTAGTTACTTATTAACGAAAAAATTTGTAATATTAATAATTAATGTTTATAATATTTGTTATTATTTTATATATATATTTTTTGACATCAACAGTAGCAGTGGTAGACATAGAAATCTTTAAGAGAAAGTCAAATTCTATACAATTAAAAATTGACTATACATTAATAGGAAAATTAGTCTAACATCCCTCTCGAACTAATAGTAATGTGAAAGATCCATAATATTATTTTTTGATATCTAAGGTCCCTCACCCACCCAATGAAGGCAAGCAGAGTATGCTCATGATGTTCTTGATGAAATCACGATGGCCAGGAGCATCAATGGCAGTGCAGTAGTATTTGGTGGTCTCAAACTTCCACAAAGCAAGCTATTCAAAAAAGAAAAAAGAAAAAAGGAAAAAAAATTCCACAAAGCAATATCAATGGTAATATCACGTTCACCTTCAACCATAGTTGAATGAACGTTTATTCATCTCTCTCTCTCTCTCGCTACTTGATCTCTACGCCGTGTCACTATGCTTCAAGCAGTTCGATTTCATCTCTCATTCTCTCTAGAGAAATTCCCATCTAGAGAAATTTTGGAAATTTCTCTTGAGAGAATTTCTTTGGAAAAGGCTAGAGAAATTCCCATAATTTGCTTGACACCAAGAGTGAAGGCAAGCAGAGCATGCTGCTTAGGGGTCTAACCATCCTTGGAAATATCGGCTTCAAAACCACCAGTGGTGGAGTGTTGGAACAATCTTCTGTGTATATAAAATAACTTGAAATAAATCAAACAAAATAAATAAATAACATACCGGATTTATTTATCGAACCGAATTAAAATTAAGAACCAAGTCGAGTGGTGACACTCTATCCTTAACACAGATTCGCCCCGCTATGGTGCTTACGGTTGAATGGCGTCTATCTCCCAAGATACAATGATCTTTAATCAACTTGTAGTAGCATTCCAAAACAAATTGTTCAGCGAACCAAACCTGTGTTCGAACTCTCTGAATATTTATTCTTAAATCTAAAATGAAGAATAATACACTAAAAGTAATTTGGACAGCAAAAAGACAAAATATGAGACTGTTTTTTTTTCGGATGGAATTTGGATCCCAAAGACTCAATTTTCAAGGGTCTAGAATGCTGGATATATGGCTGTATAAATAGGCAACCAAACCTTGTCCCAACAGGTTCCAAAAATTGAATTAACAGATGCAACTGTTATGAAAACAATTCTGACTGTTAGTTTTGAACACAAATGTTCAAACAATGAAAAGTGAACCGTTGGTGTACAGGAACGGTTATTAATTCTTCCAAACAAATTGAAGAAAAACTGTAGGTGGAACAAAATTCAAAACAGTAGGTGGACTAATATTCAAACTAGTTGGAATATATATATTATTAAACTATTTAGAATAGTTTAATCAAATAAAGCCAAAAGTTGAATAGATTTATTAAAATCTTGAATAGGATATAAATATAATCTATTTGACAAACTTTAGGAAACCACTATTTGAATTTAGAATTAAATTAAATGCCCAAAATACAAACTTTAAGAACCACTTAGGAACCCAAAATTTAATTTGAATTAAATTAAATTCCCACAATAATTTGTATTGAAAAAATTCAAAAGAATTTTATCTAAAAAATTAATGTTAGACCCGAAAACGACGTCATCTTCCCATTCACTCATAAATGGTTTTGACGTTCTGTCTTCACCGTGTGACTTGCCACGCGGCAAGGAACACTTCACCTCTTCGGACCCACCCCAAAAGACATTTGGGGGTCCACCCAAATTGGGCTAAAAAAAAATGCATATATAAACTATTTTTCCAACAATCCCCCCACATAAATGGAATTTGACGGAGAGAAATGCAACAACATGATCTAATTTACAGAGAGTACAGAAATTGGAAATTCTGCAAAGGATAGGTAGCTTTTGGCTTTGAACCTTCTCTTTGAGACACTATCGGATTTACCAGCTAACCAGTGAACATGATTCTTGAACTGTTCAGCCGTTATGTAAACCAAGACAATAGAACTCACACAGTATTCCCAGGCACAGTTTAGTTCTCACTATTGTGTTCATTTTGGCCCTAAACAACCTGGTCTTCATGAGTGCTCTAGAGAATTGTAGCCCTTCACAAATCTCACAGAACCGGCCCAGTTCACACACATAGGTGATGCTTATGAGAGTATCCGCCATACTCCACTAGGTTTACCTAGATATAAGAATCATTAAAATTTTACTTAACCTCAAACGCTACAGTCATCACTATTTCAACATAGAAATGGGTAGGAGTTAACTCCCCAGTGATCCTTCTAAGTCATTCACAACTCGGTTGTCCCTTTGAACCTAGATCTTGGGATCTCCAGTCAACTAGGTTGGGTTGCCGTTGTGGTAACTCTTATTTAATAGGCTTAAGTCCCATTCCCCTCGATGAATTCTCAACTAACTCTCTTGCTAACCCTTTGGTTAGTGGATCCGCTATGTTGTCTTTAGACTTACATATTCTATGGAAATAATTCCATTAGAGAGTATTGTCTTACAGTGTTATGTCGACGACGAATGTGTCGTGACTTACCGTTATACTGACTCTGTGCTCTACCAATTGCTGATTGACTATCACAATGTATGCATATAGCAGGCACCGATTTTGGCCATATTGGAATATCTTCAAGGAAGTGGCGAAGCCATTCTGCTTCTTCCCCTGCTTTGTCTAAAGCTATGAATTCAGATTCCATAGTAGATCTAGCAATACAAGTCTGTTTGGAAGATTTCCAAGATACAGCCGCCCTACCAAGAGTAAAGACATACCCACTGGTGGACTTCGAGTCTCTAGTATCCGATATCCAATTTGCATCACAATATCCTTCAAGTACTGCTGGATATCTAGTATAATTCAGCCCAATATTACGAGTAAATCGGAGATATCTAAGAACCCTTATAATTGCTTTCCAGTGTTCTACTCCCGGATTACTCGTATATCTACTTAATTTACTTACTGCATAAGCTATATCTGGGCAAGTGCAGTTCATCAAGTACATTAAGCTTCCAATAATTTAGGCATACTCTAATTGAGAAATACTTTACTGTACATTCTTAGAAAGATACAAATTAACATCTACAGGAGTTCTAGCAAGATGATCATCATCTTTGCTGAATTTGTCAAGTATTTTCTCAATGTAATGAGATTGTGACAAAGCATATTCTTCTGATAGTTTGATAATTTTTATACCAAGTATTACATTAGCAATGCCCATGTCCTTCATGTCAAAATGTTTATTCAACATTTTCTTGGTAGTTTTAATCATGTCATTATTACTACCAATGATGAGCATATCATCTCATAAAGACATACAATGACATAACCTTTATCTGTGTTTTTAATATAAACACATTTGTCACACTCATAATTTAAATCCATTTGACATCATTGCCTTGTCAAATTTCTCATGCCATTACTTTGGCGCTTGTTTTAAACCATATAATGATTTAACCAATTTACAACTTTCTTTTCTTTCCCTGGAACAGAAAACCCTTCTGGTTGTTCCATGTATATTTCTTCATTTAACTCACCATTTAAGAAAGCGGTTTTAACATCTATTTGATGAATTTCTAGATTGTATAGAGATGCAATGACAATTAGCATTCTAATGGATGTTATTCTAGTAACCGGTGAGTATGTATCAAAGTAATCTAGACCTTCTTTTTGTCTAAAACCTTTGACCACAAGTCTTGCTTTGTATTTGTCAATTGATCCATCCGCTTTCATTTTCCTTTTGAAAATCCACTTATACCCAATAGGTTTACAACATGGTGGCAAGTCCACTAATTCCCAAGTGTGATTCTGCAAGATGGATTCAACTTCACTGTTGACAACTTCTTTCCATAAAGGAGCTTCAGGACTGGACATAGCCTCTTTAAAAGTTAAAGGCTTATTTTCTAACAAATATGTTAGAAAATCTGGACCAAAAAATTTTGAGGTTCTAGCACGTTTACTACGCTTAAGTTCCTCTTCCTCATTTTGATCTAACTCTTGCTCTTGATCATGTTTGTAGCGCCCTCAAAATAAACCCATAATATAAACATTAACATGCATTAATAAATAAACAATCATTAAATTATCCATCAGAGTACTTTTATTGAAAGACATCACATAACATCAAAAGTCATGCCCTAAGGGCTTACATCTTTCCAAGCAACACTTGGACACAAAATGAGTACTAACTCAAACAAATTAAGCCCTTGGCTTGAATGTTTACATGTAACTCAAATAAACAACTAACTAAAGACAATTCTTCAAAGTCCAAATCCTTCCAAGCTAAGTCCTTGGAGGTAGCATATCACCTGGACCTGAAAATGATGTTCCCGTATAGGGTGAGCCACAGCCCAGTAGAAATATACTAAACCAAATATAAGCATTGAATAAAGCAATAGCATTCAATAGATGGTTAACACAACTATCATTTCACAACATACAGTTTCATGACCTTAATGTCTATGACACGTTTCACTTTCCATTATTTATTCAACTTTCATTTATATCAATATGGCTCAGAACCTGGCCAAACTATAACAGTGAACTATATATCACATTAACATTTCTTCCAATATCAACAAAAAATGAGACTAAGGCTCATATCAAAACACTTCCATACTTCCCGATTGATACACATTTTAGTGCTGTATCAAACATGTAAAAACACTTCAAATCAATAAGCACACATATAGTGATGCTAATGGAGTCCATCCCCTATCTCCTCCCAAACAAAATCCGGTTTAGAGGTCCATCCCCTATCTTCCCCTAAACCGTGGAGTACATCCCCTATCTCCTCCCAAACAATGCATATGCAACACACAATCAATACACGTATTTTCTGTATTAATTCAATAGTCAAAATCAATGACTTAACCAATGTGATTAGTTTCAGTTTTCCCTAATCCACATGCAATGTCTACAACAATCACGACTATCCTCCACCGATAGCCCAAAACAGTTATTTCTAAACAGGAAATAAATGTATCAACAATGTAAATTTAACATTTTATAGGTGAGTAATTAAACTAACCAACTACACCACCAAATCACTAAATTCCCAATTCCATGAATTAAACTCAATTACACATTTTTCCCTAAATTAATTACACAATTAATTTATTTCAACCACTAGGGTTTTTTCCAAAATTACCAAACAACTCCCAACATATCAAAATACTAGAACTTAGAACAAAACCTATAATATGGAGTAGGAAATCCCTACCTCGAAGTAAATAACCCGAATGGAGAAGATGGAGATGACACCCAAATCCAAAGTGCTCCAAACCGCCAAACTCTCAGATTAAAACGAAGCTCTCGACTCACTCTATCTTTTTAATAAAGAACCTAGGGTAGAAACACCCTAAAAGAGATGAACCTAAGAGAGAAGGTGAGTGGAGGGAGAGAAAACTCGAACTAGGGTTTAATAAAAAAGAATGTGAAAAAACGTTTTTAAAAACCGCTGCTGCTATTTAAACCCGACAGGCTCGCTCGAGCGAAGGATTGGTCGCTCGAGCGACCAGACACAAAATGACTCGCTCGAGCGAAGAAAGTCTCGCTCGAGCCAAGAATGCAATGCTTCAGGTCTGCAACCCAGAAGCACGCTCGAGCGACAGAATGCTCGCTCGAGCGAAGAACTCGAAACTCGCTCGAGCGAAGGAAAGCTCGCTCGAGCCAACAAATACAGCTCTCAGGTCTATACTAGACGCAATCGCTCGCTCGAGCGAAGAAACCCTGGCTCGAGCGAAGGACCAAAACAAGAGCTCGCTCGAGCGACCAACTCCTCGCTCGAGCGAAGGTCCAAAAATCTGGACAGCAACACTTGGTTTCTAAACCCAACCCACCTGTAACAAACCTGCCCAATACATCCTATAACTCAAAATAAGGAATTAAAGGACAGCAACAACAAATATATAACAACGGAATCTACGGAACATAAGTCCGGATACAACAACCGAATGGGAAAAGACCGGGGTCGCTATAACCTCCCCCCCTTAAAGAATTTCGTCCCCGAAATTAAGCATAAGTTTTCAAAAACAGGTTTTTCTCAATTCCAACAATATGACATTACAATAATAAACAACTTGACCCAATACCGGTCATTTCATCTCTTATCAAGAGGCATTCACAATATAAACATATATATTTAACCTGCATTATCATATGCATTTCTTTCAATTTCAAAATTCAATATACATGATTCCCATTTCATCATATTCAATTTCATAATACTCAATTCACAATATATTCAACATATCAATGTTCATTAAACTTCCATTATGAGGCAAGTTTCAAAATTTCCATTAAACCAAAACATTCTCAATGTTTTACAACTTAAGACATATATAAAGTTCTTAAGTTCAAAAATTACAAAATCAATAGATATACAATCAACAAACATGTCCGGATATTTCTCGCGGACTTCCAACTCACGTTCCCAAGTGGCTTCCTCCACCCGTGATGTTTCCACAAACCTTTACCAAAGGGATGGTCTTGCCTCGCAAAACTTGATCCCGCCTATCCAAGACCCGAACCGGTCTCTCCTCATACGAGACATCCTCGTCAACCACTAAATCGGTCCAATCCAACACATGTGATGGATCCGGCTCATACTTCCGAAGCATACTCACATGAAACACGTCATGAACTCCGGATAACTGCGGTGGCAAAGCTAAACGATAGGCAGCCTCGCCAATCCTCTCAAGGATCTCAAAAGGACCAATAAACCGAGGGGACAACTTCCCGCTCTTCCCAAACCTCATCAATCCCCGTCTAGGTGATATCTTCAGAAAGACATGGTCACCCACCTCAAACACCAAAGGTCTCCTCCTACGGTCGGCATAAGATTTCTGACGACTCTGGGCTGTAACAAGCCTCTTACGGATAAGCTCAACTTTCTCCGTCGTTTCCCTCACCAACTCCGGACCCAACAAAGGTGCATCACCCACCTCGGCCCAACAAACTGGAGACCTACACGGTCGGCCATACAAGGCCTCAAACGGTGCCATACCGATACTAGACTGGAAACTGTTGTTGTAGGCAAACTCCACCAAAGGCAAGTGCCTCTCCCACGACCCACTGAAATCAAGAACACAACCCCGAAGCATATCCTCAAGGATCTGAATAGTACGCTCGGACTGCCCGTCAGTCTGAGGATGATAAGCCGTGCTAAAGGTCAACTTAGTGCCTAAGGCACTCTGCAAACTCTGCCACAACCTAGCAGTAAAACGAGGATCTCTATCTGAGACGATCGTCACTGGGACCCCGTGCAACCTCACTATGTCCCGAATGTACAAGTCGGCAAGATGATCTACCGAATCTCTCACGCGCATAGGAATGAAGTGCGCCGACTTAGTCAACCGGTCTACAACCACCCAAATAGCATCACTACCCCGCTGAGTCCTCGGAAGACCTACAACGAAGTCCATAGTGACATGCTCCCACTTCCACTCGGCAATAGGCAAGGGTTGCAACAAACCCGCTGGCCTCTGATGCTCGGCCTTCACTTGCTGACAAGTAAGGCACTTAGACACGAAAGCTGCCACATCTCTCTTCATACCCCGCCACCAAAACTGGCGACCCAAATCCCGATACATCTTAGTGCCTCCCGGATGCACCGCGCGTGAATGATGAAACTCTCGGAGTACCTCCTCTCGGCAAGACTCCGGCACAAACAACGGTCTCGGTATCTCACACTCAGGTCGGGATACACCGTCAAACCCTTCTCAACCTTCCCATTGGAGATCTTCTCTCGGAGAGGATTCCACCTCAAGGTCACCTCTCTGAGCCTCTAACACTCGAGTCACAAGTGTAGGCTGCGCAACAACAGAAAACAAGGCCGCAGCCTCAACGGATTCTCCTAGAAGCAAATCAAACTCCCCAAGTGCACCCAACATCTCCCATTCCCGGATGGCTATACTAGCTATGTCACCAACAGATTTCCTGCTAAGGGCATCGGCCACAACATTGGCCTTTCCCGGATGATAATGCAACTCGAAGTCATAATCCTCAATGAACTCCATCCACCTCCTCTGCCTCAAGTTCAAGTCTTTCTGTGTAAACAGATATTTCAGACTCTTATGATCCGAGAATACCTCGAACCTCTCACCATAAAGTAATGCCTCCAAATCTTCAAGGCAAATATCACAGCTGCTAACTCTAGGTCATGGTAGGGTAATTCTTCTCGTGTATTTTCAACTGACGTGAGCCATAGGCAACCACTTTCCCCTCTTGCATCAACACACAACCCAACCCTCTCGTGAGGCATCACAATAGACTGCATAACCCTACCCTCTCTCCGGAATAATCAAGACCGGAGCGGTGGTCAGTCTAACTTTCACTCTTGGAACGACTTTTCACAAGTCTCACTCCATACAAATTTGACTCCCTTCCGAGTCAATCTAGTCAACGGCGAAGCTAACCTGGAGAAATCCTTCACAAACCGTCGGTAGTACCCAGCTAATCCCAGAAAACTGCGGATCTCAAACACACTCTTAGGCTGTGCCCAATCTTGCACTGCCTCAATTTTGGATGTATCAACAGACACCTTCCCCGGAAACCACATGGCCTAAGAACTTGACTAGCCAGAACTCACACTTCCCAAACTTAGCATAAAGCTTATGGCTCTAAGCAACTCAAGCACCACTCTCAAGTGTTCCTCGTGCTCCTCCTCTGAAGGTGAATAGATAAGAATATGTCTACAAAGACTACTACAAAACGATCCAAGAATTCCCGGAATATCCGGTTCATCAAGTCCATAAAGACTGCAGGTGCATTGGTGAGCCCAAATGGCATCACCAGAAACTCATAGTGGCCATACCGCGTACGGAATGCCGTCTTCGGAATATCCTCCTCCCTGACTCTCAACTGGTGGTAACCCGATCTCAAGTCTATCTTAGAGAAACAACGGGAACCCTTCAACTGATCGAACAGATCATCTATACGAGGCATAGGGTACTTATTCTTGACCGTCACCCGATTCAATTTCCGGTAATCGATACACAGTCTCAAAGCACCACCTTTCTTCTTAGCAAAGAGGGCCGGTGCTCCCCACGGCGAAACACTTGGACGTATATAGCCCTTATCTAGCAACTCCTGGAGTTGGATCTTCAACTCAACTAACTCGGCTGGGGCAAAACG
Organism: Camellia japonica; assembly: GCA_030407325.1. NCBI lineage: Eukaryota > Viridiplantae > Streptophyta > Magnoliopsida > Ericales > Theaceae > Camellia > Camellia japonica. Next base: position 18,944,784 of record JAPPVO010000014.1, read on the forward strand.
ATAAGGTGCCATGGAAATCGGCGCCATGCCGGGCACTAGATCAATAGAGAACTCAATCTCTCTGTGAGGTGGCAAACTAACAAGATCCTCGGGAAAGACGTCCGAGTACTCACAAACCACTCTTGGCAACACAGTCTGGGTCTCATCACACTCACCACTCTCAAAGCTAGCAAGTAGACCACTAAGCTCACTCCGCCCTCGCGGATCATACCCCGGTGGCAAAACACTACCAACCCGGTCCCCCAAGAAATGAAACATTCCCCGCTCACGGTACAACAAGTGACCCTCTGGCGGTAGCAATCAATAACTGCCCGGTATGACGATAACCAGTCCATACCCAAAATAACATCAAAGCCCTTCATGGGCATAACTACAAAAGGAAACGGAAGCCTATGATCGGCGACCTCTATATCACAACCCCTAACACCTTGTTTCAAGATCAATTCACCCCCAAGGGTGACACTACACAAATAGGAGATGCTAACTGTGCTAACTCCAACTCCAAAACAGATGCAAATGCAGCAGACACAAAGGAATGAGATGCACCCGTATCAATCAAAACACTAGCAACCGAATTGCAAAACAAGAAGGTACCTCTCACAACGATGGAGGGTACAAGATCCTGCGCGGTAACAGCATACACGCGCCCAGATGGTCTCTGATCAACCTGCTCACCCCTAGGAGCATAAGACTGCTGCACAGACTGGGACGATGAAGCCCCCTGATTGGCCCTCGAGGCCTGAACTGACTGAGCTGGCTGATGACTCTGAGTCTGCCTCAAACCAGATGCACCAGATGTGCCACTCAACTGCGGGCAATACCTCTTCATGTGCCCTGCCTGACCACACTGAAAACAAGAGAGCGGCTGGCCTCTACCCTGACTCTGGCTCTGAGATCGAGCCGAAGAAGATGCTGCTCTCTGCACTCCTCCCCTTCTGCGGGCAAACTGGAGACTTGTGGCCCAGCTGACCACACTTGAAACAGGTAATGTCTCCCTGGCTGCCTTTCCCAGAACTGCACTCGGCACTGGAAAAGTCGATCTAGAAAAGCTACTCTGAGACTGCTGAGGAGTGAAACCTTCTGTCTCCTGCCATCACTCTGGCCATCCTGACTCCTCTTGGAGCCTTTCTGCCCTTCCTCCTCCTCCTGCATCATGATCTCCATATGGGCTGCAGCATCAACCATACGCCCATAATCCCGAATCATAGTTCCTCCAACTCTCAGCTTGAGGCCACGCCTCAACTTCTTCTCAAACTCGATACAACGGCGTTCCTCAGACGCCACCAACTCAGGTGCAAACTAGACAAGCTGGTAATGCAGCCTCAAACTCGGCCACTGAAGAACTCGACTGCTTAAGCTGACAGAACTGGTCTCTCAGCTTTTCCCTGACAGCTGGGGATAAAACCTCTCCTGGAAAGCATTCACAAAAGCTTCCCATGTACCTCCTATACGACCCTTTTAAACTTCCACCCTGACCCGCATCCCCCTTCAGCTGGAACGATGCCAAGGTCACTTCCAACCCCTCGTCTTCGATGCAAGCATCTCAAACGTCTTCGTTGTCTGTTCGAGCCATTCATCTGCCTTAAGTGGCTCTTTAGGATCACCCACAAATTCGTCTGGGTTGGATCGGAAGAACTCCCTCTTCAGAAAAGAAGGTCCTACATCCGCAACAACAACCTGGGCTTGATTCTCAGCCCTAAGAATGCCAACTGACTCCCTGAATGCCCCTGCTATCTCTCGGGCTAAAGCGCCCATAGCCTGCTGGCCTACTAGCTCGGCCACATTGGCCTGACCAACCCCTTCCTGCTCCTCCGGAATCTCCTCCGGCACAGGCACTTCCTGCCTACCCGGCCTACCATGCCTACCGCGTCCTCGTCCTCGTCCTGACATCCTAATACAGGAAACAAAGACGTTAGCACATTCATAAATGTGCCGAAGCTATAACACTCGCGTCCTAATGCATTGGACAACAGTAATTCATTCCACGTAAGCACATAATCACATAAGCACCTACGAATTTCATTCCTGGATAATGATAGTCCCAAAGCGTTACTATAGTTCTGGTTGGAAGCAGCATTGATCAAGTGCCTTTCCAACAAGACTACTAGAAACTCAAGGGTCCAATCAACATCCTAGAAACTACGTTCCATACCCACATAATCACATAAACATGTTATCATATAAGCATATAACAGTACAGCTAAGTCTCTATCAAACGAGACGAACCCATTGTGATACTAATCACTTCCCACGTACCCAAGTGATACTAATTGTAACGCCTCTATACTAGTTGTAACGCCCTCAAAATAAACCCATAATATACAACATTAACATGCATTAATAAAATAAAACAAATCATCAAATTATCCATCAGAGTACTTTTTTGAAAGGTATCACATGTAACATCAAAAGTCAATGCCCTAAGGGCTTACATCTTTCCAAGCCAACACTTGGACACAAAAAATGAGTACTAACTCAATTACAAATTAAGCCCTTGGCTTGAATGTTTACATGTAATCTCAAATAAAAAAAAACAACTAACTAAAGACAATTCTTCAAAGTCCAAATCCTTCCAAGCTAAGTCCTTGGAGGTAGGATATCACCTGGACCTGAAAATGATGTTCCCGTATAGGGTGAGCCACAGCCCAGTAGAAATATACTAAACCAAATATAAGCATTGAATAAAGCAATAACATTCAATAGATGGTTAACACAACTATTCTTTTCACCAACATACAGTTTCATGACCTTAATGTCTATGACACGTTTCACTTTTCATTATTTATTCAACTTTCCATTTATATCAACATGGCTCAGAACCTGGCCAAACTATAACAGTGAACTAAATATCACATTAACATTTCTTCCAATATCAACAAAACAAATGAGACTAAGGCTCATACCAAAACACTTCCATACTTCCCGATTGATACACATTTTAGTGCTGTATCAACAACATGTAAAAACACTTCAAATCAATAAGCACACATATAGTGATGCTAACGGAGTCCATCCCCTATCTCCTCCCAAACAAAAATCCGGTTTAGAAGTCCATCCCCTATCTTCCCCTAAACCGTGGAGTACATCCCATATCTCCTCCCAAACAAAATGCATATGCAACACACAATCAATACACGTAATTTCTGTATTAATTCAACAGTCAAAATCAATGACTTAACCAATGTGATTAGTTTCAGTTTTTCCTAATCCACATGCAATGTCTACAACAATCACGACTATCCTCCACCGATAGCCCAAAACAGTTATTTCTAGACCGGAAATAAATGTATCAACAAATGTAAATTTAACATTTTCATAGGTGAGTAATTAAACTAACCAACTACACCATTAAATCACTAAATTCCCCAATTCCATGAATTAAACTCAATTACACATTTTTCCTAAATTAATTATACAAATTAATTTTTTTCAACCACTAGGGTTTTTCCCAAAATTACAAAACAACTCCCAACATATCAAAATACTAGAACTTAGAACAAAACCTATAATATGGAGTAGGAAATCCCTACCTCGAAGTAAATAACCCGAATGGAGAAGATGGAGATGACGATCCAAAATCCAAAGTGCTCCAAACCGCCAAACTCTCAGATTAAAACGAAGCTCTCGACTCACTCTATCTTTTTAATAAAGAACCTAGGGTAGAAACACCCTAAAAGGAGATGATACCTAAGAGAGAAGGCGAGTGGAGGGAGAGAAAACTCGGAACTAGGATTTTAAGATCAAAAAGAATGTGAAAAAACGTTTTAAAAACCGCTGCTGCGTATTTATACCCGACAGGCTCGCTCGAGCGAAGGATTGGTCGCTCGAGCGACCAAACACAAGAATGACTCGCTCGAGCGAAGAAAGTCTCGCTCGAGCCAAGAATGCACTGCTTCAGGTCTGCAACCCAGAAGCACGCTCGAGCGACAGAATGCTCGCTCGAGCGAAGGAAAGCTCGCTCGAGCCAACAAATACAGCTCTCAGGTCTATACTAGACGCAATCGCTCGCTTGAGCGAAGAAACCCTGGCTCGAGCGAAGGACCAAAATCAAGAGCTCGCTCGAGCGAAGGTCCAAAAATCTGGACAGCAACACTTGGTTTCTAAACCCAACCCACCTGTAACAAACCTGCCCAAAACATCCTATAACTCAAGAATAAGGAATTTAAAGGACAGCAACAACAATAATATAACAACGGAATCTACGGAACATAAGTCCGGATACAACAACCGAATGGGAAAAGACCGGGGTCGCTATAAAGGTATAGTCGTTTCTTGATTGAACTACCATTTTAATTTTATGCAACTTCCATTTTCATTCAATTTCCTTTTCTATTCAACTTCCTTTTTTATTTAATTTCCAAATAATCATTAAGGTATAGTGGTTTCTTGAATGAACTTCCATTTTCAATTCTGATGCAACTTTCATTTTTATTTTTATTCAACTACAATTTTTATTCAATTTCCTTTTCTATTCAACTTCCTTTTTTATTTAATTTCCAAATAGATCGTTATGGTATAGTGGTTTCTTGAATGCACTTCCATTTTCATTTTTATTCAACTTCCATTTGTATTTAATTTCTTTTCTATTCAACTTCCTTTTTTATGTAATTTCCAAATAGATCGTTAAGGTATAGTGGTTTCTTCAATGAACTTTTATTGCTAATTTTATGCAACTTGCATTTTTATTTTTATTGAACATCAATTTTTATTCAATTTCCTTTTCCATTCCACTTCCATTTTTATTTCATTTCCAAATAGATCGTTAAGGTATAGTCGTTTCTTGAATGCAACTTCCATTTTAATTTGATGCAACTTCCATTTTTATTGAACTTCCTTTTCTATTCAACTTCTTTTTTTTTATTTAATTTTGAAATAAACTTCCATTTTCAATTTTGATGCAACTTCCATTTTTATTTTTATTGAACATCAATTTTTATTCAATTTCCTTTTCTATTCAACTTCCTTTTTTATTTAATTTCCAAATAGATCGTTAAGGTATAGTGGTTTCTTGAATGAACTTCCATTATTAATTTTATACAAATTCCATTTTTATGTTTATTCAACTTCCATTTTAATTCAATTTCCTTTTCTATTCAACTTCCTTTTTTTATTTAATTTCCAAATAGATCGTTAAGGTATAGTGGTTTCCTAAATGAACTTCCATTGTTAATTTTATGAAACTTCAATTTTTAATTTTATTCAACTTCCATTTTTATTAAATTTCTTTTTCTATTCAACTTGCTTTTTTTATTTGATTTCCAGGTAGATCGTTAAGGTATAGTGGTTTTTTGAATGACCTTCCATTTTTATTTTTGTTCAACTTCCATTTGTATTCAATTGCCTTTTCTATTCAACTTCCTTTTTTATTTAATTTCCAAATAGATCGTTAAGGTATAGTGGTTTCTTCAATGAACTTTTATTTCTAATTTTATGCAACTTCCATTTTTATTTTCATTGAACATCAATTTTTATTCGATTTCCTTTTCCATTCAACTTGCATTTTTTTTTTATTTCCAAATAGATCGTTAAGGTATGGTCGTTTCTTGAATGAATTTCCATTTTCATTTTATGCAACTTCCATTTTTATTTTTATTCAACTTCCATTTTTATTCTATTTCTTTTTCTAGTCAACTTCGTTTTTGTAACAGCGCCCGCGGGGGACCTCGCTACAGCTCGGACTCAATTTTTGTGTGGTCTAAATCTGAACCAAAGAGTCCAACTCTGGCAAATCGTTTTGAAGAAAAAACAGATTTTGAAAGAAGTGCCAAACATGGACTGCTTTGCCAGATTACAGAGTCGCCACCTAAATATTTTAAAATGGGAAATTTAGGAAACCCTGGCTCGGTGCCGAAGGCCGCATGTCCGTCATCACCAAAGTGATCTTGGCTCGGGAGCTTGGGTACGATCGGGGAAGGTCAGCTATGAGCACCCCTTTCGCCCGGTCCGAAGACCGGCCTCTACTAACCGTGATATCCGATTTTGAAAACATTATGCATTCTTATTCCAATTATTAGCCTAGAATTACTATGTTATGCGCACAGCAAACAAGTATAGACTAGATCGCCTAATTTGGAAACAAACATTGCATATCCGTTCGTTTTGAAAATGCTTTGGAATTTGCTACTCGCAAGTAGGCTAAAACACGGATTTCAATGAGTTTTCCCAACTCAAGCAATCCAACCTCCACTCACAGGCATTCAAACATTTTATCTCACATAAGCACTTAGCCGTATGGTAAGCATACTGTCATGGCAACATTCACACGCATGCGATATGCTAAAGCGTAAAATACTTACATCGTACTCCGAGCCAAAACAGAAGCTTATCAGAAATCCATGCATGGACCTAAGCATACTGAAATGTCTAATGCAACACATGCAAAGTTGTAATCTAGACAGGCTCGGCTATCCTAGACATGGCATGTGAAATGTTACAACTATCACGTATTCAATTTGGAATTGAAAGTACGATGCAGTTTGTATGATATGCCGAGCCCGGTGCATGTCAACAAATGCATGGATGCACGCATGCATTGCATAAGGTATGCTAAAATAAATATGCCCTAATCTACCATCATAAGCAGGTAAATAAAATGGAAGAAAGAAGTGGGGGTTGGAAGACATACACCGCATTCACCCACACTTATTACAAATTCGCCCTCACTCGGAGGGACCGAATAATAATACAGTCCAGAAGAATAAATGAATAAATTATTACAAAATTCTATTTATTAAAATCAAATAAATAAAAGAAATGGGGCCTCAGCCCTGCCTCGGGATGCGCGAACGATGCATGCTCGATCCAACTTGCCCGGAAAGCCCCACACCGCACCACTGCTACCTCTGTTTTTACTGCCCTGCCTCTCCAAAAATTACCAAAGTCCCAGAACACCTTCCTTGCATGCTGCTAAGTGCCACCGGCTGAAGGAAATTTCCACCGGCTGCTTGTGGTGACCACCGGCTGCAAAATAAGCTATCGGCCAGAAAAGAAGTGCCGGTCGGCACTCTTTGCTGCCGATCGGCTATAAATTCCTGCAGGGGACAGTTTGACAGCAACAGCAGGCAGCAGTGCATGGTATTGGATTTTTGGGCATATTTATGCATGGCCAATGCTTCCTATCATGAATGGAACTCAAGGAAGCATGGCTCTTGGTTCTTGGGCCAACAATTGTGCACCTTGGTGCATGATAGCCTAAAGAACCAAGGTTGCACTTTGATGTAAAAATGCATGCAACACAACAATGATAACTAAGTCCCTATCACGGTAAAATCAAGGGCCTTAGTGACCAAGAGTTGAGACAAGTTGCACCACTTGTAGTGTGAACCCCTCTCAACCCTTACACATGGTTTGACACCCCAAACCAAGACATGGAATGCATGTATGCAACATGGCTTAAATGATGCGATATGAGGTGAAATGCAAGGCATACCAAATGCAATGCAACATACTATGACAAGTGTGCAATACTAAGCATGCGAGGTGCAAAGTGTAATACGAACATGGACCATTTATGCAATAGAGTTAGCATGTGACAAGACCTCATTACTCAAGCATGCAACAAACATGATGCAAGCATGCAAAAGTGGAATTAACCACAATGGGGCAGCCCTCAAACCGACCCAAAATAGTGGCGAAACATGCCCAAAGTGGTGACCAATACTTGTGCAAGCATGCAAGTCAAATGGCCTAAGATTAAGGCACAAAAGGGAGCACCCTTTCACCACTACCAAGACCAATCATGGCATGAATTATTTAAGCAAAAACAGATTTTTGGTATGCAAGAACACACCCAAAACTCACACACATGGCATCCCAAAAGCTCTAAACATACAAGCATGCATAAGACCCTCTTTATAGCATAAGAGGCCAACAATTTAAAGCATGAATAAGATGGTAAATGGGGACACACGAGCATGATACAAGAGCTAAAACATGCATGTTAAATGACTCCAAGTCACTCAAATAACATAACCAACGCATGTCCATGGATCACATACTCAAAGCTAACAAGCCATAATGCAAAGTAGCCATGTCAAGCACACCAAACATGGCAAAATCAGTGGCTCACAGCCCTTATAGATGGCAACATGATGCTAATATCCTCATGGAACCAAGCTAAATCATGCAAAGAACATGGCCTAAATGCATGGCATGCTTTTAGGCATAAAAGAGCATTTCAAAGCAAGTATGAGAGGCATGCTAGAGGCCACAAAGCCGACCCAAAACAGAGGTTAAACATGCTCCAAAACACTCAAAAAAACTCTGAAATAAAGCCAAATGCAAGCATGCACACATGTTATCTTTTAGGTCAAATACAAAGGCAAGCAAAGGAGAAGGGGGAGAGGGGTGTCTCTCCCCTATATGAGACTTGAAACCATCTTCCTCACCACTGAAAACCCACAAGTTTTTAGTGGTGAGAAGACCAAACACACCAAGTAAAGGAGGCCTTAGGAAAAGGCACCAAAAATGGCCAAATAAGGCCTAAAAGAGTGAGGCTTCACTCAAATACAAAAGTGACCTTAATGAAAGTTCTTGAGCAAGGAAAAACAAGCCTTTTTTATGTTAAACACAAATCCAAAAACACAAAGCAAAAGGGGTAGAAAGTTGTTGCAAAAATGGGGAATCTAAAGTAATGTTCTTACCCTTGAAGATCCTTTGAAGAACAAAAGGTCCAGCCCTCTTTGATTGATCAAAACCAGTCCAAGATCACACAAAACAAACCTCCAAGCCTCCTAATCTCGGATTAAGGTGTGTAGTGTGTGTAAAGGTGCAAAAATGAGGTAAAACCACACTTTTTGGGCCTAAAACACACACACAAGGATGATAGATATAGAAGTATAGATATATATGGATGTATATCAGAGATATGTGTGTAAGCTCTGGTTTTTTAGGTCTAAAGTGGCTAACCCCAACTCAAGGGGAAGAGATGAGCTTATATAGGCAAAATAAAGCTCTTAACTTAATGGCTAAGCAAAGAGAGGGGGATTCAAGAGGTGCAAGGGGGTCTTGGCTTCCAAAGGAAGCTAAGACAGCTGGCCAAGCTTCTCCAAGAAGTTTGGCCAAGGGTTCAACCTTCTAGAAGGTTTATGGGGTTCAAGGGTGCAAAGGGTGCAAACCCGGGCATGAGGAGTGGTTATAGTGCATTCCAGCTGTCACAGCTGGGATGCACCATCCCTGGGGGTGCAAAGGGGTCACACCGGCCAGCCAAAACAGTCACCGGCACAAAACACTGCCGGTCGGCAACATATAGTGCCGACTGGCCAAGGATTTGGATAAAAGAGTGCCGATGGCCACTAGGGAGTGCCGGTGGAGGTGTGGGGCAGCCGGTGGGCTTTAGGGATGGCAAACAAGCCTTCCCCTGTCCTCAAATGCAAAAACACACAAGTGCTTGGTACAAAACCAAGCACAGAATAAGCCGATTGAGAGATCCTGAGGCACGGCGCGCAGCCGGGGCCTCCGGGAACTCAAAACAAACACAAACATGGATAATCACCGGGTGTTCAAGCGGTGACGTCCAAGTCTTGAGGACGGTCAAAAATAGGGTGTCTACAGTTTTTTATTTAATTTCCAAATAGATCGTTAAGGTATAGTGGTTTCTTGAATGAACTGCCATTTTTATATTTATGCGACTTTCATTTTTATTTTTATTCAACTTCAATTTTTATTCAATTTCCTTTTCTATTCAACTTCCCTTTTTATTTAATTTCGAAATAGATCGTTAAGGTATAGTGGTTTCTTGAATAAACTTCCATTTTTATTTTTATTCAACTTCAAGTTGTATTCAATTTCCTTTTCTATTCAATTTCCGTTTTTATTTAATTTCCAGTTATATCGTTAAGGTATAGTGGTTTCTTCAATGAACTTTTATTGCTAATTTTATGAAACTTCCATTTTTATTTATATTGAACATCAATTTTTATTCAATTTCTTTTCCGTTTCACTTCCATTATTATTTCATTTCCAAATACATCCTTCAGGTATAGTCGTTTCATGAATGAACTTCCATTTTAATTTTATGCAACTTCCATTTTTATTCAATTTCCTTTTCTATTCAACTTTCTTTTTTATTTAATTTCCAAATAGATCATTAAAGTATAGTGGTTTCTTGGATTAACTTCCATTTTCAATTGGATGCAACTTTCATTGTTATTTTTATTCAACTTCCATTTTTATTCAATTTCTTTTTCTATTCAACTTCCTTTTCTATTTAACTTCCAAATAGATCGTTATGGTATAGTGGTTTCTTGAATGAACTTCCATTTTTATTTTTATTCAACTTCCATTTATATTCAATTTCCTTTTCTATTCGACTTCCTTTTTTATTTAATTTCCAGACAGATCGTTAAGGTATAGTGGTTTCTTCAATGAACTTTTATTGCTAATTTTATGCAACTTCCATTTTTATTTTTATTGAACATCAATTTTTATTCAATTCTATTTTCCATTCCACTTCCAATTTTATTTCATTTCCAAATAGATCGTTAAGGTATAGTCCCTTCTTAAATGAACTTCCATTTTAATTTTATGCAACTTCAATTTTTATTTTTATTCAACTTCAATTTTTATTCAGTTTCCTTTTCTCTTCGACTTTCTTTTTTGTTTAATTTCCAAATAGATCGTTAAGGTATAGTGGTTTCTTAAATGAACTTCCATTGTTAATTTTATGCAATTTCCGTTTTTATTTTTATTCAACTTCCATTTTTATTCAGCTTACTTTTCAATTCAACTTCCTTTTTTATTTAATTTCCAAATAGGTCGTTAAGGTATAGTGGTTTCTTGAATAAACTTCCTTTTTCAATTTTGATGCAATTTCCATTTTTATTTTTATTCAACTTCCATTTTTATTCAATTTCCTTTTATATTCAACTTCCTTTTTTGTTTAATTTCCAAATAGATCGTTAAGGTATAGTGGTTTCTTGAATGAACTTCCATTGTTAATTTTTTGCAACTTTCATTTTTATTTTTATTCAACTACCATTTTTATTCAATATCCTTTTCTATTCAACTTCATTTTTTTATTTAATTTCGAAACATATTGTTAACATATAGTCGTTTCTTTAATGAACTTCCATTTTTATTTTTATTCAACTTGCATTTGTATTCAATTTCGTTTTCTATTCAACTTCCTTTTTTATTTAATTCCCAAATAGATCGTTAAGGTATAGTGGTTTTCTTCAATGAGCTTTTGTTGCTAATTTTATGCAGCTTCAATTTTTATCTCTATTGAACATCAATTTTTATTCAATTTCCTTTTCCATTCCACTTCCATTTTTATTTTATTTCCAAATAGATCGTTAGGGTATAGTCGTTTCTTGAATGAACTTCCACTTTTATTTGTATTCAACTTCTATTTTTATTCAATTTCCTTTTCTATTCAACATTGTTTTTTATTTAATTTCCAAATAGATCGTTAAGGTATATTCGTTTCTGGAATAAACTTCGATTTTCAATTTTGATGCAACTTTTATTTTTATTTTTATTCAACTTCCATTTTTATTCAATTTCCTTTTCTATTCAACTTCCTTTTTTATTTAATTTCCAAATAGATCGTTAAGGTATAATAGTTTCTTGAATGAACTTCCATTGTTAATTTAATGCAACTTCCATTTTTATTTTTATTCAGCTTCCATTTGTATTCAATTTCTTTTTCTATTCAACTTCCTTTTTTTATTTAATTTCGACACAGATCGTCAAGGTATAATGGCTTCTTGAATGAATTTCAATTTTTATTTTTATTCAACTTCCATTTGTATTCAATTTCCTTTTCTATTGAACTTCCTTTTTTATTTAATTTCCTGACAGATCGTTAAAGTATAGTGGTTTCTTCAATGAACTTTTATTGCAAATTTTATGCAACTTCCATTTTTATCTTTATTGAACATCAATTTTGATTCAATTTCCTTTTCCATTCAACTTCCATTTTTATTTAATTTCCTAACAGATCGTTAAGGTATAATCGTTTCTTGTATGAACTTCCAATTTAATTTTATGCCACTTTCATTTTTATTTTTATTCAACTTCCATTTTTATTTAATTTCCTTTTCTATTCAACTTCCTTTTTTTTATTTAATTTCCAAATAGATCGTTAAGGTATAGTGGTTTCTTGAATGAACTTCCATTTTTATTTTTATTCAAATTCCATTTGTATTCAATTACCTTTTCTATTCAACTTCCTTTTTTATTAAATTTCCAGATAGATCGTTAAGGTATAGTGGTTTCTTCAATGTACTTCTATTGCTAATTTTATGCAATTTCTATTTTTATTTTTATTCAACATCAATTTTTATTCAATTTCCTTTTCCATTCCACTTCCATTTTTATTTTATTTCCAAATAGATCGTTTAGGTTTAGTCGTTTCTTGAATGAACTTCCATTTTAATTTCATGCAACTTCCATTTTTATTTTTATTCAACTTCCATTTTTATTCAGTTTCCGTTTCTATTCAGCTTCCTTTTTTATTTAATTTCCAAATAGATCATTAAGGTATAGTGGTTTCTTGAATGAACTTCTATCTTATTTGATGCAACTTTCATTTTTATTTTTATTCAACTTCCATTTTTAATAAATTTCCTTTTCTATTCAACTTTTTTTTTTATTTAATTTCCAAATAGATAACCATTAAGTATAGTGGTTTCTGAAGAACTTCCATTTTATTTTATTCAAATTCCCATTTGTATTCAATTTCCTTTTCTATTCAACTTCCTTTTTTTATTAATTCCAGACAAGATCGTTAAGGTATAGGGTTTCTTCAATGTACTTCTATTGCTAATTTTATGCAATTTCCATTTTATTTTTATTCAACATCAATTTTATTCAATTTCCTTTTCGATTCCACTTCCATTTTTATTTCATTTCCAAATAGATCGTTTAGGTATAGTCGTTTCTTGAATGAACTTCCATTTTAATTTCATGCAACTTCCATTTTTATTTTTATTCAACTTCCATTTTTATTCAACTTCCGTTTCTATTCAGCTTCCCTTTTTATTTAATTTCCAAATAGATCATTAAGGTATAGTGGTTTCTTGAATGAACTTCCATTTTATATTTGGATGCAACTTACATTTTTATTTTTATTGAACTTCCATTTTTATTAAATGTCCTTTTCTATTCAACATCTTTTTTTATTTAATTTCCAAATAGATAGTTAAGGTACAGTGGTTTTTTGAATGAACTTCCATTTTTATTTTTATTCAACTTCCAATTGTATTCAATTTCTTTTTCTATTCAATTTCCTTTTCTATTTAATTTCCAGATAGATCGTGGAGGTATAGTGGTTTCTTCAATGTACTTTTATTACTAATTTTATGCAACTTTCATTTTTATTTTTATTGAACATCAATTTTTATTCAATTTCTTTTTCCGTTCCACTTCCATTTTATTTCATTTCAAAAAAGATCGTTAAGGTATAGTGATTTTTTGAATAAACTTCCATTTTTATTTTTATTCAAATTCCATTTGTATTCAATTTCCTTTTCTATTCAATTTCCGTTTTTATTTAATTTCCAGATATATCGTTAAGGTATAGTGGTTTCTTCAATGAATTTTTATTGCTAATTTTATCAAACGTCCATTTTTATTTTTCTTGAACATCAATTTTTATTCAATTTCCTTTTCCATTCCACTTCCATTATTATTTCATTTCCAAATAGATCGTTAAGGTATCGTCGCTTCTTGAATGAACTTCCATTTTAATTTTATGCAACTTCCATTTTTATTTTTATTCAACTTTCTTTTTTATTTAATTTACAAATAGATCATTAAGGTATAGTAATTTCTTGAATGAACTTCTATTTTCAATTTTGATGCAACTTTCTTTTTTTTTTTATTCAACTTCTATTTTTATTCAATTTCCTTTTCTATTCAACTTCCTTTTGCATTTAATTTCCAAATAGATCGTTATGGTACAGTGGTTTCTTGGACGAACTTCCATTTTTATTTTTATCTAATTTCCATTTGTATTCAATTTCCTTTTCTATTCAACTTCCTTTTTTATTTAATTTCCAGATAGATCGTTAAGGTATAGTGGTTCCTTCAATGAACTTTTATTGCTAATTTTATGCAACTTCCATTTTTATTTTTATTGAACATCCATATTTATTCAATATCTTTTTCCATTCCCCTTCCATGTTTATTTCATTTCCAAATAGATCGTTAAGGTATAGTCGTTTCTTGAATGACATTCCATTTAAATTTTATGCAACTTCCATTTTTATTTTTATTCAACTTCCATTTTTATTCAATTTCCTTTTCTAATCAACTTCCTTTTTTATTTAATTTCCAAATAGATCGTTAAGGTATAATGGTTTCTTTAATAAACTTCCATTTTTAATTTTGAAGCAACTTCCATTTTTATTTTTATTCAACTTCCATTATTATTCAATTTCCTTTTCTATTCTACTTCCCTTTTTATTTAATTTGCAAATAGATCGTTAAGGTATAGCGGTTTCTTGAATGAACTTCCATTGTTAATTTTATTCAAATTCCATTTATATTTTTATTTGTCTTCCATTTTAATTCAATTTCTTTTTCTATTCAACTTCTTTTTTCTATTTAATTTCGAAATAGATTGTTAAGGTATAGTGGTTTCTTGAATGAACTTCCATTTTTATTTTTATTCAACTTCCTTTTCTATTTAATTTTCAGATATATCGTTAAGGTATAGTGTTTTCTTCCATGAACTTTTCTGTCTAATTTTATGCAACTTCCATTTTTATTTTTATTGAACATCAATTTTTATTCAATTTCCTTTTCCATTCCACTTCCATTTTTATTTCATTTCCAAATAGATCGTTAAGGTGTGGTCGTTTCTTAAATGAACTTCCATTTTAATTTTATACAACTTCCATTTTTATTTTTGTTCAACTTCCATTTTTATTTAACTTCCTTTTCTAATCAACTTCCTTTTTTATTTAATTTCCAAATAGATCGTTAAGGTATAGTGGTTTCTTGAATAAACTTCCATTTTCAATTCTGATGCAACTTCCATTTTTATTTTTATTTAACTTTCATTTTTATTTAATTTCCTTTTCTATTCAACTTCCTTTTATATTTAATTTTCAATTAGATTGTTAAGGTATAGCGGTTTTTTGAATGAACTTCCATTTTTATATTTCTGCGACTATAATTTTTATTTTTATTCAACTTCAATTTTTATTCAATTTCCTTTTCTATTCAACTTCCTTTTATATTTAATTTCCAAATAAATCGTTAAGGTATAGTGGTTTCTTGAATGAACTTCCATTTTTATATTTTTGCGACTTTAATTTTTATTTTTATTCAACTTCAATTTTTATTCAATTTCCTTTTCTATTCAACTTCCTTTTATATTTAATTTCCAAATAAATCGTTAAGGTATAGTGGTTTCTTGAATGAACTTCCATTTTTATATTTTTGCGACTTTAATTTTTATTTTTATTCAACTTCAATTTTTATTCAATTTCCTTTTCTATTCAACTTCCTTTTTTATTTAATTTCCAAATAGATCGTTAAGGTATAGTGGTTTCTTGAATGAACTTCCACGTTTATATTTATGCGACTTTCATTTTTATTTTTAATCAATTTCAATTTCAATTTTCATTCAATTTCCTTTTCGATTCAACTACCTTTTTTTATTTTATTTCCAAATAAATTGTTAAGGTATAAAGGTTTTTTCAATGAACTTTCATTTTTATTTGTATTCAACTTCCATTTGTATTCAATTTCCTTTTCTATTCAACTTTCTTTTTTATTTAATTTCCAGATAGATCGTTAAGGTATAGTGGTTTCTTCAATGAACTTTTATTGCCAATTTTATGCAACTTCCATTTTTATTTTAATTGAACATCAATTTTTATTCAATTTCCTTTTCCATTCCACTTCCATTTTTATTTCATTTCCAAATATATCGTTAATGTATATTGGTTTCTTGAATAAACTTCCATCTTTATTTTTATTCAACTTCCATTTCTTTCAATTTCCTTTTCTATTCAATTTCCTTTTTATTTAATTTCCAGATAGATCATTAAGGTATAGTCGTTTCTTAAATGAACTTCGATTTTAATTTTACGCAACTTCCATTTTTATTTTTATTCAACTTCCATTTTTATTCAATTTCTTTTTCTATTCAACTTCCTTTGTTATTTAATTTCCAAATAGATTATTAAGTTACAGTGGTTTCTTGAATGAACTTTCATTTTTTCAATTTTGACGCAACTTTCATTTTTATTCTTATTCGACTTCCATTTTTATTCAATTTCCTTTTCTATTCGACATCTTTTTTTATTTAATTTCCAAAGTGATCATTAATGTATATTGGTTTCTTGAATAAACTTCCATCTTTATTCTTATTCGACTTCCATTTTTATTCAATTTCCTTTTCTATTCAATTTCCTTTTCTTTCAATTTCCTTTCTTCAATGAACTTTTATTGCTAATTTTATGCAACTTACATTTTTATTTTTTATTGAACATCCATTTTTATTCAATTTCGTTTGCCGTTCCACTTCCATTTTTATTTCATTTCCAAATAGATCATTAAGGTATAGTCATTTTTTGAATGGACTTCCATTTTAATTTTATGCAACTTACATTTTTATTTTTATTCAACTTCCATTGTTATTCAATTTCCTTTTCTATTCAACTTCCTTTTTTGTTTAATTTCCAAATATATCATTAAGGTATAGTGGCTTCTTGAACGAACTTCCATTGTTAATTTTATGCAACTTCCATTTTTATTTTTATTCAACTTCCATTTTTATTCAGTTTTCTTTTCTATTCAACTTCCTTTTTTATTTAATTTCCAAATAGGTCGTTAAGGTATAGTGCTTTCTTGAATGAACTTCCATTGTTAATTTTATGCAACTTCCATTTTTATTTTTATTCAACTTTCATTTTCATTCAATTTCCTTTTCTATTCAACTTGCTTTTTTTGTTTAATTTCCAAATAGATCGTTAAGGTATATTGCTTTCTTGAATGAAGTTCCATTTTTAATTTTATGAAACTTCCATTTTTATTTTTATTCAACTTCCATTTTTATTCAATTTCCTTTTCTATTCAACTTGCTTTTTTTGTTTAATTTCAAAATAGATTGTTAAGGTATAGGGGTTTCTTGAATGAACTTCAATTTTTATTTTTATTCAACTTCCATTTGTATTCATTTTCCTTTTCTATTCAACTTCCTTTTTTTATTTAATTTCCAGATAGATCGTTAAGGTATAGTGGTTTCTCCAATGAACTTTTCTTGCTAATTTTATGCAACTTCCATTTTTATTTCTATTGAACATCAATTTTTATTAAATTTCCTTTTCCATTCCAATTCCGTTTTTATTTAATTTCCAAACAGATCGTTAAGGTATAGTCGTTTCTTGAATGAACTTTCATTTTAATTTTATGCAACTTCCATTTTTATTTAATTTCCTTTTCTATTTTACTTCTTTTTTTATTTAATTTCCAAATGGATCGTTAAGGTATAGTGGTTTCTTGAATAAACTTTCATTTTCAATTTTGATGCAACTTTCATTTTTATTTTTATTCAACTTCAATTTTTATTGAATTTCCTTTTCTATTCAACTTCCTTTTCAATTTAATTTCCGAATAGATCATTAAGGTATAGTAGTTTCTTAAATGAACTTCCATTGTTAATTTAATGCAACTTCCATTTTTATTTTTTTTCAACTTCCATTTTAATTCAATTTCCTTTTCTATTAAACTTCCTTTTTTTTATTTAATTTCCAAATAGATCGTTAAGGTATAGTGGTTTCTTGAATCAACGTCCATTTTTATTTTTATTCAATTTCTATTTGTGTTCAATTTCCTTTTTTGTTCAACTTCCTTTTTTATTTAATTTCTAGATAGATCGTTAAGGTATAGTGGTTTCTTCAATGAACTTTTGCTGCTAATTTTATGCAACTACCATTTTTATTTTTATTGAACATCAATTTTGAATAAATTTCCTTTTCCATTCCACTTCCATGTTTATTTCTTTTCCAAATAGATCGTTAAGGTATAGTGGTTCTTTCAATGAACTTCCATTTTAATTTTGTGCAACTTCCATTTTTATTTTTATTCAACTTCCATTTTTCATACATTTCCTTTTCTATTCAACTTTCTTTTTTATTTAATTTCCAAATAGATCGTTAAGCTATAGTGGTTTTTTGAATAAACTTCCATTTTCGATTTTGATGCAACTTCCATTTTTATTTTTATTCAACTTCCATTTTTATTCAATTTCCTTTTCTATTCAACTGCCTTTTTTGTTTAATTTCCAAATATATCTTTAAGGTATAGTGGTTTCTTGAATGAACTTCCATTGTTAATTTTATGCAGCTTCCATTTTTATTTTTATTCAACTTCCATTTTTATTTTTATTCAGTTTTCTTTTCTATTCAACTTCCTTTTTTATTTAATTTCCAAATATATCGTTAAGATATAGTGGTTTTTTTTTTTAATAAACTTCCATTTTTATTTTTATTCAACTTCCGTTTTCATTCAATTTCCTTTTCTATTCAATTTCCTTTTTTGTTTAATTTCGAAATAGATCGTTAAGATATAGTGCTTTCTTGAATGAACTTCCATTGTTAATTTTATGCAACTTCCATTTTTATTTTTATTCAACTTCCATTTTTATTCAATTTCCTTTTCTATTCAACTTGCTTTTTTTGTTTAATTTCAAAATAGATTGTTAAGGTATAGTGGTTTCTTGAATGAACTTCAATTTTTATTTTTATTCAACTTCCATTTGTATTCATTTTTCTTTTCTATTCAATTTCTTTTTTTATTTAATTTCCAGATAGATCGTTAAGGTATAGTGGTTTCTCCGATGAACTTTTCTTGCTAATTTTATGCAACTTCCATTTTTATTTCAATTGAACATCAATTTTTATTCAATTTCCTTTTGCATTCCAATTCCATTTTTATTTAATTTTCAAACAGATCGTTAAGGTATAGTCGTTTCTTGAATGAACTTCGATTTTAATTTTATGCAACTTTCATTTTTATTTTTATTAAACTTCCATTTTTATTTAATTTCCTTTTCTATTTTACTTCTTTTTTTATTTAATTTCCAAATGGATCGTTATGGTATAGTGGTTTTTTGAATAAACTTCCATTTTCAATTTTGATGCAACTTTCATTTTTATTTTTATTCAACTTCCATTTTTATTGAATTTCCTTTTCTATTTAACTTCCTTTTCAATTTAATTTCCAAATAGATCATTAAGGTATAGTGGTTTCTTGAATGAACTTCCATTGTTAATTTTATGCAATTTCCATTTTTATTTTTTTTCAACTTCCATTTTAATTCAATTTCCTTTTATATTCAACTTCCTTTTTTTTTATTTAATTTGGAAATAGATTGTTAAGGTATAGTGGTTTCTTGAATGAACTTCCATTTTTATTTTTATTCAACTTCCATTTGTATTCAATTTCCTTTTCTATTCAACTTCCTTTTTTATTTAATTTCCAGATAGATCGTTAAAGTATAGTGGTTTCTTCAATGAACTTTTCATGCTAATTTTATGCAACCTCCATTCTTATTTTTATTGAACATCAATTTTTTATTTAATTTCCATTTCCATTCAACTTCCATTTTTATTTAATTTCCAAACAAATCGTTAAGGTATAGTGGTTTGTTGAATGAACTTCCATTGTTAATTTTATGCAACATCCATTTTTATTTTTGTTCAACTTCCATTTTAATTCAATTTCCTTTTCTATTAAACTTCCTTTTTTTAGTTAATTTTCAAATAGATCGTTAAGGTATAGTGGTTTCATGAATCAACGTCCATTTTTATTTTTATTCAACTTCCATTTGTATTCAATTTCCTTTTCTATTCAACTTCCTTTTTTATTTAATTTCTAGATAGATCGTTAAGGTATAGTGGTTTCTTCAATGAACTTTTATTGCTAATTTTATGCAACTTCCATTTTTATTTTTATTTTTATTGAACATCGATTTTCATTCAATTTCCTTTTCCGTTCATCTTCCATTTTTTTTTTAATTTCCAAATATATCGTAAAGGTATAGTCGTTTCTAGAATGAACTTCCATTGTTAATTTTATGCAACTTCCTTTTTTATTTTTATTCGACTTACATTTGTATTGAATTTCCTTTTTCTATTCAACTTCTTTTTTTTATTTATTTTCCAAATAGATCGTTAAGGTATAGTGGTTTCTTGAATGAACTTCAAATGTTAATTTTATGCAACTTCAATTTTTATTTTTATTCAACTACCATTTTTATTCAATTTCCTTTTCTATTCAACTTCCTTTTTTTATTTCATTTCCAAATAGATCGTTAAGGTATTGTGGTTTCTTGAATGAACTTCCATTTTTATTTTTATTCAACTTCCATTTGTATTCAATTTCCTTTTCTATTCAAGTTCCTTTTTTATTTAATTTCCAAATCGATCGTTAAGGTATAGTGTTTTCTTCAATTAACTTTTATTTCTAATTTAATGCAACTTCCATTTTTATTTTCATCGAACATCAATTTTTATTCAATTTCCGTATCCATTCAACTTCCATTTCTATTTAATTTCCAAATAGATCGCTAAGGTATGGTCGTTTCTTGAATGAACTTCCATTTTAATTTTTTGCAACTTCCATTTCTATTTTTATTCAACTTCCATATTTCCAGATAGATCGTTACGGTATAGTGGTTTCTTGAAAGAACCTCCATTTTTATATTTATGCGACTTTCATTTTTATTTTTATTCAACTACGATTTTTATTCAATTTTCCTTTTCTATTCAACTTCCTTCTTTATTTAATTTCCAAATAGATCATTAAGGTATAGTGGTTTCATGAATGAACTTCCATTGTTAATTTTATGTAACTTCAATTTTTATTTTTATTCAACTTCCATTTTTATTCAATTTCTGTTTCTATTCAACTTCCTTTTTTTATTTGATTTCCAAATAAATCGTTAAGATATAGTGGTTTTTTGAATGAACTTCCATTTTTATTTTTATTCAACTTCCATTTCTATTCAATTTCCTTTTCTATTCAACTTCCTTTTCTATTTAATTTCCAGATAGATCGTTAAGATATAGTGGTTTCTTCAATGATCTTTTATTGCTAATTTTATGCAACTTCCATTTTTATTTTTATTGAACATCAATTTTTATTCAATTTCCTTTTCCATTCCACTTCCTTTTTTATTTAATTTCCAAGTAGATCGTTAAGTTATAGTCGTTTCTTGAATGAACTTCCATTTCTATTTTATGCAACTTCCATTTTTATTTTTATTCATCTTCCATTTTTATTCTATTTCATTTTCTATTCAACTTTTTTTTATTTAATTTCCAAATAGATCATTAAGGTATTGTGGTTTCTTGAATGAACTTCCATTTTCAAGTTTGATGCAACTTTCATTTTTATTTTTATTCAACTTCCTTTTTTATTTAATTTTTAAATAGATCGTTAAGGAATAGTGGTTTCTTGAATGAACTTCCATTTATATTTTTATTCAACTTTCATGTGTATTCAATTTCCTTTTCTATTCAACTTCCTTTTTTTATTTAATTTCCAGATAGATCATTAAGGTATAGTGATTTCTTCAATGAACTTTTGTTGCTAATTTTATGCAACTTCCATTTTTATTTTTATTGAACATCAATTTTGATTAAATTTCCTTTTCCATTCCACTTCCATGTTTATTTCATTTCCAAATAGATCGTTAAGGTATAGTGGTTCTTTTAATGAACTTCCATTTTTATTTTTATTCAACTTCCATTTTTCTTCCGTTTCCTTTTCTATTCAACTTTCTTTTTTATTTCATTTCCAAATAGGTCGTTAAGGTATAGTGGTTTTTTGAATAAACTTCCATTTTCAAATTTGATGCAACTTCCATTTTTATTTTTATTCAACTTCCATTTTTATTCAATTTCCTTTTCTATTAAACTTCCATTTTTATTTAATTTACAATTAGATCGTGAAGGTATAGTGGTTTCTTGAATGAACTTCCATTGTTAATTTTATGCAACTTCCATTTTTATTTTTATTCAACTTCCATTTTAATTCAATTTCCTTTTCTATTCAACTTCCTTTTTTTATTTACTTTCGAAATAGATTGTTAAGGTATAGTGGTTTATTAAATGAACTTTTCTTGCTAATTTTATGCAACTTCTATTTTTATTTTTATTGAACATTAATTTTTATTCAATTTCATTTTCCATTTCACTTCCATTTTTATTTCATTTCCAAATAGATCGTTAAGGTATAGTGGTTTCTTGAATAAACTTCCATTGGTAATTTTATGCAACTTCCATTTTTATTTTTATTCAACTTCCATTTTTATTCAATTTCCTTTCTCTCTTCAACTTGCTTTTTTTATTTAATTTCCAAATAGATCGTTAAGGTATAGTGGTTTCTTCAATAAACTTTTCTTGCTAATTTTATGCAACTTCCATTTTTATTTTTATTCAACTTCCATTTTTCTTCAGTTTTTTTTCTATTCAACTTCATTTTTTACTTAATTTCCAAATAGGTCGTTAAGGTATAGTGGTTTCTTGAATAAACTTCCGTTTTCAATTTTTATGCAACTTCCATTTTTCTTCAATTTCTTTTTCTATTCAACTTCCTTTTTTGTTTAATTTCCAAATAGATCGTTATGGTATAGTGGTTTTTTGAATGACCTTCCATTGTTAATTTTATGCAACTTCCATTTTTATTTTTATTCAACTTTCATTTTTATTCAATTTACTTTTCTATTCAACTTCCTTTTTTTGTTTAATTTCAACATAGATTGTTAAGGTATAGTGGTTTCTTGAATGAACTTCCATTTGTATTCAGTTTCCATTTCTATTCAACTTCCTTTTTTTATTTAATTTCCAGATAGATCGTTAAGGTATAGTGGTTTCTTCAATGAACTTTTCTTGCTAATTTTATGTAACTTCCATTTTTATTTCTATTGAACATCAATTTTTATTCAATTTCCTTTTCCATTCCATTTCCGCTTTTATTTCATTTCTAAATAGATCGTTAATGTATAGTCATTTCGTGAATGAACTTCCATTTTAATTTTATGCAACTTCCATTTTTATTTTTATTCAACTTCCATTTTTATTCAATTTCCTTTTCTATTCACCTTCTTTTTTTTATTTAATTTCCAAATAGATCATTAAGGTATAGTGGTTTCTTGAATAAACTTCCATTTTCAATTTTGATGCAACTTCCATTTTTATTTTTATTCAACTTCTACTTTTATTCAATTTCCTTTTCAATTTAATTCCGAAATAGATCATTAAGGTATAGTGGTTTCTTGAATGAATTTCCATTGTTAATTTTATGCAACTTTCATTTTTATTTTTTTTCAACTTCCATTTTAATTCAATTTCCTTTCATATTCAACTTCCTTTTTTTATTTAATTTCGAAATAGATTGTTAAGTATAGTTGTTTCTTGAATGAACTTCCATTTTTATTTTTATTCAACATCCATTTGTATTCATTTCTTTCTATTCAACTTCCTTTTTTATTTAATTTCCAGATAGATCGTTAAGGATAGGGGTTTCTTCAATGAACTTTCTTGCTAATTTTATGCAATTTCTATTTTATTTTTATCAAACATCAATTTTTATCAATTTCCTTTTCCATTTCACTTCCATTTTTATTTCATTTCCAAATAGATCGTTAAGGTATAGTGGTTTCTTCAACGAACTTCCATTGTTAATTTTATGCAACTTCCATTTTTTATTTTTTTCGACTTCCATTTTTATTCAATTTCTTTTACTAATCAACTTCCTTGTTTTATTTAATTTCCGAATTGATCGTTAAGGTATAATGCTTTCTTGAATGAACTTCCAGTTTTATTTTTATTCAACTTCCATTTGTATTCAATTTTCTTCCCTATTTAACTTCCTTTTTTATTTAATTTCCAGATAGGTCGTTAAAGTATAGTGGTTTCTTCAAAGAACTTTTCCTGCTAATTTTATGCAACTTCCATTTTTGTTTTTATTGATCAATTTTTATTCAATTTCCTTTTCTATTCAACTTCCATTTTTGTTTAATTTCCAAATAGATCGTTAAGGTATAGTCGTTTGTTGCATGAACTTCCATTTTCATTTTATGCAACTTCCATTTTTTTTTTATTCAACTTCTATTTTTATTCAATTTCCGTTTCAATTTAACTTCCTTTTTTATTTAATTTCCAAATAAATCATTAAGGTATAGTGATTTCTGGAATTAACATCCTTTTTCAATTTTGATGCAACTTTCATTTTTATTTTTATTCATCTTCCATTTTTATTCAATTTCCTTTTTTATTCAGCATCCTTTTTTATTTAATTTCCAAATAGATCGTTAAGGTATAGTGGTTTCTTGAATAAACTTCCATTTTTATTTTTATTCAATTTCCATTGGTATTCAATTCCTTTTTCTATTCAATTTCTTTTTTTATTTAATTTCCAGAAAGATCGTTAAGGTATAGTGGTTTCTTCAATGTACTTTTATTGCTAATTTTATGCAACTTCCATTTTTATTTTTACTGAACATCAATTTTTGTTCAATTTCCTTTTCCATTCCACTTCCATTTTTATTTCATTTCCAAATAGATCGTTAAGGTATATTCGTTTCTTGAATGAACTTCCATTTTAATTTTATGCAACTTTCATTTTTATTTTTATTCAACTTCCATTTTTATTCAATTTCCTTTTCCATTCAACTTCTTTTTTTATTTAATTTCCAAATAGATCATTAAGGTATTGTGGTTTCTTGAATGAACTTTCATTTTCAATTTTGATGCAACTTTCATTTTTATTATTATTCAACTGCCATTTTATTTCAATTTCCTTTGCTATTCAACATCCTTTTTTATTTAATTTCCAAATAGATCGTTAAGGTATAGTGGTTTCTTAAATAAACTTCCATTTTTATTTTTATTCAATTTCCATTTGTGTTCAATTTCTTTTTCTATTCAATTTCCTTTTTTATTTCATTTCCAGATAGAACGTTAAGGTATAGTGGTTTCTTCAATGATCTTTTATTGCTAATTTTATGAAACTTCCATTTTTATTTTTATTGAACATCAATTTTTCTCAATTTCTTTTTCCATTCCACTTCCATTATAATTTCATTTTCCAATAGATCGTTACGGAATAGTTGGTTCTTGAATGAACTTCCATTTTAATTTTATGCAACTTCCATTTTTATTCAATTTCCTTTTCTATTCAACTTTCTTTTTTATTCAACTATCTTTTTTATTTAATTTCCAAACAGATCATTAAGGTATAATGGTTTCTTGAATGAACTTTCATTTTCAATTTTGATGCAACTTTCAATATTCATTTAAATTCAACTCCATTTTTATTCAATTTCCTTTTCTATTCAACTTCCTTTTTTATTTAATTTCCAAATAGATCGTTCAGGCATAGCGGTTTCTTCAATGAACTTTTATTGCTAATTTTATGCAACTTACATTTTTATTTTTATTGAACATCAATTGTTTTTCAATTTTCTTTTCCATTCCAATTCCATTTTTCTTTCATTTCCAAATAGATCGTTAAGGTATAGTCGTTTTTTGACTGAACTTCCATTTTAATTTTATGCAACTTCCTTTTTTATTTAATTTCCAAATAGATCATTAAGGTATAGTTGTTTCTTGAATGAAGTTCCATTTTCAATTTTGATGAAACTTTCAATTTTATTTTTATTCAACTTCCATTTTTATTCAATTTCATTTTCTATTCAGCATCTTTTTTTATTTAATTTCCAAATAGATCGTTAAGGTATAGTGGTTTCTTGAATAAACTTCCATTTTTATTTTTATTCAACTTCCATTTGTATTCAATTTCCGTTTCTATTCAATTTCCATTTTTATTTAGTTTCCAGATAGATCGCTAAGGTATAGTGGTTTCTTCAATGAACTTTTTTTGCTAATTTTATGAAACCTCCATTTTTATTTTTATTGAACATCAATTTTTATTCAATTTCTTTTTCCATTCCACTTCCATTATTATTTCATTTCCAAATAGATCGTTAATGTGTAGTCGTTTCTTGAATGAACTTCCATTTTAATTTTATGCAACTTCCATTTTCATTTTTTATTCACTTTCATTTTATTCAATTTCTTTTTTCTATGCAACTACTTTTTTATTTAATTTCCAAATAGATCGTTAAGGTATAGTGGTTTCTTGAATGAACTTCCATTTTTATTTTTATTCAACTTCCATTTGTATTCAATTTCCTTTTCTATTCAACTTTCTTTTTTATTTAATTTCCAGATAGATCGTTTAGGTATAGTGGTTTCTTGAATAAACTTACATTTTCAATTTTGGTGCAACTTCCATTTTTATTTTTATTCAACTTCCATTTTTATTCAATTTCCTTTTCTATTCAACTTCTTTTTTTATTTAATTTCCAAATAGATCATTAAGGTATAGTGGTTTCTTGAATGAACTTCCATTTTCAATTTTGATGCAACTTTCAATTTTATTTTTATTCAAATTCCATTTTTATTCAATTTGCTTTTCTATTCAACATCCTTTTTTATTTAAGTTCCAAATAGATCATTAAGGTATTGTGGTTTCTTGAATAAACTTCCATTTTTATTTTTATTCAACTTCCATTTGTATTCAATTTCTTTTTTTATTTAATTTCCAGATAGATCGTTAAGGTATAGTGGTTTCTTCAATGTACTTTTATTGCTAATTTTATGCAACTTCCATTTTTATTTTTATTGAACATCAATTATTATTCAATTTCCTTTTCCATTCCACTTCCATTTTTATTTCATTTCCAAATAGATCGTTAAGGTATATTCGTTTCTTGAATGAACTTCCATTTTTATTTAATTTCCTTTTCTATTCAACTTTCTTTTTTTTATTTAATTTCCAAATAGATCATTAAGGTATAGTGGTTTCTTGAATGACCTTCGATTTTCAATTTTGGTGCAACTTTCTTTTTTATTTTTATTCAACTTCCAGTTTTATACAATTTCATTTTCTATTCAACTTCATTTTTTATTTAATTTCCACATTGATCGTTAAGGTATAGTGGTTTGTTGAATAAACTGCCATTTTTACTTTTTTTGAACTTCATTTGTATTCAATTTCCTTTTCTATTCAATTTCCGTTTTTATTTAATTTTCAGATCGATCGTTAAGGTATAGTGGTTTCTTCAATGAACTTTTTTTGCTAATTATATGAAACCTCCATTTTACTTTTTATTGAACATCAATTTTTATTCAATTTCCTTTTCCATTCCACTTCCATTATTATTTCATTTCCAAATAGATCGTTAAGGTATACTGGTTTCTTGAATGAACTCCCATTTTAATTTTATGCAACTTCCATTTTTATTTTTTTTCAACTTCCATTTTTATTCAATTTCCTTTTCTATTCAACTTCTTTTTTATTTAATTTCCAAATAGATGATTAAGGTATAGTGGTTTCTTGAATGAACTTCCATTTTCAATTTTGATGCAACTTTCATTTTTATTTTTATTCAACTTCCATTTTTATTCAATTTTTTTTTTTCTATTCAACTTTCTTTGTTATTTAATTTCCAAATAGATCGTTAAGGTATTGTGGTTTCTTGAATGAACTTCCCTTTTTATTTTCATTCAACTTCCATTTGTATTCGATTTCTTTTCTATTCAACTTCTTTTTTATTCAATTTCCAGATAGATCGTTAAGGTATAGTGGTTTCTTCAATGAAGTTTTATATCTAATTTTATGGAACTTCCATTTTTATTTTTATTGAACATCAATTTTTATTCAGTTTCCTTTTCCATTCCCCTTCCATTTTTATTTCATTTCCAAATAGATCGTTAAGGTATAGTTGTTTCTTGAATGAACTTCCATTTTAATTTCATGCAACTTCCATTTTTATTTTTATTCAACTTTCCTTTTTACTCAATTTTTTTTTCTATGGAACTACTTTTTTATTTAATTTCCAAATAGATCGTTAAGGTATAATAGTTTCTTGAATGAACTTCCATTTTTATTTTTATTCAACTTCCATTTGTATTCAATTTCGTTTTCTATTCAACTTCCTTTTTTATTTAATTTCCAGATAGATCGTTAAGGTATAGTGGTTTCTTCAATAAACTTTTATTTTCAATTTTGATGCAACTTCCATTTTTATTTTTATTCAACTTCCATTTTTATTCAATTTCCTTTTCTATTCAACTTCTTTTTTTATTTAATTTCCAAATATATAATTAAGGTATAGTGGTTTCTTGAATGAACTATTTTCAATTTTGATGCAACTTTCTTTTTTATTTTTATGGAACTTCCAGTTTTATTCAATTTCATTTTCAATTCAACTTCATTTTTAATTTAATTTCCAAATAGATCGTTAAGGTATAGTGGTTTCTTTAATAAACTGCCATTTTTATTTTTATTCAACTTCGATTTGAGTTCAATTTCCTTTTCTATTCAATTGCCGTTTTTATTTAATTTCCAGGTAGATCGTTAAGGTATAGTGGTTTCTTCAATGAACTTTTTTTGCTAATTTTATGAAACCTCCATTTTTATTTTTATTGAGCATCAATTTTTATTCAATTTCCTTTTCCATTGCACTTCCATTATTATTTCATTTCCAAATTGATCGTTAAGGTATAGTCGTTTCTTGATTGAACTTCCATTTTAATCTTATGCAACTTCCATTTTTATTTTTATTGAATTTCCTTTTTCTATTCAACATTCTTTTTTATTTAATTTCCAAATAAATCGTTAAGGTATAGTGGTTTCTTGAATGAACTTCAATTTTCAATTTTGATGCAACTTTCATTTTTATTTTTATTCAACTTCCATTTTTATTCAATTTCCATTTTTATTCAACTTCCTTTCTTATTTAATTTCCAAATTGATCGTTAAGGTATAGTGGTTTCTTGAATGAACTTCTTTTTTTATTTTCATTCAACTTCCATTTGTATTCAATTTCCATTTTTATTCAACTTCCTTTCTTATTCAATTTCCAGATGGATCGTTAAGGTATAGTGGTTTCTTCAATGAACTTTTATTGCTAATTTTATGCAACTTCCATTTTTATTTTTATTGAACATCAATTTTTATTCAATTTCCTTTTCCATTCCACTTCCATTTTTATTTCATTTCCAAATAGATCGTTAAGG
This sequence comes from Camellia japonica, assembly GCA_030407325.1. Classification (NCBI taxonomy): domain Eukaryota; kingdom Viridiplantae; phylum Streptophyta; class Magnoliopsida; order Ericales; family Theaceae; genus Camellia; species Camellia japonica. The sequence continues at coordinate 18,973,835 of JAPPVO010000014.1, forward strand.
TATAGTCGTTTCTTGAATGAACTTCCATTTTAATTTTATGCAACTTCCATTTTTATTTTTATTCAACTTCCATTTTTATTCAATTTCCTTTTCTATTCAACTTCCTTTTTTATTTAATTTCCAAATAGATCGTTAAGTTATAGTGGTTTCTTGAATGAACTTCCATTTTTATTTTTATTCAACTTCCATTTTATTCAATTTCCTTTTCTATTCAACTTCCTTTTTTATTTAATTTCCAGATAGATCGTTAAGGTATAGTGGTTTCTTGAATAAACTTCCATTTTCAATTTTGATGCAACTTCCATTTTTATTTTTATTCAATTTCATTTTCCATTCAACTTCTTTTTTTATTTAATTTCCAAACAGATCTTTAAGGTATAGTGGTTTCTTGAATGAACTTCCAGTTTCAATTTTGATGCGACTTTCATTTTTATTTTTATTCAACTGCCATTTTATTTCAATTTCCTTTTCTATTCAACATCATTTTTTATTTAATTTCCAAATAGATTGTTAAGGTATACTGCCATTTTATTGCTAATTTTATGCAACTTTCATTTTTATTTTATTTAACATCAATTTTTATTCAATTTCCTTTTCCATTCCACTTCCATTTTTATTTCATTTCCAAATAGATCGTTAAGATATATTCGTTTCTTGATTGAACTTTCATTTTAATTTTATGCAACTTCCATTTTTATTTTTATTCAACTTCCATTTTTATTCAATTTCCTTTTCTATTCAACTTCTTTTTTTTATTTAATTTCCAAATATATAATTAAGGTATAGTGGTTTCTTGAATGAACTATTTTCAATTTTGATGCAACTTTCTTTTTTTTTTTTATTCAACTTCCAGTTTTATTCAATTTCATTTTCTATTCAACTTCCTTTTTAATTTAATTTCGAAATAGATTGTTAAGGTATAGTGGTTTCTTGAATAAACTGCTATTTTTATTTTTATTCAACTTCGATTTGTATTCAATTTCCTTTTCTATTCAATTGCCGTTTTTATTTAATTTCCAGATAGATCATTAAGGTATAGTGGTTTCTTCAATGAACTTTTTTTGCTAATTTTATGAAACCTCCATTTTTATTTTTATTGAACATCAATTTTTATTCAATTTCCTTTTCCATTCCACTTCCATTATTATTTCATTTCCAAATAGATCGTTAAGGTATAGTCGTTTCTTGAATGAACTTCCATTTTAATTTTATGCAACTTCCATTTTTATTTTTATTCAACTACCATATTTATTGAATTTCCTTTTCTATTCAACTTTCTTTTTTATTTGATTTCCAAATAGATCATTAAGGTATAGTGGTTTCTTGAATGAACTTCCATTTTCAATTTTGATGCAACTTTCATTTTTATTTTTATTCAACTTCCATTTTTATTCAATTTCCTTTTCTATTCAACTTCCTTTTTTATTTAATTTCCAAATTGATCGTTAAGGTATAGTGGTTTCTTGAATGAACTTCCATTTTTATTTTTATTCAACTTCCATTTGTATTCAATTTCCTTTTCTATTCAACTTCTTTTTTATTTAATTTCCAGATAGATCGTTAAGGTATAGTGGTTTCTTCAATGAACTTTTATTGCTAATTTTATGCAACTTCCATTTTTATTTTTATTGAAAATCAATTTTTATTCAATTTCCTTTTTCAGTCCACTTCCATTTTTATTTCATTGCCAAATAGATCGTTAAGGTATAGTCGTTTCTTGAATGAACTTCCATTTTAATTTTATGCAACTTCCATTTTTACTTTTATTCAACTTTCATTTTTATTCAATTTCATTTTCTATTCAACTTCCTTTTTATTTAATTTCCAAATAGATCGTTTAGGTATAGTGGTTTCTTCAATGAACTTCCACTTTTATTTTTATTCGACTTCCATTTGTATTTAATTTCTTTTTCTATTCAACTTCCTTTTTTATTTAATTTCCAGATAGATCGTTAAGGTTGTAACGCCCTCAAAATAATAACATTAAAACGCACCAATTTAGACATGCATTGATATAAAAGATAAACATTCTTCTATTCATCAGAGTAATTCATTACAATGAGTATTACATGTTAACAATAAAAGCAAATGCCCTACAGGCTTACAGCTTTCCAAGTTAACTTGGTTACAAAAAAGAGAGTACTAACTCAAATGCACATTAAGCCCTTGGCTTGAATTTACATGTAATACATGCAAAAGATAACAAAACGACAAAAGTCCATCTGCCTCTAGCCTCCCAAGCTATGTCCTTGGAGGTGGCATGCTACCTGTACCTGAAAATGATGTCCCATAAAGGGTGAGTCACAGCCCAGTAGAAATACACTAAACCAGCTATGAACAATGACTAAAAGATTAGTAGTTGATAGATGGTCAACACAGATGCATCCACATATATCACATTTCGGTTTCACGACATTAAGTCCATGTTACATTTTATTCCCCATTTCTTTTTCAACTTTGAGTTTGAAGACAAGGCTCAACACCTAGCCAAATAACTTAATGAGATTAAGACTCATCCTTAAAACACTTTCGAAATTCATGATGGATACACATTTTAATCCTGTATCGATAACACATAAACCATTTCCACACTTTACGAAAGATTCACGTTTCGGTTATAATAACCCACACTTACATCTTTGTCATGTTCATGTGCATTGCATGATTTTGTCTTGTTAAGCTTGCATTGTAGACTTAGACTTGTTTTGCCTAAGTAAAGGTCCCTGTCTTGTTTAGTGCTTATGTGATTTGCCTAAGTGTAGTATATATGCTTGTTTCCTTCCTTGCTGTGTTAAGCCTAAGCCATGCCAAGCCTAAGTCATGTTAAGCCTAGGTTGATCCAAGCCGAGGTCACCTTAAGCCTAGAACTATCTTGGAACCACTTTGATTGACCTCCACCTCCACCAAGGCATATTGGCCGAGATGTCATCATCTAGGCCGAGGTGTTTATCACCAAGGCCGAGATGTGTATTATCTAGGCCGAGATGTTATCCTTGCACCCAAGTGATCTTGTTCCTGGATTGGTACGACCTAGACCGAGGTGTGGCACATCTAGGCCGAGGTGTGGCACATCTAGGCCGAGTGTTGTCCTTCCTAGCCGAGATCATTGTTCCCTTACTTGCCGATGCCTTGTCCACAGTCGAGATCATTGCTTGCCGGAGTGCCCATGTCATTTAGCTTGTTGTATACACTTGGTCATAGTCTTGTCTTGTCTTTCAATCACCTTTTTGAGGAGAACCAACCCGGTAGTGCCACGTGTCCGAGCTGAGTGTTAAGTCAGCCAGCAGACTTAGAAATGTATCATTTGCTATGTATTTGTTGTTCTTGAGGAGAGAGAAGCTCTAGGAAGAGAGGAAGAAGAGTTCTTGAGTGAGAGTAGATTTCCAAGCTTGATCCCCACACCTTGAGCCGTTAGATCCGTGTTTTCAGGTTAGATTCTTGATCTGCTTTTGCTGTTCTAGTTGTCCATCCAGCTGCATTGCATGATCTAGCATGTTTTGAAAGCCATGCATTTCTTTGAAGTTCGGTTTTAGAAAGAGAATATGATATTCATGTGTTTTTGAGGAAAAGCCATGATTTGATCCGAAAGCTTGCATTAAGATCCACGTTTTTGTGTTTGTTTTCCCAAGATCTTCAAGTATGGGTACCAAGGTCCATGTTTTCCAACTCATAGCATAAAATCCCAGAATTTGCATAAACCAGTTATGAATTTAGCATTCACGTTCTGTGTATTCAATTTCCTTTTCCATTCACCTTCCATTTTTATTTAATTTCCAAATAGATCGTTAAGGTATGGTCGTTTCTTGAATAAACTTCTATTTTAATTTTATGCAAGTTCCATTTTTATTTTTATTCAACTTCAATTTTTATTCAATTTCCTTTTCTGTTCAACTTCCTTTTTTATTTAATTTCCAAATAGATCGTTAAGGTATAGTGGTTTCTTGATTAAACTTCAATTTTCAATTCTGATGCAACTTCTATTTTTATTTTTATTCAACTTCCATTATTATTCAATTTCCTTTTCTTTTCAACATCATTTTTTCTTTAATTTCCAAATAGATCGTTAAGGTATAGTGGTTTTTTGAATGAACTTCCACTGTTAATTTTGTGCAACTTCTATTTTTATTTTTATTCAACTTCCATTTGTATTCAATTTCTTTTTCCATTCAACTTCCATTTTTATTTAATTTCCAAATAGATCGTTAAGGTATGGTCGTTTCTTGAATGAACTTCCATTTTAATTTTATGCAAGTTTCATTTTTATTTTTCTTCAACTTCCAATTTTATTCAATTTCCTTTTCAATTCAACTTCCTTTTTTATTTAATTTCCAAATAGATCGTTAAGGTATAGTGGTTTCTTGATTAAAATTCCATTTTCAATTTTGATGCAACTTCCATTTTTATTTTTATTCAACTTCCATTTTTATTCAATTTCCTTTTCGTGTCAACTTCCTTTTTTCTTCAATTTCCAAATAGATCGTTAAGGTATGGTCGTTTCATGAATGAACTTCCATTTTAATTTCAGGCAAGTTCCAATTTTATTTTTCTTCAACATCCATTTTTATTCAATTTCATTTTCTGTTCAACTTCCTTTTTTACTTAATTTCCAAATAGATCGTTAAGGTATAGTGGTTTCTTGATTAAACTTCCATTTTCAATTGGTTTCTTCAATGAACTTCCATTGTAAATTTTATGCAACTTCCATTTCTATTTTTATTCAACTTCCATTTTTATTCAATTTCCTTTTCCATTCAACTTCCGATTTTATTTAATTTTCAAATAAATCGTTAAGGTATGGTCGTTTCATGAATGAACTTCCATTTTAATTTTATGCAAGTTCCATTTTTAGTTTTATTCAACTTCCATTTTTATTCAATTTCCTTTTCTATTCAACTTCCTTTTTTGTTTAATTTCCAAATAAATTGTTAAGGTATAGTGGTTTCTTAATTAAACTTTCATTTTCAATTTTGATGCAACTTCTATTTTTATTTTTATTCACCTTCCATTTTTATTCAATTTCCTTTTCTTTTTTACTTCCTTTTTTCTTTAATTTCCAAATAGATCGTAAAGGTATAGTGGTTTTTTGAATGAAATTCCACTGTGAATTTTGTGCAACTTCCATTTTTATTTTTATTCAACTTCCATTTGTATTCAATTTCCTTTTCCATTCAACTTCCATTTTTATTTAATTTCCAAATAGATCGTTATGGTGTGGTCGTTTCTTGAATGAACTTCCATTTTAATTTCAGGCAAGTTCCAATTTTATTTTTCTTCAACATCCATTTTTATTCAATTTCATTTTCTGTTCAACTTCCTTTTTTATTTAATTTCCAAATAGATCGTTAAGGTATAGTGGTTTCTTGATTAAACTTCCATTTTCAATTTAGATGCAACTTCTATTTTTATTTTTATTCAACTTCCATTAGTATTCAATTTCCTTTTCTTTTCAACTTCATTTTCTCTTTAATTTCCAAATAGATCGTTAAGGTATATTGGTTTTTTGAATGAACTTCCACTGTTAATTTTGTACAACTTCCATTTTTAGTTTTATTCAACTTCCATTTGTATTCAATTTCCTTTTCCATTCAACTTCCATTTTTATTTAATTTCCAAATAGATCATTATGGTATGGTCGTTTCTTGAATGAACTTCCATTTTAATTTTATGCAAGTTCCATTTTTATTTTTCTCCACCTTCCATTTTTATTCAATTTCCTTTTCTATTCAACTTCTTTTTTTATTTAATTTCCAAATAGATCGTTAAGGTATAGTGGTTTCTTGATTAAACTTTCATTTTCAATTTTGATGCAACTTCCATTTTTATTTTTATTCAACTTCCATTTTTATTCAATTTCCTTTTCTTTTCAAGTTCCTTTTTTCTTTAATTTCCAAATAGATCGTCAAGTTATAATGGTTTCTTCAATGAACTTCCATTGTAAATTTTATGCAACTTCCATTTTTATTTTTATTCAACATCCATTTGTATTCAATTTTGTTTTCCATTCAACTTCCATTTTTATTTAATTTCCAAATAGATCGTTAAGGTATGGTCGTTTCTTGAACGAACTTCCATTTTAATTTTATGCAAGTTCCATTTTTATTTTTATTCAACTTCCATTTTTATTGAATTTCCTTTTCTGTTCAACTTCATTTTTTACTTAATTTCCAAATAGATCGTTAAGGTATAGTGGTTTCTTGATTAAACTTCCATTTTCAATTTTGATTCAACTTCCATTTTTATTTTTCTTCAACTTCCATTTTTATTCAATTTCCTTTTCTATTCAACTTCCTTTTTTATTTAATTTCCAAACAGATCATTAAGGTATAGTGGTTTCTTGATTAAAATTCCATTTTCAATTTTGATGCAACTTCCATTTTTATTTTTATTCAACTTCCATTTTTTGCAATTTCCTTTTCTTGTCAACTTCCTTTTTTCTTTAATTTCCAAATAGATCGTTAAGGTATAATGGTTTCTTCAATGAACTTCCATTGTAAATTTTATGCAGCTTCCATTTCTATTTTTATTCAACTTCCATTTTTATTCAATTTCTTTTTCCATTCAACTTCCGACTTTATTTAATTTCCAAATAGATCGTTAAGGTATGTTCGTTTCATGAATGAACTTCCATTTTAATTTTATGCAAGTTCCATTTCTATTTTTATTCAACTTCCATTTTTATTCAATTTCCTTTTCTATTCAACTTCCTTCTTTATTTAATTTCCAAATAATCGTTAAGGTATAGTGGTTTCTTAATTAAACTTTCATTTTCAATTTTGATGCAACTTCTATTTTTTTTTTTATTCACCTTCCATTTTTATTCAACTTCCTTTTCCTTTCAACTTCCTTTTTTCTTTAATTTCCAAATAGATCGTTAAGGTACAGTGGTTTTTTGAATGAACTTCTACTGTGAATTTTGTGCAACTTCCATTTTTATTTTTATTCAACTTCCATTTGTATTCAATTTCTTTTTCCATTCAACTTCCATTTTTATTTAATTTCCAAATAGAACGATATGGTATGGTCGTTTCTTGAACGAACTTCCATTTTAATTTTATGCAAGTTCCATTTTTATTTTTCTTCAACATCCATTTTTATTCAATTTCATTTTCTGTTCAACTTCCTTTTTTATTTAATTTCCAAATAGATCGTTAAGGTATAGTGGTTTCTTGATTAAACTTCCATTTTCAATTTAGATGCAACTTCTATTTTTATTTTTATTCAACTTCCATTATTATTCAATTTCCTTTTCTTTTCAACTTCATTTTTTCTGTAATTTCCAAATAGATCGTTAAGGTATATTGGTTTTTTGAATGAACTTCCACTGTTAATTTTGTGCAACTTCCATTATTAGTTTTATTCAACTTCCATTTGTATTCAATTTCCTTTTCCATTCAACTTCTATTTTTATTTAATTTCCAAATAGATCATTATGGTATGGTCGTTTCTTGAATGAACTTCCATTTTAATTTTATGCAAGTTCCATTTTTATTTTTTCTTCAACTTTCATTTTTATTCAATTTCCTTTTCTATTCAACTTCTTTTTTTATTTAATTTCCAAGTAGATCGTTAAGATATATTAGTTTATTGATTAAACTTCCATTTTCAATTTTGATGCAACTTCCATTTTTATTTTTATTCAACTTCCATTTTTATTCAATTTCCTTTTCTTTTCAACTTCCTTTTTTCTTTAATTTCCAAATAGATCGTTAAGTTATAATGGTTTCTTCAATGAACTTCCATTGTAAATTTTATGCAACTTCCATTTCTATTTTTATTCAACATCCATTTGTATTCAATTTCCTTTTCCAGTCAACTTCCATTTTTATTTAATTTCCAAATAGATCATTCAGGTATGGTCGTTTCTTGAACGAACTTCCATTTTAATTTTTTGCAAGTTCCATTTTTATTTTTATTCAACTTCCATTTTTATTGAATTTCCTTTTCTGTTCAACTTCATTTTTTACTTAATTTCCATATAGATCGTTAAGGTATAGTGGTTTCTTGATTAAACTTCCATTTTCAATTTTGATGCAACTTCCATTTTTATTTTTCTTCAACTTCCATTTTTATTCAATTTCCTTTTCTATTCAACTTCCTTTTTTATTTAATTTCCAAATAGATCGTTAAGGTATAGTGGTTTCTTGATTAAAATTCCATTTTCAATTTTGATGCAACTTCCATTTTTATTTTTATTCAACTTCTATTTTTATTCAATTTCCTTTTCTTGTCAACTTCCTTTTTTCTTCAATTTCCAAATAGATCGTTATGGTATAATGGTTTCTTCAATGAACTTCCACTGTAAATTTTATGCAACTTCCATTTCTATTTTTATTCAACTTCCATTTTTATTCAATTTCCTTTTCCATTCAACTTCCAATTTTATTTAATTTCCAAATAGATCGTTAAGGTATGGTCGTTTCATGAATGAACTTCCATTTTATTTTCATGCAAGTTCCATTTTAATTTTTATTCAACTTCCATTTTTATTCAATTTCCTTTTATATTCAACTTCCTTTTTTATTTAATTTCCAAATAGATCGTTAAGGTATAGTGGTTTTTTAATTAAACTTTCATTTTCAATTTTGATGCAACTTCTATTTTTATTTTTATTCAACTTCCATTTTTATTGAATTTCCTTTTCTTTTCAACTTCCTTTTTTCTTTAATTTCCAAATAGATCGTTAAGGTATAGTGGTTTTTTGAATCAACTTCCACTGTGAATTTTGTGCAACTTCCATTTTTATTTTTATTCAGCTTCCATTTTGTATTCAATTTCCTTTTCCATTCAACTTCCATTTTTATTTAATTTCCAAATAGATCGTTATGGTGTGGTCGTTTCTTGAATGAACTTCCATTTTAATTTTATGCAAGTTCCATTTTTATTTTTCTTCAACTTCCATTTTTATTCAATTTCATTTTCAGTTCAACTTCATTTTTTATTTAATTTCCAAATAGATCGTTAAGGTATAGTGGTTTTTTGATTAAACTTCAATTTTCAATTTAGATGTAACTTTTATTTTTATTTTTATTCAACTTCCATTATTATTCAATTTCCTTTTCTTTTCAACTTCATTTTTTCTTTAATTTCCAAATAGATTGTTAAGGTATATTGGTTTTTTGAATGAACTTCCACTGTTAATTTTGTGCAACTTCCATTTTTAGTTTTATTCAACTTCCATTTGTATTCAATTTCATTTTCCATTCAACTTCCATTTTTATTTAATTTCCAAATAGATCGTTATGGTATGGTCATTTCTTGAATGAACTTCCATTTTAATTTTATGCAAGTTCCATTTTTATTTTTCTTCAACTTCCATTTTTATTCAATTTCCTTTTCTATTCAACTTCCTTTCTTACTTAATTTCCAAATAGATCGTTAAGGTATAGTGGTTTCTTGATTAAACTTCCATTTTCAATTTCGATGCAACTTCCCATTTTATTTTTATTCAACTTCCATTTTTATTCAATTTCCTTTTCTTTTCAACTTCATTTTTTCTTTAATTTGCAAATAGATCGTTAAGGTATAATGGTTTCTTCAATGAACTTCCATTGTAAATTTTTTGCAACTTCCATTTCTATTTTTATTCAACATCCATTTGAATTCAATTTCTTTTTCCTTTCAACTTCCATTTTTATTTTTATTCAACTTCCATTTTTATTCAATTTCCCTTTCTATTCAACTTCCTTTTCTATTTAATTTCCAAATAGATCCTTAAGGTATAGTGGTTTCTTGATTAAACTTTCATTTTCAATTTTGATGCAACTTCCATTTTTATTTTTATTCAATTTCCATTTTTATTCAATTTGCTTTTCGTTTCTACTTCCTTTTTTCTTTAATTTCCAAATAGATCGTTAAGGTATAGTGGTTTTTGAATGAACTTCCACTGTTAATTTTGTGCAACTTCGATTTTTAGTTTTATTCAACTTCCATTTGTATTCAATTTCCTTTTCCATTCAACTTTCATTTTTATTTAATTTCCAAATAGATCGTTAAGGTATGGTCGTTTCTTGAATGAACTTCTATTTTAATCTTATGCAAGTTCCATTTTTATTTTTCATCAACTTCCATTTTTATTCAATTTCCCTTTCTATTCAACTTCATTTTTTATTAATTTCCAAATAGATCGTTAAAGTATAGTGGTTTCTTGATTAACCTTCCATTTTCAATTTGATGCAACTTCCATTTTTATTTTTTATTCAACTTCCATTTTTATTCAATTTCATTTTCTTTTCAACTTCCTTTTTTCTTCAATTTGCAAATAGATCGTTAAGGTATAATGGTTTCTTCAATGAACTTCCATTGTAAATTTTATGCAACTTCCATTTCTATTCTTATTCAACTTCCATTTGTATTCAATTTCCTTTTCTATTTAACGTCCATTTTTATTTAATTTCCAAATGGATCGTTAAGGTATGGTCATTTCTTGAATGAACTTCCATTTTAATTTCATGCAAGTTCCATTTTTATTTTTCTTCAACTTCCATTTTTATTCAATTTCTAAATAGATCGTTAAGGGATTGTGGTTTCTTGATTAAACTTCCATTTTCAATTTTGATGCAACTTCCATTTTTATTTTTATTCAACTTCCATTTTTATTCAATTTCCTTTTCTTTTCAACTTCCTTTTTTCTTTAATTTTCAAATAGATCGTTAAGGTATAACGGTTTCTTCAATGAACTTCCATTGTAAATTTTATACAACTTCCATTTCTATTTTTATTCAACTTCCATTTGTATTCAATTTCCTTTTCCACTTAACTTCCATTTTTATTTAATTTCCAAATAGATCGTTAAGGTGTGGTCGTTTCTTGAATGAACTTCCATTTTAGTTTTATGCAAGTTCCATTTTTATTTTTATTCAACTTCCATTTTTATTCAATTTCCTATCCCATTCAACTTCCTTTTTTATTTAATTTCCAAATAGATCGTTAAGGTATAGTGGTTTTTTGATTAAACCTCCATTTTCAATTTTGATGCAACTACCATTTTTATTTTTATTCAACTTACATTTTTATTCAATTTCCTATTCTTTTTCAACTTCATTTTTTCTTTAATTTTCAAATAGATCGTTAATGTATAGAGGTTTTGGGAATGAACTTCCGTTTTTAGTATTATTCAACTTCCATTTGTATTAAATTTCCTTTTCCATTCAACTTCCATTTTTATTTAATTTCCAAATAGATCGTTAAGGTATGGTCGTTTCTTGAATGAACTTCCATTTTAATTTTATGCAAGTTCCATTTTTATTTTTATTCAATTTCCTTTTCTTTTCAACTTCCTTTTTTCTTTAATTTCCAAATAGATCGTTAAGGTATAGTGGTTTTTTGAATGAACTTCCACTGTTAATTTTGTGTAATTTTCATTTTTATTTTTGTTCAACTTCCATTTGTATTCAATTTCCTTTCCATTCAACTTCCATTTTTATTTAGTTTCCAAATAGATCGTTAAGGTATGGTCGTTGCTTGAATGAACTTCCATTTTAATTTTATGCAAGTTCTATTTTTACTTTTATTCAATTCCATTTTATTCAAGTCCTTTCTATTCAACTTCCTTTTTTATTTAATTTCCAAATAGATCGTTAAGGTATAGGGTTTCTTGATTAAACTTCCATTTTCGATTTTGTTGCAACTTTCATTTTTATTTTTATTCAACTTCCATTTTTATTCAATTTCCTTTTCTTTTCAACTTCATTTTTTCTTTAATTTCCAAACAGATCGTTACGGTATAGTGGTTTTTTCAATGAACTTCCACTGTTAATTTTGTGCAACTTCCATTTTTATTTATATTCAATTTCCTTTTCCATTCAACTTCCATTTTCATTTAATTTCTAAATAGATCGTTAAGGTATGGTCGTTTGTTAAATGAACTTCCATTTTAATTTTATGCAAGTTCCGTTTTTATTTATATTCAACTTCCATTTTTATTCAATTTCTTTTTCTATTCAACTTCCTTTTTTATTTAATTTCCAAATATATTGTTAAGGTATAATGGTTTCGTGATTAAACTTCCATTTTCAATTTTGATCCAACTTCCATTTTTATTTTTATTCAACTTCCATTTTTATTCGATTTCCTTTTCTTTTCATTTTCCTCTTTTCTTTAATTTCCAAATAGATCGTTAAGGTATAATGGTTTCTTCAATGAACTTCCATTGTAAATTTTATGCAACTTCCATTTCTATTTTTATTCAACTTCCATTTGTATTCAATTTCCTTTTCCATTCAACTGCCAATTTTATTTAATTTCCAAATAGATCGTTAAGGTATAGTCGTTTCTTGAATTAACTTTCAATTTAATTTTATACAAGTTCCATTTGTATTCAATTTCCTTTTCTATTCAACTTCCTTTTTTATTTAATTTCCAAATAGATCGTTAAGGTATAGTGGTTTCTTGATTAAACTTCCATTTTCAATTTTGATGCAACTTCCATTTTTATTTTTATTCAACTTCCATTTTTATTCAATTTCCTTTTCTTTTCAACTTCCTTTTTTCTTTAATTTCCAAATAGATCGTTAAGGTATAGTGGTTTTTTGAATGAACTTCCACTGTTAATTTTGTGCAACTTCCATTTTTATTTTTATTCAACTTCCATTTGTATTCAATTTCCTTTTCCATTCAACTTCCATTTTTATTTAATTTCCAAATAGATCGTTAAGGTATGGTCGTTTCTTGAATGAACTTCCATTTTAATTTTATGCAAGTTCCATTTTTATTTTTATTCAACTTCCATTTTTATTCAATTTCCTTTTCTATTCAACTTCCTTTTTTATTTAATTTCCAAATAGATCGTTAAGGTATAATGGTTTCTTGATTAAACTTCCATTTTCAATTTTGATGCAACTTCAATTTTTATTTTTATTCAACTTCCATTTTTGTTCAATTTCCTTTTCTTTTCAACTTCCTTTTTTTCTTTCATTTCCAAATAAATCGTTAAGGTATAGTGGTTTTTTGAATGAACTTCCACCGTTAATTTTGTGCAACTTCCATTTTTATTTTTATTCAACCTCCATTTGTATTCAATTTCCTTTTCCATTCAACTTCCATTTTTATTTAATTTCCAAATAGATCGTTAAGGTATGGTCGTTTCTTGAATGAACTTCCATTTTAAGTTTATGCAAGTTCCATTTTTATTTTTATTCAACTTCCATTTTTATTTAATTTCCTTTTTCTATTCAACTACCTTTTTTATTTAATTTCCAACTAGATCGTTATGGTATAGTGGTTTCTTGATTAAACTTCCATTTTCAATTTTTATGCAACTTCCATTTTTATTTTTATTCAACTTCCATTTTTATTCAATTTCCTTTTCTTGTCAATTTCATTTTTTCTTTAATTTCCATATAGATCGTTAAGGTATAGTGGTTTCTTCAATGAACTTCCATTTCTATTTTTATTCAACTTCCATTTGTATTCAATTTCCGTTTCCATTCAACTTCCATTTTTATTTAATTTCCAAATAGATCGTTAAGGTGTGGTCGTTTCTTGAATGAACTTCCATTTTAATTTTATGCAAGTTTCATTTTTATTTTTATTCAACTTCCATTTTATTCAATTTCCTTTTATTCAACTTCATTTTTTATTTAATTTCCAAATAGATCGTTAAGGTGTAGTGGTTTCTTGATTAAACTTCCATTTTCAATTTTGATGCAACTTCCGTTTTTATTTTTATGCAACTTCCATTTTTATTCAATTTCCTTTTCTTTTCAACTTCCTTTTTTCTTTATTTTCCATATAGGACGTTAAGGTATAGTGATTTTTGGAATGAACTTCCACCGTTAATTTTGTGCAACTTCCATTTTTATTTTTATTCAACTTCCATTTTAATTCAATTTCCTTTTCTATTCAACTTCTTTTTTTTATTAAATTTCGAAATAGATCGGTAAGGTATAGTGGTTTCTTGAATGAACTTCCATTTTTATTTTTTTTCAAAGGCCATTTGTATTCAATTTCCTTTTCCATTCAACTTCCTTTTTTATTTAATTTCTAGATAGATAGTTATGGTATAGTGGTTTCTTCAATGAATTGTTTTTGCTAATTCATTGCAACTTCCATTTTTATTTACAATGAATATCAATTTTCATTCAATTTCCTTTTACCATTGAACTTCCATTTTTATTTAATTTCCACATAGAGCGTTAAGTTATAGTCGTTTCTTGAATGAACTTCCATTTTTAATTTTATGCATCTTCCATTTTTATTTTTATTCGACTTCAATTTTAATTAAATTTCCTTTTCTATTAAACTTTTTTTTTTTTAATTTCCAAATAGATCGTTAAGGTATAGTGGTTTCTTGAATGAACTTCTAAATTTTATTTTATGCAACTTCCATTTTCATTATTACTCAACTTTCATTTTTATTAAATTTCCTTTTCTATTCAACTTCTTTTTTTATTTAATTTCCAAATAGATCGTTAAGGTATAGTGGTTTCTTGAACAAACTTTCATTTTCAATTTTGATGTAACTTCCATTTTTATTTTTATTCAACTTCCATCTTGATTCAATTTCGTTTTCTATTTAACTTCCTTTTTTATTTAATTTCCAAATAGATCGTTAAGGTATAGTGGTTTCTTGAATGAACTTCTATTTTCAATTTTGATGCAACTTCTATTTTTAATTTGTATTCAATTTCCATTTTTATTCAATTTCCTTTTCTATTCAACTTCCTTTTTTATTTAATTTCCCAATAGATCGTTAAGGTATAGTGGTTTCTTGAATTAACTTTCATTGTTAATGTTATGCAACGTCCATTTTTATTTTTATTCAACTTACATTTCTATTCAACTTCCTTTTTAATTTAATTTCCAAATAGATCGTTAAGGTATAGTAGTTTCTTGAATGAACTTCCATTTTCATTTTTATTCAACTTCCATTTGTATTCAAATTCCTTTTCAATCCAACTTTTTTTTTTATTCAATTTCCAAATAGATCGTTAAGATATAGTGGTTACTTCAATGAATTGTTTTTGCTAATTTTATGCAACTTCCATTTTTATTTTTAATGAACATCAATTTTTATTCAGTTTCCTTTTCCATTCCACTTCTATTTTTATTTAATTTCCAAATAGATCGTTGTGGTACAGTCGTTTTTTCAATGAACTTCCTTTTTAAATTTATGCAACTTCCATTTTTATTTTTATTCAATTTCCATTTTTATTCAATTTCCTTTTCTATTCAACTTTCTTTTTTATTTAATTTCCAAATAGATCGTTTAGGTATAGTGGTTTCTTGAATGAACTTCCATTTTTATTTTTATTCAACTTCCATTTGTATTCAATTTCCTTTTCTATTCAACTTCATTTTTTATTTAATTTCCAGATAGATCGTTAAGGTATAGTTGTAACGCCCTCAAAATTCAACCCATTAAATATAAAACCAAACATGCATTATTATATTAAAACAATAATATAAATCCATCCATCAGAGTATTATGAAATAAAACATCAGAACAAATGCCCTACGGGCTTACATCTTGCCAAGCCAACACTTGGACACAATTCACAGAGTTCTAACTCAAAAACAGATAAAGCCCTAGGCTTGAAAGATTACATTATTCAAATAAAAATAAATAAACAAATCTTCAAGTCCAATCCTCACAAGCTAAGTCCTTGGAGGGAGTGAACCACCTGAACCTGAAAATAAAGTTCCCATATAGGGTGAGCCACAGCCCAGTAGAGAAATACTAAACCAAGCATAAGAATTAACTAAAGTATTAGCATCTGATACATGGTTAACACACTATAATCAAGTTACAATATTCATGACACGAATGTCTACACTGCCTATGACACATTGTCTATGGCACATTTTACTTTCCACTTATGGCTCAGAACCTGGCCAAATAACTCAACAGGGTTTCATCTTTTATTACCATCACTTCCAATTCAACAGGAATAACAATCAAGTTAGACCTAATCATAACGAATACACATGTTGGTATTATATCAATCATAATCACTTCAATTCCATACTTCCCAACTGATACACATTTTAGTGATGTACCATATCAACAATAAATAGAAATATATCTATTAATCATTAAGCACACATAAGAGTGATGCTACTGGAGTCCATCCCCTATCTCCTCCCAATAAATCCGGTTTAGAGTCCATCCCCTATCTTCCCTAAACCGTGGAGTTCATCCCCTATCTTCTCCAAACAACATGCATATGCAATAAACACACAATTGCCATATACAACACATAATTAATACACAAATGTTCTGTATTAACTCAACAGTCAAACAATTGACTCAATTCCAGTTATACCTAAGCCGCATGCAAGGTCTACAACAATCAATGACTATCCTCCACCGATAGCCCAAAACAGTTATTTCTAAACAAGAAATAAATACATCAATGAATGTAAATTCAACATTCCCAAAGGTAAATAATTAAAACTACCCCAAATATAAACATCAATTCATTAAATTTCCCAATTCCATGAATTAAACCAAATTCCACATTATTCCTTTAAATTAATTATACAAATTAATCTAAACTAAAACCCTAAGGTTTCTTACAAATTACCAAACTACCCCCACATACCAAAATACCAACACTTAGGATTAAAGCGTATAAATGGAGTAGGAAATCCCTACCTCGAAGAAAACCCAAAAAGATGATGATGAAGAAGATGCTCGAAACTCCAAAGTGCTCCAAACTGACAACTGCTCAGATTAAATGGAAGCCCTCACTCTCCTCTATCTTATTTGTAAAAGAACTAGGGTAGAAACACACCCTAACTAGATCAAACCTAGGAGAAAAGGTGTTTAGAGAAGAAGAAAGGTCGGACTTTAGGGTTTTTGGATCAAAAGGGGCTGAAAAACTGTTTTAAAACACGAAATCACGATTTTATACTCAGCATCTCCGCTCGAGCGGACAAAACCCCGCTCGAGCGCACACTCACAGACTCCCGCTCGAGCGGACAATCCCACGCTCGAGCGGCGGATGCACACTCCCAGCATCTCGACAAACTAGGTACCCGCTCGAGCGTCCAACTCCCCGCTCGAGCGTCACTCCCACATTCCCTCGATCGATCGGCCCAATCCCGTTCGAGCGTCAACCCTGCACAAGAAATACTGGATGGGTGTTTTTCCCGCTCGAGCGCCAGAACCCCCGCTCGAGCGGACAAGCTAAAATCTGGCAACTAGTTTTGGTTTCCTAAGCTCAACCAACCTGTTCCAAACCCGCCCAACACATCCTACAACTCCAAAACTAAGAATTAAAAGACGACAACAACAATAACACAACAATGGAGTCTACGGAACATAAGTCCGGATACAACAATCAAATGGGAAAAGACCGGGGTCGCTATAATAGTGGCTTTCTTCAATCAACTTTTCTGCCTAATTTAATGCAACTTCTATTTTTATTTTTACTGAACATCAATTTTCATTCAATTTCCTTTTCCATTCAACTTCCATTTTTATTTAATTTCCAAATAGATCGTTAAGGTATAGTCGTTTCTTGAATGAACTTCCATTGTTAATTTTATGCAATTTCCATTTTTATTATTACTCAACTTCCATTTTTATTCAATTTCTTTTTCTATTCAACTTCCTTTTTATTTAATTTCAAAGTAGACCGTTAAGGTGTAGTTGTTTTGTTGAACAAACTTTCATTTTCAATTTTGATGCAACTTCCATTTTTATTTTTATTCAACTTCCACTTTATTCAATTTCGTTTTCAATTTAACTTCCTTTTTTATTTAATTTCTAAATAGATCGTTAAGGTATAGTGATTTCTTGAATGAACTTCCATTTTCAATTTTGTTGCAACTTCCATTTTTATTTGTATTCAACTTCCATTTTTATTCAATTTCCTTTTTTATTTAATTTCCCAATAGATCGTTAAGGTATAGTAGTTTTTTTGAATGAACTTCCATTGTTAATTTTATGCAACTTCCATTTTCATTTTTATTCAACTTACATTTTTATTCAATTTCCTTTTCTATTCAACTTCCTTTTTTTATTTAATTTCCAAATAGATCGTTAAGATATAGTGGTTTCTTGAATTAACGTCCATTGTTAATTTAATGCAACCTCCATTTTTATTTTTATTCAAATTCCATTTTTATTCAATATCCTTTTCTATTCAACTTCGTTTTTTTATTTAATTTCCAAATAGATTGTTAGGATGTAGTGTTTTCTTGCATGAACTTCCATTTTTTTTTTTATTCAACTTCGATTTGTATTCAAATTCCATTTCAATTCAACTTCTTTTTTTATTTAATTTTCAAATAGATAGTTAAGGTATAGTGGTTTCTTCAATAAACGGTTATTGCTAATTTTATGCAACTTCCATTTTTATTTTTATTGAACGCCAATTTTTATTCAGTTTCCTTTTCCATTCCACTTCCATTTTTATTTAATTTCCAAATAGATCGTTAAGGTACAGTCATTTATTCAATGAACTTCCATTTTAATTTTATGCAACGTCCATTTTTATTTTTATTCAATTTCCATTTTTATTCAATTTCCTTTTCTATTAAACTTCCTTTTTTGTTTAATTTCAAAAGAGGTCGTTAAGGTATAGTGGTTTCTTGAATAAACTTTCATTTTCAATTTTGATGCAACTTCCATTTTTATTTTTATTCAACTTCCATCTTTATTCAATTTCGTTTCTATTTAACTTCCTTTTTATTTAATTTCCAAATAGATCGGTTAAGGTATAGTGGTTTCTTGAATGAACTCTATTGTTAATTTTATGCAACTTCCATTTTTATCTTTATTCAACTTACATTTTTACTCAATTTCCTTTCTATCAACTTTTTTTTTTTTTTTTATTAAATTTCCAAATAGATCGTTAAGATATGTGGTTTCTTGAATTAACTTCCATTGTTAATTTTATGCAACTTCCATTTTTATTTTTATTCAACTTCTATTTTTCTTCATTTCCTTTTCTATTCAACTCCCTTTTTTTTATTTAATTACCAAATAGATCGTTAAGGTGTAGTGGTTTCTTGAATGAACTTCCATTCTCTTTTTTATTTCAACTTCCATTTGTATCAAATTCCTTTTTCAATTCAACAGCTTTTTTTTTTATTTAATTTCGAAATAGATTGGTTAAGGTATAGTGGTTTCTTCAATGAACTGTTATTGCCAATTTTATGCAACTTCCATTTTTATTTTTATTGAACGGCAATTTTTATTCAGTTTCCTTTTCCATTCCACTTCAATTTTTACTTAATTTCCAAATAGATTGTTAAGGTATAGTCGTTTATTCAATGAACTTCCATTTTAATTTTATGCAACTTCAATTTTTATTTTTATTCAACTTCCATTTTTATTCAATTTCCTTTTCTATTCAACTTCCTTTTTTTAATTTAATTTCCAAATAGATCGTTCAGGTATAGTGGTTTCTTGAATGAACTTCCATTGTTAAATTTATGCCACTTCCATTTTTATTATTACTCAACTTCCATTTTTATTCAATTTTTTTTTCTATTCTACTTCCTTTTCTATTTAATTTCCATATAGATCATTAGGGTATAGCGGTTTCTTCAATGAACTTTTATTGCTAACTTTATGCAACTTCCATTTTTATTTTTATTGAACATCAATTTTTATTCAATTACTTTTCCATTCCACTTCCGTTTTTATTTAATGTACAAATAGATCGTTAAGGTATAGTCGTTTTTTCAATGAATTTCCATTTTAATTTTATGCAACTTCCATTTTTATTTTTATTCAACTTCCATTTTTATTCAATTTCCTTTTCTATTCAACTTCCTTTTTTATTTAATTTCCAAATAAATCGTTAAGGTATAGTGGTTTCTTCAATGAACTTCCATTTGTATTTTTATTTAACTTCCACTTGTATTCAATTTCCTTTTCTATTCGACTTCCTTTTTTATTTTATTTGCAGATCGATCGTTAAGGTATAGTGGTTTCTTCAATGAACTTTTATTGCTAATTTTATGCAACTTCCATTTTTATTTTTATTCAATATAAATTTTTTTTCAATTTCCTTTTCCATTCAACTTCCATTTTTATTTAATTTCCAAATAGATCGTTAAGGTATTGTCGTTTCTTCAATGAACTTCCATTTTAATCTTATGCAACTTCAATTTTTATTTTTATTCGACTTACATTTTTATTCAATTTCCTTTTCTATTCAACTTCCTTTTTTTAAAATTAATTTCCAAACAGATCGTTAAGGTATAGTGGTTTCTTGAATGAACTTCCATTGCTAATTTTATGCAACTTCCAATTTTATTATTACTCAACTTCCATTTTTATTTAATTTCCTTTTCTTTTCAACTTCCTTTTTATTTAATTTCAAAATATATCGTTAAGGTATAGTGGTTTCTTGAATAAACTTTCATTTTCAATTTTGATGCAACTTCCATTTTTATTTTTATTCAACTTCCATCTTTATTCAATTTTCTTTTCTATTCAACTTGCGTTTGTATTCAATTTCCTTTTCTGTTCAACTTCATTTTTTTATTTAATTTCCGAACAGATCGTTAAGGTATACTGGTTTCGTGAATGAACTTCCATTGTTAATTTTATGCAACTTCTATTTTTATTTTTATTCAACTTCGATTTGTATTCAATTTCCTTTTCTATTCTACTTCATTTTTTTATTTAATTTCCAAACAGATCGCTAAGGTATAGGGGTTTCTTAAATGAACTTCCATTGTTAATTTTATGCAACTTCAATTTTTATTTTTATTCAACTTCCATTTTTATTCAATTTCATTTTCTATTCAACTTCCTTTTTTATTTAATTTGCAAATGGATCATTAAGGGATAGTGGTTTCTTTTATGAACTGCCATTTTAAATTTTATGCAACTTTCATTTTTATTTTTATTCGACTTCCATTTTTATTTAATTTCCTTTTCTATTCAACTTCCTTTTTTATTTAATTCCAAATAAATCGTTAAGGTATAGTGGTTTCTTAAATAAACTTCCATTTTTATTCGATTTCCTTTTCTATTCAACTTCCATTTTTATTTAATTTCCAAATTGATCGTTAAGGTATAGTGGTTTTTTTGAATGAACGTCCATTGTTTATTTTATACAACTTCCATTTTCATTTTTATTGAAGTTCCATTTTTATTCAATTTCTTTTTTTTTATTCAATTTCCAAATAGATCGTTAAGGTATAGTGGTTTCTTGAATGAACTTTGATTTTTATTTTTATTGAACTTCCATTTGTATTCAATTTCGTTTTCTATTCAACTTCATTTTTTATTTAATTTCCAGATAGATCGTTAAGGTATAGTGGTTTCTTCAATGAACTTTTATTGCTAATTTTATGCGACTTCCATTTTTATTTTTATTGAACATCAATTTTTATTCAATTTCCTTTTCTATTCAACTTTCTTTTGTTTATTTAATTTCCAAACAGATCGTTAAGGTATAATGGTTTCTTGAATAAACTTCCATTTTTAATTTTATTCAACTTCTATTTTTAATTTTATTCAACTTCCATTTTTAATCAATTTCCTTTTCTATTTAACTACCTTTTTTTTATTTAATTTCTAAATAGATCGTTAATGTATAGTGGTTTCTTCAATGAACTTCCGTTTTTATTTTTATTCAACTTCCATTTGTATTCAATTTCTTTTTCTATTCAACTTCCTTTTTTATTTAATTTCCAGATAGATCGGTAAGGTATAGTGGTTTCTTCAATGAACTTTCATTTTCAATTTTGATGCAACTTAAATTTTTTTTTATTCAACTTCCATTTTTATTCAATTTCCTTTTCTATTCAACTTCCTTTTTTATTTAATTTCCAAATAGATCGTTAAGGTATAGTGGTTTCTTGAATAAATGTCCATTTTCAATTTTGATTCAACTTCCATTTTTATTTTTATTCAACTTCCATTTTTATTCAAAATTCCTTTTCTATTCAACTTCTTTTTTTATTTAATATCCAAATAGATCGTTAAGGTATAGTGGTTTCTTCATTAAACTTCCATTTTTATTTTTATTCAACTTCGATTTGTATTCAATTTGCTTTTCTATTCAACTGCCTTTTTTTATTTAATTTCCAGATAGATCGTTAAGGTACAGTGGTTTCTTCAATGAACATTTATTGCTAATTTTATGCAACTTCCATTTTTATTTTTATTGAACATCAATTTTTATTCAATTTTTTTTTCCATTCGACTTTCATTTTTATTTAATTTTCAAATAGATCGTTAAGGTATAGTCATTTCTTGAATGAACTTCCATTTTATATTTATGCACTTCCACATTTATTTTTATTCAACTTATATTTTTTTTCAATTTCCTTTTCTATTCGACTTTCTTTTTTCTTTAATTTCCAAATATATCGTTAAGATATAGTGGTTTTATTTGAATAAACTTTCATTTCCAATTTTGATGCGACTTCCTTTTTTATTTTTATTCAACTTCCATTTTTATTCAATTTCCTTTTCTATTCAACTTCATGTTTTATTTAATTTCCAAATAGATCGTTAAGGTATAGTGGTTTCTTGAATGAACTTCGATTTTTATTTACATTCAACTTCCATTTGTATTCAATTTCCTTTTCTATTCAACTTCTTTTTTTATTTAATTTCCAGATAGATCGTTAAGCTATAGTAGTTTCTTCAATAAACTTTTATTGCTAATTTTATGCAACGTCCATTTTTTTTTTTATTGAACATCAATTTTTACTCAATTTCCTTTTCTATTCAGCTTCCTTTTGTTTATTTAATTTCCAAACAGATCGTTAAGTTATAGTGGTTTCTTGAATAAACTTCAATTGTTAATTTTGTGAAACATCTATTTTTATTTTTATTTAACTTCCATTTTTATTCAATTGCCTTTTCTATTCAACTTCCTCTTTTTATTTAATTTCTAAATAGATCGTTAAGGTATAGTGGTTTCTTCAATGAACTTCCGTTTTTATTTTTATTCAACTTCCATTTGTATTCACTTTCCTTTTCTATTCAACTTCCTTTTTATTTAATTTCCAGATAAATAGTTAAGATATAGTGGTTTTTTGAATGAAATTCCATTTTCAATTTTGATGCAACTTCCATTTCTATTTTTATTTAACTTCCATTTTTATTCAATTTTTTTTTCTATTCAACTTCCTTTTTTATTTAATTTCTAATTAGATCGTTAAGGTATAGTGGTTATTTGAATGAATTTCCATTGTTAATTTTATGCAACTTCCATTTTTCTTTTTATTCAACTTCCATTTTTATTGAATTTTATTTTCTATTCAACACCTTCTTTTTATTTAATTTCTAAATAGATCAATAAGGTATACTGGATTCTTCAATGAACTTCCGTTTTTATTTTTATTCAACTTCCATTTGTATTCAATTTCTTTTTCTATTCAACTTCCTTTTTTATTTAATTTCCAGATTGATAGTTAAGGTATACTGGTTTCTTTAATGAACATCCATTTTCAATTTTGATGCAACTTCCATTTCTATTCTTATTCAACTTCTATTTTTATTCAATTTCCTTTTCTATTCAATTTCCTTTTTTATTTAATTTCCAAATAGATCGTTAAGGTATAGTGGTTTCTTGAATGAACTTCCATTTTTATTTTTATTCAACTTCCATAGTATTCAATTTCCTTTTTTTATTTTATTTCTAGATAGATCGTTAAGGTACAGTGTTTTCTTCAATGAACTTTTATTGCTAATTTTATGCAACTTTCATTTTTATTTTTATTGAACGTCAATTTTTATTCAATTTTCTTTTCCATTCAACTTCCTTTTTTATTTAATTTTCAAATAGATCGTTAAGGTATAGTCGTTTCCTGAATGAACTTCCATTTTAATTTTATGCACTTCTGTTTTTATTTTTAGTCAACTTACATTTTTTTTCCATTTCCTTTTCTATTCAACTTTCTTTTTATTTAATTTCCAAATAGATCGTTAAGGTATAGTGGTTTTTTGAATAAACTTTCATTTCCAATTTTGATGCAACTTCCATTTTTATTTTTGTTCAACTTCCATTTTTATTCAATTTCTTTTTCTATTCAACTTCCTTTTTTATTTAATTTCCAAATAGATCGTTAAGGTATAGTGGTTTCTTGAATGAACTTCCACTTTTAATTTGATGCAACTTTCATTTATATTTTTATTCAACTTCAATTTCATTCAATTTCTTTTTCTATTCAACTTCCTTTTTTATTTAATTTCCAAATAAATCGTTAAGGTATAGTGGTTTCTTGAATGAACTTTCATTTTTATTTTTATTCAACTTCCATTTGCATTCAATTTCCTTTTCTATTCAACTTCCTTTTTTTATTTAATTTCCAGATAGATCGTTAAGGTATAATGGTTTTTCTTAAATGAATTTTTATTGCTAATTTTATGGAACTTCCATTTTTATTTTTATTGAACATCAATTTTTATTCAATTTCCATTTCCATTCCACTTCCATTTTCATTTCATTTCCAAATAGATCGTTAAGGTATAGTCATTTCTTGAATGAACTTCCATTTTATTTTCATGCAACTTCCATTTTTATTGTTATTCAACTTCCATTTTTATTCAATTTCCTTTTCTATTCAACTTCCTTTTTTATTTAATTTCCAAAAAGATCATTAAGGTATAGTCGTTTCTTGAATGAACTTCCATTTTCAATTTTGATGCAACTTCCATTTTCCTTCAATTTCTTTTTCTATTCAACTTCCTTTTTTATTTAATTTCCTAATAGATCGTTAAGGTATAGTGGTTTCTTGAATTAGCTTCCACTGTTAAATTTATGCAACTTCCATTTTTATTTTTATTCAACTTACATTTTTATTCAATTTCCCTTTCTATTCAACTTCCTTTTTTATTTAATTTCCAAATAGATCGTTAAGGTATAGTGGTTTCTTGAATAAACTTCCATTTTCAATTTTGATGAAACATCTGTTTTTATTTTTATTCAGTTTCCTTTTCTATTCAACCTCCTTTTGTTATTTAATTTCCAAATAGATCGTTAAGGTATAATGGTTTCTTGAATGAACTTCCATTTTTATTTTTATTCAACCTCCATTTGTATTCAATTTCTTTTTCTATCCAACTTCATTTTTTATTTATTTTACACATAGATCGTTAAGGTATAGTGGTTTCTTCAATGAACTTTTAGTGCTAATTTTATGCTACTTCCATTTTTATTTTTATTGAACATCAATTTTTATTCAATTTTCTTTTCCATTCAACTTCCATTTTTATTTAATTTTCAAATAGATCGTTAAGGTAAAGTCATTTCTTGAATGAACTTTCATTTTAATTTTATGCCCTTCCATTTTTATTTTTACTCAACTTTCATTTTTTTTCAATTTCCTGTTCTATTCAACTTTCTTTTTATTTAATTTTCAAATAGATCGTTAAGGTATAGTGGTTTTTTGAATAAACTTTCATTTCCAATTTCGATGCAACTTCCATTTTTATTCAATTTCCTTTTCTATTCAACATTCTTTTTTATTTCATTTCCAAATAAATCGGTATGGTATAGTGGTTTCTTGAAAGAACTTCCACTTTTAATTTGATGCAACTTTCATTTTTATGTTTATTCAACTTCAATTTTCATGCAATTTCTTTTTCTATTCAACTTCTTTTTTTATTTAATTTGCAAATAGATCGTTAAGGTATAGTTGTTTCTTGAATGAACTTTCATTTTTATTTTTATTCAACTTCCACTTGTATTTAATTTCCTTTTCTATTAAACTTCCTTTTTTATTTAATTTCCAGATAGATCGTTAAGGTATAGTGGTTTCTTAAATGAACCTTCATTGTTAATTTTATGCAACTTCAATTTTTATTTTTATTGAACATCAATTTTTTTTCAATTTCCTTTTCAATTCCACTTCCATTTTTATTTCATTTCCAAATGGATCGTTATGGTATAGTCATTTCTTGAATGAACTTCCATTTTAATTTCATGCAACTTCCATTTTTATTTTTATTCAACTTCCATTTTTATTCAATTTCCTTTTCTATTCAATTTCCTTTTTTATTTAATTTCCAAATAGATCATTAAGGTATAGTGGTTTTTTGAATGAACTTCCATTTTCAATTTTGATGCAACTTCTATTTTATTTGTATTCGACTTCCATTTCTATTTAATTTCCTTTTCTATTCAACATTCTTTTTTATTTAATTTCCCAACAGATCTTTAAGGTATAGTGGTTTCTTGAATGAACTCCACTGTAATTTTATGCAACTTCCATTTTTATTTTATTCAACTTACATTTTTACTCAATTTCCATTTCTTTTCAACTTCTTTTTTATTTAATTTCCAAATAGATCGTTAGGGTATAGTGGTTTCTTGAATAAACTTCCATTTTCAATTTTGATTCAACTTCCATTTTTATTTTTATTCAACTTCCATTTTTATTCAATTTCCTTTTCTATTCAACTTCCTTTTTTATTTAACTTCCAAATAGGTCGTTAAGATATAGTGGTTTCTTGAATGAACTTCCATTTTTATTTTTATTCAACCTCCATTTGTATACAATTTCCTTTTCTGTTCAACTTCCTTTTAATTTAATTTACAGATAGACCATTAAGGTATAGTGGTTTCTTCAATGAACTTTTAGTGCGAATTTTATGCAATTTCCATTTTTATTTTTATTGAACGTCAATTTTTATTCAATTTTCTTTCCCATTCAACTTCCATTTTTATTTAATTTTCAAATAGATCGTTAAGGTATAGTTGTTTCTTTTCCATTCAACTTCCATTTTAATTTTATGCCCTTCCATTTTTATTTTTATTCAACTTCCTTTTTTTTTTTCAATTTCCTGTTCTATTCAACTTTATTTTTTATTCAATTTCCATATAGATCGTTAAGGTATAGTGGTTTTTTGAATATACTTTCATTTCCAATTTTGATGCAACTTCCATTTTTATTTTTATTCAACTTTCATTTTTATTCAATTTCCTTTTCTATTCAACTTCCTTTTTTATTTAGTTTCCAAATAGATCGTCAAGGTATAGTGATTTCTTGAATGAACTTCCATTTTTATATTTATGTGACTTTCATTTTTATTTTTATTCGAATTTCAATTTTCATTCAATTTCCTTTTCTATTTTACTTCCTTTTTTCTTTAGTCTCCAAATAGATCGTTATGGTATAGTGGTTTCTTGAATGAACTTTCATTTTTATTTTTATTCAACTTCCATATGTATTCAATGTCCTTTTCAATTCAACTTCTTTTTTTATTTAATTTCCTAATAGATCGTTAAGGTATAGTGGTTTCTTCAATGAACTGTTATTTCTAATTTTATTCAACTTCCATTTTTATTTCATTTCCAAATATATCGTTAAGGTATAGTCATTTCTTCAATGAACTTCCATTTTAATTTTTTGCAACTTCCATTTTTGTTTTTATTCAACTTCCATTTTTATTCAATTTCCTTTTCTATTCAACTTCCTTTTTTATTTAATTTCCAAATAGATCACTAAGGCATAGTGGTTTTCTTGAATGAACTTCCATTTTTATATTTTGTGACTTTCATTTTTATTTTTATTCAACTTCAATTTTTATTCAATTTCTTTTTCTATTTAACTTCATTTTTTTTTTAATTTCCAAATATATTGTTAAGGTACAGTGGTTTGTTGACTGAACTTCCATTTTCGATTTTGATGCAACTTCCTTTCTTATTTTTATTCAACTTCCATTTTTATTCAATTTCCTTTTCTATTCAACTTCCTTTTTTATTTAACTTCCCAATAGATCATTAAGGTATTGTGATTTCTTGAATGAACTTCCATTTTTATATTTATGCAACTTACATTTTTATTTTTATCCAACTTCAATTTTTATTCAATTTCCTTTTCTATTCAATTTCATTTTTTATTTAATTTCAAAATAGGTTGTTAAGGTATAGCGGTTTCTTGAATGGAAATTTTCAAGTTTGATGCAACTTCCATTTTTATTTTTATTCAACTGGCATTTGTATTCGTTTTCCTTTTCTATTCAACTTCCTTTTTTTATTTAATTTTCGTTAAGGTATAGTGGTTTCTTGAATGAACTTCCATTGTTAATTTTATGCAACTTCTATTTTTATTTTTATTCAACTTACATTTTTATTCAATTTCTTTTTCTATTCAACTTCCTTTTTTTTATTTAATTTCTAAATAGATCGTTAAGGTATAGTGGTTTCTTAAATTATAGCGATCCCGGTTGTCCCTTTACTGTTCAGTTGTATTCCGAACTCGGTTCCGTGAAGTTGATAGTTGTAATTGTCTTGTTGTCGTCCTTTAAATCGATTCGTTTGAGTTTTAGGATGTGTTGGGCTTGGTTGATTCAGGTTGGTAGAGT
Organism: Camellia japonica; assembly: GCA_030407325.1. Classification (NCBI taxonomy): domain Eukaryota; kingdom Viridiplantae; phylum Streptophyta; class Magnoliopsida; order Ericales; family Theaceae; genus Camellia; species Camellia japonica. The sequence continues at coordinate 19,002,066 of JAPPVO010000014.1, forward strand.
TTTGGCTCCCATTGTTGTTGCCCAATTTTTGGATGGTCCGCTCGAGCGGGTCTTCCTGCGCTCGAGTGGGGTTTACACCCTTCCAGTATTTCGTGTCCCTGCAAAACTTCTGCAGGTGTGTTTTCTACGCTCGAGCGGGTTTCCAGCGCTCGAGCGGGTCGCGCTCGAGCGGTCTTGTTGGAGCTCGAGTGGGTGGTACATTTTTGGTGTAAGTTCTGGGAGGGGGAAATCTACGCTCGAGCGGACTGGTTTTCGCGCTCGAGCGGATGTACTTTATTCCTGTGTCTTGGCGCTCGAACGGGCCTCATTGCGCTCGAGCGGACCTGGTTTTTTTGTTCTTGACGCTCGACGCGTTGTGTTCTCCGCTCGAGCGGGGAATGTCGTATAACAGAGGGCAGTTGGGCATTTTTGAATCATTTTCTACACTTCCTCTCTCTCTCTTACTTTCCCAAAACGTTTTTGAGAGCCTCTCTCTCTAGAAACTCCCTTCTCTCTAGGGTTTGATCTAGTTAGAGTGCTTTCCTTTCCTTCGGTCTTTGTAAAAGTTGGGTTGATCGTCGAGGGCTATCTTTTGATCCGAGAAATTGGAATTTGGAGCACTTTTGTTTTCTTCATCTTCTTCGTTGGGTTTCATCTTTTGAGGTAGGGATTCCTACTCACTCTTATGGGTTTGACCTAGATTTTTGGGCATTTTGTTAAATGGTTGATTTGGGAAGTTAGGGTTGGAAAATGTTAAAGAGGGTTTTGTCACTTTGATTCTAAAATGTGTATATTGGGTTTCAAAATGATGATTTGTTGTTGGTTGTTGATATTTGAACCATTGGGTTAATATTGAGAAATGGGGAAGAAAGCCCTAATTTGTATATAAATTAATTGGTATAATTAATTTGGGAAAATTGTGGTTATATGGAATTGAGTTGGAAATAATGAAATTGGCTCATTATATGGTAGAATGATGGAGTTGGATTTATTAATTGCTCATTTTTGAAAGCATTGATATTCTATCTGTTGGAGCTTTTATTATCTGTTTAGAAATAATTGCTTGGGCTACCGGTGGAGGGTAGTTTTGATTGTTGTAGACAATGCATGATGATTAGGCAAACTAAAACTAATCAATTGGATGTGTCATAGAGTATGACGGTTGACAAAATACATTAACGTTATGTATTGATTGATTGTGTATATGACCTATGTGTATATACCTTGTGTGTGCGGGAGGAGATAGGGGATGTATTCCACGGTTTAGGGGAAGATAGGGGATGGACCTTTAAACCGGATGTTGTTTATGAGGAGATAGGGGATGGACTCCGCTGATACAGCTCATATGCTTGTCAGTTAATGTGTTGATACAGCTCTTATGCTTATCTATGGAAGTGTTGATATAGCTCATATGCTTATCTGTTGAAGTGTGGATACAGCTTGTACGCTTATCTGTTGAAATGTTGATATAGCTTATATGCTCATCTATCGAAGTACTGATATAGCTAATATGCTTATCTAATGTAAAAAGAGGAAACGTTTAATATGAGTTGCTGTCTCATATAAGTTGTTGGCCAGGTTCTGAGCCGTTGTTGTGAATTGTGAATTTGGTAAGAAATGGAAAATGAAGTGAAACATGGATATAGTGGTCATGTAATGGAACTGGGTTATGAATTGATTTATGTGATTTAAACATTTATCAATTGCTAATGTCTTAGTTACTGCTCATACTGTGTTTTGCATATCTCTACTGGGCGTTGGCTCACCCTATATGGGACATTATTTTCAGGTACAGGTAGCATGCCACCTCCAAGGACTTAGCTTGGATGGATATGGGAGTTGAAGACTCTTTTTGATTATTTTGTTTGTATTACATGTATATCAAGCCAAGGGCTTATTTTGTATAGAGTTAGTACTCTTCTTTTGTGTAACCAAGTGTTAACTTGGAAAGCTGTAAGCCTGTAGGGCATTTTCTTTTGTTGTTAACATGTAATACTGATGTAAGGACTACTCTGATGAATGAAAAGGTGTTGATTTCTCTATAGCATTGCATGTCTAAAATGATGGGATTTATGTATTATTTTGGGGGCGTTCACATAAATGAACTTCCGTTTTTATTTTTATTCAACTTCCATTTGCATTCAATTTCCTTTTCTATTCAACTTCCATTTTTTATTTAATTTCCAGATAGATCGTTAAGGTATTGTGGTTTCTTGAATGAACTTCCATTTTCAATTTTGATGCTACTTCCATTTTTATTCAACTTCCATTTTTATTTAATTTCCTTTTCTATTCAACTTCCTTTTTTATTTAATTTCCAAATAGATCGTTAAAGTATAGTGGTTTCTTGAATAAACTTCCATTTTCAATTTTCATGCAACTTCCATTTTTATTTTTATTCAACTTCCATTTTTATTCAATTTCCTATTCTATTCAATTTCCATTTTTATTTAATTTCCAAATAGATCGTTAAGGTATAGTGGTTTCTTGAATGAACTTCCATTGTTAATTTTATACAACTTCCATCTTTATTTTTCTTCAACTTCCATTTTTATTCAATTTTCTTTTTTTATTTAATTTCCAAATAGATCGTTAAGGTATAGTGGTTTTTTAATGAACTTCGATTTTTATTTTTATTCAACTTCATTTTTTATTTAATTTCCAGATAGATCGTTAAGGTATAGTGGTTTCTTCAATAAACTTTTATTGCTAATTTTATGCAACTTCCATTTTTATTTGTATTGAACATCAATTTTTATTCAATTTCCTTTTCTATTCAACTTCCTTTTTTTTATTTAATTTCCAAACAGATCGTTAAGCTATAGTGGTTTCCTGAATAAACTTCCACTGTTAATTTTATGCAACATCCATTTTTATTTTTATTCAACTTCCATTTTTATTCAATTTCCTTTGCCATTCAACTTCCTTTTTTTTATTTAATTTCTAAATAGATCGTTAAGGTATAGTGGTTTTTACAATGAACTTCTGTTTTTATTTTTATTCAACTTCCATTTGTATTCAATTTCCTTTTCTATTCAACTTCCTGTTTTATTTAATTTCGAGATAGATTGTTAAGGTATATTGGTTTCTTGAATAAACTTTCATTTTCAATTTTTATGCAACTTAATTTTTTTTTTTATTCAACTTCCGTTTTTATTCAATTTCCTTTTCAATTCAACTTACTTTTTTATTTAATTTCCAAATAGATCGTTAAGATATAGTCGTTTCTTGAATGAACTTCCATTTTTATTTTTATTCAACTTCCACTTGTATTCAATTTCCTTTTCTATTCAACTTCCTTTTTTATTTAATTTCCAAATAGATCGTTAAGGTATATTGGTTTCTTGAATAAACTTCCATTTTCAATTTTCATGCAACTTCCATTTTTATTTTTATTCAACTTCTAATTTTATTCAATTTCATGTTCTATTCAATTTCCATTTTTATTTAATTTCCAAATAGATCATTAAGGTATAGTGGTTTCTTGAATGAACTTCCATTGTTAATGTTATGGAACATCCATTTTTATTTCTATTCAACTTCCATTTTTATTGAATTTCTTTTTTTTTTTTATTGAATTTCCAAATAGATCATTAAGGTATAGCGGTTTCTTGAATGAACTTCGATTTTTATTTTTATTCAACTTTCATTTGTATTAATTTTCATTTTCTATTCAATTTCATTTTTTATTTAATTTCCAGGTAGACCGTTAAGGTATAGTGGTTTCTTCAATAAACTTTTATTGCTAATTTTATGCAACTTCCATTTTTATTTTTATTCAACATCAATTTTTATTCAATTACTTTTCTATTCAACTTCCTTTTTTTTATTTAATTTCCAAACAGATCATTAAGGTATAGTGGTTTCTTGATTAAACTTCCATTGTTAATTTTATGCAACTTCCATTTTTATTTTTATTCAACTTCCATTTTTATTCAATTTCCTTTGCTATTCAACTTCCTTTTTTTAATTTAATTTCTAAATAGATCGTTAAGGTATAGTGGTTTCTTCAATGAACTTTCGTTTTTATTTTTATTCAATTTCCATTTGTATTCAATTTCCTTTTCTATTCAACTTCCTTTTTTATTTAATTTCCAGATAGATCGTTAAGGTATAGTGGTTTCTTGAATGAACTTTCATTTTCAATTTTTATGCAACTGAATTTTTTTTTTTATTCAACTTCCATTTTTATTCTATTTCCTTTCTATTGAACTTCGTTTTTTATTTAATTTCCAAAGAGATCGTTAAGGTATAGTGGTTTCTTGAATAAACGTCCGTTTTCAATTTTGATGCAACTTCCATTTTTATTTATATTCAACTTCCATTTTTATTCAATTTCCTTTTCTATTCAGCTTCCTTTTTTATTTAATTTCCAAATAGATCGTTAAGGTACAGTCGTTTCTTGAATGAACTTCCATTTTTATTTTTATTCAACTTCCAGTTGTATTCAATTTCCTTTTCTCTTCAAATTCCATTTTTATTTAATTTTCAGATACATCGGTAAGGGGTAGTGGTTTCTTCAATGAACTTTTATTGCGAATTTGATGCAACTTCCATTTTTATTTTTATTCAACTTGCATATGTATTCAATTTTCTTTTCTATTCAATTTTCTTTTTTTATTTAATTTCCAAACAGATCGTTAAGGTATAGTGGTTTCTTGAATGAACTTCCATTGTTAATTTTATGCAACTTCTATTTTTATTTTTATTCAACTTCCATTTTAATTCAATTTCCTTTTCTATTCAACTTCCTCTTTTTATTTAATTTCTAAATAGATCGTTAAGGTATAGTGGATTCTTCAATGAACTTCCGTTTTTATTTTTATTCAACTTCCATTTGTATTCAAATTTTTTTCTATTCAATTTCCTTTTTTATTTAATTTCCAAATAGATCGTTAAGGTATTGTGGTTTCTTGAATGAATTTCCATTTTCAATTTCGCTGCAACTTCTATTTCTATTTTTATTCAGCTTCCATTTTTATTCAATTTCTATTTCTATTCAACTTCTTTTTTCACTTAATTTCCAAATAGATCGTTAAGGTATGGTGGTTTCTTGAATAAACTTTCATTTTCAATTTTTATGCAACTTCTATTTCTATTTTTATTCAACTTTCATTTTTATTTAATTTCCATTTCTATTCAACTTCCTTTTTTATTTAATTTCCAAATAGATCGTTAAGGTATAGTGGTTTCTTGAGTGAACTTTCATTTTTATTTTTATTCAACTTCCATTTGTATTGAATTTCCTTTTCTATTTAACTTCCTTTTTTATTTAATTTCCAGATATATCGTTAAGGTATAGTGGTTTCTTCAATGAAATTTTATTGCTAATTTTATGCAACTTCCATTTTTATTTTTATTGAACATCAATTTTTATTCAATTTCCTTTTCCATTCAACTTCCATTTTTATTTAATTTTCGAATAGATCGTTAAGGTGTAGTCGTTTCTTGAATGAACTTCCATTTTAATTTTATGTACTTCCATTTTTATTTTTATTCAACTTCTATTTTTTTTCAATTTCCTTTTCTATTCAACTTTCTTTTTTATTTAATTTCCAAATAGATCGTTAAGGTATAGTGGTTTTTGAATAAACTTCATTTCCAATTTGGATGCAACTTCCATTTTTATTCAATTCCTTTTCTATTCAAACTTGCTTCTTTATTTAATTTCCAAATAAATCGTTAAGTATAGTGGTTCTTGAATGAACTTCCATTTTTATATTATGCGACGTTCAGTTTTATTTTATTCAACTTCAATTTTCATTCAATTCCTTTTCTATTCAACTTCCTTTTTATTTAATTTCAAATTGATCTTAGGATAAGTTTTCTTAAATGAACTTTCATTTTAATTTTATTCAACTTCCATTTGTATTCAATTTTTTTCAATTCAACTTCCTTTTTTATTTAATTTCCAGTTAAATCGTGAAGGTATAGTGGTTTCTTCAATGACCATTTATTGCTAATTTTATGCAACTCCCATTTTATTTTATTGAGCATCAATTTTTATTCAATTTCCTTTCCATTCCACTTCCATTTTTATTTCATTTCCAAATACATCGTTAAGGTATAGTCGTTTCTGAATGAACTTCCATTTTAATTTTATAAAACTTCCATTTTTATGCAATTTCCTTTTCAATTCAACTTCCTTTTTTATTTAATTTCCAAATAGATCATTAAGGATAGTGGTTTCTTGAATGAACTTTCATTTTCAATTTTGATGCAATTTCATTTTTTTTTATTCAACTTTCATTTTTATTTAATGTCTTTTTCTATTCAACTTCCTTTCTATTTAATTTCCAAATAGATCGTAAGTATAGTCGTTTCGTGAATGAACATCCATTTTCAATGTTTTGATGCAACTTCATTTTTATTTTTATTCAACTTCCATTTTATTCAACTTCCTTTTTTAATCAACTTCCATTTTTATTCAATTCCTTTTCTAATCAAACCTAGACAAACTAGTAAATGCGGCCTCAAATCGGCCACTGATAAACTCAGCTGCTTGAGCTGCAAAAACTGGTCTATCAGCTTCTCCCTGGCAGCTGGAGATAGAAACTTCTACTGGAAAGCATCTACAAAAGCCTCCCACGTGCCACCAATATTGCCCCTCATGTACTTCCACCACTGACCTGCATCCCCCTTAAGCTGGAAAGATGCCAAGGTCACCTTCAGGGCCCCGTCTTCGATGCCAAGCATCTCAAACGTCTTCGTCATCTGTTCGAGCCATTCATCAACTTTCAGTGGCTCTTTCGGATTCCCCACAAACTCGTCCGGGTTAGGACCGAAAAACTCCCTCTTCAAAAAGGAAGGCCTTGCATCATTAACCTGGGCCTGAACTGGATCTCGGCTCTGAGAATGCCCATGGATTCCCTCAAGGCTCCTGCTATCTCGCGGGCTAAGGCACCCATGGCCTGCTGACCGCTGGCTCGGCCACATTGGCCTGACCAACACCCCCTACTGCGCCGGAATATCATCCGGTTAAAGGCATCTTCTGCCTACCACGCCTACCTCCGCGTCCTCGTACTCGTCCTGACATCCTAATAAAGGTAACGAAGAACATTAGCACATTCATAAATGTGCCGAAGTTAAAACACTCGCGTCCTAATGCATGGACAACTGTAATTCACTCCACGTAAGCACATAATCACATAAGCACTTACGAATTTCATTTCCAGATAATGATAGTCCCGAGGCATTACTAGAGTTCCGGTTAGAAACAGCATTGATCAAGTGCTTTTCCAACAAGACTCACAGGAAACCAAGAATCCAATCAACATCCTAGAAAATTAAATTTCATACCCAAATAGTCACTACACATGTCATCACATAAGCACATAACATACACATAAATCTCTAACAAGCGAGACAAAACCCATTGTGATACTAATCACTTCCCACGTACCCAAAGTATTCAAACCCGGTACGCTCTGATACCAAGTTGTAACCCCTCAAATAAACTCATTAAACCATGCAATCTTAACATGCTTAGACATAAGAGAATAAGCATAATTTCATTTCATCAGAGTATTCATTACAAAATGTGTATATGTTGTCAACAAAGTAAAAAATGCCCACGGGCTTACAACTTTCAAGCCAACACTTGGTTACAAAAAGAGAGTACTAAATCTACACAAAATAAGCCCTTGGCTTGATATACATGTAATACACAAAAATAAACAAAAGAGTCTTCAAACTCCCCCAACCATCCAAGCTATGACCTCGGAGACGGCTACTACCTGAACTGAAAATGATGTCCCATATAGGGTGAGCCAACGCCCAGTGGAGATATGCTAAACATAATATGAGCAATAACTAAAACATTAGCATTGATAAATGTTTAACTCACATAAATCAATTATAACCCATTTTCAATTACATGACAAAGTGTCCATATTTCATTCCATTTTCCATTTCTTATCCAATTTCTCAATTCATAACCTTGGCTCAGAACCTGGCCATATACTTTAAATGAGATTACACCTCATATCAATAATTCTTCCTTTTCAACAATTCAAATGAGATAACAACTCATATTAAACATTTCACACTTCATAATAGATACACATTTTGGTGCTGTATCAATAACACGTAACAACACTTCCATACTTCACAAATGATACACATTTTAGTGTTGTATCAATGTCAAACAAAAACACTTCCATACTTCACAAATGATACACATTTTAGTACTGTATCAATGGAGTCCATCCCCTATGTCCTCCCAAACAATATCCGGTTTAGAGGTCCATCCCCTATCTTTCCGTAAATCGTGGAGTACATCCTCTATCTCCTCCCACACAACACAATGTATATAAACGCATATCATATACATAATCAAATCAATACATAAAATTCATGTATTATATCAACCGCCATATTCGATGGCATACTCAATTGATCAGTTTTAGTTTGCCTAATCATCATGCATTGTCTACAACAATCAAGACTACCCTCCACCGGTAGCCCAAAGCACTTATTTATAAACAGATAATAATTTCATCCAACAGATAAATTATCAACAATTTCCAAGGTGAGTGATTAATAATTCCAACTTCACCATTCTATCTCATAATGAGTCAATTTCATATTTCCATAACATTCCCAAATTAGTTGTATAAATTAATTTATAACAAAATTTAGGGTTTTCTTCCCTCTTTCTCAACTTGGCCCAAAGACACAAATATCAACAAACCAACAACAATACCATCATTTAAGACCCAAATTACTATTTATGAGTCAAAATAATAAAACCCTTTTTCATACCTTTGAAACCCTAACACCCAAATTACCCAAATCAAACCATTTATACAAAAAGCTCAACATCTATGTTAAAGCACATAAGAATGAATAGGAATCCCTACCTCAAGAGATGAAACTCAATGGAGATGATGGAGAAATCTCAAAGTGCTCCAAACCAAGAAAATTTTCGGATCAAAAGGAAGCCCAAACCAAGCTCTACACTTTTTGTAAAGACACTAAGGGAGTAGATCACTCAAGATAGATCAATCCCTAGAGAAAAGGTATTTTCTAGAGAGAGGAGCTCTCAAAAGATGGTTTAGAAAAGTAAGAGAGAGAAAGGAAATGAGAAAAGTGATTCAAAATCACCCAGCTGATATCTAATATACGTATGACCCGCTCGAGCGGCGAATAGGACGCTTGAGCGTCAAGCACAAAAATTGGACCCGCTCGAGCGCAAGGGTACCGGCTCGAGCGCCAAGACACAACTGCAAAACACACCCGCTCGAGCGTAAAGGGAAAGCCGCTCGAGCGTAGATTTCCCTCTTCCAGTACTTTTATAGACAATGAACTACCCGCTCGAGCGCCAAGATACCTGCTCGAGCGTAATAAAATCCGCTCGAGCGTGAAAAACACACCTGCAGAAGTTTTGCAGAGGCACGAAATGTTGAGAGTGTGTAAACCCCGCTCGAGCGCAAGAAGACCCGCTCGAGCGGACCACTTGAAATATAGCGACCCCGGTCTTTTCCCATTTGGCTATTGTATCCGGACTTATGTTCCGTAGATTCCATTATCATATTGTTGTTGTTGTTGTCCTTTAATTCTTCAGTTGTGAGTTATGGAATATGTTGGACAGGTTAATGGCAGGTTGGTTGGGTTTAGAAACCAATAGTTGATGTCAGTTTTTGGGTTGGTCGCTCGAGCGAGCTCTTCTTCGCTCGAGCGAGGTCTTTGATTTTGGTCCTTCGCTCGAGCCAGGGTCCCTTCGCTCGAGCGAGCTTTGCGTCCAGTGCATAGACCTGAGAGCAGTGTTTGTTGGCTCGAGCGAGCTTTCTTCGCTCGAGCGAGCTGTTTTGCTTTTGGCTCGAGCGAGCTTCTCTTCGCTCGAGCGAGGCTTTCTTGTGTCTGGTCGCTCGAGCGACCAGGTCTTCGCTCGAGCGAGCCTGTCCAGTATTTAAGTGTAACAGCGGGATTTTTAGGGCAGTTTTTCATTCTTTTTGATCTCAAACCCTAAAGTCCGACCTTTCTTCTTCTCTAAACACCTTTTCTCCTAGGTTTGATCTAGTTAGGGTGTGTTTCTACCCTAGTTCTTTTACAAATAAGATAGAGGAGAGTGAGGGCTTCCATTTAATCTGAGCAGTTGTCAGTTTGGAGCACTTTGGAGTTTCGAGCATCTTCTTCATCATCATCTTTTTGGGTTATTTCTTCGAGGTAGGGATTTCCTACTCCATTTATATGTTTTAATCCTAAGTGTTGGTATTTTGGTATGTGGGGGTAGTTTGGTAATTTTGGAAGAAACCTTAGGGTTTTGGTTTAGATTAATTTGTATAATTAATTTAAAGGAATAATGTGGAATTTGGTTTAATTCATGGAATTGGGAAATTTAATGAATTGATGATATATATTTGGGGTAGTTTAATTATTTACCTTTGGGAATGTTAAATTTACATTCATTGATGTATTTATTTCTTGTTTAGAAATAACTGTTTTGGGCTATCGGTGGAGGATAGCCATTGATTGTTGTAGACCTTGCATGCGGCTTAGGTATAACTGGAATTGAGTCAATTGTTTGACTGTTGAGTTAATACAGAACATTTGTGTATTAATTATGTGTTGTATATGGCAATTGTGTGTTTTATTGCATATGCATTGGTTTTGGAGGAGATAGGGGATGAACTCCACGGTTTAGGGGAAGATAGGGGATGGACCTCTAAACCGGATTTATTGGGAGGAGATAGGGGATGGACTCCAGTAGCATCACTCTTATGTGTGCTTATTGATTAATAGATATATTTCTATTTATTGTGATATGATACATCACTAAAATGTGTATCAGTTGGGAAGTATGGAAGTGAATTGGTTATGATTGATACAATACCAACTTGTGTATTTGTTATGGTTAGGTCTAACTTAAATTGTTATTCCTGTTGAATTGGAAGTATTGTTAATAAAAGATGAAACCCCGTTGAGTTATTTGGCCAGGTTCTGAGCCATAAGTGGAAAGTAAAATGTGCCATAGACAGTGTGTCATAGGCAATGTAGACATTTGTGTCATGAAAATTGTAACTTGATTGTAGAGTGTTAACCATGTATCAGATGCTAATGCTTTAGTTAATTCTTATGCTTGGTTTAGTATTTCTCTACTGGGCTGTGGCTCACCCTATATGGGAACTTTATTTTTCAGGTTCAGGTGGTTCACTCCCTCCAAGGACTTAGCTTGTGAGGATTGGACTTGAAGATTTGTTTATTTATTTTTATTTGAACAATGTAATCTTTCAAGCCTAGGGCTTTATCTGTTTTTGAGTTAGAACTCAGTGAATTGTGTCCAAGTGTTGGCTTGGCAAGATGTAAGCCCGTAGGGCATTTATTCTGATGTTTTATTTCATAATACTCTGATGATGGATTTATATATTGTTTTAATATAATAATGCATGTTTATATTATTTATTATGGGTTTATTTTGAGGGCGTTACAACTTGGTATCAGAGCGTACCGGGTTTGAATACTTTGGGTACGTGGGAAGTGATTAGTATCACAATGGGTTCGTCTCGTTTGATAGAGACTTAGTGTAATGATTACATGCTTATATGATAACATGTTTATGTGATTATGTGGGTATGGAATGTAGTTTCTAGATATTGATTGGATCCTTGAGTTTCTAGTAGTCTTGTTGGAAAGGCACTTGATCAATGCTGCTTCCAACCGGAACTATAGTAACCCTTTGGGACTATCATTATCCAGGAATGAAATTCGTAGGTGCTTATGTGATTATGTGCTTACGTGGTGTGATTTATTGTTGTCCAATGCATTAGGACGTGAGTGTTTAGCTTTGGTACATTTATTAATGTGCTAACGTCTTTGTTTCCTTAATAGGATGTCAGGACGAGGACGAGGTCGCGGTAGGCGCGGTAGACAGGCTAGGCAGGAAGTGCCTATACCGGAGGAGATTCCGGCAGTTCAGGAGGGTGTTGGCCAGGCCAATGTGGCCGAGCCAGTAGGACAGCCGTTTGGGCGCTTTGGCCCAAGAGATAGCAGGGGCATTTCAGGCGTCAGTTGACATTCTGAGGGCTGCGAATCCAGCCCAGGTAGTTCCAGCCCCGGTAGTTGCTGCAGATGCAGCAGGGCCTTCTTTTCTGAAGAGGGAGTTTCCGGTCTCAACCGGACGTGTTTGTAGGTGATCCTAGCGAGCCGCTTAAGGCAGACGAATGGCTCGAACAGACAACGAAAACGTTTGAGATGCTTGGCATCGAAGACGAGGGGTTGAAGGTGACCTTGGCATCTTTCCAGCTGAAAGGGGATGCGGGTCAGTGGTGGAAATTCATTAAGGCTCGTGTTGGAGGTACATGGGAGGCGTTTGTGAATGCTTTTCAGGAGAAGTACCTGTCTCCAGCTGTTCAGGAGACGTTGAGAGATCAGTTCTGCCAGCTGAAGCAGAATAGTTCATCAGTGGCTGAGTTTGAGGCCTTATTTACTAGTTTGTCCAGGTTCGCACCTGAGTTAGTGGCGTCCGAGGAACGTCGGTGTATAGAGTTCGAGAAGAAGTTGAGGCGCGGCCTCAAATTGAGAGTTGTGCCGACTATGATTAGGGATTTTGGGCGTTTGGTTGATGCAGCAGCCCATACTGAGATCGCGATGCGGGAGGAGGAAGAAGGGCAGAAAGGCTCCAAGAGGAGTCAGGATGGTCAGGGCGATGGCAGGAGGCAGAGAGGTTTCACTCCTCAGCAGCCTCAGAGTAGTTTTTCTAGATCCACTTTTCCAGTGCCGAGTGCTAGTTCTGGGAAAGGCAGTCAGGGAGATATCACCTGTTTCAAGTGTGGCCAGCTGGGCCACAAGTCTCCAGTTTGTCCTCAGAGGGGAGGGTACAGAGAGCAGCATCTTCTTCGGCTCGATCTCAGAGCCAGAGTCAGGGTAGAGGCCAGCCACTCTCGTGCTATCAGTGTGGTCAGCCAGGGCACATGAAGAGGTTTGCCCAGTTGGTGGCACACTGGTGCATCTGGTTTGAGGCAGACTCAGGGTCAGCAGCCAGCTCAGTCGGGTCAGGCCTCGAGGGCCAATCAGGGGGCTTCTTCGTCCCAGTCTGTGCAGCAGTCTACTGCTCCGAGGGGTGAGCAGGTTGATCAGAGGTCGTCTGGGCGCGTGTATGCTGTTACCGCGCAGGATCTAGTACCGGCTCCGTCTGTTGTGAGAGGTACCTTCTTGTTTTGCAATTCAGTTGCTAGTGTTCTGATTGATACGGGTGCATCTCATTCCTTTGTGTCTGCTGCATTTGCATCTATTTTGGAGTTGGAGTTAGCTCAGTTAGCATCTCCTATTTGTGTAGTGTCGCCTCTTGGGGGTGAGTTGATTTTGAAACAAGGTGTTAGGGGTTGTGATATAGAGGTCGATGATCATAGAATCCCTTTCTCTTTTGTAGTTATGCCCATGAAGGGCTTTGATGTTATTTTGGGTATGGACTGGTTGTCGTCATACCGGGCAGTTATTGATTGCTACCGTCAGAGGGTCACTTGTTGTACCGTGAACGGGTGTTTTCGTTTTCTGGGGGACCGGTTGGTAGTGTTTTGCCACCGGGTATGATCCGCGAGGGCGGAGTGAGCTTAGTGGTCTACTTGCTAGTCTTTCGATTAGTGAGGGTGATGAGACCCAGATTGTGTTGCCGAGGGTGGTCTGTGAGTATTCGGACGTTTTTCCCGAGGATCTTGTTAGTTTGCCACCTCAGCGAGAGATTGAGTTCTCTATTGATTTAGTGCCCGGCACGGCGCCGATTTCTATGGCACCTTACCGTTTTGCCCAGCCGAGTTAGTTGAGTTGAAGATTCAGCTTCAGGAGTTGCTAGATAAGGGCTATATCCGTCCTAGTGTTTCGCCGTGGGGAGCACCGGCCCTCTTTGCTAAAAAGAAAGGTGGTGCTTTGAGACTATGTATAGATTACCGGAAATTGAATCGGGCTACGGTTAAGAATAAGTACCCTATGCCTCGTATAGATGATCTGTTCGACCAGTTGAAGGGTTCCCGTTGTTTCTCTAAGATAGATTTGAGATCGGGTTACCACCAGTTGAGGGTCAGGGAGGAGGATATTCCGAAGACGGCATTCCGTACGCGGTATGGCCATTATGAGTTTCTGGTGATGCCATTCGGGCTCACCAATGCACCGGCAGTGTTTATGGATTTGATGAACCGGATCTTCCGGGAATTCTTGGATCGTTTTGTGGTCGTCTTCGTGGACGACATTTTGATTTATTCACCTTCAGAGGAGGAGCACGAGGCACACTTGAGAGTGGTGCTAGAGTTACTTAGAGCCCATAAGCTTTATGCTAAGTTCGGGAAGTGTGAGTTCTGGTTAGAAGAGGTGAAGTTCTTAGGCCATGTGTTTCGGGGAAGGGGTGTCTGTTGATACATCCAAGACTGAGGCAGTGCAAGATTGGGCACAGCCTAAGAGTGTGTTTGAGATCCGCAGTTTTCTGGGATTAGCTGGGTATTACCGTCGGTTTGTGAAATTTCTCCAGGTTAGCTTCACCGTTGACTAGATTGACTCGGAAGGGAGTCAAATTTGTATGGAGTGAGACTTGTGAAAAGTCGTTTCAGGAGTTGAAGGTTAGACTGACCACCGCTCCAGTTTTGATTATTCCGGAGAGAGGGTTGGGTTATGCAGTCTATTGTGACGCCTCACGAGAGGGTCTGGGTTGTGTGTTGATGCAAGAGGGGAAAGTGGTTGCCTATGGTTCACGTCAGTTGAAAATTCATGAGCAGAATTACCCCACACACGATTTAGAGTTAGCAGCTGTGATATTTGCCTTGAAGATTTGGAGGCATTATCTTTATGGTGAGAGGTTCGAGGTATTCTCGGATCATAAGAGTCTGAAATATCTGTTCACACAGAAAGACTTGAATTTGAGGCAGAGGAGGTGGATGGAGTTCATTGAGGATTATGACTTCGAGTTGCACTATCATCCGGGGAAGGCCAATGTTGTGGCCGATGCCCTTAGTAGGAAATCTGTTGGTGACTTAGCTAGTATAGCCATCCGGGAGTGGGAGATGTTGGGTGCAGTTGGGGAGTTTGATTTGCATCTGGGCGAATCCGTAGAGGCTGCGGCCTTGTTTTCTGTGGTTGCACAGCCTACACTTGTGACTCGAGTGTTAGAGGCTCAGAGGGGTGATCTTGAGGTAGAATCTCTCCGAGAGAAGATTTCCAATGGGAAGGTTGAGAAGGGTTTGACGTGTATCCCGACTGAGTGTGAGATACCGAGACCGTCTGTTTGTGCCGGAGTCTTGCCGAGAGGAGGTACTCCGAGAGTTTCATCATTCGCGCCTTGCGGTGCATCCGGGAGGTACTAAGATGTATCAGGATTTGGGTCGCCAGTTCTGGTGGCGGGGTATGAAGAGAGATGTGGCAGCTTTCGTATCTAGGTGCCTTACTTGTCAGCAAGTGAAGGCCGAGCATCAGAGGCCAGCGGGTTTGTTGCAACCCTTGCCTATTGCCGAGTGGAAGTGGGAGCATGTCACTATGGACTTCGTTGTGGGTCTTCCGAGGACTCAGCGGGGTAGTGATGCCATTTGGGTGGTTGTAGACCGGTTGACGAAGTCAGCGCACTTCATTCCTATGCGCGTTAGAGATTCAGTAGATCATCTTGCTGAGTTGTATGTTCGGGTATAGTGAGGTTGCACGGGGTCCCAGTGACGATCGTCTCAGATAGAGATCCTCGTTTTCACTGCCAGGTTGTGGCAGAGTTTGCAGAGTGCTTTAGGCACTAAGTTGACCCTTAGCACGGCTTATCATCCTCAGACTGACGGGCAGTCCGAGCGTACTATTCAGATCCTTGAGGATATGCTTCGGGTTGTGTTCTCGACTTTAGTGGGTCGTGGGAGAGGCACTTACCATTAGTGGAGTTTGCCTACAACAACAGTTTTCAGTCTAGTATTGGTATGGCACCGTTTGAGGCCTTGTATGGCCGACCGTTGTAGATCTCCTTTTGTTGGGCCGAGGTGGGTGATGCACCTCTATTGGGTCCGGAGTTGGTAAGGGAAACGACGGGAGAAAGTTGAGCTTATCCGTAAGAGGCTTGTTACAGCACAGAGTCGTCAGAAATCTTATGCTGACCGTAGAAGGAGACCTTTGGTATTTGAGGTGGGTGATCATGTCTTTTTGAAGATATCACCTAAGCGGGGTTTGATGAGTTTGGAAGAGCGGGAAGTTGTCCCCTCGGTTTATTGGCCTTTTGAGATCCTTGAGAGGATTGGCGAGGCTGCTTATCGTTTAGCTTTGCCACCGCAGTTATCCGGAGTTCATGACGGTTTCATGTAAGTATGCTTCGGAAGTATGAGCCGGATCCATCGCATGTACTGGATTGGACTGATTTAGTTGTTGATGAGGATGTCTCGTATGAGGAGAGACCGGTTCGGGTCTTGGATAGGCGGGATCAAGTCCTGCGTGGCAAGACTATCCCTTTGGTGAAAGTTTTGTGGAAGCATCACGGAGTGGAGGAAGCCACTTGGGAACGTGAGTTGGAAGTCCGTGAGAAATATCTGGACTTGTTTACTGATTTGTTATCTTGTATTTAGATTATGTAATATTGTTGAAATTAAGAGCTTTATATATATATGTCTTAAGTTGGGAAAACATTGAGAATGTTTTGGTTTAATGTTAACATTTTGAAACTTGCCTTTTTACGGAAGTGGAGTATAACATTTATATATTGAGTGTGTTATTTATATCATGAGATTGAATATGATATGGAAATTGTTAACATTGAAAAGATTAATGCATAATATTGATGCAAGTTGAAATATATGTTGATTTATACATATTGTGAGATGTCTCTTGATTAGAGATGAAGTGACCGGTTTTGGGTCAAGTTGTTGTTTATTGCTTTATGATATCATTGGGAATTGAGAAAAACTTGTTTTTTTACAAACTTATGCTTAATTTCGGGGACGAAATTCTTTTAAGGGGGGGAGGTTATAGCGACCCCGGTCTTTTCCCATTTGGCTATTGTATCCGGACTTATGTTCCGTAGATTCCATTATCATATTGTTGTTGTTGTTGTCCTTTAATTCTTCAGTTGTGAGTTATGGAATATGTTGGACAGGTTAATGGCAGGTTGGTTGGGTTTAGAAACCAATAGTTGATGTCCAGTTTTTGGGTTGGTCGCTCGAGCGAGCTCTTCTTCGCTCGAGCGAGGTCTTTGATTTTGGTCCTTCGCTCGAGCCAGGGTCCCTTCGCTCGAGCTAGCTTTGCGTCCAGTGCATAGACCTGAGAGCAGTGTTTGTTGGCTCGAGCGAGCTTTCTTCGCTCGAGCGAGCTGTTTTGCTTTTGGCTCGAGCGTGCTTCTCTTCGCTCGAGCGAGGATTTCTTGTGTCTGGTCGCTCGAGCGACCAGGTCTTCGCTCGAGCGAGCCTGTCCAGTATTTAAGTGTAACAGCGGGATTTTTAGGGCAGTTTTTCATTTCTTTTTGATCTCAAACCCTAAAGTCCGACCTTTCTTCTTCTCTAAACACCTTTTCTCCTAGGTTTGATCTAGTTAGGGTGTGTTTCTACCCTAGTTCTTTTACAAATAAGATAGAGGAGAGTGAGGGCTTCCATTTAATCTGAGCAGTTGTCAGTTTGGAGCACTTTGGAGTTTCGAGCATCTTCTTCATCATCATCTTTTTAGGTTATTTCTTCGAGGTAGGGATTTCCTACTCCATTTATATGTTTTAATCCTAAGTGTTGGTATTCTGGTATGTGGGGGTAGTTTGGTAATTTTGGAAGAAACCTTAGGGTTTTGGTTTAGATTAATTTGTATAATTAATTTAAAGGAATAATGTGGAATTTGGTTTAATTCATGGAATTGGGAAATTTAATGAATTGATGATATATATTTGGGGTAGTTTAATTATTTACCTTTGGGAATGTTAAATTTACATTCATTGATGTATTTATTTCTTGTTTAGAAATAACTGTTTTGGGCTATCGGTGGAGGATAGCCATTGATTGTTGTAGACCTTGCATGCGGCTTAGGTATAACTGGAATTGAGTCAATTGTTTGACTGTTGAGTTAATACAGAACATTTGTGTATTAATTATGTGTTGTATATGGCAATTGTGTGTTTTATTGCATATGCATTGGTTTTGGAGGAGATAGGGGATGAACTCCACGGTTTAGGGGAAGATAGGGGATGGACCTCTAAACCGGATTTATTGGGAGGAGATAGGGGATGGACTCCAGTAGCATCACTCTTATGTGTGCTTATTGATTAATAGATATATTTCTATTTATTGTGGATATGATACATCACTAAAATGTGTATCAGTTGGGAAGTATGGAAGTGAATTGGTTATGATTGATACAATACCAACTTGTGTATTTGTTATGGTTAGGTCTAACTTAAATTGTTATTCCTGTTGAATTGGAAGTATTGTTAATAAAAGATGAAACCCCGTTAAGTTATTTGGCCAGGTTTTGAGCCATAAGTGGGAAGTAAAATGTGCCATAGACAGTGTGTCATAGGCAATGTAGACATTTGTGTCATGAAAATTATAACTTGATTGTAGAGTGTTAACCATGTATCAGATGCTAATGCTTTAGTTAATTCTTATGCTTGGTTTAGTATTTCTCTACTGGGCTGTGGCTCACCTATATGGGAACTTTATTTTTCAGGTTCAGGTGGTTCACTCCCTCCAAGGACTTAGCTTGTGAGGATTGGACTTGAAGATTTGTTTATTTATTTTTATTTGAACAATGTAATCTTTCAAGCCTAGGGCTTTATCTGTTTTTGAGTTAGAACTCAGTGAATTGTGTCCAAGTGTTGGCTTGGCAAGATGTAAGCCCGTAGGGCATTTATTCTGATGTTTTATTTCATAATACTCTGATGAATGGATTTATATGATTGTTTTAATATAATAATGCATGTTTATATTATTTATTATGGGTTTATTTTGAGGGCGTTACATGAAAACTGGGCAACAAGGTTTGAAACTCAAACTCAACCAATCTGTAACAACCCTGCCCAACACATGGGAACGTGGATAGGCGGGATCAAGTTTTGCGAGGCAAAACCATCCCTTTGGTGAAAGTTTTGTGGAAACATCACGGGGTAGAGGAAGCCACTTGGGAACGTGAGTTGGAAGTCCGTGAGAAATATCCGGATATGTTTATTGAGTTGTAATCTTGTATTTAGATTATATAATATTGTTCAACTTAAGAGCTTTATATATATGTCTTAACTTGGAAAACATTGAGAATTGTTTTGGGTTTAATGTTAACATTTGCACTTGCCTTTTTATGGAAGTGGAGTATAACATTTATATATTGAATGTGTTGTTTATATCATGAACTTGAATAATGATATGGAAATTGTTAACATTGAAAGGAATAATGCATAATATTGATGCAAGTTGAATATATGTTGATTTATACATATTGTGAGATGCCTCTTGATAAGAGATGAAGTGACCGGTATTGGGTCAAGTTGTTGTTTATTGTTTTATAATATCATTGGGAATTGAGAAAAACTTGTTTTTACAAACTCATGCTTAATTTCGGAGACGAAATTCTTTTAAGGGGGGGATTATAGCGACCCCGGTCCTTTCCCATTCGATGTTTGTATCCGGACTTAGGTTCCGTAGATTCTATCTTTGTGTAATGGTTGTTGTCGTCCTATATTTTCTTATTTGGAGTTATAGGATGTGTTGGGCGGGTTTGGAACAGGTTGGTTGAGCTTAGGAACCAAAACTAGTTGCCCAGATTTTGGCTTGTCCGCTCGAGCGGGGGTTTTGGCGCTCGAGCGGGAAAAACACCCATCCAGTATTTCTTGTGCAGGGTTGGACGCTCGAGCGGGAGTGTGTGAGTGACGCTCGAGCGGGGATTTGGACGCTCGAGCGGGGACCTGGTTTGTCGAGATGCTGGGAGTGTGCATCCCGCTCGAGCGTGGGATTGTCCGCTCGAGCGGGAGTCTGTGAGTGTCCGCTCGAGCGGGATTTTGTCCGCTCGAGCGGGGAGGCTGAGTATAAAATCGTGTTTTGGCGTTTTAAAGCAGTTTTTCATCTTCTTTTCAGATTCTAAACCCTAAATTCCAAGTTTTCTCTCTCCCAACTCACCTTCTCTCCTAGGTTTGATCTAGTTAGGGTGTGTTTTTACCCTAGTTGCTTTACAAATAAGATAGAGGAGAGTGAGGGCTTTCATTTAATCTGAGCAATTGTTGGTTTGGAGCACTTTCAAGTTTTGGGCATCATCTTCATCTTCTCCTTTTTGAGTTATTTCTTCGAGGTAGGGATTTCCTACTCCATTTATACGCTTTAATCCTAAGTGGTGGTATTTTGGTATGTGGGGGTAGTTTGGTAATTTTGGGAGAAACCTTAGGGTTTTGTCATAGATTAATTTATATAATTAATTTAAAGGAAGATTGTGATATTGAGTTAAATTCATGAGCTTGGGGAATTTAGTGGTTTAATGATGTATTTGGTAGTTTAAATACTTACCTTTGAGAATATTGAAATTACATTTATTGTTATAGTTGTTTCTTGCTTAGAAATAATTGTTTTGGGCTATCGGTGGAGGATAGCCATTGACTGTTGTAGACCTTGCATACGGCTTAGGTATAACTGAAATTGAGTCATTGTTTGACTGTTGAGTTAATACAGAACATTCGTGTATTAATTATATGTTGTATATGGCAAGTATTGATTATGTTGCATATGCACTTGATTTTGGAGGAGATAGGGGATGAACTCCATGGTTTAGGGGAAGATAGGGGATGGACCTCTAAACCGGACTTGTTGGGAGGAGATAGGGGATGGACTCCAGTAGCATCACTTATATGTGTGCTTATTGATTAATAGAAATATTTCTATTTATTGTTGATATGATACATCACCAAAATGTGTATCAATTGGGAAGTATGGAAGTGAAATTGATTGTGATTAATATAATACCAACATGTGTATTCGTTATGTTAGGTTTAACTTGAATTGTTATTCCTGTTGAATTGGAAGTATTGTTAATAAAAGATGAAACCCCAATTGAGTTATTTGGCCAGGTTCTGAGCCATAAATGGAAGATGAATTATGCCATAGACATTGTGTCATAGGCAATGTAGACATTCGTGTCATGAATTTGTAAATTGATTATCCGGTGTTAACCATATATCAGATGCTACTGCTTTAGTTAATTCATATGCTTGGTTTAGTATTTCTCTACTGGGCTGTGGCTCACCCTATATGGGAACTTCATTTTCAGGTTCAGGTGGTTCATTACCTCCAAGGACTTAGCTTGTGAGGATTTGGACTCGAAGACTTGTTTTTTTATTTATTTGTTTTTATTTGATACATGTAAACATTCAAGCCTAGGGCTTTATTTGTATTGAGTTAGAACTCTTATTTCTTTGTGTCCAAGTGTTGGCTTGGCAAGATGTAAGCCCGTAGGGCATTTATTTTGATGTTACATGTAATGCTTTTATTTAGTAATACTCTGATGGATAATAGAATGTTTCGTTTTCTATTAATGCATGTTAATCTTATATAGGATGGGTTTTATTTTGAGGGCGTTACATAGTGGTTTCTTAAATGAACTTTCATTTTTATTTTTATTCAACTTCCATTCGTATTCAATTTCCTTTTCTATTCAACTTCCTCTTTTATTTAATTTTCAGATAGATCGTTAAAGTATAGTGGTTTCTTCAATGAACTTTTCTTGCCAATTTTATGCAACTTCCTTTTTTATTTTTATTGAACATCAATTTTTATTCAATTTCCTTTTCCATTCCACTTCCATTTTTATTTCATTTCTAAATAGATCGTTAAGGTATAGTCGTTTCTTGAATGAATTTCCATTTTAATTTTATGCAACTTCAATTTTTATTTTATTCAACTTCCATTTTTATTCAATTTCTCTTTCTATTCAACTTCCTTTGTTATTTAATTTCCAAATAGATCATTAAGATATAGTGGTTTCTTGCATGAATTTCCATTTTCAATTTTGATGCAACTTTCATTTTTATTTTTATTCGACTTCCATTTTTATTCAATTTCATTTTCTATTCAACATCCTTTTTTATTTAATTTCCAAATAGATCGTTAAGGTATAT
Source organism: Camellia japonica (assembly GCA_030407325.1). NCBI lineage: Eukaryota > Viridiplantae > Streptophyta > Magnoliopsida > Ericales > Theaceae > Camellia > Camellia japonica. The sequence goes on from JAPPVO010000014.1 coordinate 19,024,057, forward strand.
TGGTTTCTTGAATAAACTTCCATTTTTATTTTTATTCAACTTCCATTTCTTTCAATTTCGTTTTCTATTTAACTTCCTTTTTTATTTAATTTCCAGATAGATCGTTAAGGTATAGTGGTTTATTCAATGAAGTTTTATTTCTAATTTTATGCAACTCCCATTTTTATTTTTTTTTAACATTAATTTTTATTCAATTTGCTTTTCCATTCCACTTCCATTTTTATTTCATTTCCAAATAGATCGTTAGGGTATAGTCGTTCCTCGAATGAACTTCCATTTTAATTTTATGCAACTTCCATTTTTATTTTTATTCAACTTCCATTTATATTCAATTTCCTTTTCTATTCAACTTCCTTTTTTATTTAATTTTCAAATAGGTCGTTACGGTATAGTGGCTTCTTCAAAAAACTTCCATTTTCAATTTTGATGCAACTTCCATTTTTATTTTTATTCAACTTCCAATTATATTCAATTTCCTTTTCTATTCAACTTCCTATTTTGTTTAATTTCGAAATAGATCGTTAAGGTATAATGGTTTCTTCAATGAACTTCCATTGTTAATTTTATGCAACTTCCATTTTTATTTTTATTCAACTTCTATTTTTATTCAAATTCCTTTTCTATTCAACTTCCTTTTTTTGTTTAATTTCCAAATAGATTGTTAAGGTATAGTGGTTTCTTGAATGAATTTCTATTTTTATTTTTATTCAACTTCCACTCGTATTCAATTTCCTTTTCTATTCAACTTCTTTTTTTAATTTAATTTCCAAATAGATCGTTAAGGTATAGTGGTTTCTTCAATGAACTTTTCTTGCTAATTTTATGCAACTTCCATTTTTATTTCTACTGAACATCAATTTTTATTCAATTTCCTTTTCCATTCCACATCCGTTTTTATTTCATTTCCAAATAGATTGTTAAGGTATAGTCGTTTCTTGAATGAACTTCCATTTTAATTTTATGCGACTTCCATTTTTATTTTTATTCAACTTCCATTTTTATTCAATTTCATTTTCTATTTCACTTCCTTTTTTATTTAATTTCCAAATAGATCGTTAAGGTATAGTTGTTTCATGAATAAACTTCCATTTTCAATTTTGATGCAACTTCCATTTTTATTCAACTTCTATTTTTATTTAATTTCCTTTTCTATTCAACTTCCTTTTCAATTTAATTTCCAAATAGATCATTAAGGTATAGTAGTTTCTTAAATTAACTTCCATTGTTAATTTTTTACAACTTCCATTTTTATTTTTTTTCAACTTCCATTTTAATTCAATTTACTTTTATATTCAACTTCCTTTTTTTATTTAATTTCGAAATAGATTATTAAGGTATAGTGGTTTCTTGAATGAACTTCCATTTTTATTTTTATTCATCTTCCATTTGTATTCATTTTCCTTTCCTATTCAACTTCCTTTTTTATTTAATTTCCAGAAAGATCGTTAAGGTATAGTGGTTTTTTCCATGAACTTTCCTTGCAAATTATATGCAACTTCCATTTTTATTTTTATTGAACATCAATTTTTATTCAATTTCCGTTTCCATTCAACTTCCATTTTTATTTAATTTCCAAATAGATCGTTAAGGTAAAGTGGTTTCTTGAATAAACTTCAATTTTTAATTTTCTGCAACTTCCATTTTTATTTTTATTCAACTTCCATTTTAATTCAATTTCCTTTTCTATTAAACTTCCTTTTTTTATTTAATTTCCAAATAGATCGTTAAGGTATAGTGGTCTCTTGAATGAATTTCCATTTTTATTTTTATTCAACTTCCATTTGTATTCAATTTCCTTTTCTATTCAACTTCCTTTCTTATTTAATGGCCAGATAGATCGTTAAGGTATAGTGGTTTGTTTACTGAACTTTTATTTTTAATTTTATGCAACTTCCATTTTTATTTTTATTGAACATCTATTTTTATTCAATTTCCTTTTCCATTCCACTTCCATTTTTATTTTATTTCCAAATAGATCGTTAAGGCATAGTCGTTTCTTGAATGAACTTCCATTCTAATTTCATGCAACCTCCATTTTTATTTTTATTCAACTTCCATTTTTATTCAATTTCCATTTCCATTCAACTTCTTTTTTTTTTTATCTAATTTCCAAATAGATCATTAAGGTATAGTGGTTTTTCAATGAACTTCCATTTTCAATTTTGATGCAACTTTCATTTTTATTTTTATTCAACTTCCATTTTTATTCGATTTCCATTTCTATTCAACATCCTTTTTTATTTAATTTCCAAATAGATCGTTAAGGTATAGTGGTTTCTTGAATAAACTTCCATTTTTATTTTTATTCAACTTCCATTTGTATTCAATTTCCTTTTCTATTTAATTTCTAGATAGATCGTTAAGGTATAGTGGTTTCTTCAATTTACTTTTATTGCTAATTTTATGCAACTTCCATTTTTATTTTTATTGAACATCAATTTTTATTCAATTTCCTTTTCCATTCCACTTCCATTTTTATTTCATTTCCAAATAGATCGTTAAGGTATAGTCGTTTCTTGAATGAACTTCCATTTTAATTTTATGCAACTTCCATTTTTATTTTTATTCAACTTCCATTTTTATTCAATTTACTTTTCTATTCAACTTCCTTTTTTATTTAATTTCCAAATAGAACATTAAGGTATTGTGGTTTCTTGAATGAATTCCATTTTCAATTTTGATGCAACTTTCATTTTTATTCAATTTCCTTTTCTATTCAACTTCTCTTTTATTTAATTTCCAAATAGATCGTTAAGGTATAGTGGTTTCTTGCATGAACTTCCATTTTTATTTTTATTCAACTTCCATTTGTATTCAAATTCTGTTCTATTCAACTTCATTTTTTATTTGATTTACGGATAGATCGTTATGGTATAGTGGTTTCTTCAATGAACTTTTATTGTTAATTTTATGCAACTTACATTTTTATTTTTATTCAACTTCCATTTTAATTAATTTCCTTTTCTATTCTACTTCCTTTTTATATTTAACTTCGAAATAGATTGTTAAGGTATAGTGGTTTCTTGAATGAACTTCCATTTTTATAGCGACCCCGGTCTTTTCCCATTTGGTTGTTGTATCCGGACTTACGTTCCGTGGATTCTGTTGTTATATATTTGTTGTTGTCGTCCTTTAATTCCTTATGTTTGAGTTATATGATGTATTGTGTAACGCCCTCAAAATTTAACCCATTAAATATAAAACAAGGCATGCATTATTAAAAGAAAAACATTATATTATATAAATCATCAGAGTATTACGAAATAAAGCATCAAATAAATGCCCTACGGGCTTACATCTTGCCAAGCCAACACTTGGACACAATTTCATGAGTTCTAACTCAAACAAATAAAGCCCTAGGCTTGAATGTTTACATAATTCAAATAAAACAACTAAAACAAATAAAACAAGTCTTCAAGTCCAAATCCTCACAAGCTAAGTCCTTGGAGGTAGTGAACCGCCTGAACCTGAAAATAAAGTTCCCATATAGGGTGAGCCACAGCCCAGTAAAGAAATACTAAACCAAGCATAAGAATTAACTAAAGCAGTAGCAGCTGATACATGGTTAACACAAAATAATCCATTTACAATTTCATGACACAAATGTCTACATTGCCTATGACACTTTGTCTATGGCATAATTCACCTCTCAATTATGGCTCAGAACCTGACCCAAATAACTCAACGGGGATTTCATCTCTTATTAACAATCTTTCCAATTCAACAGGGATAACAAATCAAGTTAAACCTCTCATATAGCATAACAAATACACAAGTTGGTATTGCATCAATCACAATCAAATTCACTTCCATACTTCCCAACTGATACACATTTTGGTGATGTATCATATCAAATAGATAAGCATATGAGCTATTGCATCAATCACAATCAAATTCACTTCCATACTTCCCAACTGATACACATTTTGGTGATGTATCATATCAAATAGATAAGCATATGAGCTGTATCTCTGCTATAGGCGCGCATATAAGCAGCAACCCTGGGTTCATCACCTATCTTCCCATAATCATTAACCGGTTTAGAGGTACATCCCCCATCTTCCCCTAAACCGTGGAGTACATCACCTATCTCCTCCCATACACAAGTAAGGCATATAAACATAAAGTCATATACACAATCCATCAATACATAACTTTTAACGTATTATTCCAACCTTTATACTCAACAACTTAATCAAGTGATTAATTTCAATTTTGCCTAATCCACATGCAATGTCTACAACAATCATGACTATCCTCCACCGATAGCCCAAAACAGTTATTTCTAAGCAAGAAATAAATACACAACACATGTAATTTCAATGGGTGGTTAAATTATCCAACTACATCATTCAGTCTCATAATCCCCCAATTTCATGAATTAAACCCAATTCCACATTTTTCCCAAATTAATTATACAAATTAATCTATGTCAAACCCTAGGGTTTCTCCCAAATTTACCAAACTACCCCCACATACCAAAATACCAATACTTAGGATTAAAACGTATAAATGGAGTAGGAAATCCCTACCTCAAAAGAACCAAAAGAAGAAGACGAAGATGATAGCCCAAACTCCAAAGTGCTCCAAATCCAAGTTTGTTCAGATTAAATGAAAGCCCTCACTCTCCTCTACCTTATTTGTAAAGCAACTAGGGAAAAACACACCCTAACTAGATCAATCCTAGGAGAGAAGGTGTTTAGAGAAAGAGAAGACGGACCTAGGGTTTGGGATCAAAAAGGATGAAAAAACTGCTTAAAATCCCGCTGCTGCGTTTTATACTGACAGGCTCGCTCGAGCGAAGACCTGGTCGCTCGAGCGACCAGACACAGAAAACTCGCTCGAGCGAAGAAAGCTCGCTCGAGCCAAAGACAAACCAGCTCGCTCGAGCGAAGAAAGCTCGCTCGAGCCAAGAACACTGCTTCAGGTCTAGGTACTGGACGCAACGCTCGCTCGAGAAGGAAAGCTCGCTCGAGCGAAGAACCAAAACAAAGACCTCGCTCGAGCGAAAGAGCTCGCTCGAGCGACCAAGCCAAAAACTGAACATGCAACTTGGTTTCTAAACCCAACCAATCTGCAATCAACCTGCAACAATCCTATAACCAAAATAAGAATTAAAGGACAACAACAACAACAATATATAATATAATCCACGGAACATAAGTCCGGTACAATAATCAAATGGGAAAAGACCGGGGTCGCTATAACCTCCCCCCCTTAAAAGAATTTCGTCCCCGAAATTAAGCATAAGTTTGTAAAAACAAGTTTTTCTCAATTCCCAATGATATATAAACAATAAATAACAACTTGACCCAATACCGGTCACTTCATCTCTTATCAAGAGGCATCTCACAATATGTATAAATCAACCTATATATCAACCTGCATCAATATTATGCATTATTCCTTTCAATGTTAACAATTTCCATATCATATTCAATTTCATGATATAAACAACACATTCAACATATAAATGTTATATTCTACTTCCATTATGAGGCAAGTTTCAAAATGTTAAATGTTTTCCAACTTAAGACATATATAAAGCTCTTAAGTTCAACTATAATACATAATCTAAATACAAGATTACAAATCAATAAACATGGATGGTCCACAATTTTATAACACATTCAATATTAATGATACCCTTACATTTTTACAACACATTTAACATGTATAATGCTAAATAGATTCCCATTTTCAAGGCAAAACCCCAAAGTACTACCACAAACCATAACATGTACAATGTTCACCCAGTTCAACAATACACCAGAAGATATAACGTATGCTCAAATACCCATTAATGGATCCAGGGATTCCTGTCGGATCCAAAATTCACTCACCCCAGTGGTTCTTCCAACCCCAACATAAATTCATAACACCTTAACTAATGGCAAGGTCCGATTACGGAAGACCCATTAACAATGATAATAGTAAAACACATACTATCACTACCACGTTCTGAAACATCCACTACACCTCGACTACCAACCACACTCAAACTAGTGTTTAGCACTAAATACCCCAACAAGGGAAACGCGAAAATATTCGCACATAAGGCTTCTAGTTAGCTTCCACAAAACAAGTATATGTAACAAAGTGCTGGTAAGGAACAATATTACGGCACATTACCACCCCAAAATTGTAATGTCCAGCCAACATCGCACAGCAAACAACAAATAACTTAGGCTAGGCTGAGTCTAACTTCCCACAAATTATTTGGATTTATACAGCCACCACCAAAACATGACACTTACAACTGGCCATAGTCAAGCTCAAAGATTCCTCTCAGATTATTTTAGTTTACAAAGGGTACCCAATGAACCCCAAGTGAAACACACAAAGCCAATCCACAACACCCGCCATACCCATGGTGATGACGCGATGCTCACCACAACACTTGAAATTTCCCAACAACGCACGACCTAAAGGATAACATTGCACACCCTCGTGTCTTACACCACACAAATACGAACCGAACTAGTCAAAATGATTCGAATAGGGTGGCCCACTTACTCTTCTCAACCTTACCACCTCACCTGTGTTGTCACCATCCGAACTGAGCGCCGGACACTCGTGCCGAAGTGACCTAGCCTACCAAACTTCCAACCTCTCGGTTTCAGTCAAACACCAAACCAAAACCTCACTAAGGAATTTTCTGGAATTTCCTATGATTAATTTCCTTCTATTCATCAACTAAACAGCATATACTAACCACATACTATCATGCATCGCACGGTGCAAAACTCCCTCATTTAGCGATTTCCCTCGCCACCTCGACCGAACTTGGAGTAACAAAATTTGCTTACTCCTTTCCCCCCGCACTAAGTTAATTAACTGGGTTCGCTACACCGAGATGTTCACTACTACCAAGTCACCGTTCGTACCGAATACAAACTAATATTGTATCTTCATCCGCTAACGACCTATAGGGTCCACCTTTCATTCCAAATCTTACTTGTCACTCACCCCGAGAGTACGATTCAGACACCCAACCCCGAGCCAAACCACTAGCCAATCTATTACTAGACAACCACCATGAACCAACCCCGACACCGTTACATATCGCCAATAAGGCTTTCAAAGCCACACCATTCAAACTTCCCAGAGGAGTAAAAGTCCTCAACCTTCTCATTAACATTTCAAACCTTTCTTCGCAAAAGACTTACCACAGTGACTCGACTCACGGGTCACACCTCAACCACGACTATACACCCAATCAACCCTTAACGTCACCTGACCTGACTAGTGCTAAAATACAAATTTATCACATTCGATCCAAATAAAGGAATCTGAAAACTTAAGACACATCAATTTACCACTGCCCGAGATATATTACCAGCTACTCACAACATACCACTCCCAATACGACAACCACTACCTTATATAGGGACTAACATCCCCTTACTCAAAACGGCCAAACTGTACTCATGCAATCTTGACAACACTACCTACCACGAGGGTACAAGTCCAATCCTAACCAAATTATGCATTATGCTCCCCGTAGGACACCGTATTAAATACTTACTACAACTAGTATTAATTGCACCCTTCACATCCTCTCGAGTTCACCCGACAGTAGACCAACGTCTATACGCACAAAATTTAAATGGGTAACACCCCTGGAATCCCGCACACTCGGCAAGTAAAACAGTTCTCGCCCCAATAATGTCTGGGTTAAGACACGCAACCCTCAGTGGTTCTCAACTTATGAAAACATGGCTCTTTAGCCTTTATCTTTCCCAAATCAAGTCACCCACATAAAATGCATTAATACCAAAAATTTTATGGCCTTACAGCAGCTTATTACATTAATAAAACTGTAGAGCTATTACAATCCACCCAATCCACGGAAATTAACAAACAAAGCATATATATATATATATGTATATAGATAACCAAACAGTTTAGATGTTTCAACATTCCCAAAACACATAGGTTACACAACCGAACCTAATGATCACAAAACAATAATCCACTGATTACAAAACGGATTAGTCAAAACAAAATCATCCCATCGATTTTACCACCACTACTGTCCCTCGCTGGACCGTCAAAGTTGGTCATCCCCAAACACAAGATAACCTACGAGCTTACTAGCCACGGACAAGAACTACTGACGTGACCCCTCTGTCCACACCTGGAACAACTACAAACTTCCCCAACTGGGGCTTTGGAACTCGACTCTACTGAGGCCCTCGAAGTCTGGCCTGCTAGTCCCCCAAAACGATACTGCTCCTGCCCAGTCGAATGAAACTGAGCCTGACTAGGTTGCAAAACCTTTAAAGAAGCCCCCGGCTGTTTACAGAAACGTTTAAGATGACCCTGCTGTTTACACCCCCAGCAAGCAAGTGGATCCCGATTATACGACTGGTGCAAAACCTGAACTGGTGGGGATTCCAACAACTGCCTCCCCACTGTGCGCTCTGTCGATCCAAAATCTGGCTGACCAAAAGATTCTGGTGGTGCCACTACTGGTCGAACTGTCAACCCAGCCCTCTTCCTCAGTGGGCAAACCGACACCTTGTGGCCCAACAGACCACATTTAAAACAAGTGACGCCCCTCTGTTTACTTCCTCCCGAACCCAAATCCGTCACTGAAAGGGTAGTTCTAACCCGACCTCCCTGTTGCGAGTTTAAATACTTCTGCCTCTTAAAAGGCCTACCAACACCCTGAATCACAGGAGTTGCCGAGATGGCCTCCTCCCTGACCCAACCAACACTCACATTCGTGGCCCCTTCCTTATTCTGCCCCATAGCTAGTACCGCTGCCTCTATATGAGTCGCAGCCTCAACAAGTACACTGTAACTCCTATGCCAAGATCTCGCAATCCTAACACGGATGTCGTCACACAACTTACTCTCAAACTCCGCACAACGCAATTCTTCCGTCTCCACTAACTCTGGAGCAAACATTGACAGGTTAGCAAACCACGCTTCAAACTGTGCCAAAGGTGTAGTACCTTGGCGTAACCCCACAAACTGTTTCCTCAATTCTTCCCGAGCGGAAGGAGGAAATCCAAACCTCGTCCTGACATCCTAAAGGAAACAAAGACATTAGCATCTAAATAATGTGCTAAAACTAACACTCACGTCCTAATACATTGGACAACAATAATCACACCACGTAAGCACATAATCACATAAGCACCTACGAATTTCATTCCTGGATAATGATAGTCCCGAGGCGCCACTAAAGTTCCGGTTGGAAACAACATTGATCAAGTGCCTTTCCAACAAGACTACTAGAAACTCAAGGATCCAATCAATATCTAGAAACTACATTCCATACCCACATAATCACATAAACATGTTATCATATAAGCATGCAATCATTACACTAAGTCTCTATCAAACGAGACGAACCCATTGTGATACTAATCACTTCCCACGTACCCAAAGTATTCAAACCCGGTACGCTCTGATACCAAGTTGTAACGCCCTCAAAATTTAACCCATTAAATATAAAACAAGGCATGCATTATTAAAAGAAAAACATTATATTATATAAATCATCAGAGTATTACGAAATAAAGCATCAAATAAATGCCCTACGGGCTTACATCTTGCCAAGCCAACACTTGGACACAATTTCATGAGTTCTAACTCAAAACAAATAAAGCCCTAGGCTTGAATGTTTACATAATTCAAATAAAACAACTAAAAACAAATAAAACAAGTCTTCAGTCCAAATCCTCACAAGCTAAGTCCTTGGAGGTAGTGAACCGCCTGAACCTGAAAATAAAGTTCCATATAGGGTGAGCCACAGCCCAGTAAAGAAATACTAAACCAAGCATAAGAATTAATTAAAGCAGTAGCAGCTGATACATGGTTAACACAAAATAATCCATTTACAATTTCATGACACAAATGTCTACATTGCCTACGACACTTCGTCTATGGCATAATTCACCTCTCAATTATGGCTCAGAACCTGACCCAAATAACTCAACGGGGATTTCATCTCTTATTAACAATCTTTCCAATTCAACAGGGATAACAAATCAAGTTAAACCTCACATATAGCATAACAAATACACAAGTTGGTATTGCATCAATCACAATCAAATTCACTTCCATACTTCCAACTGATACACATTTTGGTGATGTATCATATCAAATAGATAGCATATGAGCTATTGCATCAATCACATCAAATTCACTTCTATACTTCCCAACGGATACACATTTTGGTGATGTATCATATCAATATATAAGCATATGAGCTGTATCTCTGCTATAGGCGCGCATATAAGCAGCACCCTGGGTTCATCACCTATCTTCCCATAATCATTAACCGGTTTAGAGGTACATCCCCCATCTTCCCCTAAACCGTGGAGTACATCACCTATCTCCTCCCATACACAAGTAAGGCATATAAACATAAAGTCATATACACAATCCATCAATACATAGCTTTTAACGTATTATTCCAGCCTTTATACTCAACAACTTAATCAAGTGATTAATTTCAATTTTGCCTAATCCACATGCAATGTCTACAACAATCATGACTATCCTCCACCGATAGCCCAAAACAGTTATTTCTAAGCAAGAAATAAATACACAACACATGTAATTTCAATAGGTGGTTATATTATCCAACTACGTCATTCAGTCTCATAATCCCCCAATTTCATGAATTAAACCAATTCACATTTTCCCAAATTAATTATACAAATTAATCTATGTCAAACCCTAGGGTTTCTCCCAATTTACCAAACTACCCCCACATACCAAAATACCAATACTTAGGATTAAAACGTATAAATGGAGTAGGAAATCCCTACCTCGAATATATAACTCAGAAAGAAGAAGAAGAAGATGATGCCCAACTCCAAAGTGCTCCAAATCCAAGTTTGTTCAGATTAAATGAAGCCTCACTCTCCTCTACCTTATTTGTAAGCAACTAGGGCAAAAACCCACCCTAAACTAGATCAAACTAGGAGAGAAGGTTTAGAGAAAGAGAGAACTCGGAAATTAGGGTTTTAGATCAAAAAAGGGGCTGAAAAACTGTTTTAAAATACGCTGCTGCGTATTTATACCTGATAGGCTCGCTCGAGCGAAGACCTGGTCGCTCGAGCGACCAGACACAGAAAAGCGTCGCTCGAGCGAAGAAATGCTCGCTCGAGCGAATAACAAACCAGCTCGCTCGAGCGAAGAAAGCTCGCTCGAGCGCACAAACACTGCTTTCAGGTCTAAGTACTGGACGCGAAGCTCGCTCGAGCGAAGGGACGCTGGCTCGAGCGAAGGACCAAAATCAAAGACCTCGCTCGAGCGAAGAAGAGCTCGCTCGAGCGACCAACCCAAAAACTGAACATCAACTATTGGTTTCTAAACCCAACCAACCTGCAATTAACCTGCCCAACAAATCCTATAACTCAAAACTGAAGAATTAAAGGACAACAACAACAACAATATGATAATATAATCTACGGAACATAAGTCCGGATACAGTAATCAAATGGGAAAAGACCGGGGTCGCTATATATTGGGCAGGTTTGTTACAGGTTGGGAGTGTTTGGGAGCAAAGGGTTGCTGCCCAGAATTTTGGTCCTTCGCTCGAGCGAGCAGTTCGTCGCTCGAGCGAGCTCTTGTTTTTGGTCCGTCGCTCGAGCCAGGGTTTCTTCGCTCGAGCGAGCGACTGCGTCTAGGTATAGACCTGAGAGCTGTGTTTCTTGGCTCGAGCGAGATCTTCTTCGCTCGAGCGAGCTGGTTTGTTCTTCGCTCGAGTGAGCGTTCCGTCGCTCGAGCGTGCGTTGGGTTGCAGACCTGAGGGTTTGAGTTGTTGGCTCGAGCGAGCTTTTATTCGCTCGAGCGAGCTTCTGGGTTGTTGGCTTGAGCGAGGGTTTTCTGTGTCTGGTCGCTCGAGCAACCAAGTCTTCGCTCGAGCGAGCCTGTTTTATTTAAATAGGCAGCAATGGTTTTTAAAACACTTTTTCATCATCTTTTTGATTCCAGAACCCTAGGTCCGTGTTTTCTCTCCCTCTACACACCTTCTCTCTTAGGTTTGATCTACTTAGAGTGTATTTCTACCCTAGGTCCTTTGTTAAAAAGATAGAGTGGGTCGAGGGCTTCACTTTAATCTGAATAATCTTGGATTTGGAGCACATCGGGTTCTCGCCATCTTCTCCATTTGAGTTCTTCGCTTCGAGGTAGGGATTTCCTACTCCATATTATAGGTTTTGACCTAAGTTTTGGTATTTTTGATATGTTGGTGTCGTTTAGTAATTTTGGGAAAACTAGAGTTTCTATTATAATTTGAGAAATAGGGAATTGTTTATATATTAAATTCCTTGTGATTGTAAATTATGAAAAAATGACATTGATAGTGTCAGGTTGATTAAAATTGAACCTTAGGGTTAATTTGGAGGAAAGGGGGAAAAACCCTAGTTGTTATAATAAATTAATTTGTATAATTAATTTTGGAAAAAATGTGTAATTGAGTTTAATTCATGAAATTGGGGGATTATGAGATAAATGGTGTGGTTGAATAGTTTAATCACTCACTTATGAAAATGTTGAGTTTACATTTGTTGACACATTTATTTCCTGTTTAGAAATAATTGTTTTGGGCTATCGGTGGAGGATAGTCGTGATTGTTGTAGACATTGCATGTTGATTAGGGAAAACTGAAACTAATCACATTGAATGAGTCATTGAAATTGATAGTTGAATTAATACAGCGAATTTGTGTATTGATTGAATATTGTGTATGACAAGTGTTTAATACATTGTATATGCATATTGTTTGGAAGGAAATAGGGGATGTACTCCATGGTTTATGGGAAGATAGGGGATGGACTCTCAAACCTGTTTAGGAGGAGAAAGGGGATGGACTCCATTGGTACAGCAAATCTGTGTACTTATTGATGTATAGAAGTGTATTAGTACAGCATATATGTGTACTTATTGAATTATGGAAGTGTTTTAGTGAGCCTTAGTCTCATTTTATAATGTGGCCAGGTTCTGAGCCATGTCTGTATAAATAGAAAGTTAAATAAATAATGGAAAGTGAAACGTATCATGGACTTAATAGTCATGAAACTGTATGATGATGAAATTGACATTGTGGTGTTAACCATCTATTGAATGCTATTGCTTTAGTCGATTCTTATATTAGGTTTAGTATATTTCTGCTGGGCTGTGGCTCACCCTATACGGGAACATCATTTTCAGGTCCGGGTGATATGCTACCTCCAAGGACTTAGCTTGGGAGGATTTGGAGTTGAAGACTCTTTCTTTTTAGTTAGCTAGTTGTTATTTTGATATTCCATGTAATTACAAGCCAAGGGCTTAACCTGTAGTTGAGTTAGAACTCATTTCTTTTATGTCCAAGTATTGGCTTGGAAAGATGTAAGCCCGTAGGGCATTTACTTTCGTTATTACATGTAATGTTTCCTTTTAAGAATACTCTGATGAATGGAATAATATTTTGTTTTCTTATGTCAACGCATGTCAATATTGTACGTATTTTGGGTTCGATTTTGAGGGCATTACAATTTTTATTTTTATTCAACTTCCGTTTGTATTCAATTTTTTTTTTCTTTCTATTCAACTTCTTTTTTTATTTTATTTCCAGATAGATCGTTAAGATATAGTGTTTTCTTCAATGAACTTTTCTTGGAAATTTTATGCAACTTCCATTTTTATTTTTATTGAACATCAATTTTTATTCAATTTCTTTTTCCATTCCACTTCCATTTTTATTTCAATTCCAAATAGATCGTTAAGGGATAGTCGTTTGTTGAATGAACTTCCATTTTAATTTTATGCAACTTCCATTTTTTTTTTATTCAACTTCCATTTTTATTCAATTTACTTTTCTATTCAACTTCCTTTTTTATTTAATTTCCAAATAGATCATTAAGGTATAGTGGTTTCTTGCATGAATTTCATTTCAATTTTGATGCAACTTTCATTTTTATTTTATTCAACTTCCATTTTTATTCAATTTCCTTTTCTATTCAACTTGTTTTTTGTTTAATTTCCAAATAAATCGTTAAGGTATAGTGGTTTCTTGAATGAACTTCCATTTTTATTTTTATTCAACTTCCATTTGTATTCAAATTCTGTTCTATTCAACTTCCTTTTTTATTTAATTGACAGATAGATCGTTATGGTATAGTGGTTTCTTCAATGAACTTTTATTGCTAATTTTATGCAACTTTTATTTTTATTTTTATTCAAAATCAATTTTTATTCAATGTCCTTTTCCATTCCACTTCCACTTTTATTTCATTTCCAAATAGATCGTTATGGTATACTGGTTTCTTGAATAAACTTCCATTTTCAATTTTGATGCAACTTCCATTTTTATTTTTATTCAACTTCCATTTTTATTCAATTTCCTTTTCTATTCAACTTCATTTTTTATTTAATTTCCAAATAAATCGTTAAGATATTGTGGTTTCTTCAATGAACTTCCACTGTCTATTTTATGCAACTTCCTTTTTATTTTTATTCAACTTCCATTTAAATTCAATTTCCTTTTCTATTCAACTTCCTTTTTATATTTAATTTCGAAATAGATTGTTAAGGTATAGTGGTTTCTTGAATGAACTTCCATTTTTATTTTTATTCAACTTCTGTTTGTATTCAATTTCTTTTTCTATTCAACTTCTTTTTTTATTTTATTTCCAAATAGATCGTTAAGGTATAGTGGTTTCTTCAATGAACTTTTCTTTGGTAATTTTATGCAACTTCCATTTTTATTTTTATTGAACATCAATTTTTATTCAATTTCCTTTTCTATTGTACTTCCATTTTTATTTCATTTCCAAATAGATCGTTAAGGTATAGTCGTTTCTTGAATGAACTTCCATTTTTATTTTATGTAACTTTCATTTTTATTTTTATTCAATTTCCATTTTTATTGAATTTCCTTTTCTATTCAGCTTCCTTTTTTTATTTTATTTCAAAATAGATCGTTAAGGTATGGTGGTTTCTTGAATGAATTTTCATTTTTATTTTCATTCAACTTCCATTTGTATTCAATTTCCTTTTCTATTCAACTTCATCTTTTATTCAATTTCCAGATAGAGCGTTAAGGTATAGTGGTTTCTTCAATGAACTTTTCTTGCTAATTTTATGCAACTTCCATTTTTATTTTTATTCAACTTCCATTTTTATTCAATTTCCTTTTCTATTCAACTTCCTCTTTTATTTAATTTCCAAATAGATCATTAAGGTATTGTGGTTTCTTGATTGAACTTCCATTTTCAATTTTGATGCAACTTTCATTTTTATTTTTATTCAATTTCCTTTTCTATTCAACTTCTTCTTTTATTTAATTTCCAGATAGATCGTTAAGGTATAGTGGTTTCTTCAACGAACTTTTCTTGCTAATTTTATGCAACTTCCATTTTTATTTCTATTGAACATCAATTTTTATTCAATTTCCTTTTCCATTCCACATCCATTTTTATTTCATTTCCAAATAGATCGTTAAGGTATAGTCGTTTCTTGAATGAACTTCCATTTTTATTTTTATTCAACTTCCATTTTTATTCAATTTCCTTTTCTATTTCACTTCCTTTTTTTATTTAATTTCCAAATAAGGTATAGTGGTTTCTTGAATAAACTTCCATTTTCAATTTTGATGCAACTTTCATTTTTATTTTTCTTCAACTTCCATTTTTATTTAATTTCCTTTTCTATTCAACTTCCTTTTCAATTTAATTTCCAAATAGATCATTAAGGTATAGTGGTTTCTTAAATTAACTTCCATTGTTAATTTTTTACAACTTCCATTTTTATTTTTTTTCAACTTCCATTTTAATTCAATTTACTTTTATAATCAACTTCCTTTTTTTATTTAATTTCGACAGAGATTGTTAAGTATAGGGGTTTCTTGAATGAACTTCCATTTTTATTTTTATTCAACTTCCATTTGTATTCAACTTCCTTTTTTATTTAATTTCCAGAAAGATCGTTAAGGTATAGTGGTTTTTTCCATGAACTTTTCTTGCTAATTTTATGCAACTTCCATTTTTATTTTTATTGAACATCAATTTTTATTCAATTTCCTTTTCCATTCAACTTCCATTTTTATTTAATTTCCAAATAGATCGTTAAGGTAAAGTGGTTTCTTGAATAAACTTCCATTGTTAATTTTATGCAACTTCCATTTTTATTTTTATTCAACTTCCATTTTAATTCAATTTCCTTTTCTATTAAACTTCCTATTTTTATTTAATTTCCAAATAGATCGTTAAGGTATAGTGGTCTCTTGAATGAACTTCTATTTTTATTTTTATTCAACTTCCTTTTGTATTCAATTTCCTTTTCTATTTAACTTCCTTTCTTATTTAATGGCCAGATAGATCGTTAAAGTATAGTGGTTTGTTTACTGAACTTTTATTTTTAATTTTATGCAACATCCATTATTATTTTTATTGAACATCAATTTTTATTCAATTTCCTTTTCCATTCCACTTCCATTTTTATTTTATTTCCAAATAGATCGTTAAGGTATAGTCGTTTCTTGAATGAACTTCCATTTTAATTTCATGCAACTTCCATTTTTATTTTTATTCAACTTCCATTTTTATTCAATTTCCGTTTCATCCAACTTCCTTTTTTATCTAATTTTCAAATAGATCATTAAGGTATAGTGGTTTCTTCAATGAACTTCCATTTTCAATTTTGATGCAACTTTCATTTTTATTTTTATTCAACTTCCATTTTTATTCGATTTCCATTTCCATTCAACATCCTTTTTTATTTAATTTCCAAATAGATCGTTAAGGTATAGTGGTTTTTTGAATAAACTTCCATTTTTATTTTTATTCAACTTCCATTTGTATTCAATTTCCTTTTCTATTCAATTTCCTTTTTTATTGAATTTCTGGATAGATCGTTAAGGTATAGTGGTTTCTTCAATGTACATTTATTGCTAATTTTATGCAACTTCCATTTTTGTTTTTATTGAACATCAATTTTTATTCAATTTCCTTTTCCATTCTACTTCCATTTTTATTTAATTTCCAAATAGATCATTAAGGTATAGTCGTTTCTTGAATGAACTTCCATTTTAATTTTATGAAACTTCCATTTTTATTCAATTTACTTTTCTATTCAACTTCTTTTTTTATTTAATTTCCAAATAGAACATTAAGGTATAGTGGTTTCTTGAATGAATTCCATTTTCAATTATGATGCAACTTTCATTTTTATTTTTATTCAACTTCCATTTTTATTTAATTTCCTTTTCTATTCAACTTCTTTTTTATTTAATTTCCAAATAGATCATTAAGGTATAGTGGTTTCTTGCATGAACTTCCATTTTAATTTTTATTCAACGTCCATTTGTATTCAAATTCTGTTCTATTCAACTTCCTTTTTTATTTAATTTACAGATAGATCGTTATGGTATAGTGGTTTCTTCAATGAACTTTTATTGTTAATTTTATGCAACTTCCATTTTTATTTTTATTCAACTTCCATTTTAATTCAATTTCCTTTTCTATTCAACTTCCTTTTTATATTTAATTTCGAAATAGATTGTTAAGGTATAGTGGTCTGTTGAATGATCTTCCATTTTTATTTTTATTCAACTTCCGTTTGTATTCAATTTTTTTTTCTATTCAACTTTTTTTTTTATTTTATTTCCAGATAGATCGTTAAGATATAGTGGTTTCTTCAATGAACTTTTCTTGTTAATTTTATGCAACTTCCAGTTTTATTTTTATTGAACATCAATTTTTATTCAATTTCCTTTTCCATTCCACTTCCATTTTTATTTCATTTCCAAATAGATCGTTAAGGTATAGTCGTTTCTTGAATGAACTTCCATTTTAATTTTATGCAACTTCCATTTTTATTTTTATTCAACTTCCATTTTTATTCAATTTACTTTTCTATTCAACTTCCTTTGTTATTTAATTTCCAAATTGATCATTAAGGTATAGTGGTTTCTTGAATAAATTCGATTTTAAATTTTGATGCCACTTTCATTTTTATTTTTATTCAACTTACATTTTTATTCAATTTCCTTTTCTATTCAACTTTTTTTTTTATTTAATTTCCAAATAGATCGTTAAGGTATAGTGGTTTCTTGCATGAACTTCCATTTTAATTTTTATTCAACGTCCATTTGTATTCAAATTCTGTTCTATTCGACTTCCTTTTTTATTTAATTTACAGATAGATCGTTATGGTATAGTGGTTTCTTCAATGAACTTTTATTGTTAATTTTATGCAACTTCCATTTTTATTTTTATTCAACTTTCATTTTAATTCAATTTCCTTTTCTATTCTACTTCCTTTTTATATTTAATTTCGAAATAGATTGTTAAGGTATAGTGGTTTTTTGAATGAACTTCCATTTTTATTTTTATTCAACTTCCGTTTGTGTTCAATTTTTTTTTTCTATTCAACTTCTTTTTTTATTTTATTTCCAGACAGATCGTTAAGATATAGTGGTTTCTTCAATGAACTTTTCTTGGTAATTTTATGCAACTTCTATTTTTATTTTTATTGAACATCAATTTTTATTCAATTTCCTTTTCCATTCCACTTCCATTTTTATTTCATTTCCAAATAGATCGTTAAGGTATAGTTGTTTCTTGAATGAACTTCCATTTTAATTTTATGCAACTTCCATTTTAATTTTTATTCAAATTCCATTTTTATTCAATTTTCCTTTTCTATTCAACTTCCTTTTTATTTAATTTCCAAATAGATCATTAAGGTATAGTGGTTTCTTGCATGAATTCCATTTTCGATTTTGATGCAACTTTCATTTTTGTTTTTATTCAACTTTCATTTTTATTCAATTTCTTTTTCTATTCAACTTGTTTTTTGTTTAATTTCCAAATAAATCGTTAAGGTATAGTGGTTTCTTGAATGAACTTCCATTTTTATTTTTATTCAACTTCCATTTGTATTCAAATTCTGTTCTATTCGACTTCCTTTTTTATTTAGTTTACAGATAGATCGTTATGGTATAGTGGTTTCTTCAATGAACTTTTATTGCTAATTTTATGCAACATCCATTTTTATTTTTATTGAACATCAATTTTTATTCAATGTCCTTTTCCATTCCACTTCCATTTTTATTTCATTTCCAAATAGATCGTTAAGGTATACTGGTTTCTTGAATAAACTTCCATTTTTATTTTTATTCAACTTCGATTTTTATTCAATTTCCTTTTTTATTCAACTTCATTTTTTATTTAATTTCAAAATAAATCGTTAAGGTATAGTGGTTTCTTCAATGAACTTCCATTGTTAATTTTATGCAACTTCCATTTTTATTTTTATTCAATTTCCATTTTTATTGAATTTCCTTTTCTATTCAGGTTCCTTTTTTTATTTTATTTCCAAATAGATCGTTAAGGTATGGTGGTTTCTTGAATGAATTTTCATTTTTATTTTTATTCAACTTCCATTTGTATTCCTTTTCCTTTTCTATTCAACTTCTTCATTTATTTAATTTCTAGATAGATCGTTAAAGTATAGTGGTTTCTTCAATGAACTTTTCTTGCTAATGTTATGCAACTTCCATTTTTATTCAATTTCCTTTTTTATTCAACTTCATTTTTTATTTAATTTCCAAATAAATCGTTAAGGTATAGTGGTTTCTTCAATGAACTTCCATTGTTAATTTTATGCAACTTCCATTTTTATTTTTATTCAATTTCCATTTTTATTGAATTTCCTCACTACAAGAAAATACACCTTTGGCGACTAAATTTTTAGTCGCCAAAGGTCGAATTTTAGTCGCCAAAAGGTCCAGTTTTGAGTTTCCCCGACAAAAGCTGTTAGTCGCCACTGTTGTCGCGAATTCATGGTCGCCTATTCCTTTGGCGACTAAACCTCTGTTAGTCGGCAATGTGCAAGTCTTCAGCGACGAAATAAATTGTCGCCAAATGCAAGAACAATTCTGGAAATTATACATTCAGCGACTAAAATTTTAGTCGCCAATACTAATTTTTTTTTAAAATTTTTTAAACAGTTGCCGACTAAATTTTCGTCGCCAAAAGGTATGCCTTTCGGCGACCAATGACTTTAGTCGCCAATACTATATTTCAGAAAAAAAAAAAAATGCCTCAGCTGGTGCTCCCACGGCTCGAACTTGGAACGTCCAACACTTGGACCCCACTACACCTTAAGCACCACATGCTCCCCCACTACGCCACTCTGCCATCACATGATTATTAATGCTACATATATTATTTATATACTATATTGCAAAAAAAAATTTGTATATATAAAAATAATTTTTTTTATGTAATATATTTTATGTTAAAAATAAAATATACTATAAAAAAATAGGATAATACATTCAGCGACTAAACCTGAATTTTAGTCGCCAATTCTCTATTTTTTGGCTACTAATTTCTTTTTCTGTCGCTAAAACAATGAAAGCCGGCCTAAACATAGCACATTTGGCGACTAAATTAAATTTTAGTCGCCAAAACTTCTACTTTGGGCGACTAAAGTAAATTTTAGTCGGCAATTATTGACCTTTAGCTACTAAATTTCATTTTGTAGCCAAACACCCTCATCTTTCAGCGACTAAATTGTGTTTTGTCGGCAAAACAGCTATAATCGGCGACTAAACCTGTTTTCAGTCGCCAATTCTCTAACTTTTGGCTACTAAATTGTTTTAGTCGCCAAAAACAGTCACTTTTGGCTACCAAACAACCTTTGTCGCTAAAACTGCTACATTCGGCGACCAAAAAACAGTTTAGTCGCTAAAACGCTGGTATTCGGCGACTAATGAATTTTAGTCGGGAAAAGGCTTCATTTTTGGCGACTAAATCGATTTTAGTCGCCATTCCTCCAACTTTCAGCGACGAAATCCACAATTTTAGTCGCCATTGCTGCTTTTTCTTGTAGTGCCTTTTCTATTCAGCTTCCTTTTTTTATTTTATTTCCAAATAGATCGTTAAGGTATGGTTGTTTCTTGAAGAATTTTCATTTTTATTTTTATTCAACTTCCATTTGTATTCAATTTCCTTTTCTATTCAACTTCTTCTTTTATTTAATTTCTAGATAGATCGTTAAAATATAGTGGTTTCTTCAATGAACTTTTCTTGCTAATGTTACGCAACTTCCAGTTTTATTTTTATTCAACATCAATTTTTATTCAATTTCCTTTTCCATTCCGCTTTCATTTTTATTTCATTTCCAAATAGATCGTTAAGGTATAGTCGTTTCTTGAATGAACTTCCATTTTAATTTTATGCAATTTCCATTTTTATTTTTATTCAACTTCCATTTTTATTCAATTTACTTTTCTATTCAACTTCCTTTGTTATTTAATTTCCAAATAGATCATTAAGGTGTAGTGGTTTCTTGAATTAATTCCATTATAAATTTTGATGCAACTTTCATTTTTATTTTTATTGAACTTCCATTTTTATTCAATTTCCTTTTCTATTCAACTTTTTTTTTTTATTTAATTTCCAAATAGATCGTTAAGATATAGTGGTTTCTTGAATGAACTTCCATTTTTATTTTTATTCAACTTGCTTTTGTATTCAAATTCTGTTCTATTCGACTTCCTCTTTTATTTAATTTACAGATAGATCGTTACGCTATAGTGGTTTCTTCAATGAACTTTTATTATTAATTTTATACAACTTCCATTTTTATTTTTATTCAACTTCCATTTTAATTCAATTCCCTTTTCTATTCTACTTCCTTTTTATATTTAATTTCGAAATAGATTGTTAAGGTATAGTGGTTTCGTGAATGAACTTCCATTTTTATTTTTATTCAACTTCCGTTTGTATTCAATTTTTTTTTCTATTCAACTTCTTTTTTTATTTTATTTCCAGATAGATCGTTAAGATATAGTGGTTTCTTCAATAAACTTTTCTTGGTAATTTTATGCAACTTCCATTTTTTTTTTATTGAACATCAATTTTTATTCAATTTCCTTTTCCATTCCACTTCCATTTTTATTTCATTTCCAAATAGATCGTTAAGGTATAGTCGTTTCTAGAATGAACTTCCATTTTAATTTTATGCAACTTCCATTTTTATTTTTATTCAACTTCCTTTTTTATTTAATTTCCAAATAGATCATTAAGGTATAGTGGTTTCTTGCATGAATTCCATTTTCAATTTTGATGCAACTTTCATTTTTATTTTTATTCAACTTCCATTTTTATTCAACTTGTCTTTTGTTTAATTTCCAAATAAATCATTAAGGTATAGTGGTTTCTTGAATGAACTTTCATTTGTATTCAAATTCTGTTCTATTCAACTTCCTTTTTTATTTAATTCACAGATAGATCGTTATGGTATAGTGGTTTCTTCAATGAACTTTTATTGCTAATTTTATGCAACTTCCATTTTTATTTTTATTGAACATCAATTTTTATTCAATGTCCTTTTCCATTCCACTTCCATTTTTATTTCATTTCCAAATAGATCGTTAAGGTATACTGGTTTCTTGAATACACTTCCATTTTAATTTTATGCAACTTCCATTTTTATTTTTATTCAACTTCCATTTTTATTCAATTTACTTTTCTATTCAACTTCCTTTTTTATTTAATTTCCAAATAGATCAATAAGGTATAGCGGTTTCTTGCATGAATTCCATTTTCAATTTTGATGCAACTTTCATTTTTATTTTTATTCAACTTCCATTTAAATTCAATTTCCTTTTCTATTCAACTTTTTTTTTTATGCAATTTCCAAATAGATCATTAAGGTATAGTTTTTTCTTGAATAAACTTCCATTTTCAATTTTGATGCAACTTTCATTTTTATTTTTATTCAACTTCCATTTTTATTTAATTTCTTTTTCTATTCAACTTCCTTTTTTATTTAATTTCTTAATAAATCGTTAAGGTGTAGTAGTTTCTTGAATGAACTTCCATTGTTAATTTAATGCAACTTCCATTTTTATTTTTATTCAACTTCCATTTATATTCAATTTCTTTTTCTATTTATTTTCCAGATAGATCGTTAAGGTGTAGTGGTTTCTTCAATGTACTTTTGTTGCTAATTTTATGCAACTTCCATTTTTATTTTATTGAACATCAATTTTTATTCAATTTCCTTTTCCATTCCACTTTCATTTTTATTTCATTTCAAAATAGATCGTTAAGGTACAGTGGTTTCTTGAATAAACTTCCATTTTTATTTTTATTCAACTTCCATTTGTATTCAATTTCCTTTTCTATTCAATTTCCGTTTTTATTTAATTTATAGATAGATCGTTAAGGTATAGTGATTTTCTTCAATAAACTTTTATTGCTAATTTTATGCAACTTCCATTTTTATTCAATTTCTTTTTCTATTCAACTTCCTTTTTTATTTAATTTGCAAATAGATCGTTATGGTATAGTGGTTTCTTGAATGCACTTCCATTTGTATTCAACTTCCTTTTTTATTTAATTTCCGGATAGATCGTTAAGGTATAGTGGTTTCTTCAATGAATTTTTATTGCTAATTTTATGCAACTTTTATTTTTATTTTTATTGAACATTAATTTTTATTCAATTTCCTTTCCCATTCCACTTCCATTTTTATTTCATTTCCAAATAGATCGTTAAGGTATAGTCATTTCTTGAATGAACTTTCATTTTAATTTGATGCAACTTTCATTTTTATTTTTATTCAACTTCCATTTTTATTCAATTTCTTTTTCTATTCAACTTCCTTTTTTATTTAATTTCCAAATAGATCGTTAAGCTATAGTTGTTTCTTGAATGAACTACCATTGTTAATTTCATGCAACTTCCATTTTTATTTTTCTTCAATTTCCATTTCCATTCAATTTCCTTTTCTATTCAACTTCCTTTTTTATTTAATTTCCAGATAGATCGTTAATATAGCGACCCCGGTCTTTCCCCATTTGGTTGTTGTTTCTGGACTTAGGTTCCGTAGATCCTATTGTTATATTTATGTTGTTGTCATCCTTTATTTACTCATCTTTGAGCTATAGGATGTGTTGGGCTGGTTTGTTACAGGTTGTTTGGGTTTGGGAGCAAATGGTTGCTGCCTAGAATTTTGGTCCTTCGCTCGAGCGAGAAGTTTGTCGCTTGAGCGAGCTCTTCGTTTTGGTCTTCGCTCGAGCGAGGGTTTGGTCGCTCGAGCGAGAGTGGAGTCTTGTGTCTAGTGGATCGAGCCAGAGAAGCTTCGCTCGAGCGAGCGATTGCATCTGGTTCTGGACCTGAGAGTTGCAGTTCTTGGATCGAGCGAGCTTTTCTTCGCTCGAGCGAGCTGGTTTGTTCTTCGCTCGAGCGAGCGTTCCGTCGCTCGAGCGTGCGTCTGGTTGCAGACCTGAGGGTTTGAGTTTTTGGCTCGAGCGAGCAGTCTGTCGCTCGAGCGAGCTTCTGGGTTGTTGGCTCGAGCGAGACCTTCTTGGCTCGAGCGAGGGTTTTCTGTGTCTGGTCGCTCGAGCGACCAAGTCTTCGCTCGAGCGAGCCTATTTTATTTAAATACGCAGCAGCAGTTTTAAACATCTTTTTTTTAGCCTCTTTTGATCTCAAAACCCTAGGTCTGTGTTCTCCTTCTCTCTACACACCTTCTCTCTTAGGTTTGATCTACTTAGAGTGTATTTCTACCCTACGTCCTTTGTTAAAAAGATAGAGTGGGTCGAGGGCTTCAAATTAATCTGAACAATCTTGGATTTGGAGCACATTGGGTTTTCGCCATCTTCTCCATTTGAGTTCTTCACTTCGAGGTAGGGATTTCCTACTCCATATTATAGGTTTTGTCCTAAGTTTTTGGTATTTTTGATATGTTGGTGTCGTTTGGTAATTTTGGAAAAATTAGGGTTTGAACTTTAATTTGAAAAGGGGGTTTTCCATCTATTAAACAACATATGTTTGTGTGTAAATTGAGATAACTGAACCTTAGGGTTGATTTTGAGAAAAAGGAAAAAAGCCCTAATCGTTGTAATAAAATTAATTCGTATAATTAATTTTGGAAAAATGTGGAATTTGGTTTAATTCATGAAATTGAGAAGTTATGAGATTATATTTGTTGATACATTTATTTCCTGTTTAGAAATAACTGTTTTGGACTATCGGTGAAGGATAGTTGTGATTGTTGTAGACTTTGCATGTTGATTAGGGAAAACTGAAACTAATCACATTGATTGAGTCATTAGATATGACAGTTGAATTAATACAACAAATCTGTGTATTGATTGAATATTGTGTATGACAAGTGTTTAATACATTGTATATGCATATTGTTTGGGAGGAGATAGGGGATGTACTCCATGGTTTGAGGGAAAATAGGGGATGGACTCTCAAACCGGTTTAGGAGGAGAAATGGGATGGACTCCATTAGTACAGCAAATCTGTGTACTTATTGATGTATGGAAGTATATTAGTACAGCATATATGTGTACTTATCGATTTATGGAAGTGTTTTGGTTTGAACTTTAGCTTCACTTAAATTGTTGATATTGGAAGGATTGTTAATTTGAGATGTAGTCTCATTATATTGTATGGCCAGGTTCTGAGCCACGTTTGTATAAATGGAAAGTTGAATAATAATGGAAAGTGAAATATGTCATGGACATTATTGTCATGAAACTGAATTGTGTTATAATGGATTTAATAGTATTAACCATCTATGGAATGCTATTGCTTTAGTCAATTCTTATATTTGGTTTAGTATATTTCTGCTGGGCTGTGGCTCACCCTATACGGGAACATCATTTTCAGGTTCAAGTGATATGCTACCTCCAAGGACTTAGCTTGGAAGGATTTGGAGTTGAAGAATCTGTTTAGATTAGTTGTTATTTTGTTTTAGTTTGGTATTACATGTAAACTCAAGCTAAGGGCTTAATGTGTAACTGAGTTAGTACTCAAACTTTTGTGTCCAAGTGTTGGCTTGGAAAGCTGTAAGCCCGTAGGGCATTTATTTTCGATGTTACATGTAATGTCTTTTAATAAGAATACTCTGATGAATGGAATAATGTTTTTGTTTTCTTTTAACAATGCATGTTAATATTGTATATATTATGAGTTTATTTTGAGGGCGTTACAGTTAAGGTATAGTGGTTTCTTCAATCAACTTTTATTGCTAATTTTATGCAACTTCCATTTTTATTTTTTTTGAACATCAATTTTTATTCAATTTCATTTTCCATTCCACTTCCATTTTTCTTTCATTTCCAAATAGATCGTTAAGGTATAGTCGTTTCTTGAATGAACTTCCATTTTAATTTTATGCAACTTCCATTTTTTTTTTTATTCAACTTCTACTTTTATTCAATTTCCTTTTCAATTTAATTTCGAAATAGATCATTAAGGTATAGTGGTTTCTTGAATGAATTTCCATTGTTAATTTTATGCAACTTCCATTTTTATTTTTTTTCAACTTCCATTTTAATTCAATTTCCTTTTATATTCAACTTCCTTTTTTTATTTAATTTCGAAATAGATTGTTAAGGTATAGTTGTTTCTTGAATGAACTTCCATTTTTATTTTTATTCAACTTCCATTTGTATTCAATTTCCTTTTCTACTCAACTTCCTTTTTTATTTAATTTCCAGATAGATCGTTAAGGTATAGGGGTTTCTTCAATGAACTTTTCTTGCTAATTTTATGCAATTTCTATTTTTATTTTTATTGAACATCAATTTTTATTCAATTTCCTTTTCCATTCCACTTCCATTTTTATTTCATTTCCAAATAGATCGTTAAGGTATAGTGGTTTCTTCAATGAACTTCCATTGTTAATTTTATGCAACTTCCATTTTTAATTTTTTTCGACTTCCATTTTTATTCAATTTCCTTTTCTAATCAACTTCCTTGTTTTATTTAATTTCCAAATTGATCGTTAAGGTATATTGCTTTCTTGAATGAACTTCAAGTTTTATTTTTATTCAACTTCCATTTGTATTCAATTTCCTTCTCTATTTAACTTCCTTTTTTATTTAATTTCCCGATAGATCGTTAAAGTATAGTGGTTTCTTCAAAGAACATTTCTTGCTAACTTTATGCAACTTCCATTTTTGTTTTTATTGATCAATTTTTATTCAATTTCCTTTTCCATTCAACTTCCATTTTTATTAATTTCCAAATAGATCGTTAAGGAATAGTCGTTTAATGCATGAACTTCCATTTTCATTTTATGCAGCTTCCATTTTTATTTTTATTCAACTTCTATTTTTATTTAATTTCCGTTTCAG
The DNA here is from genome assembly GCA_030407325.1 of Camellia japonica. Taxonomy (NCBI): domain Eukaryota; kingdom Viridiplantae; phylum Streptophyta; class Magnoliopsida; order Ericales; family Theaceae; genus Camellia; species Camellia japonica. Next base: position 19,051,178 of record JAPPVO010000014.1, read on the forward strand.
TTGAACTTCCTTTTTTATTTAATTTCCAAATAAATCATTAAGGTATAGTGGTTTCTTGAATTAACTTCCTTTTTCAATTTTGATGCAACTTTCATTTTTATTTTTATTCATCTTCCATTTTTATTCAATTTCGTTTTCTATTCAGCATCCTTTTTTATTTAATTTCCAAATAGATCGTTAAGGTATAGTGGTTTCTTGAATAAACTTCCATTTTTTTTTTCAATTTTCATTTGTATTCAATTCCTTTTTCTATTCAATTTCTTTATATTTAAATTTCCAGATAGATTGTTAAGTATAGTGGTTTCTTCCAATGTACTTTTATTGCTAATTTTATGCAACTTCCATTTTATTTTTACTGAACATCAATTTTTATTCAATTTCCTTTTCCATTCCACTTCCATTTTTATTTCATTTCCAAATAGATCGTTAAGGTATATTCGTTTCTTGAATGAACTTCCACTTTAATTTTATGCAACTTTCATTTTTATTTTTATTCAACTTCCATTTTTATTCAATTTCCTTTTCCATTCAACTTCTTTTTTTTATTTAATTTCCAAATAGCTCATTAAGGTATAGTGGTTTCTTGAATGAACTTTCATTTTCAATTTTGATGCAACTTTCATTTTTATTATTATTCAACTGCCATTTTATTCCAATTTCCTTTTCTATTCAACATCCTTTTCTATTTAATTTCCAAATAGATCGTTAAGGTATAGTTGTTTCTTGAATAAACTTCCATTTTTATTTTTATTGAACTTCCATTTGTATTCAATTTCTTTTTCTATTCAATTTCCAGATAGATCGTTAAGGTATAGAGGTTTCTTCAATGATCTTTTATTGCTAATTTTATGAAACTTCCATTTTTATTTTTATTGAACATCAATTTTTGTCAATTTCCTTTTCCATTCCACTTCCATTATTATTTCATTTCCCAATAGATCGTTAAGGAATAGTTGTTTCTTGAATGAACTTCCATTTTAATTTTATGCAACTTCCATTTTTATTTTTATTCAACTTCCATTTTTATTGCATTTCCTTTTCTATTCAACTTTCTTTTTTATTCAACTATCTTTTTTATTTAATTTCCAAACAGATCATTAAGGTATAGTGGTTTCTTGAATGAACTTTCATTTTCAATTTTGATGCAACTTTCAATTTTTATTTAAATTCAACTTCCATTTTTATTCAATTTCCTTTTCTATTCAACTTCCTTTTTTATTTAATTTCAAAATAGATCGTTCAGGTATAGCGGTTTCTTCAATGAACTTTTATTGCTAATTTTATGCAACTTACATTTTTATTTTTATTGAACATCAATTTTTTTTCAATTTCCTTTTCCATTTCAATTCCATTTTTCTTTCATTTCCAAATAGATCGTTAAGGTATAGTCGTTTTTTGAATGAACTTCCATTATAATTTTTTGCAACTTCCATTTTTATTTTTATTCAACTTACATTTTTATTCAATTTCCGTTTCTATTGAACTTCCTTTTTTATTTAATTTCCAAATAGATCATTAAGGTATAGTTGTGTCTTGAATGAAGTTCCATTTTCAATTTTGATGAAACTTTCAATTTTATTTTTATTCAACTTCCATTTTTATTCAATTTCCTTTTCTATTCAGTATCCTTTTTTATTTAATTTCCAAATAGATCGTTAAGGTATAGTGGTTTCTTGAATAAACTTCCATTTTTATTTTTATTCAACTTCCATTTGTATTCAATTTCCTTTTCTATTCAATTTCCATTTTTATTTAATTTCCAGATAGATCGTTAAGGTATACTGGTTTCTTTATGAACTTTTTTGCTAATTTTATGAAACCTCCATTTTTTATTTTTATTGATAATCAATTTTTTATTTGAATTTTAGTCCATTTTTATTCACTTCCATTATTATTTCATTTCCAAATAGATCGTTAAGGTATAGTCGTTTTTGAATGAACTTCCATTTTAATTTTATGCAACTTCCATTTTTATTTTTATTCAACTTCCATTTTTATTCAGTTTCCTTTTCTATTCAACTTTTTTTTATTTAATTTCCAAATAGATCATTAAGTATAGTGGTTTCTTGAATGAACTTCCATTTTCAATTTTGATGCAACTTTCATTTTTATTTTTATTCAACTTCCATTTTTATTCAATTTCCTTTTCTATTCAACTTCCTTTTTTATTTAATTTCCAAATAGATCGTTAAGGTATAGTGATTTCTTGAATGAACTTCCCTTTTTATTTTCATTCAACTTCCATTTGTATTCAATTTCCTTTTCTAGTCAACTTCTTTTTTATTTAATTTCCAGATAGATCGTTAAGGTACAGTGGTTTCTTCAATGACGTTCTATATCTAATTTTATCGAACCTCCATTTTTCTTTTTATTGAACATCAATTTTTATTCAATTTCCTTTTCCATTCCACTTCCATTATTATTTCATTTCCAAATAGATCGTTAAGGTATACCCGTTTCTTGAATGAACTTCCATTTTTATTTTTATTCAACTTCCATTTTTATTCAATTTCCTTTTCTATTCAACTTTCTTTTTTATTTAATTTACAAATAGATCATTAAGGTATAGTGGTTTCTTGAATAAACTTCCATTTTCAATTTTGATGCAACTTTCACTTTTATTTTTATTCAACTTCCATTTTTATTCAATTTCCTTTTCTATTCAACTTTCTTTTTTATTTAATTTCCAAATAGATCGTTAAGGTATAGTGGTTTCTTGAATGAACTTCCCTTTTTATTTTCATTCAACTTCCATTTGTATTCAATTTCCTATTCTATTTAACTTCTTTTTTATTCAATTTCCAGATAGATCGTTAAGGTACAGTGGTTTCTTCAATGAAGTTCTATATCTAATTTTATGGAACTTCAATTTTTATTTTTATTGAACATCAATTTTTATTTAGTTTCCTTTTCCATTTCACTTCCATTTTTATTTCATTTCCAAATAGATCGTTAAGTTATAGTCGTTTCTTGAATGAACTTCCATTTTAATTTTATGCAACTTCCATTTTATTTTTAATTCAATTTCTTTTTCTACGCAACTACTTTTTATTTAATTTCCAAATAGATCGTTAAGGTATAGTGGCTTCTTGAATGAACTTCCATTTTTATTTTTATTCAACATCCATTTGTACTCAATTTCCTTTTCTATTCAACTTCCTTTTTTATTTAATTTCCAAATAGATCGTTAAGGTATAGTGGTTTCTTGAATAAACATTCATTTTCAATTTTGATGCAACTTCCATTTTTATTTGTATTCAACTTCCATTTTTATTCAATTTCCTTTTCTATTCACCTTCTTTTTTTATTTAATTTCCAAATAGATCATTAAGGTATAGTGGTTTCTTGAATGAACTTCCATTTTCAATTTTGATGCAACTTTCATTTTTATTCAATTTGCTTTTCTATTCAACATCTTTTTTTTTTATTTAAGTTCCAAACAGATCGTTAAGGTATAGTGGTTTCTTGAATAAACTTCCATTTTTACTTTTATTCAACTTCCATTTGTATTCAATTTCTTTTTCTATTCAATTTCCTTTTTATTTAATTTCCAGATAAATCGTTAAGGTATAGTGGTTTCTTCAATGTACTTTTATTGCTAATTTTATGCAACTTCCATTTTTATTTTTAGTGAACACCAATTATTATTCAATTTTCTTTTCCATTCCACTTCCATTTTTATTTCATTTCCAAATAGATCGTTAAGGTATATTCGTTTCTTGAATAAACTTCCATTTTAATTTTATGCAACTTCCATTTTTATTTTTATTCAACTTCCATTTTTATTCAATTTCTTTTTCTATTCAGCTTCTTTTTTTTATTTAATTTCCAAATAGATCATTAAGGTATAGTGGTTTCTGGAATGAACTTCCATTTTCAATTTTGATGCAACTTTCTTTTTTATTTTTATTCAACTTCCAGTTTTATACAATTTCATTTTCTATTCAACTTCCTTTTTTATTTAATTTCCAAATAGAACGTTAAGGTATAGTTGTTTGTTGAATAAACTGCCATTTTTACTTTTATTCAACTTCATTTGTATTCAATTTCCTTTTCTATTCAATTTCCGTTTTTATTTAATTTTCAGATCGATCGTTAAGTTATAGTGGTTTCTTCAATGAACTTTTTTTGCTAATTATATGAAACCTCCATTTTTCTTTTTATTGAACATCAATTTTTATTCAATTTCCTTTTCCTTTCCACTTCCATTATTATTTCATTTCCAAACAGATCGTTAAGGTATACCCGTTTCTTGAATGAACTTCCACTTTAATTTTATGCAACTTCCATTTTTATTTTTATTCAACTTCCATTTTTATTCAATTTCCTTTTCTGTTCAACTTTCTTTTTTATTTAATTTACAAACAGATCATTAAGGTATAGTGGTTTCTTGAATAAACTTCCATTTCCAATTTTGATGCAACTTTCACTTTTATTTTTATTCAACTTCCATTTTTATTCAATTTCCTTTTCTATTCAACTTTCTTTTTTATTTAATTTCCAAATAGATCGTTAAGGTATAGTGGTTTCTTGAATGAACTTCCCTTTTTATTTTCATTCAACTTCCATTTGTATTCAATTTCTTTTTCTATTCAACTTCTTTTTTATTCAATTTCCAGATAGATCGTTAAGGTATAGTGGTTCCTTCAATGAAGTTTTATATCTAATTTTATGGAACTTCCATTTTTATTTTTATTGAACATCAATTTTTATTCAGTTTCCTTTTCCATTCCACTTCCATTTTTATTTCATTTCCAAATAGATCGTTGAGGTAGAGTGGTTTCTTGAATGAACTTCCATTTTAATTTTATGCAACTTCCATTTTTATTTTTATTCGACTTTCATTTTTATTCAATTTCTTTTTCAATGGAACTACTTTTTTATTTAATTTCCAAATAGATCGTTAAGGTATAGTGGTTTCTTGAATGAACTTCCATTTTTATTTTTATTCAACTTCCATTTGTATTCAATTTCCTTTTCTATTCAACTTCCTTTTTTTATTTAATTTCCAGATAGATCTTTAAGGTATAGTGGTTTCTTGAATAAACTTTCATTTTCAATTTTGATGCAATTTCCATTTTTATTTTTATTCAACTTCCATTTTTATTCAATTTCCTTTTCTATTCAACTTCCTTTTTTATTTAATTTCCAAATAGATCATTAAGGTATAATAGTTTCTTGAATGAACTTCCATTTTCAATTTTGATGCAACTTTCATTTTTATTTTTATTCAACTGCCATTTTATTTCAATTTCCTTTTCTATTCAACATCATTTTTTATTTAATTTCCAAATAGATCGTTAAGGTATAGTGGTTTCTTGAATAAACTTCCATTTTTATTTTTATTCAACTTCCATTTGTATTCAATTTCTTTTTCTATTCAATTTCCGTTTTTATTTAATTTGCAGATAGATCGTTAAGGTATAGTGGTTTCTTCAATGAACTTTTTTTGCTAATTTTATGAAACCTCCATTTTTATTTCTATTGAACGTCAATTTTTATTCAATTTCCTTTTCCATTGCACTTCCATTATTATTTCATTTCCAAATTGATTATTAAGGTAGAGTCGTTTCATGAATGAACTTCCATTTTAATTTTATGCAACTACCATTTTTATTTTTATTGAATTTCCTTTTCTATTCAACATTCTTTTTTATTTAATTTCCAAGTAAATCATTAAGGTATAGTGGTTTCTTGAATGAACTTCCATTTTCAATTTTCATGCAACTTTCATTTTTATTTTTATTCAACTTCCATTTTTATTCAATTTCCTTTTCTATTCAACTTCCTTTCTTATTTAATTTCCAAATTGATCGTTCAGGTATAGTGGTTTCTTGAATGAACTTCCATTTTTATTTTTATTCAACTTCTATTTGTATTCAATTTCTTTTTCTATTCAACTTCTTTTTTAATTAATTTCCAGATGGATCGTTAAGGTATAGTGGTTTCTTCAATGAACTTTTATTGCTAATTTTATGCAACTTCCATTTTTATTTTTATTGAACATCAATTTTTATTCAATTTCCTTTTCCATTCCACTTCCATTTTTATTTCATTACCAAATAGATCGTTAAGGTATACTCGTTTCTTGAATGAACTTCCATTTTAATTTTATGCAACTTCCATTTTTATTTTTATTCAACTTTCATATTTATTCAATTTCCTTTTCTATTAAACTTCATTTTTTATGTAATTTCCAAATAGATCGTTAAGATATAGTGGTTTCTTGAATGAACTTCCATTTTTATTTTTATTCAACTTCCATTTTATTCAATTTCCTTTTCTATTCAACTTCCTTTTTTATTTAATTTCCAGATATATCGTTAAGGTATAGTGGTTTCTTGAATAAACTTCCATTTTCAATTTTGAAGCAACTTCCATTTTTATTTTTATTCAACTTACATTTTTATTCAATTTCATTTTCCATTCAACTTCTTTTTTTATTTAATTTCCAAATAGATCATTATGGTATAGTGGTTAACTTACATTTTCAATTTTGATGCAACTTTCATTTTTATTTTTATTCAACTGCCATTTTATTTCAATTTCCTTTTCTATTCAACATCCTTTTTTGTTTAATTTCCAAATAGATTGTTAAGGTATACTGGTCTCGTGAATGAACTTCTATTTTTATTTTTATTCAACTTCCATTTGTATTCAATTTCTTTTTCTATTCAATTTCCCTTTTTATTTTATTTCCAAATAGATCGTTAAGGTTTAGTGGTTTCTTCAAAGTACTTTTATTGCTAATTTTATGCAACTTTCATTTTTATTTTATTGAACATCAATTTTTATTCAATTTCCTTTTCCATTCCACTTCCATTTTTATTTCATTTCCAAATAGATCGTTAAGATATATTCGTTTCTTGATTGAACTTTCATTTTAATTTTATGCAACTTCCATTTTTATTTTTATTCAACTTCTATTTTTATTCAATTTCCTTTTCTATTCAACTTCTTTTTTTTATTTAATTTCCAAATATATAATTAAGGTATGGTGGTTTCTTGAATGAACTTCCATTTTCAATTTTGATGCAACTTTCTTTTTTATTTTTATGCAACTTCTAGTTCTATTCAATTTCATTTTCTATTCAACTTCCTTTTTAATTTAATTTCCAAATAGATCGTTAAGGTATAGTGGTTTCTTGAATAAACTGCCATTTTTATTTTTATTCAACTTCGATTTGTATTCAATTTCCTTTTCTATTCAATTGTCGTTTTTATTTAATTTCCAGATAGATTGTTAAGGTATAGTGGTTTCTTCAATGAACTTTTTTTGCTAATTTTATGAAACCTCCATTTTTATTTTTATTGAACATCAATTTTTATTCAATTTCCTTTTCCATTCCACTTCCATTATGATTTCATTTCCAAATAGATCGTTAAGGTATAGTCGTTTCTTGAATGAACTTCCATTTTAATTTTATGTAACTTCCATTTTTATTTTTATTCAACTACCATATGTATTGAATTTCCTTTTCTATTCAACTTTCTTTTTTATTTGATTTCCAAATAGATCATTAAGGTATAGTGGTTTCTTGAATGAACTTCCATTTTCAATTTTGATGCAACTTTCATTTTTATTTTTATTCAACTTCCATTTTTATTCAATTTCCTTTTCTATTCAGCTTCCTTTTTTATTTAATTTCCAAATTGATCGTTAAGGTATAGTGGTTTCTTGAATGAACTTCCATTTTTATTTTTATTCAACTTCCATTTGTATTCAATTTCCTTTGCTATTCAACTTCTTTTTTATTTAATTTCTAGATAGATCGTTAAGGTATAGTGGTTTCTTCAATGAACTTTTATTGCTAATTTTATGCAACTTCCATTTTTATTTTTATTGAAAATCAATTTTTATTCAATTTCCTTTTCTAGTCCACTTCCATTTTTATTTCATTGCCAAATAGATCGTTAAGGTATAGTCGTTTCTTGAATGAACTTCCATTTTAATTTTATGTAACTTCGATTTTGATTTTTATTCAACTTTCATTTTTATTCAATTTCCTTTTCTATTCAACTTCCTTTTTATTTAATTTTCAAATAGATCGTTTAGGTATAGTGGTTTCTTCATTGAACTTCCACTTTTATTTTTATTCGATTTCCATTTGTATTTAATTTCTTTTTCTATTCAACTTCCTTTTTTATTTAATTTCCAAATAGATCGTTAAGGTTGTAACGCCTTCAAAATAATAACATTGAAACCCACCAATTTAGACATGCATTGATATAAAAGATAAACATTCTTCTATTCATCAGAGTAATTCATTACAATGAGTATTACATGTTAACAACAAAAGCAAATGCCCTACGGGCTTACAGCTTTCCAAGTTAACTTGGTTACAAAAAAGAGAGTACTAACTCAAATGCACATTAAGCCCTTGGCTTGAATTTACATGTAATACATGCAAAAGATAACAAAACGACAAAAGTCCATCTGCCTCTAGCCTCCCAAGCTATGTCCTTGGAGGTGGCATGCTACCTGTACCTGAAAATGATGTCCCATAAAGGGTGAGCCACAGCCCAGTAGAAATACACTAAACCAGCTATGAACAATGACTAAAAGATTAGCAGTTGATAGATGGTCAACACAGATACATCCACATATATCACATTCCGGTTTCACGACATTAAGTCCATGTTACATTTTATTCCCCATTTCTTTTTCAACTTTGAGTTTGAAGACAAGGCTCAACACCTAGCCAAATAACTTAATGAGATTGACACTCATCCTTAAAACACTTTCGAAATTCATGATGGATACACATTTTAATGCTGTATCGATAACACATAAACCATTTCCACACTTTACGAAAGATACACATTTCGGTTGTAATAACCCACACTCACATCTTAGTCATGTTCATGTGCATTGCATGATTTTGTCTTGTTAAGCTTGCATTGTAGACTTAGACTTGTTTTGCCTAAGTAAAGGTCCCTGTCTTATTTAGTGCTTATGTGATTTGCCTAAGTGTAGTATGCATGCTTGTTTCCTTCTTTGTTGTGTTAAGCCTAAGCCATGCCAAGCCTAAGTCGTGTTAAGCCTAGGTTGATCCAAGCCAAGGTCACCTTAAGCCTAGAACTATCTTGGAACCACTTGATTGACCTCCACCTCCACCAAGGCATATTGGCCGAGATGTCATCATCTAGGCCGAGGTGTTTATCACCAAGGCCGAGATGTGTATTATCTAGGCCGAGATGTTATCCTTGCACCCAAGTGATCTTGTTCCTGGATTGGTACGACCTAGACCGAGGTGTGGCACATCTAGGCCGAGGTGTGGCACAGCTAGGCCAAGTGTTGTCCTTCCTAGCCGAGATCATTGTTCCCTTACTTGCCGATGCCTTGTCCGCAGCCGAGATCATTGCTTGCCGGAGTGCCCATGTCATCTAGCTTGTTGTATACACTTTGTCATAGTCTTGTCTTGTCTTTCAATCACCTTTTTGAGGAGAACCAACCCGGTAGTGCCACGTGTCCGAGCTGAGTGTTAAGTCAGCCAACAGACTTAGAAATGTATCATTTGCTATGTGTTTGTTGTTCTTGAGGAGAGAGAAGCTCTAGGAAGAGAGGTAGAAGAGTTCTTGAGTGAGAGTAGATTTCCAAGGTTGATCCCCACACCTTGAGCCGTTAGATCCGTGTTTTCAAGTTAGATTCTTGATCTGCTCTTGCTGTTCTTATTGTCCATCCAGCTACATTGCATGATCTAGCATGTTTTGAAAGCCATGCATTTCTTTGAAGTTCGGTTTTAGAAAGAGAATATGATATTCATGTGTTCTTGAGGAAAAGCCATGATTTGATCCGAAAGCTTGCATTAAGATCCATGTTTTTGTGTTTGTTTTCCCAAGATCTTCAAGTATGGGTACCTAGGTTCATGTTTTCCAACTTCGCTCGAGCGAGCGAATTGTATGTTTTCGAGTTCTTCGCTCGAGCGAGCATTTCGTCGCTCGAGCGAGCTTCTGGGTTGCAGACCTGAAACATCGAGTTTTTGGCTCGAGCGAGCTTTTCTTCGCTCGAGCGTGGATTTTTGTGTCTGGTCGCTCGAGCGACAATGTCTTCGCTCGAGCGAGCCTGTCCAGTTTATATAGGCAGCAGCGGGTTTTAAACAGTTTTTCTTGATCTTTTTAGATTCCAAACCCTAAGGTCCGACTTCTCTCTCTCCCTACTCATCTTCTCTCTTAGATTTGATCTATTTAGAGTGTGATTCTACCCTAGTTGCTTTGTTAATAAGAGAGTGTGAGTCGAGGGCTTCAGTTTAATCTGAACTTTTGGTGGTTTGGAGCACTTTGGAGTTTGGGGCTTCATCTACGTCTTCTTCATTCGGGTTAATTGCTTCGAGGTAGGGATTTCCTACTCCATCTTATAGGTTTTAATCCTAAGTTTTGGTGTTTCTGATATGTTGGGGTTGTTTGGTAATATTGAGAAAACTAGGGTTTGTTTTATAATTAAAATGCCCTAATTGTTGTAATAAAATTAATTCGTATAATTAATTCTGAAAAATGTATGGAAATTGATTTAATTCATAATATTGAGAAGTTATGAGATTAAATGATGTAGTTGGATAGTTTAACCACTCATCTTTGAAATTGAGATTATATGTCTTGATACATTTATTTCCTGCTTAGAAATAATTGTTTTGGGCTATCGGTGGAGGATAGTCATGATTGTTGTAGACATTGCATGTGGATTAGGGAAAACTGAAACTAATCAATTGGCCATGTCGTTGTGTATAAAGGTTGGAATAATACATTAAATTTATGTATTGATTGATTGTGTATATGACTTTGTGTTTATATGCATTACTTGTGTATGGGAGGAGATAGGGGATGTACTCCACGGTTTAGGGGAAGATAGGGGATGTACCTCTAAACCGGTTAATGATTATGGGAAGATAGGGGATGAACCTAGGGTTGCAGCTCATATGCGTGCCTATTGTAGAGATACAGCTCATATGCTTATCTATTGAAGTGAGATATAGCTCATATGCTTGTCCACCGAAGTGTTTGTTTATTTGATTTGATATGGCACTAAAATGTATATCATTATTTTTTTGTGAAGTACGGAAGTGGTTTATGTGATCTTGATACAACACCAACATGTGTATCCGTTATGATATAAGAAAGGTGTAACTTGATTTGTTATCCCTGTTGAATTGGAAATATTGTTAATAAGAGATGAAACCCCTGTTGAGTTATTTGGCCAGGCTCTGTGCCATATTTGTATAAATGGAAAGTGAGATGTGTCATAAACATTAGTGTCATGAACTAGTAAAATGATGTAATTGACTATCTCGTGTTAACCATCTATCGATTGCTACTGCTTTCGTTAATTCTTATACTTGGTTTAGTATTTTTCTACTGGGCTGTGGCTCACCCTATATGGGAACATTATTTTCAGGTTCAGGTGATGGGCTACCTCCAAGGAATTAGCTTGGGAGGACTTAGAGTTGAAGACTCATTTTAGATTAGTTGTTATTTGCATTATTTGATATTACATGTATGGACTCAAGCCAAGGGCTTAACTTGTAAATGAGTTAGTACTCATATTTTTTTGTGTCCAAGTGTTGGCTTGGAAAGATGTAAGCCCATAGGGCATTTACTTTCTTTATTACATGTAATGTCTCTTAATAAGTTTACTCTGATAAATGGAATAATACTCTTGTTTTCTTATAATGATGCATGTTAATTTTATATATTATGGGTTTAATTTTGAGGGCGTTACAACTTGGTATCAGAGCGTACCGGGTTCGAATACTTTGGGTACGTGGGAAGTGATTAGGATCACAATGGGTTTGTCTCGCTTGTTAGAGACTTAGATGTAACGTTATGTGCTTATGTGATAACATGTTTATGTGACTATTTGGGTATGGGATTTGGTTTCTAGGATGTTGATTGGATCCTTGGGTTTCTGGGAGTCCTGTTGGAAAGGCACCTGATCAATGCTGTTTCTACTGGAACTCTAGTAACGCCTCGGGACTATCATTATCCGGAAACGAAATTCGTAAGTGCTTATGTGTTTATGTGCTTATGTGGAATGAATTACTGTTGTCCAATGCATTAGGACGCGAGTGTTTCAATTTTGGCACATTTATTAGGGTGCTAACATTCCTTGTCACCTTTATTAGGATATCAGGGCGAGGAAGTTTTGATTTCCCTCCTTCCGCTCGGGAAGAATTGAGGAAACAGTTTGTGGGGTTACGCCAAGGTACTACACCTTTGGCACAGTTTGAAGCGTGGTTTGCTAACTTGTCAATGTTTGCTCCAGAGTTAGTGGAGACGGAGGAATTACGTTGTTCGGAGTTTGAGAGTAAGCTGTGTGACGACATCCGTGTAAGGATTGCGGGTTCTTGGCATAGGAGTTATAGTGTGCTTGTTAAGGCTGCGACTCATGTGGAGGCAGCGGTACTAGCTATGGGGCAGAATAGGGAAGGGGCCACGGTTATGAGTGTTAGGGAGGAGGCCATCTCGGCGACTCCTGTGATTCAGAGTGTTGGTAGGCCTTCTAAGAGACAGAAGGGTTTTAATCCGCAACAATTTCACAGAGAGCTTTGTCTGGCTCCACTTTTCCAGTGCCTAGTCTAGATTCGAGTAAGGAAGAACGAGAGGTTGTCACTTGTTTCAAATGTGGTCTGCTGGGCCACAAGGTTTCGGTTTGCCCAAGAGGAAGAGGGCTGGATTGGTAGTTCGACCAGTAGTAGCACCACCAGAATCTTTTGGCCAACCGGGTTTTGGGCCAATCAAATGCTCAGTGGGGAGGCAGTTGTTGGGGTCTTCATCAGCCCAGACTTTAAACCAGTCTCGTACTCAGGCACCGCCTACTTGTTGGGTGTGTAATCAGCCAGGTCATATTCGACGTTTTGTACTCAGCCAGGGGCTTCTTTAGGGGTTTTGCAACCCAGCCAGGTTCAGTTTCATTTGACTGGGCAGGAGCAGTATCGTTTTGGGGGACTAGCAGGCCAGATTTCGAGGGCCTCAGTAGGGTCGAGTTCCAAAGCCCCAGTTGGGGAAGTTTGTAGTTGTTCCAGGTGTGGACAGAGGGGACACATCGGTAGTTCTTGCCCGTGGCTCGGGTGCTAGTAGGTTATCTTATGTTTGGGGATGACCAACTTTGACGGTCCAGCAAGGGACAGTAGTGGTAGTAATATCGATGGGATGATTTTGTTTTGACTAATCCGTTTTGTAATCAGTGGATTTTTGTTTTGTGATCATTGGGTTATGTTGTGTAACCAATGTGTTTTAGGAATGTTGAAACATCTAAACTGTTTGGTTATTTATATATATATATATATATATATATGCTTTGTTTGTTAATTTCCCTGGATTGGGTGGATTGAAGCATGTTATAGCTTTAAAGTTTTATTGTTGTAGTAAGTTGCTGTAAGACCACAAAAAAATATTTTTGGTATTAATGCATTTTTATGCGTGTGACTTGATTTGGGAAAGATGAGGGCGGAGGAGCTATGTTTTCAAAACTTGGGAACCACTGAGGGGTGTTTGTCTTAGCCAGGGTAATATTGGGACGAGAACTGTTTTTACTTGCCGAGTGTGTGGAATTTTAGGGGTGTTACCCATTTAAAATTTTGTGCGTGGTATAGATTTTGGTCTATTGTCGGGTGAACTCGAGAGGATGTGAAGTGTACGATTAATATTAGTTGTAGTATGTATTTAATATGGTGTCCTATGGGGGCATAACGCATAATTTTGTTAGGGTTGGACTTGTACCTTCATGGTAGGTAGCCTTGCCGAGATTACATGTGTACTGGTTGACCGTTTTGAGTAAGGGGATGTTAGCCCCTATATAAGGTAGTGGTTGTCGTATCGGGAGTGGTATGTTGTGAGTAGCTGGTACTATATCTCGGGCAGTAGTATAATGGGTGTTGCCTAAGTTTTTCAGATTCCTTTATTTGGATCGAAGGTAATGGATTCGTACCTTAGCATTGGCTAGTGGTCTGGCACGGAGATTGGGTGTCTTGGTTGTACTCTTGAGGTGAGTGACAGATAAGAGTCGAAATGAATAAAAGGAAATTGAATACAAATGGAAGTTGATTAGAAATAAAAATGGAAGTTCATTCAACAAACCACTATACCTTAACGACCTATTTCGAAATTAAATAAAAAAAACGAATTTGAATAGAAAAGGAAATTGAATAAAATGGAAGCTGAATAAAAATAAAAATGGAAGTTGCATAAAATTAACAATGGAAGTTCATTGAAGAAACCATTATACCTTTACGATCTATTTGGAAATTAAATAAAAAAGGAATTTGAATAGAAAAGGAAATTGAATACAAATGGAAGCTGAATATCAAAAAAAGAAAAAAAGAAATTGAAGTGGAAGTTGCATCAAAATTGAAAATGGAAGTTCATTCAAAAAACCACTGTACCTTAACGATCTATTGGGAAATTAAATAAAAAAGGAAGTTTAATAAATATAAAAATGGAAGTTCATTCAAGAAACCACTATACCTTAACGATCTATTGGGAAATTAAATGAAAAAGGAAGTTGAATAGAAAAGGAAATTGAAAAAAAACGGAAGTTGAATAAACATAAAAATGGAAGTTGCATAAAATTAAAAATGGAAGTTCATTCAAGTAACCACTGTACCTTAACGATATGTTTGGAAATTATATAAAAAAATAAGTTGAATCGAAAAAGAAATTGAATAAAAATAGAAGTTGCATAAAATTAAAAATGGAAGTTTATTCATGAAACCACTATATCTTAACGATCTATTTGGAAATTATATAAAAAAATAAGTTGAATAGAAAAAAAGAGAATAAAAATGGAAGTTGAATAAAAATAAAAATAGAAGTTGCATAACATTAAAATGGAAGTTCATTCAAAAACCATTATACCTTAACGATATATTTGGAAATTAAATAAAAAGGAAGTTGAATAGAAAATGAAATTGAAGAAAAATGGAAGTTGAATAAAAATAAAAATGGAAGTTGCATCAAAATTGAAAATGGAAGTTCAATCAAGAAACCACTATACCTTAACGATCTATTTGCAAATTATATAACAAAATAAGTTGAATAGAAAAAGAAATTGAATAAAAATGGAAGTTGAATAAAAATAAAAATAGAAGTTGCATAAAAAAAATGGATGTTCATTCAAAAACCTCTATACCTTAACGGTCTATTTGGAAATTAAATAAAAAGGAAGTTGAATAGAAAATGAAATTGAAGAAAAATGGAAGTTGAATAAAAATAAAAATGGAAGTTGCATCAAAATTGAAAATGGAAGTTCATTCAAGGAACCACTATACCTTAACGATCTATTTGCAAATTATATAACAAAATAAGTTGAATAGAAAAAGAAATTGAATAAAAATGGAAGTTGAATAAAAATAAAAATAGAAGTTGCATAAAATTAAAAATGGAAGTTCATTCAAGAAACCATTATACCATAATGATCTATTTGGAAATTAAATAAAAAAGGAAGTTGAATAGAAAAGAAAATTGAATAAAAGTGGAAGCTGAATAAAAATAAAAATGAAATTGCATCAAAATTGAAAATGGAAGTTCATTCAAGAAACCACTATACCTTAACAATCTATTTGGAAATTATATAAAAAAAATTAGTTGAATAGAAAAAGAAATTAAATAAAAATGGAGGTTGAGTAAAAATAAATATAGAAGTTGCATAAAATTAAAAATCAAAGTTTATTCAAAAACCACTATACCTTAATGATCTATTTCGAAATTAAATAAAAAAGGAAGTTGAATAGAAAAGGAAATTGAATGCAAATGGAAGTTGAATAAAAATAAAAATGAAAATTGAAGAAAAATAAAAATGGAAGTTGCATAAAATTAACAATGGAAGTTCATCCAAGAAACCACTATACCTTAACGATCCATTTGGAAGTTAAATCAAAAAGGAAGTTGAATAGAAAAAGAAATTGAATAAAAATTGAAGTTGAATAAAAACAAAAATGGAAGTTGCATCAAAATTGAAAATGGAAGTTCATTCAAAAACCACCATCTTAACGATCTATTTGGAAAACAAACAAAAAAGGAAGTTGAATAGAAAAGAAAATTGAACAAAAATGAAAGTTGAAGAAAAATAAAAATGGAAGTTGAATAAAATTGAAATGGAAGTTCGTTCAAGAAACGACTATACCTTAATGATCTATTGGGAAGTTAAAGAAAAAAGGAAGTTGAATAAAAATAAATATGGAAGTTGAATAAATATAAAAATGAAGTTCATTCAAGGAACCACTATACCTTAACGATGTATTTGGAAATTATATAAAAAAAATAAGTTGAATAGAAAAAGAAATAGAATAAAAATGGAAGTTGAATAAAAATAAAAATAGAAGTTGCATAAAATTAAAAATGGAAGTTCATTCGAGAAACCTCTATACCTTAACGATCTATTTGGAAATTAAATAAAAAGGAAGTTGAATAGAAAATGAAATTGACGAAAAATGGAAGTTGAATAAAAATAAAAATGGAAGTTGCATCAAAATTGAAAATGGAAGTTCATTCAATAAACCACCATACCTTAACGATCTATTTGCAAATTATATAAAAAAATAAGCTGAATAGAAAAAGAAATTGAATAAAAATAGAAGTTGAATAAAAATAAAAATAGAAGTTGCATAAAATTAAAAAAGGAAGTTCATTCAAGAAATCATTATACCATAACGATCTATTTGGAAATTAAATAAAAAAGGAAGTTGAATAGAAAAGGAAATTGAATAAAAATGGAAGTTGAATAAAAATAAAAATGGAAATTGCATCAAAATTGAAAATGGAAGTTGAATAGAAAAGGAAATTGATTACAAATGGAAGTTGAATAGAAATAAAAATGGAAGTTCATTCGACAAACCACTTTACCTTAACGATCTATTTGGAAATTAAATAAAAAAGGAAGTTGAATTGAAAAGGAAATTGAACAAAAATAAAATTTGAATAAAAATAAAAATGGAAGTTGCATAAAATTAACAATGGAAGTTCATTGAAGAAACCATGATACCTTAACGATCTATTTGGAATTTAAATAAAAATGGAATTTGAATAGAAAAGGAAATTGAATACAAATAGAAGTTGAATAAAAAAATTAAGAAAAAAAAGTGGAAGTTGCATCAAAATTGAAAATGGAAGTTCATTCAAGAAACCAATATACCTTAACGATCTGTTGGGAAATTAAATAAAAAAGGAAGTTGAATAGAAAAAGAAATTGAATTAAATTGACGTTGAATAAAAATAAAAATGGAAGTTGAATAAATATAAAAATGGAAGTTCATTCAACAAACCACTATACCTTAACGATCTATTGGGAAATTAAATAAAAAAGGAAGTTGAATAGAAAAGGAAATTGAATAAAAATGGAAGTTGAATAAAAATAAAAATAGAAGTTGCATAAAATTAAAAATGGAAGTCCATTCAAGAAACTACTGTACCTTAACGATCTATTTGGAAATTATATAAAAAAAAAATAAGTTGAATAGAAAAAGAAATTGAATAAAAATAGAAGTTGCATAAAATTAAAAATGGAAGTTTATTCAAGAAACCACTATATCTTAACGATCTGTTTGGAAATTATATAAAAAAATAAGTTGAATAGAAAAAGAAATAGAATAAAAATTGAAGTTGAATAAAAATAAAAATAGAAATTGCGTAAAATAAAAATGGAAGTTCATTCATGAAACCACTATACCTTAATGATCTATTTGGAAATTAAATAAAAATGAAGTTGAATAGAAAATGAAATTGAAGAAAAATGTAAGTTGAATAAAAATAAAAATGGAAGTTGCATCATAATGAAAATGGAAGTTCATTCAAGAAAACACTATATCTTAACGATCTATTTGCAAATTATATAAATAAATAAGTTGAATAGAAAAGAAAACTGAATAAAAATGGAAGTTGAAAAAAATAAAAATAGAAGTGGCATAGAATTAAAAATGGAAGTTCATTCAAGAAACCACTATACCTTAACGATCTATTGGAAATTAAATTAAAAAAGGAAGTTGAGTAGAAAAGGAAATTGAATAAAAATGGAAGTTGAATAAAAATAAAAATGGAAGTTGCATAAAATTGAAAATGGAAGTTCATTCAGGAAACTACTATGCCTTAACGATCTATTTGGAAATTATATAAAAAAAAAAATAAGTTGAATAGAAAAACAAATTGAATAAAAATGGAAGTTGAGTAAAAATAAAAATAGAAGTTGAAAAAAATTAAAAATCAAAGTTCCAAAGATTAAACACGATAAGAGTAACCCGTGATTACGACCCCAAACCGCCCCTAGTAGAATGGCCATGGCCGGTAACCCGTGATTACCGAAGGCCAACTTCCAAAGATTAAACACAATCAGAGTATAATATATGGGGCTCACAAATGCGGAAGCAACAAATCAAAATACAAGTGGTCCATAAGAGCTGTGCTTAGATCAAATGAAATGACATATACGTTATGGTTTCACATTCGGTTGATAATAAACAAAATACATATTAGAATCTTGATCAAAAGGCTTCTAAAGCCGACATGTGCCAATACAATGATTACAAGCCAAAGAAGCATAATCTTCAAGATTCGCCGACGTAAATACAAATTTCCGACATAAAACAAGTCAAGCCAATATGACAAGAATCCAAAACAAGCTTTGCAAAACTCATCTAGGCGTCGCCGCCGTCCTGCTCATCACCTACATATATATAGAGAGGGTGAGCTTGGATACTTAGTGAATGGTACTAGTAATAAAGGTTTTGCATGAATATAGCCGAAGTCTTTTCAAAACAAAACATGCCAAAACCATACGAATATTAGTCGAGATCCTTCCAGAGCAAAACACATCAAAACTTATCAAATCAAGAGATGAACCGTATTCATCTATCAAGTCTTACAAGTCTCAAGGGATGCTTACTAGCATCGGCAAAACACAAATCAAGCTTCCCGAACAAACAAATCCACGCAGTAAACCGTCAGTGGCAAAACAAGGACTGCACGATCCGTAATCGATTATCAAAGTACTGCGAAAGTTTATAGTCCTCCAGCCACAAGGGACTTTGTTACTTAAGCCCGTAGCTCTTTTTAACACGATTCTTTTGTACTTACCCGTAGCCCGCTAACACGATAGTCTTTCCAAGAAAGAACCGTATCCTTTTATAGTTAGTACTGCGAAAGTTTAGAGTCCTCCAGCACAAGGGACTTTTCAAGGGTACATCAAAACAAAGCTTATACTTATACATCAAAATAAGCTAATCATTCATACTTAACAGATACTTCATCAAGACAAAGCAAAGCAAGATTTTATCAAAACAGTATAACTTAGCTTTATTAAAAATACCACTCACATAGATCTTCTCGGGTGTAGGCTCCAAAGCAAAGATCAAGGACCTAATCACATGCAATACATTCTCAAAAACAAGCTTATAGGCATGCAAATGATCTCGGCATTCTCACCAAATCTAAGTCAATAACAAATGCAAAGCATGCTGGGAGTTAAAACACTATTTTCTCGTCTCGTGAAAAACACACTGGGTACGACCAGGTCTTGCGATCCCACACCTCCTTGCCGAGGTGTGTCCTGATGGCCTTATCAAAAACGAAATCGGGAAAAACCTGGGTTTCCCTTTGAAGAATGCAAGGAACAAGAGGAACAAGATCATCAAGAACATGTATGCTGAAATCATAGCTTGTTTATACAAAATTTGAGGTTTCATGCAAGGAGTTCGAAAACATGGACCTAGGTACCCATACAAGAAGATCATGCAAGAACAAACACAAGAACATGGTTCTTGTTCCAAACTTTCGGATCAAAACGAGGCTTTCATTAAGAACTCAAGAACACCATTTCTCTTTCTAAAACCAAACTTTAAATCGATGCATGACATGCAAAAACAGATTCGATCATGCAATGCAGCTAGATGATCAATAAGAACAACCAGAGTAGGTTAAGATTCTAACTTCAAATCACGAATCTAACGGTTCAAACACCAAAGATCAAACTTGGAAGATTTATTCTCACTCAAGAATTCCTCCTTCTTCCTCTAAAGCTTCTCTCTCTAAAGACAAAGATTTGAGACAAAATGATTTGTTTCTAGGTCTGCCGGCTGTCTTAACACTCAGCTCGGACACGTGGCACTACCGGGTTGGTTCAACTCAAAAAGGTGACTGATTGATAAGACAAGTCTATGACAAAGCGTATGCAGCAAGCTAAGGCAAGACACATCGGCAAGTAATGATATCGGCTAAAGTCAAAGCTTCGGCAACAGGGTATCAAAGACATCGGCTAGGGAGGACGACACTGGACTAAGCTGTGCCACACCTTGGCCTAGATGTGCCACACCTCGGTCTGGGTCATACCAATCCAGGAACAAAATCACTTAAGTGCAAGGGTAGACATCTCGGCCTAGATGATACACATCTCGGCCAATATGCCAGGGTGGAGATGGGGGTCAATCAAAGGGGTTCCAAGGTAGCTCTAGGTACAAAGGTTCAAAGGTGAGCTAGGCTCAAGATGACCTCGGCTACACACCAAGCAAGGAACAAAATCATGCAAGCAACACTTAAGCAAAACGAGACAAGACAAGATTTGCAAATATTTCATAACAAGACAAGATCATACATGAATGTATGCAAACATGACTGAGTCAAAGTGAGGGTTGTTACATTAACGATCTATTTTGAAATTAAACAAAAAAAGAAGTTGAAAAGAAAAAGAAATTGAAGAAAAATGAAAGTTGAAGAAAAATAAAAATGGAAGTTGAATAAAATTAAAATGGAAGTTGAATAAAATTAAAATGGGAGTTCGTTCAAGAAACGACTATACCTTAATGATCTATTTGGAAATTTAAAAAAAAAATGAAGTTAAACGGAAAAGGAAATTGAATAAAAATTAAAGTTCAATAAAAATAAAAATCAAAGTTGCATAAAATTAACAATAAAAGTTCATTGAAGAAACTACTATACCTTAACGGTCTATCTGGAAATTAAGTAAAGGACGAAGTTGAATAGAAAAGGAAATTGAATACAAATGGAAATTGAATAGAAATAAAAATGGAAGTTCATTCAAGAAACCACTACACCTTAACAATCTATTTGGAAATTAAATAAAAGAGGAAGTTGAATAGAAAATGACATTGAATAAAAATGAGAGTTGAATTAAAATATAAAATGGAAGTTCATTGAAGAAACCATTATACCTCAACGATCTACATGGAAATTAAATAAAAAAAGGAAGTTAAATAAAAAAGGAAATTGAATACAAATGGAAGTTGAATAAAAATAAAAATTGGAAGTTGCAACAAATTTGAAAATGGAAGTTCATTCAAGAAGCCACTATACCTTAGCGATCTATTTGGAAATTATATAAAACAAATAAGTTGAATAAAAAAAGAAATTGAATAAAAATGGAAGTTGAATAAAAATAAAAATAGAAGTTCCATAAAATTAAAAATCGAAGTTCATTCAAGAAACCACTATTACTTAACGATCAATTTAGAAATTAAATTAAAAAGGAAGTTGCATAGAAAAGGAAATTGAATACAAATGGAAGTTGAATAAAAATAAAAATGGAAGTTCATTCCAGAAACCACAACACCTTAACGATCTATTTGGAAATTAAATAAAAAAAGGAAGTTGAATAGAAAAGGAAAATGAATACAAATTGAAGTTGAATAAAAATAAAAATGGAAGTTCATTCAAGAAACCACAATACCTTAACGATCTATTTAGAAATTAAATAAAAAAAACGAATTTGAATAGAAAAGGAAATTGAATAAAATGGAAGCTGAATAAAAATAAAAATGGAAGTTGCATAAAATTAACAATGGAAGTTCATTCAACAAACCATTATATCTTAACGATTTATTTGGCATTTTAGTCAAAAAGGAAGTTGAATAGAAAAGGAAATTGAATAAAACTGGAAGTTGAATAAAAATAAAAATGGAAGTTGCATCAAAATAGAAAATGGAAATTCATTAAAGAAACCACTATACCTTAATGATCTATTTGGAAATTAAATAAAAAAGAAAGTTGAATAGAAAAGGAAATTGAATAAAACTGGAAGTTGAATAAAAATAAAAAAGGAAGTTGCATAAAATTAAAATGGAAGTTCATTCAAGAAACGACTATACCTTAACGATTTATTTGGAAATTAAAGAAAAATGGAAGTCAAATGGAAAAGGAAATTCAATAAAAATTAATATTCAATAAAAATAAAAATCGAAGTTGCATAAAATTAACAATAAAAGTTCATTCAAGAAACCACTATACTTTAACGATATATCTGGAAATTAAGGAAAAAATGAAGTTGAATAGAAAAGGAAATTGAATACAAATGGAAGTTGAATAGAAATAAAAATGGAAGTTCATTCAAGAAATCACTATACCTTAACGATCTATTTGGAAATTAAATAAAACAGGAAGTTGAATAGAAAAAAAATTGAATAAAAATGAAATTGAATAAAAATAAAAATGGAAGTTGCATAAAATTGACAATGGAAGTTCATTGAAGAAACCATTATACCTTAACAATCTATTTGGAAATTAAATAAAAAAAGAATTTGAATAGAAAAGGAAATTGAATACAAATGGAAGTTGAATAAAAATAAAAAGTGGAAGTTGCATCAAAATTGAAAAAGGTAGTTCATTCAAAAAACCACTATACCTTAACGATCTATTGGGAAATTAAATAAAAAAGGAAGTTGAATAGAATACGAAATTGAATAAAAATTGAAGTTGAATAAATATAAAACTGGAAGTTCATTCAAAAATCCACTATACCTTAACAATCTTTTGGAAATTAAATAAAAAAGGAAGTTGAATAGAAAAGGAAATTGAATAAAAATGGAAGTTGAATAAAAATAAAAATGGAAGTTGAATAAAAATAAAAATGGAAGTTGCATAAAATTAAAAATGGAAGTTCATTCAAGAAACCACTGTACCTTAACGATCTATTTGGAAATTATATAAAAAAATAAGTTGAATAGAAAAAGAAATTGCATAAAAATGGAAGTTAAATAAAAATAAAAATAGAAGTTGCATAAAATTAAAAATGAAAGTTTATTGAAGAAGCCACTATATCTTAACGAGCTATTTGGAAATTATAAAAAAAAAAAGAAGTTGAATAGAAAAAGAAATTGAATAAAAATGGAAGTTCAATAAAAATAAAAATAAAAGTTGCATAAAATTAAAAATGGAAGTTCATTCAATAAACCATTATACCTTAACGATCTATTTGGAAATTAAATAAAAAGGAAGTTGAATAGAAAAGGAAATTGAATAAAAATGGAAGTTGAATAAAAATAAAAATGGAAGTTGCATCAAAATTGAAAATGGAAGTTCATTTAAGAAACCACTATACCTTCACGATCTATTTGGAAATTATATAAAAAAATAAGTTGAATAGAATAGGAAATTGAATAAAAATGGAAGTTGAATAAAAATAAAAATAGAAGTTGCATAAAATTAAAAATCGAAGTTCATTCAAGAAACCATTATACCTTAATGATCTATTTGGAAATTAAATAAAAAAAGGAGTTGAATAGAAAAGGAAATTGAATAAAAATGGATGTTGAATAAAAATAAAAATGGAAGTTGCATAAAATTAACAGCGGAAGTTCATTCAAGAAACCAATATACCTTAATGATCTATTTGGATATTAAATAAAAAAGGAAGTTGAATAGAAAAGAAAATTGAATAAAAATGGAAGTTGAAGAAAAATAAAAATGGAAGTTGCATAAAATTAAAATGGAAGTTGAATAGAAAAGGAAATTGAATAAAAATAAAAATGGAAGTTCATTTAAGAAACCACTATACCTTAACGATCTATTTGGAAATTAAATAAAACAAAGAAGTTGAATAGAAAAGAAAATTGAATAAAAATGGAAGTTGAATAAAAATAAAAATAGAAGTTGCATAAATTTCAAGTGGAAGTTCATTCAAGAAATGACTATACCTTAACGATCTGTTTGAAAATTAAATAAAAATGGAAGTTGAATGGAAAATGAAATTGAATAAAAATTGATGTTCAATAAAAATAAAATGGAAGTAGCATAAAATTAACAATAAAAGTTCATTGAAGAAACCACTATTCCTTAACGATCTATCTGGAAAGTAAATAAAAAAGAAAATTGAATACAAATGGAAGATGAATAAAAATAAAAATGGAAGTTCATTCAAAAAACCACTATACCTTAACGATCTATTTGGAAATTAAATAAAAAACGAAGTTCAATAGAAAAGGAAATTTAATAAAAATTGAAGTTGAATAAAAATAAAAATGGAAGTTGCTTAAAATAAACAATGACAGTTCATTCAAGAAACCACTGTACCTTAACGATATATTTTGAAATTAAATTAAAAAAGGAAGTTGAATAGAAAAGGAAATTGAATAAAAAGTGAAGTTGAATAAAAATAAAAATGGAAGTTGCATAAAATTGAAAATAGAAGTTCATTAAAAAAACCATTACACCTTAACGATCTATGTGGAAATTAAATAAAAAAATAAGTTGAATAGAAAAGGAAATCGAATAAAAATTCAAGTTGAATAGAAATAAAAATCGAAGTTGCATAAATATAAAAATGGAAATTCATTCAAGAAACCACTATACCTCAACGATCTATTTGAAAATTAAATAAAAAAGGAAGTGGAATAGAAAAGGAAATTGAATAAAAATAGAAGTTGCATAAAAATAAAATTGGAAGTTGCGTCAAAATTGAAAATGGAAGTTTATTCAAGAAACCATACACCTTAACGATCTATTTGGAAATTAAATAAAAATTGAAGTTGAATAAAAATAAAAATGAAAGTTGCATAAATATAAAAATGGAAGTTCATTCAAGAAACCACTATACCTTAACGATCTATTTGAAAATTAAATAAAACATGACGTTGAATAGAAAAGGAAATTGAATAAAAATGGAAGTTGAATAAAAATGAAAATGGAAGTTGCATCAAAATTGAAAATGAAAGTTTATTCAAGAAACCACTATACCTTAACGATCTATTTGGAAATTAAATAAAAAAGGAAATTGAATAGAAAAGGAAATTGAATAAAAATGGAAGTTGAATAAAAATGAAAATGGAAGTTGCATCAAAATTGAAAATGGAAGTTTATTCAAGAAACCACTATACCTTAACGATCTATTTGGAAATTAAATAAAAAAGGAAATTGAATAGAAAAGGAAATTGAATAAAAATGGAAGTTGAATAAAAATAAAAATGGAATTTGCATAAAATTGACAATGGAAGTTTATTCAAGAAATCACAATACGTTAACGATCTATCTGGAAATTAAGTAAAAAAGGAAGTTGAATCTGGAAATTAAGTAAAAAAGGAGTTGAATCTGGAAATTAAGTAAAAAAGGAAGTTGAATAGAAAAGGAAATTGAATAAAAATGGAAGTTCATTTAAGAAATCACTATACCTTAACGATCGGTTTGGAAATTAAATAAAAAAAAGGAAGTTGAATAGAAAATGAAATTGAATAAAAATGGAAGTTGAATAAAAATAAAAATAGAAGTTGCAAGTTCATTCAGGAATCCGCTATACCTTAACGATCTATTTGGAAATTAAATAAAAAATAAAGTTGTATAGAAAAGGAAATTGAATAAAAATTGAAGTTCAATAGAAATAAAAATGGAAGTTGCATAAATACAAAAATAGAAGTTCATTCAAGAAACCACTATACCTCAACGATCTATTTGGAAATTAAATAAAAAAAAGGAAGTTGAATAGAAAAGGAAATGGAATAAAAATGGATGTTGCATCAAAATTGAAAATTGAAGTTCCTTCAAGAAACCGCTATACCTTAACAATCTATTTAGAAATTAAATAAAAAAGAAAATTGAATAGAAAAGGAAATTGAAAAAAAATTGAAATTGAATAAAAATAAAAATAAAAGTTGCATCAAAATTGAAAATGGAAGTTTATTCAAGAAACCACTATATTTGAACGATCTATTTGGAAATTAAATAAAAAAAAGGAAGTTGAATAGAAAAGGAAATGGAATAAAAATGAATGTTGCATCAAAATTGAAAATGGAAGTTCCTTCAAAAAACCGCTATACCTTAACAATCTATTTAGAAATTAAATAAAAAAGGAAGTTGAATAGAAAAGCAAATTGAAAAAAAAAATTGAAATTCAATAAAAATAAAAATGAAAGTTGCATCGAAATTAAAAATGAAAGTTTATTCAAGAAACCACTATATTTTAACGATCTATTTGGAAATTAAATAAAAAAAGAAGATGAATAGTAAAGGAAATTGAATAAAAATGGAAGTTGCATAAAATTAAAATGGAAGTTCATTCAAGAAATGACTATACCTTAACGATCTATTTGGAAATTAAATAAAAATGGAAGTTGAATGGAAAAGGAAATTGAATAAAAATTGATGTTCAATAATAATAAAAACGGAAGTTGCACAAAATTAGCAATAAAAGTTCATTGAAGAAAGCACTATACCTTAACAATCTATCTGAAAATTAAATAAAAAAGAAGTTGAACAGAAAATGAAATTGAATACAAATGGAAGTTGAATAAAAATAAAAATGGAGGTTCATTCAAGAAACCACTATACCTTAACGATCTATTTGGAAATTAAATAGAAAAAGGAAGTTGAATAGAAAATGAAATTGAATATAAATGGATGTTGAATAAAAATAAAAATGGAAGTTGCATCAAAATTGAAAATGGAAGTTCATTCAAGAAACCATTATACCTTAACGATCTATTTGGAAATTAAATAAAAAAGGAAGCTGAATAGAAAAGGAAATTGAATAAAAATGGAAGTTGAATTAAAATAAAAATGGAAGTTGCATAAAATTAAAATTGAAGTTCATTCAAGAAACGACTATACCTTAACGATCTATTTGGAAATTAAATAAAAATGGAAGTTGAATGGAAAAGGACATTGAATAAAAATTGATGTGCAATAAAAATAAAAATGGAAGTTGCATAAAAGTGACAATAAAATTTCATTGAATAAGCCACTATACTTTAACGATCTATCTGGAAATTAAATAAAAAAGGAAGGTGAATAGAAAAGGAAATTGAATACAAATGGAAGTTGAATAAAAATAAAAATGGAAGTACATTCTATAAACTACTATACCTTAACGATCTATTTGGAAATTAAATAAAACAGGAAGTTGAATAGAAAAGGAAATTGAATAAAAATGGAAGTTGAATAAAAATAAAAATGGAAGTTGCATAAAATTAACAAAGGAAGTTCATTCAAGAAACCATTATACCTTGACGATCTATTTGGAAATTAAAAAAAAAGAAGTTGAATAGAAAAGGAAATTGAATAAAAATAGAAGTTGAATATAAGTAATGTAACGCCCTCAAAATAAACCCATAATTCATACATTCATGATACAAGAAAGTGACAATATATTCAAGAGAATAAACTGTACATCTATTTACCAGAGTATTTATCACAAAAGTATTACATGTTGACAACAAAAGTAAATGCCCTACGGGCTTACAATTTTCCAAGCCAACACTTGGCTACAAAAAGAAGAGTACTAACTTATACACATTAAGCCCTCGGCTTGAATTTTTCATGTAATACACAAAAAGGTAAACACAGAAAGTGATCTTTAGCCTCTAAGCCTCCCAAGCTATGTCCTTGGAGGTGCCATATCACCTGAACCTGAAAATGATGTCCCATATAGGGTGAGCCAATGCCCAGTAGAGATATACTAAACCAAGTATGAGAAATAACTAAAACAATAGCATTTGATGTATGGTTGACACTTATAAACCAACTTACAACACTTTTCAATTCAATATCAAGTACATCCATTTTTAATTTCAGTTTCCTTCACTTTTACAGTTTTGATTCATAACTATGGCTCAGAACCTGACCAAACAATTCAATGAGACTATAACACATATTAAAACACTTCCATACTTCAACACTTCCATATTTCAAGTGATACACAGATTTGCTGTATCAGTGGAGTCCATTCCATATCTCCTCCAAACAGGTTTGAGAGTCCATCCCCTATCTCCTCTCAAACCATGGAGTACATCCCCTATCTCCTCCCAAACAATATACATATACAATGTATTTAAACATTTATCATATACAATGATCAATCAATACACACATTTGCTGTATTATTCCAACCGTCATATTCAATGATATTCAATGTGATTAGTTTCAGTTTTCCCTAATCATCATACAATGACTATAACAATCAAGACTATCCTCCACTGATAGCCCAAAACAGTTATCTCTAAACAGATAATAAATTTATCAACAGATAAAATAACAACATTTTCATAGGTGAGTGATTAAATTATCCAACTACACCATTTACTCCCACAATTTTCCAATTTCATGAATCTCACTTCAATTTCACATTTCCCCAAATTATTTATTCAAATTAGTTATTCAACATAATTAGGGCATTTTCCCCCTTTTTCCAATTATTGATCCAAAGACCAAATTCCACCAATTTAACTCACAAACTCATATTCCCAAGGCCTTATATGCACATGGAGCTTTAAAACACAAAACCCCCCTTTTATGAATTACACTTCAAACCCTAACTTTTTCCAAAATTACCAAACAACACCATCTAATCAAAATGACCAAAATTTATATTAAAACTCCTAGAATAGAGTAGGTTATCCCTACCTCAAATGGAGAGACGAAAGGAGTTGATGAAGAAAACCCGAAGTGCTCCAAATCCACAAATTTTCGGATTAAAAGATAGCTCACACCAAGCTCTACACTTAATACAAAGGAACTAGGGTAGGAGACCACTAGAACTAGATGAAACCCTAGAGAGAAGGTATATAGAGAGAGAAAGAGCAGCTGGTATAGGGTTTGTATAAAAGAAGATGATGAAAAAGTGAAGTGTAACTCGCTGCTGCCAACTGATATATTCGAGGCTCGCTCGAGCGAATGAGTGGTCGCTCGAGCGACCAGACACAAAGAAACCTTGCTCGAGCGTAGAAAGCCTTGCTCGAGCCAACAAATCGAAGCTTCAGGTCTGCAACCCAGAAGCATGCTCGAGCGAAGAAAAGCTCACTCGAGCGAAGAAACCCAAAACATAGACCTCGCTCGCTCGAGCGAAGGAAAGCTCGCTCAAGCCAAGAAATGCAACCTTCAGGTCTAGAACCAGACGCAGACGCATGCTCGAGCGCAAGACTTCTCACTCGAGCCACCAGACACAAAACTCAACTCTCGCTCGAGCGAAGTAACCCTGGCTCGAGTGAAGGAACCAAAACACAGAGCTCGCTCGAGCAAAGGAGCAAAATTCGGGCAGCAACTATTGGTTTAAACTCACTACCAACCTGTAACACACCTGCCCAATACATCCCAAAATACGAATACAAGGAATTAAAGGATGGAAACAAGATATACACACAGCCAACACCACGAAACCTAATTCCGAAATACAACAACCAATAGAGGGAAAACCGGGATCGCTATAGTCACTTTTATGCAACTTCCATTTTTATTTTTATTGAACATTAATTTTTATTCAACGCCCTTTTCCATTCAACTTCCATTTTAATTTAATTTCCAAATAGATCGTTAAGGTATAGTCGTTTCTTGAATGAACTTCCATTTTAATTTTATGCAACTTCCATTTTTATTTTATTCAACTTCCATTTTTATTCAATTCCCTTTTCTATTCAACTTCCTTTTTTATTTAATTTCCAAATATATCGTTAAGGTATAATGGTTTCTTGAATGAACTTCCATTGTTAATTTTATGCAACTTTCATTTTTATTTTTATTCAACTTCCATTTTTATTCAATTTCCTTTTCTATTCAACATCTTTTTTTATTTAATTTCGAAATAGATCGTTAAGGTATTGTGGTTTCTTGAATGAACTTCCATTTTTATTTTTATTCAACTTCCATTTTTATTCAATTTCCTTTTCTTTCAACTTCCTTTTTTTATTTAATTTCCAGATAGATCGTTAAGGTATATAGTGGTTTCTTCAATAAACTTTAATTGTTAATTTTATGCAACTTTCATTTTTTTTTATTGAACATCAATTTCTATTCAATGTCTTTTTCCATTCAACTTCCATTTTTATTTAATTTCCAAATAGATCGTTAAGGTATAGTCGTTTTTTGAATGAACTTCCATATTAATTTTATGCAACTTCCATTTTTATTTTTATTCAACTTCCATTTTTATTCAATTTTATTTTCTATTCAACTTCCTTTTTAATTTAATTTCCAAATAGATCGTTAAGGCATAGTGGTTTCTTGAATGAACTTCCATTTTTATTTTTCTTCAACTTCCATTTTTATTCAATTTCCTTTTCTATTCAATTCTTTTTTTATTTAATTTCCAAATAGATCGTTAAGGTATAGTGGTTTCTTGAATGAACTTCCATTTTCAACATTTGTACTCAATTTCCTTTTCTATTCAACTTCCTTTTTTACTTAATTTCCAGATAGATCGTTAAGGTATGGTGGTTTCTTGAATGAACTTTTATTGTTAATTTTATGCAACTTCGATTTTTATTTTTATTGAACATTAATTTTTATTCAATTTCCTTTTCCATTCAACTTCTATTTTTATTTAATTTCCAAATAGGTCGTTAAGGTATAGTCGTTTCTTGAATGAACTTCCATTTTAATTTTATGCAACTTCCATTTTTATTTTTATTCAATTTCCTTTTCTATTCAACTTTCTTTTTTATTTAATTTCCAAATAGATCGTTAAGGTATAATGGTTTCTTGAATGAACTTCCATTTTCAATTTTGATGCAACTTCCATTTTTATTTTTGTTCAACTTCCATTTTTATTCAATTTCCTTTTCTATTCAACTTCCTTTTTTATTTAATTTCCAAATAGATTGTTAAGGTATAATGGTTTCATGAATGAACTTCCATTTTTAATTTTATGCAAGTTCCATTTTTATTTTTATTCAACTACCATTTTTATTCAATTTCCTTTTCTATTGAACTTCCTTTTTTTACTTAATTACCAAATAGATCGTTAAGGTATAGTGGTTTATGGAATGAACTTCCATTTTTATTTTTCTTCAACTTCCATTTGTATTTAATTTTCTTTTCTATTCAACTTCATTTTTTATTTAATTTCCAAATACATCGTTAAGGTATAGTGATTTTTTCAATGAACTTTTATTATTAATTTTATGCAACTTCCATTTTTATTTTCATTGAACATCAATTTTTATTCAATTTCCTTTTCCATTCAACTTCCATTTTTATTTAATTTCCAAATAGATCATTAAGGTATAGTGGTTTCTTGAATAAACTTCCGTTTTTATATTTATGCAACTTCTATTTTTATTTTTATTCAACTTCAATTTTTATTCAATTTCCTTTTCTATTCAACTTCCTTTTTTATTTAATTTCCCAATAGATCATTAAGGTATAGTGGTTTCTTGAACAAACTTCCATTTTCAATTTTGATGCAGCTTCCATTTTTTTATTTTTATTCAACTTTCATTTGTATTCAATTTCTTTTTCGATTCTGTTGGCTTTTTGGCTTTCGAAGGGTATTTTTGTAAATGCGAGCGTGCCAGCAAGGATCAATCAGTCCTTACAGAAATGTTAATTCCCAACCAATTATCAGACGATTGTGTTTTAGTTCTTTCAGCCTCAATGAAGAGGACTTTTACTGGTGGCTTGACTTAAGAGAAATTAAACAAAATAACAGTTAAATGAAGAGCAATTGAAGTATTTCATTAGAATGAAAACTTACAATGATCCGAACTCAGCGTCGTAGAGGTTTACAGTGATAATCTACTTGAAACTACTCCTATGAATGAAGTGCAGTGCAGGAATTTAAAGTGCAGGAATGTAAAGAGCAGGAATTTAAAGAACAGGAAATGTAAAACTAGAAAAGAAAATATGTAAAGTAAAACTGGTTTGTATGATCTGAGTCTGGGGGGTTTTTCTGGGGTCTTCCCCGCTATTTATACTTCTCAAGGATGACCATCGAACTGCACTTCAAACCGTCGAACTGCTCCCCCATGATCGTTGATCATGCTGCCTTATAAGTAGTTCCACTACGTCATCACTTGCAGTTAGGCTTCCCTCCTATATTTGAATTTGAATCTGAGTAACCGTTGAAGCCACGTCACCTTGCACCTCTTTATTGATCCAATGTTACTCAGATCACGTGAGAACCAATACTAACTGCCACGTGTACGATCAGGATCGAAGACTTGAATAATCTTCCTATATTACCCTTATTCTGCCACGTGTTGAATTGTAACTGGCTTGTACAAAATATGAAGCCAACATTACCCCCCGCACTAATATACCCAATACTTGGTGATATTAGTGGATCAAAGCCCTTTTCCCCGCGTTTTTTAGAACGTGCATGGGGTCTATATTCTGGAAACGCAACCGTCATTTATTGATAATCATTTGCATTAATTCTCTTTCAATCTTTTGAACACCCCAATACCTTAGCACTCGCACAGACTGATACTTCTTCTATGGCCGAATCAACTTTCTTCTCCACTGATCGAGCACACGAAGAGTCATATGATGATGCTGTTCCTCCTCGAAAGAATTTTCATGCATTAATTAGCCACCTCTATCCACCTTTCCGTATTCAGGTCATGGATGCCTTTGTAAATTATCGACCTTTGGATTACGAACACATTGCCCTTAATCTTTCGATTCAGAAACTTGCGAATATAGATACAAGAAATTCTTCCTCTGACTCACCCTTGTGCTTCGAACAAATTGCTCCCAAATCTTTGATTTGGAAAGTTGCAAATATGGACTTGGGAAACTCTTCTTCACAAACCTCTGCATGGGATAAAGCTGCAACTTCTTCATCTTCTGGGGTTTCTGGCTAGACAAGTTGGTCAACACCTGAGACCTGTGATTTGAGGGAACGAATCAACCATCATTTTGTTGAGTTCACTGACCCTTTAGAATTCCCTTCCTATGCACGAAGCTCGGTGGTCTATCCTTACGTGCCCATTGACCATCGACGCAGTTTGGAGGAGAATCTGCTTGTGGCATGGTATACATCTTCCATGCCTACAAAGACAGTGCATGTTGCCCGACGCCCAGAAGAGGCACAAGGATACAATCCATCATTCCTAGCTCAGAAGGCGAAGATTTGCTCTTCTGACTGGTTGATTATATTAATGCCCTTGTTCCTTCTACCCTTGCTCCACCTCCTGAAATAGAAGCATCCACACTTTCTCTTCCGCCAAATCCTTGCTGGATAGAGAAACTAAGGCTTGCCCTCTCTGCGGATAAGGTCTTTCCACCTTACAAACCTCCACCTTCCCCTACTCCGGCCGAGCGAAAACAAGCACAACTTCTGCTTGCGGCTTTTTCTCACTTGCCCTTCAATGTTCTTGAGGACGAAGTCCCTCTTAAGAATTTTCGATGGGCTTGTGATATTCTAACTCAGGGTCACATTCTCAATCCCCTCGCCCAAGCAGAGCTTCACATGTTTTTGGACCAACTTCCATTGCTTCTCCACTGGCATCGGACCTCTATGAACACCACACAATCTTTAGACCAACTTTCGTCCCTTCGAATTCATGCCCAATACGAAGCAGAAAACTTTATTGAAGAATTTGATGATTTCAAGAATAAAGATTCTGCATACTGGGATGACTTGGATATAGACGAATTGGAACAAGGGTTGAGAGAAACAGCTTTCGAAATAAAGGCTGAGGAGCTCTACTACGAAGTGAGAGCACATCAACTCATGCAGCCAATGTTAGAAGAAATAGAGGATAGAATAAAGAAAGAACAGAAATTCATTGATCATAGTTGGACTAAATTTCATGATCTTGTTATTTATTCCATTCCTTATTTTTATGAGCTTGAGTTTGTACCCAAAAATGGCCACTCGATGTAACTGTTTTTGCTTTAATACCACTAAGACTTCCCTTTATGGTTTGATATTGTCTCCATTTGTCTTCAAAAGCAATTTCAGAGCTTTGAACTGAACAATCTTTTCCTTCGAACCTGGATTCAATCGTTTTAAATGAATATTAACCAAAACGACCATGAACTTTCCAATTTATGGAATGCAGTTGATGGTTTTTTGATGTTTTCCATTCAAGATCCATGCTTCGAATTTAACAACCTTACTCTTCAAAACTTGTTTCAATCACAACCAATATATGGTCCATGATTTATTATGATCAATCAGTTTTAAATTGATCTTTTTGTCTTGAACAACAGTCTATACTTTCAAAAATATGGAAGCTCCTTTTGAGGGCTGCACTGTTTTAGTTCGAAAAGACAACTTTTCTGAATATATATATAAACCAACTATTGGTTTTGATGTTTCGAATGCCAATTTCCATTCCTAAGGGATTTCTAGTTTTACTTCGAAGAACATCACTTTCAATGAGAAACCTAAAACAGGTCTTTAATCCCTTTGAAGTAAACGAACACTTGGCATTCTTGCATCCATGGATAGGGAATATGCTTCGAAGCTGGCTTCTTGGTTCCGAAGCTGTTGTTAATGGACTTTCGGCGCCAAAAACTGGTGTGTTATGTTTTGAACACCAATTCCATCCTCACAGAGTCTCAAGTTTCACTTCGAAGGACATTACTTTCACTAAGCAACCTAAGATAGGTCTTTTAATCCCCTTCGAAGTAAATCAAATACTTGAGTATTCTTACATTTTTAAGTATGGAAATGTGCTTCGAAGCCGACTTCTTTGTTTCGAAGCCATTGTTTTTTGGCTTTTGGCGCCAAAACCTGGTTTCGAAGCCAAATATTTTACTTCGAAGCTAGCCTCAGCAACTGGGCTGTGTTTTTCCCTCCAAATACTATCAATATTTGAAGGAAACTCTTCATATTCGTACTTTTAGTGTTCAACGAACCAAGCGTTTATATATCCCCCAAACACAAAGGCTTTTGAAACCCTTTTACTTCGTGTTCTGAAATCATTTGCTCGCTCAACACACAAACCCTTTTACCTCTGCCGATCTTCCACTTATCTCTACTTCCTTTCTCAGCTTCACCTTCTGGACCCGCGTACTATCAATGGCTTCTTCTTCGGTGCCAATCGTAGAGCGTGCGAGCCCATCTGTAACCCTGAAGAGGATCATTGATGCAGAATGTGAGAAGTACAAAGCTGGGGAGAAAAGTGCCATCGATGGATGAATCTTCGTCCCTCGTCGCCATGTGCAGCAAGACTACGTGCTTGGGCCCATATTCAAGGAGATCCTTACTGAGCTCCCAGCCCTATATCCTCGTTTGGAAAACCAATGTCTTCTTTACGAAGGTGGTCTTGACTGGAGGAACTGGAGGATAAACCGCCCCCACCGATGTTGGCCCACGGTGAGACCAGAGTGGCAAGAATGGTATGACCGGGTTGTCCCCGCTAGAACTCTGGACCTTCAAGAGCTCTGCCTTCTCGATGCTCTCCGACTATCCAGGGTAACTATCTCAGAGGACCCTTTCCTAATTCCTGCTGCTTTGTGTTTTTGGAATCCTATCTTTAATTTCTTTCAATTTAGATGTGGGATGATGGCCCCTACTGTGCTTGATATTTGCCATCTACTAGGATTTTCCCCCATTGGTACCCCCTTTGGACCAGATTACCCTGACCCAGCAGTCCCTTTCTTCCTCCCCTCTCTTAACTCATCCTATAGTGATTTCGCTAAGGCTGAGAATAAAAGAGAGGGCTTTGTGACTGATAGGGAGTTCTTTTCTTTCTTATTGTATTGGCTTTGCAAATTCCTCTTCTGCACCTCCCTCAGAGAATCATGCCTGAATTTGCCCCTCTTGCCAAAGCCCTTGTTTTACAAAAAAAGGTGGCCTTAGCCCCATATGTTCTAGGCCATGTATATAGAGTCTGTTCCCTCTTTTGTGAGAAACCCTTAGATGTTAACCAAGGGGGGCCATTCTGGATCCTTCAGCTTTGGCTTTTTGCCTATTTTACCGAGTTACAATCCAAATGGCTTAAATTTTCTGAGCCAAACCCTCTCACTCATGGCATAAGGCTGGCCAATGCTTCACTTTATCCCTCCACCTTTGCTTTTTACTTCTCCTTCTTCCACCAGCTTCCAGCTTCCCTTCCTGCTTTCCATTTCCGTCCCTTCGAACCCGCCATTGGTCCATCCTGGTTGAGGAATTTCCTAAGTGACAGGTCCTGCGCCTCACCTGCTCACAAAGATATATGGGCTTCCATTCTGATCCCTAGAAAATTATTTATTGGGACCTTGAACCCCAGAGCCTACAAATGCATAGCTGAGCCATATTGTCCTGCTCAATTTGCTAGACAATTTGGCTTCACACAAGGGGTCCCAATACCTCTCTGCAGCAATACCAATCTAAGCCTCACTAAGAGGGATCTGAAAGTTCGGAGGTCCAGGCTAGAAGAGGCAACTTTCAAATTTATAGATGACTTGGTCAATTTCGAGTATACCCCTTTCCTTCCTCAGGGTACCTTATTGAAGAGGTACCAGAATTGGTGGGTGACCAACATGGAAGTGCACTTGGCCATTTCTCCTCAGAACCTGCTAATGGTATTGGATCTGCCCAAGCCCAAAGGAGCTGGAACTGTTACTTCTTCCACTATTCCAGTTGCAGTGCCTGCGTCCACTCCTGCTGCCTCAACTCCTCCTAGAGTCACTCGGGCTGCTTCGAAGAAAGGTATACACCTTTGTTTCTTTTCCTTTGGCCTTCTCTATAATGGTTGTAGTCTTATCCTTAGCTCTTCTTTTGTGAAGGTAGCCCATAACAAAAGAAAAGGAGACTGCTTAATCTTGAAAAGAAAACAGCTGAGGTGCAAGCAGAAGAAGAAGAAGAAGAAGAAGAAGAAACAGATCAAGGGCATGAGTCGCCCTTAATAAGAAGAAAAAGAGTGATCGTCCCTACTTCTGACTTAGTCCAAGATGAGACAACTGCCAGAGAGATAGAAGATGAGCTCATCTCTACAGAATCTAGATCCCAGATTGAAGAAGTTGAGAAGGAAACTGAGAAGGAACAGACAATACAAATACAGAGAAGAAAGAAAAGAAAGATGACTGTCTCTCTTTCTGATTTCACAGAAGACTCCTATAGACGTCCCCCGAACGCCCCGGGAGGGTGAGTCCCGTTCTGTTCATATTGGGGTTCACTACAATTCGGACTCAATTTGTCACGGTTCTTAATCTGAACCAAAGAGTCCAAATCCGGCAAATCGTTTTAAGAAAACAGATTTTTAGAAAAGAAGTGCCAAACATGGACTGCTTTGCCAGATACAAAGTCGCCACCTAAATATTTTTTAATGGGGAAATTTAGGAAACCTTGACTCGGTGCCAAAGGCCACGTGTCCGTCATCACCAAAGTTGCCTCGGCTCGGGAACTTGGGTACGATTGGGGAAGGTCACTTCGTGAGCACCCCCGCTTGCCCGATCCGAAGATCGGCCTCTACTAACCATGATATCTCATTTTTGAAAACACATGCGTTCTTATTCCGGTTAATTAGCTAGAATTACTATGTGATGCGCACAGCACAACAAGTATAGACTAGATCGCCTAATTTGGAACAAAGCATTGCATATCCGTTTGTTTGGAAAATGTTTGAAATTTGCTACTCGCAAGTAGGCTAAAATGCGGATTTCAATGAATTATCCCAATTCAAGTAATCCAACCTTCACCCACAGGCATTCAGGCAGTTATGTCAACTAAGCATTTAGCCACATGGTAAGCATGCTGTCATGTTAACATTCACACTCATGCGGGATGCTAAAGCATAAATACTTACATCGTACTCCGTGCCAAAGCAATGAAATCAGTTAGAAATCAATGCATGATCCTAACTATACAGGAATGCCTAATGCAACACATGCAAAATGCAACTATAGCAGGCTCGGCTATTCTAAACATGGCTTGTGAAATGCTACAGCTAACACATATTCAATTTGAAATTGAAATTCAAATGCAGTTAGTATGATGCGCCGAGCCCGGTGCATGCAAAACAGATGAATGAATGCAAACATGCGATCATACTGTATGCTAATTGAAATATGCCCTAATCTAACCATCATAAGCGGTTAAATAAAAGGGAGAAAGAAAGGGGATTGGAAGACATGCACAACGCACGCACCCTTATTACAACAATTGGCCCTCACTCGGAGGGTCCGAAAGAATAATACAGTCCCAAATAAATACAGTCCGAATAAATAATACAAAGTCCTAATTAATTAACAAATTAATTTAGGAAAGTAATAAATTGGCATGCAAGCCAGGGACCGCCTTAGCTCTGATCCAGATGATGAAGGATGCATATTCAGGTTGCCTTGTGCGGAAATCCACTGCGATGCCCCAATTAGCCTCTGTTTGCAATTGATCTTGGAATGCGTGCCAAGCTCCGGAAGGCTGCTGATTCTTGATTTGCTGCAACAGAGAGCAACAAAGGGGCATGGCAAAGTATTTTCACACATGTATGCATGACTACTCTTCAGGGAGTGTAATCCTCGATCCTCGTGCCACCAATCACGCATATCGATGCATGATGGCTGAGGAGTCGAATTGCATGACTCGATGTGAAATGAATGCACATGTAAAGCAAATAAAGCCTAGAACTCTATCATGAATCATCAAGAGCTTCGGCGACCGAGAATTGAGACGCATCCCATCACTTGAAGTATGGAATACCCCTCGTTTCCCGTGCTCGGATTAACGTTTAACCCGAACAACGCAACACATAAGCATGGCAAACATGCAATATGGACTAAGTATGCAAACATGCAACTAAACCAAACATGCGACAAGCATATGAACATAATGTGAGGCAACAACC
Organism: Camellia japonica; assembly: GCA_030407325.1. Classification (NCBI taxonomy): domain Eukaryota; kingdom Viridiplantae; phylum Streptophyta; class Magnoliopsida; order Ericales; family Theaceae; genus Camellia; species Camellia japonica. Next base: position 19,089,868 of record JAPPVO010000014.1, read on the forward strand.
TTGGATAATCATGGCAAAATGCAATGTGAACATGCGAGCATGCGAGGCATGTAAAGCTAAGCAAGTATGCAATGACATACTACGTGTAACAAGCATGAGACAACATGGTAAAATGGGCTTACACCAACATGGACAACTCTCAACTAGGTCCAAATTAGTAGCCATTAGATGAAAAAAGAGACACTCGAAATACGTGCACGCGTGCATGCAAACCGAGGACCGAACCTAAGGCACGAATGCCACTCTACCAAAGCATGGTAAGGCATGGAACATGGTATGCAAACATGCAAATTTCAGCACTCAAACATGATGCTAAACAGCCCCCGAAACATGGCAACATGGCACCCGATGCATGAGATGAACCCCGAAATGCAAAACTAGGCACATAGAATGACTTACATCTATACAAAGCATGCATTATTGGACTATGAGGTCTAAAGACAGAACCAAGACAGTCCCAAAACATGGACTTTTCCGGTTTAAAGCAAGGCCAAAAAGTGCTAACAAGATGGACTAAATTAGCATGCAAATTTGACTAGCAAACATGGTTTACATGGCAAATATATGATGCAAGTGAGAACTCATCAAACCAGCAAAAATCAGTGAATAAACCTTGTGAAAATAGGCCCAAATAACCATGGAAATGCAGCCAATGCATACCAAAATGAGGGGCTCCTTTAGAGGGCCATGCAAGGAGTTATTAGGCACATACAAGATAGACAAGTGGCATGATATATACAACTCTGAAAATCAAATATGGTAGTCCTAAAACTCACAAAATTGGCCCCAAAATCAATCAACAAAGCATGCAAGATGGGGGCCCTTTAGAAGACCAAAATGGCCATCAAGCAAGTCAAGGTGAGAGGGGGTCACCCCTCTCTGATTTGGAGGCTCAAAATAGGGTCTTAGCCACTGAAAATCCACTGGATTTCAGTGGCTAGAAGGCCAAACAAGGCATGCAACAATAGCTTACGCATAAGGCTCAAAACAAGAGGCAACTAAACATACAAGCTATCATATGACCTCAAAAAAAAATGGAACCTTAATCAAACATGGAGAGGGCCTCAAAACAAGACTACTTGTAGTTTACAACATGCTTCAAAAATGAACACAAATAGGGCTAATCTATCATGCAAAAATGGCCCTAAAAGTGAGAATAGAGACAAGGGGCAGTAGCCGACCCCAAACAGCGAGGAGCCCTTCAACAAAGTTGAATAGGGGCTCAAAATAAGGCATTTCACAGTTTACATAAAACCATGAAAACAAACATAAGTAGGCCTAAACTAGCATGCAAGAAAAGGGCCTAAAAGAGGGGTAAAGAGGCAAGTGGTAGTAACTGACCTCAAATAGAGGAGAGCCTTCAACAAAGTTGAAAGGGCTCAAAACAAGCCACTTTACAGTTTACATTAAAGCTCAAAACAGTTCACAAATAAGCCTAAATACTATGCAAAAATAGGCCTAAAAGAAAGCTAAAGAGGCAAGTGATGGAAGGAGGTCTCAAATAGAGAAAGACCCTTAATCAAACATGAAAAGGGACTCAAAATATGATTATTTTCAGTTAGGGTCGGAGCCCAAAAATGCTTTCAAGCAAGGCTTAGAAATGAAACAAAGAAAGACTAGTTTAAGGGAAATAGATGCTTACCCTTGAAGAACAAGTCTTTAGCAACCTTTTGGTCCAAAAATCTGAGCTTCTAGCCTCTGAAGATCAGCCTCAAGGTGTTTGAATGAGTGATGGAAGCCTTGTGCTATGAGGTGTAGTGCAAAAATGCAAAGAAAACCAAGCTTCCAAACTCTAACCCTAAACAATCTAAAGAGAGAGATAGATTTTTGCCTTCCAAAATCTCAGAACCTGGTGTAAGGAAGAAGCCCCTTGCTTATATAGAGCAAAGCAAGGCTAAAGCTTCTTGAACAAGCTTCCAAAGGCTTTGATTCCTCCATACACGTGTATGGAGGGTAGATATGAGGAATCCAGCTGGTACAAAATATCTGCCTGGAAACTAGTTGAGAAAGGGGGGGTGCCGGCCATCAGCAATGGCTGGCAGTGCCACACTGATGGCCGGCAGTGCTCACCAGTGGCCGGCAGGGGCAAAGCCATGGCCGGCAGTGCACTAGGAGGGCCACTCTGACAAGACCTAGTCAGGGTCCAAAAATGAGGCAGAAAGGATACAGGGTCCGGAAACTCGAACCGATGACGTTCCGCCGCGACAGTCGAATGCTGGGCGAGCAATCGAACCAGTTGTTGGGTGTACCTACAAGCACAACCAAGTCTTGAGGACGGTCAAAAATAGGGTGTCTACAGTTGCCCCTCTTTGACAGAACTCAAAAGTTACAAAGTGACGGGAGTGAATGTCAAAGCCCAGAGATGACCCATTTTTGACAAGGCCGAAGACTCAGACAAACAATTAGCATAAGCATGCAGGGATGTGCCCGAAGGCTGGGGCAAAATGCAAATGATATGCAAGATGCAAGATTTGGCTAACAATCATGCTAAGGATGCTGTAACGAAGCAAAACATGCGACAGTTTTAATCAAGTGAACACGAATCCAACTACACTACAATGCAGAAAGGATGTAAAAGAATTATGCAATTCTTACCACGTTTCACACGGGGTGAATACAATACCTATGCGGCTTGTCCGGTTGCACCGGCTTCAAATGAACCGTACATACAATATCTTGCCTGAAAAAGAAATGAACTTAACAGGTACAATATCGTCAAGAACATGCATAACAATGCATTTGGAAAGTGCGTGATAACGCATGTGGTGTGTGCACAAACATGCAATGCACTAACAAGTGCAGGTAGAGTGCGCAAGATAGCGCGATTGAAATGCATGCCAAATGCAAAATGAAATGTAATGCACCAACGAGTGCATATGATGTGCGCAAGATAGCGCGATTGAAAATGCATGCCAAATGCAATGGGGTGCACAAAACAGTGCGATGCGCAAAATAGCGCGAACAATGAATGCATGCCAAAATGCAAACAGGTAGGGTGCGCAAGATAGGGCGATGCGCAAAATAGCGCGAACAATGAATGCATGCCAAAATGCAAACAGGTAGGGTGCGCAAGATAGCGTGATGCGCGAATGCTATGATAATGGAGATGCAAAAGGGTGGCAAACCCTAACCATGCCAGAATCAAGAGGGGAAGAAAAACAACCAATCAGGCACGTATACGACGCAACCCGAGATAAATTCCAAACACGCTAAAAACGCGTAAGGAACGGGACACTCAAATCACGCTGAAATCGTGAGAGGAGGTCCGATAACCCGCCCAGCGCGACTACAACGCAATCTGGGATAAATTCCAAACACGCTGAAATCGCGTAAGGAACGGGACACTCAAATCACGCTGAAATCGTGAGAGGAGGTCCAACAAACCGCCCAGCGCGTCTACAACGCAACCTGGGATAAATTCCAAACACGCTGAAATCGCGTAAGGAACGGGACACTCAAATCACGCTGAAATCGTGAGAGGAGGTCCAACAACGAGAGAAATAGAGGGAAACAACCCCGCGTTTCCAAAAGAAGAAGAGGCATGGAGACATATCCCCGTGTCCCAGAAATGGCGAGAGCATTGAAACGTATTCCAAATGCCTTCAACCGGAGGGGAAGAAACATAGGGACGTATCCTGGTGTTTCAGAAAGATAAAGAGACATAAGGACGTATCCCCATGTCTCGGAATGGTGTGAGCACCGGAACGTATTCCGAATGCTTTTAACCAGAGAGGAAGAAACATAGGGACGTATCCCGGTGTTCCGCAAGGAATGAGAAACATAGGGACGTATCCCGGTGTTCTGCAAAGAAGGAAGAAACGTAGGGATGTATCCCGGTGTTTCAGAAAAAGAGTGCGCATAACAATGCGATTGAAATGTGCATCACAGTGCAAGTGGAAAGTGCATGACAACGCAAATGAAAAGGTGTGCATAACAATGCAAGTGGAACGATGCATAACAATGCAAGCGAATCAGTTCATAACAATGCGGAAGGGATGCAAAACAATGCAACCTAAGCGTGGCGCATAACAATGCGAAAGGGATGCAAAACAATGCAACCTAAGCGTGATGCATAACAATGCGAGAAGGGAATGCAAGACAATGCATCCCAGCGTAGCACACGCGAGAGAAGAAAGGAAAACTTCTCAGCGTATCACACGCAAGAGAAGAAAGGAAGCATCTCTCAACGTATCACACGCAAGAGAGGAAAGGTAAACTTCTCAGCGTATCACACGCAAGAGAAGAAAGGAAGCATCTCTCAGCGTATCACACACAAGAGAGGAAAGGTATCGAAACACGTGCCAAACGCGAGGGGAGAAGGGTAGGTCCAAATGCATGCCAAATGCAAGAGGGGAAAGGTATCAGTCAAACTGAACCGGAACTTGCCTGAATGAACAGTACATACAATACTGTGCATGAACGAGAAAGAAACTTGATAGGTCGAATGCAATACAATGCATGATGTGTAAGGAATGCAATAAATAAAGCGGTACTTTAGAAAGCACCTTATGGGGTGAGTGGCGATGAACCGCTCTACTCCGACAGGGATCTCCCTTGTGTTCTTCGAACACTAACCTTCAACTCACAGTACAAAAAGGTTCTGAAATATGACAAGGAGCAACATCTGCTGGAGAAACCACGGATGCCGCTTTTCTTCCTGATCATACTGACAACTGAGGTGCCTCTAGCAGGGATTGGTACTCCGAGAGAGCACTTCTGATTGCTATTTTGGCACGAAAATAGTCGGCACAGTACTTGATTTACTTGGAACGCATAGTTCGCACAACATTTCTCATTCTAAACACATGGCCTATTCCAACCACTGCTTATTCTGAACTCACAGCCCATAACTTTTAATACATCATACAGCTAACTCTGAACACACAGCCCATTCTGAACTCACAGCCCATAACATGATATTCGGTTTATTCTGCACACGGCTTATTCTGAACACACTGCTCACTCTGAACGCATGGCTCATAACGCAGTAATTGGTTTATTCTGCACATAGCTCATTCCTGATTACACAGCCCATAACACGGTGCCCTGTTCATTTTGAAAACACTGGATGGGAAGATGGAATTTGTAGGAGTCGAAACAAACTCAGATGCTCCGAACTTTCCTTATTTTCTTTTGCATCACAATCCGGAACCCAAAAAGCTTCAGGTAGGTCCAGGTTTTACCGTTCACACTTATCGGGGGAGGACCCTACGGTTTTATGAAAGAACGAATCTTTTTTGCACAAATGTGGAGAATGGCACAGCACTCTGAGCACAAAACGATTTTATTTTTGAAATCAAGAATGAGTTCTTAACCGGGTATTGAGCCTACGACTGAACACAGTGAAAAAGACTCAACAACGGAAAACAAAGAGGTAAACAACCTAAACACATTGAGACATGCTCGGAACCGTCTCAAAACAAGAGTTGAGGTAATCAAAACAAAACAAAAGACACGACACACAGACGTATTTCAAAGACGAGAGACCTCAGATCACAAGGAGCCAGTTCCTCTGGGTATGTTTCCCACCCTTTCTGATTTGTGATTCTTACATCACTCGGCCCTCAGGCTCAATTTTTCTCTCAAACCCTTTTTCCTCACTTTTCTCTCGACTTACACCTCTCTATTCTTTATTCTCTCATTTTTTTGTCCCTCCCCAGGGCGATTGATAGATGAATAGAAAGTCGTGGGTTCACGCCCAACACTATTAGCTCGCGGCTATCTCTTCCGGTGATGTCTAGTCGATGTTCCGGATGGGAATGGAGTATCTTAATCTATCCCAATTTGTGCTTCGCACTTGGCTTAATACCTCGTTGTTTGGAGGATATTGAGAGCTTTCAACCCTTTACAGACAGCTCTAGCTGTGCCTTCTTCCGTCGAATAGGGTGCCCTTCTGGCAAGTATGTTGACGACGGGGAAAGACAGAACACCTGACTCGACTGTGCCCCTAGTTCATCACTTTGACCATTTTTTGTTTTGGTTTTCTACAAAAACAGTTTTGACCAGAATGAGAGTCAGATTAACATGCTTGTTCGATTTTCTAATTTAAAATCATGCAAGTCAGGCTATGAGCACTAAAAATTTTCCTTTTTTGGGTCCAAGAAAAATGGTCCAGTTTTAGAAAAAAAATGGAATGATTTTCGAGAGAATAATCAACCTCAATAAAAATTCTCAAAAACTATTTTTGCAATCGGCCAATGCTCAACGAGCATAGAACCCACTCTCGAGATGCGCAACCTCAAATCCGAAGAAAAATTGCCCCTTGCTTGAAGAGAGCTGCATGGCAACGGAAAGTTGCCCCTTGTTTGAACGACACCGTGGCACATTGAATGGCAACGGAAAGTTGCCCATTGTTTGAACGGCACCGCAGCGCATTGTAGTCAGTCCTCAGAGTGACGAACACAACCAAATCCTCAGATACAGAGAATACAAAGATGACCAGAACCATCGCATGGACATAATCAAATTGAAGTGTTTTACGGCTGGACTTCAGAATGAAGTTGCCTACGTATCCCAAAGATGGGAATCAAGCCTTACGTAGTTCGGGGTTAAGGTACACTCGGGTATTTAACCTCTCCTTTTTATGCTCTAACTTTTGCCAAGGCGCCTGTTGCGGGTTTTCAACCTTGCGAGCTTTGTTCTTTTCATTTCTTTTTTTTTCATCCTTTCTTTTTCATTCTCTTCATTTTTTCTTCTTTTCTTTTTTTGCATTTTCTTCATTTTTTTTTCTTTTTTTTTTCTTTTCTTCTTTTTTGTTTTTCATTCTTTACATTTTTCTTGCTCTAACTTTTGCCTGGGTCGCCCTTCCGGGTTTTCGACCCAGCGAGCCTCTCAAGGGTAAAAGTGTAGCTTTGTCCATGTCAAATGGTTTTGAGATCCTGAAGTCATCCAAATCCAAGAGAATGGCTGCTGTTTGCTGATGATGCAGGAGTCCATCTAATGGGGGGCTGAATTTGCCCCTGGTGTTGTGGATCGGAACTCAGTTTTTCTTCAGCAATACCTTCTTCTTCCTCCCTCTGGGATTTGGCATTCTTGCCAGTCTTCATCTTTGACTCTTCGAGCACATCTGACATTTTTGCCCCTAGTTCGAGGGGTGCTCCTGATCTAGCTTCACAAGCTTCTTGATCTGACTTTTCTTGCCCCTAGTTTGCGGGCTACTTCAAATCTGGCCACACAGGCCTCACATCATGATTGGCCTCGGAACATTCTGAATCCAAGTTCAAGGTTTGAAATCAAGAGGGGTCGAGTCTTGAGGCTGAGAGCGATCCTAAGCTGCACAATCTCAAGAGTGATTCCGCACAGGTCTTCGCAGGACAGCGCAAAACATTTTTTTTTGAAAGTTTTTAAGAAAGCGACTAATCGCTCGCGCTGAAGACAGTGTAGAACCAATCTGGATCAAGCCAGGATCCTTCTCAGTACTCACGCTAACAAGCATGATTTCATTCATTAAGGGCTTAGCACGCCTCTCTTTCTCTCAAATGATCAAAGTTTTGCGAATCCCGAGGAATTCCTTCCTCTTCGTTTTCACCGCAGTGTTCAAAAAAGGTTTTGAAAAACTTAGGTCAATACAATGACTTCAAGGCACAGAAAAGTAGGCGAAAAGCACTGCCATTTCATTCAAATCTTGCGGCACAACAGGCTCAAAGTAGTAATAAGCACAAAACATGACAGCCACAGCTGCTTCATTCATACTTCCTGGTTGCAACTGGGTTCACAGCAGAGGCCAACTCAAAAAGGAAAGCAAAAGGAGTAATTACAAAACGAAACGGTGTTCGAGGCAACAACCCCAGAATCACCTAATATTCTATACAAAGGGGACTGACTCGCCACAACAAACAGACCCTTAAGCAAAAAAAGACTGACTCAAGACAATGAGACAGACTCAAAACAAAAGAAAAGACTGACCTAATACCCAAGCCAGAGTTTTTTTAAAATTAGCAACCGCAGATGCTCAAAAGTGCGTGTCAGACGCCACATCCAAAAATACGTCAAGTATCACCCGCAGGCGGTTCACTTCCTGATTACATACTCGCAGTATCGATATCCTCAAAATCCAAGAACTCTGTAGTGACTGACTTGGCCGAGGTAGGCGGGAGGATGACCTTATCATCAATCAAATCTTGCACTTCATGACGAAGGCGGAAACAACTGTCGGTGCTGTGACCGGTTTGCTGGTGGTACGCGCAGTACACAGTAGCGTCATGTTTAGCTGGAAGGGGATGCGGGAGAGGCCGTGGCTCAAGAGGTGTAAGATGCCCCTTTTTAGCCAAAATTAGAAGTGCTCTAGACAAAGGCATGCAGAGAGGATGAAAGACTCGGCGCCCTCGAGGCAGATACCTTGAAGTCTGGGAATTCTCGCTAGACGCGCTAGCAAAAGGATTCGGCAGGTGCAGCCTTGGATTGGTCTTTCCCGGATGCAGGGTTGTGGAAGAAACTGCTCTGGCATGACGGGGCCTATCCCGGTTTTCTGGCTGGCTTGTACTGCCCGTGGCTGGAGTGGGGAAAACATCGTCCACAATCTTGGTTATGACCGCGAGCATCTGTTGCTTACTTATCCCCCCGGCTTTCAAAGCCTCGACTGCCCACAGCAGTCGTTCAATGGGATCGGCGTCCGCCTTCATCTTGTTCCTGCCCCTGGCTTCAGCCTGATCGAGGGCCTGGGTTGGTGCTGATATGTCATGGTTATAATTGGAGGCCATCTCCGGTTGACTAAGCTCGATCACAATCCGCCCCAATAGCGGGGGCTCCTGTGGTACAACACTTTCAGCGTATGGTGCGGCTGGTGGCGAAATTGATATCCCGTAAGCAAGATCTGCCACGGACCTCTGGAGGTCACCTATCATCCCCATCAATTCGAATGTGGTGGGCTCACGAGCCTGGTACAACTGGGGGATCCAAACCGGGTGCGCCGCAGGCGACCTGGGCGGATGCGGTACATCGACATCGGTCCCACTTTGCAGAGTGAGTCCTTGGTCCAACGCGGCTGTCATAACCACGGTCTCTTCTGAATTCTGTGCCATGATAAGTCCACTGCTCTGAATGGTGACTAACGAATCAGATGGCTGCCTTGCCTCAGCAAAGGGAGAACACTGACTGTTCTGAATCAACTCTCTAAACCTTGTAAGGAAGAAAACAAACAGCATTTCAGCCCAAACGGATCAAACACAGGTGTGGCCGAACAACTGTACTCTACCACTGACCACTGTTTCCCCAAAATCACTGTCCCCAAAGACTGAATCTGATACCCACAGATAACTGATTCTCAGAGCACTGACTGATGCCCGCAGGCCTGATGCCCAAACTTGTAAACTGATACATGCATTTCCCTGTAGAGATACAATCTAGGGGCACATAGCAAGTAAAAGAGAGCCAAAACACCCCTATGTTGGGGTAGGGTTTTCCTGTCCTATTTTGTCAGGAGCTAGGGTTTCACTATGTGCACAGCAGTTTCAAACAACCTATCGGGTAAGCAACCTGTCCTAGTTTGGAATAGTCACTATGGATCCGAATATGCACTAGGTCGAATGGTCAAAAAGGGTGCCCCGGTAAAACCGGGGTTTGTGTTCCCATACTGGCAGAGCCCACAACCGGTCAGCCTTATGGTCAAGCCTTGACAAGACAAGCCTCCGGCAAACCGTTCAGGAATAGCAGATGGCAAACACGGTGTCCTAGGTGCACCAATGCACATGTAATGCAAAGAAACACATAAGTGTGAACAAAACAAGATATCATGAGTTCGAGTCAAGTTCTCTAAGTCCCCAGCAGAGTCGCCAGAAACTGTAGACGTCCCCCGAATGCCCCGGGAGGGTGAGTCCCGTTCTGTTCATATTGGGGTTCACTACAGTTCGGACTCAATTTGTCACGGTTCTTAATCTGAACCAAAGAGTCCAAATCCGGCAAATCGTTTTGAGAAAACAGATTTTTAGAAAAGAAGTGCCAAACATGGACTGCTTTGCCAGATACAGAGTCGCCACCTAAATATTTTTTAATGGGGAAATTTAGGAAACCCTGACTCGGTGCCAAAGGCCACGTGTCCGTCATCACCAAAGTTGCCTCAGCTCGGGAACTTGGGTACGATTGGGGAAGGTCACTTCGTGAGCACCCCCGCTCGCCCGATCCGAAGATCGGCCCCTACTAACCATGATATTTCATTTTTGAAAACACATGCGTTCTTATTCCGGTTAATTAGCTAGAATTACTATGTGATGCGCACAGCACAACAAGTATAGACTAGATCGCCTAATTTGGAACAAAGCATTGCATATCCGTTTGTTTGGAAAATGTTTGAAATTTGCTACTCGCAAGTAGGCTAAAACGCGGATTTCAATGAATTATCCCAATTCAAGTAATCCAACCTTCACCCACAGGCATTCAGGCAGTTATATCAACTAAGCATTTAGCCACATGGTAAGCATGCTGTCATGTTAACATTCACACTCATGCGAGATGCTAAAGCATAAATACTTACATCGTACTCCGTGCCAAAACAATGAAATCAGTTAGAAATCAATGCATGATCCTAACTATACAGGAATGCCTAATGCAACACATGCAAAATGCAACTATAGCAGGCTCGGCTATTCTAAACATGGCATGTGAAATGCTACAGCTAACACATATTCAATTTGAAATTGAAATTCAAATGCAGTTAGTATGATGCGCCGAGCCCGGTGCATGCAAAACAGATGAATGAATGCAAACATGCGATCATACTGTATGCTAATTGAAATATGCCCTAATCTAACCATCATAAGCGGTTAAATAAAAGGGAGAAAGAAAGGGGATTGGAAGACATGCACACACGCACGCACCCTTATTACAACAATTGGCCCTCACTCGGAGGGTCCGAAAGAATAATACAGTCCCAAATAAATACAGTCCGAATAAATAATACAAAATCCTAATTAATTAACAAATTAATCTAGGAAAGCAATAAATTGGCATGCAAGCCAGGGACCGCCTCAGCTCTGATCCAGATGATGAAGGATGCATATTCAGGTTGCCTTGCGCGGAAATCCACTGCGATGCCCCAATTAGCCTCTGTTTGCAATTGATCTTGGAATGCGTGCCAAGCTCCGGAAGGCTGCTGATTCTTGATTTGCTGCAACAGAGAGCAACAAAGGGGCATGGCAAAGTATTTTCACACATGTATGCATGACTACTCTTCAGGGAGTGTAGTCCTCGATCCTCGTGCCACCAATCACGCATATCGATGCATGATGGCCGAGGAGTCGAATTGCATGACTCGATGTGAAATGAATGCACATGTAAAGCAATAAAGCCTAGAACTCTATCATGAATCATCAAGAGCTTCGACGACCGAGAATTGAGACGCATCCCATCACTTGAAGTATGGAATACCCCTCGTTTCCCGTGCTCGGATTAACGTTTAACCCGAACAATGCAACACATAAGCATGGCAAACATGCAATATGGACTAAGTATGCAAACATGCAACTAAACCAAACATGCGACAAGCATATGAACATAATGTGAGGCGACAACCTTGGATAATCATGGCAAAATGCAATGTGAACATGCGAGCATGCGAGGCATGTAAAGCTAAGCAAGTATGCAATGACATACTACGTGTAACAAGCATGAGACAACATGGTAAAATGGGCTTACACCAACATGGACAGCTCTCAACTAGGTCCAAATTAGTAGCCATTAGATGAAAAAAGAGACACTCGAAATACGTGCACGCGTGCACGCAAACCGAGGACCGAACCTAAGGCACGAATGCCACTCTACCAAAGCATGGTAAGGCATGGAACATGGTATGCAAACATGCAAATTTCAGCACTCAAACATGATGCTAAACAGCCCCGAAACATGGCAACATGGCACCCGATGCATGAGATGAACCCCGAAATGCAAAACTAGGCACATAGAATGACTTACAGCTATACAAAGCATGCATTATTGGACTATGAGGTCTAAAGACAGAACCAAGACAGTCCCAAAACATGGACTTTTCGGTTTAAAGCAAGGCCAAAAAGTGCTAACAAGATGGACTAAATTAGCATGCGAATTTGACTAGCAAGCATGGTTTACATGGCAAATATATGATGCAAGTGAGAACTCATCAAACCAGCAAAAATCAGTGAATAAACCATGTGAAAATAGGCCCAAATAACCATGGAAATGCAGCCAATGCATACCAAAATGAGGGGCTCCTTTAGAGGGCCATGCAAGGAGTTATTAGGCACATACAAGATAGACAAGTGGCATGACATATACAACTCTGAAAATCAAATATGGTAGTCCTAAAACTCACAAAATTGGCCCCAAAATCAATCAAAAAAGCATGCAAGATGGGGGCCCTTTAGAAGACCAAAATGGCCATCAAGCAAGTCAAGGTGAGAGGGGGTCACCCCTCTCTGATTTGGAGGCTCAAAATAGGGTCTTAGCCACTAAAAATCCACTGGATTTCAGTGGCTAGAAGGCCAAACAAGGCATGCAACAATAGCTTAGGCATAAGGCTCAAAACAAGAGGCAACTAAACATACAAGCTATCATATGACCTCAAAAAAAATGGAACCTTAATCAAACATGGAGAGGGCCTCAAAACAAGACTACTTGCAGTTTACAACATGCTTAAAAAATGAACACAAATAGGGCTAATCTATCATGCAAAAATGGCCCTAAAAGTGAGAATAGAGACAAGGGGCAGTAGCTGACCCCAAACAGCAAGGAGCCCTTCAACAAAGTTGAAGAGGGGCTCAAAATAAGGCATTTCACAGTTTACATCAAACCATGAAAACAAACATAAGTAGGCCTAAACTAGCATGCAAGAAAAGGGCCTAAAAGAGGGGTAAAGAGGCAAGTGGTAGTAACTGACCTCAAAAAGAGGAGAGCCCTTCAATAAAGTTGAAGAAGGGCTCAAAAAAAACCACTTTACAGTTTACATCAAAGCTCAAAACAGTTCACAAATAAGCCTAAAATACTATGCAAAAATAGGCCTAAAAGAAAGCTAAAGAGGCAAGTGATGGAAGGAGGCCTCAAACAGAGAAATACCCTTAATCAAACATGAAAAGGGACTCAAAATATGATTATTTTCAGTTAGGGTCGGAGCCCAAAAATGCCTGCAAGCAAGGCTTAGAAATGAAACAAAGAAAGACTAGTTTAAGGGAAATAGATGCTTACCCTTGAAGAACAAGTCTTTGGCAACCTTTTGGTCCAAAAATCTGAGCTTCTAGCCTCTGAAGATCAGCCTCAAGGTGTTTGAATGAGTGATGGAAGCCTTGTGCTATGAGGTGTAGTGCAAAAATGCAAAGAAAACCAAGCTTCCAAGCTCTAACCCTAAACAATCTAGAGAGAGAGATAGATTTTTGCCTTCCAAAATCTCAGAACCTGGTGTAAGGAAGAAGCCCCTTGCTTATATAGAGCAAAGCAAGGCTAAAGCTTCTTGAACAAGCTTCCAAAGGCTTTGATCCCTCCATACACGTGTATGGAGGGTAGATATGAGGAATCCAGCTGGTACAAAATATCTGCCCGGAAACTAGCTGAGAAAGGGGGGGTGCCGGCCATCAGCAATGGCCGGCAGTGCCACACTGATGGCCGGCAGTGCTCACCAGTGGCCGGCAGGGGCAAAGCCACGGCCGGCAGTGCCATGCCTATGGCCGGCAGTGCACTAGGAGGGCCACTCTGACAGAACCTAGTCAGGGTCCAAAAATGAGGCAGAAAGGATACAGGGTCCGGAAACTCGAACCGATGACGTTCCGCCGCGACAGTCGAATGCTGGGTGAGCAATCGAACCAGTTGTTGGGTGTACCTACAAGCACAACCAAGTCTTGAGGACGGTCAAAAATGGGGTGTCTACAACTCCGATTCCGAGACAATTGCCATGGCAATAGAAAAGAGAAAGAAAGTGGCTGCTTTTGCTACTAACTTGGTTGAAGATACCATCCATGAGGCAGCTGCCAAGGCCGTAGAACAAGAACATTCTAAGGCTATAATTGTCTTCGAGAGGGCTGAGAAAAGACGGCAACAACAACTTCTGAGAGATGAAGCTGCTACTGCTGATACATTACAAAGGGAAACTGCGAGAAGGCAACAAACTGCCAAACATTACTCCCTTCGTAGCTCTCCCATCACTGCCAACATTTCTGAAACAAGTAATTTCTTTCATGCTTCTACTATTTTTCCTTATCAAATTTTGACATTGAAGCTTGACATTACGTTTCTTCCTTTTTGCAGCCACAACTACTGAGGCTATACTTCCAATGAGGACTCCCTCAATTTCAATTGAGGTTGATCGGATGCAAAATGTGAAGGCCATTCAGATAATACTTCCACTTCCTAGGCCCACATTCCATGTACCCCTTTGAGTCCCAGCATTCCTGCAACTCTTTCTTCTGGTCTAACTCCATATCTTCCCTATCTGTCCTTCGACCTGTCTCAATTTACCTTTCATTCAGGCCCTGCTCTTCCTTCTCCTTCTAAGGAAATTCCAACCATTATTTCTTCTTCGAAGGTATCTGATTCCCTGATTGAGGGTGCTGGTGGTTCTCTAACTCATAGTTCATTGCCTTTGCCTACTTCCAGCCCCTCTTCACTTGATTCTTTGGTGGCTAAGACCATAAAGACTGCCAAAGATGCTCCATCCATTTCTCCTATCCCTATGTAGTCCTCTATACCTTCCACCACAACTCTCTCTGCACCCCTCATGTCTACAGATGAGGTAGACATCTTCGAAGCCAGGCTAGCCAGTCTCTTCGATGTACCCTCTACCTCTCCAACAACCAATTTTGAAGCTGAGCCATTAGTTTTGGCCGACTCCTTGCTACAAATTCTTGAAAGCTCTCCTTCCTCCAGCAGCAAGCCTTCTGCACCTCTGATGGGCTTAGACACCTGCCTGGAACTGTTAATCTCCTTTTCGAGGCTCCCCTTCGAGGCTTTGCAAAGGCCTATAATAAGAGATGGGTTCCTCTAGTGTTGCAAAGTTGCTGAACAGTCACGCATGGATGTCTCAAGTCACTTATCCCAGGCAGCAGCTACTATCGAATTCCACATCAACATCTGCCATGCTGCCAAAGCTGCGGAGGAAAAATTGGCTAGAGACCAGAGTTTTGTTTCCCAAGTACATACTGAAGTCTCAGAGCTCAAGGAACAACACTCATCTGCCTCTCACTTTCGAGTTCAGCTGCTGGAGAAGAAAGCTCAACTTGAAGAGGAGCTATCTGCAGTGAATCAGGCCTTAGTCGGAACTGATACCAAACTGCAAATCACCAACCAAGGACTGGCCGATCGAAAAGAAGAAATGGCTACAGCTATTCAGTTGTTTTCATCACTTAGCAATAGGAAATCTATTGTAAAAGAACAATCAAGACATTGTAATGATTTTTGGGCCAATTTGTGGCAAAATGTACTTAACTCTTTATGAAAATCAAATCCTTGTCTATCATCTGAGTAGTCTTGTGTTCTTTTGCTTGACATTTATTCTACTCCTTGTGTTTCCCAAATAGTTGGAAAATAAGGCTTCAAATATCTGCCATTGATCTTTTTGGGATGTATGTATCCATTCAAATTTCTCAAATGGTATGCCCCAAAAGGCAGAACTCTATGAATTTGATATGGTCCTTCCCAGTTAGGTGACCATTTACCAAACTTATGGCTTTTAATTCCTATCAGGAGTATTGTCTTCCATACCAAATCACCTTCATCAAAGCCAATGTATTTGACCTTCTTATTGTAATTTTTGGCTGCTTTCTTCTTTTGCAAGAGAATGTTGTTTAATGCCAGAATTCTGGCTTCATCTATGCCTTCTAATTCCAAGCACATACTCTGATGGTATTGCTCAGGATTTAGCTGGTCTTGGCATCTTACCCTCAAAGATTTAACATTAATTTCCACAGGTAACACTGCATCATGCCCATACACTAAGGCATAAGGAGTACAGAACACAACACATCCAACAATAAGTTATGCCAATCCCTGGGATTGTCCTCCACAACCTTTTGTATTCCTTTTTTCAAGGATTTATTGGATGATTCAGCTTGACCATTGGCTTGTGCATAATATGGAGTGGAATTAACGAGACTAATTCCAAATTCTGCCACAAAGGACTTCACCATCTTCCCATCGAACACAGTCCCATTATCCATAGTTATAGTTTGTGGGATGCTAAATCTATGGATTAGATCCTTAATAAATCCAATAACCTCAGTCTGGTCTACAGCCTTGTATGGCTTAGCTTCGACCCACTTAGTGAAGTAATTAGTGGCCACTAGAATGGCCAGGGTTTCACTACTGCATGTAGGTCAGTTATGGGCACATGCCTTATTGTGCCATGCTTTTGGCATGCCTGACAACCCTTTGCATACTCTATGCAGTCTTTAAGGATAGTTGGCCAATAGTAGGAATGCCTTCGAAGCAACCATCTCATCTTCACACCAGGCTGATGAGCACCACAGATGCCTTCATGAACCTCAGCCATAGCTGTTAATACTTCTTTTGGGCCTAAACATTCCAACAATAAGCCATCTCCCCCCCCCCCTTTTGTAGAGAGCATTGCCATATATCATGTATTGCATAGACTGCAATTTAATTTTCCTCCTGGCCTTCGAAGATGGACCAGCCAAGTACTGCATTATTGGATGCCTCCAATCTTGTTCTTGCAAGTCATTATGATTGACTTCCAAGACCACATTCCTTTTATTCAAAGGTGATATCAATTTCTGATATGTTGTTTGGCTTATGTTCCTTTGGGCATCATCCCTTCTCTTGAAGTTCAAAACTTTCTGAGCCACATCATTAGCTCTATTATTCAAGAATCTTGGAACATAAGTTACATTTGCTATTTGAAATTGAGAAAGCAAATGTAATGCAACAACATAGTATGGTAAAATGCTTATGCTTTGACACTTGAAAATCCCTTTCACTTGGTTAACCACCAATTGAAATTCTCCAAATATGTCAACTGCATGAACTTGTAATCCAATAAGAATTTCTAGTCCCACTATTAAGGTTTCATATTCAGCTTGGTTATTGGAACATGTAACTTCATCCACTCTGAAACCATGTGTGGTCTCTACCCCTTGTGGAGACCTAATCACAATACCAATTCCAGTTAAGCCATTGGCTTTCAACCCATCGAACCACATCTGCCATGGCTCAACACTAGCCATACCAAGTTCCATTATCTCTTGGCTCTCTGTTTGAGATGGATGGTCCGCTAGAAAATTGGCTAAAACTTGCCCTTTTATTGCCCTTTTAGGGACATATTTTAGATGAAATTCTGATAAGGTTAGTATCCACTTGCCAATTCTTCCCCTCAACATAGGTCTAGATAACATGTACTTAACCAAATCTGTGGTTGCAATTACCAAGACAGTTGTAGGTAAAAGATAGTATCTTAATTTCATTGCAGCAAAATACAAAGCAAGACACAGCTTTTCAACAGCTGAATATTTACATTCACAAGAATTTAAAAACCTACTAAGTTAATAAACAGCTTCCTCCTTGCCTTCTTCATTATCTTGGGCCAAGAAAGCTCCCAATGAATCTTCTGCTGCAGCTATGTATAACTTCAAGGGCTTGTCACCCTTTGGTGGCATCAGCACTGGAGGATTGGCCAAGTAGGCTTTGATATCTTCGAAAGCAATTTGATGCTCTGCTGACCACACAAATTCCTCTTCATCTTTCAGCCTTAATAAGGAAGAAAAAACTTTAGTTTTCCCTGCAGTGTTAGAAATGAATCTTCGAAGAAAATTAACCTGCCAAAGGAACTTTTGTAATTCTTTCTTACTTGATGGAGGTCTGGCTTCAATGATGGCTTTGGCTTTATTCTGGTCAATCTGTATTCCTTTCTTGTGTACCACATAGCCCAAGAAGTTTCCAGATGATACGCCAAAAGCACACTTAAGAGGATTGAGCTTCAATTTGAACTTTCTCATTCTTTCAAAGGCTGCTTCTAAGTGAAATAGATGCTCCTCCATTGATTGGGATTTAACTACAATGTCATCAATATAACACTCTAAATACCCTCCAATGAGGTCATGAAAGATAGTGTTCATAGCCCTCTGATATGTAGCTCCAGCATTCTTCAGGCCAAATGGCATTTTAACCCATTCGAAGGTGCCAATATTTCCAGGACATCTGAATGCTGTCTTGTGGACATCCTCTTCTGCAATGCAGATCTGGTTATAACCAGAATGCCCATCCATCATTGATAAAACTTGATGCCCTGCTGAACTGTGTAACAACCCTCACTTTGACTTACTCATGCTTGTATACATTCATGTATGATCTTGTCTTGTTATGTAGTAATTACAAATCTTGTCTTGTCTCATTTTGCTTGACTGTTGCTTGCATGGTTTTGTTCCTTGTTTGGTGTGTAGCCGAGGTCATCTTAGCCTAGTTCGCCTTTGAGCCTTTGTGCCTAGAACTAACTTGGAACCACTTAGGTTGACCTCCATCTCCACCCTGGCATATTGGCTGAGATGTCATTATCTAGGCCGAGGTGTGCATCACCATGGCCAAGATGTGTATCATCTAGGCCGAGATGTTTACCCTTGCACTAAGTGATTTTGTTCCTGGATTGGTATGACCTAGACCGAGGTGTGGCACATCTAGGCCAAGGTGTGCCACAGCTTAGTAAAGAGTTGTCCTTCCAAGTCGATGTCTTTTCACCCCACTTGCCGAAGCTTTGTCCTTAGCCGAGATCACCACTGCCGGAGTGCTCTTGCCGTCTAGCTTGTTGAACACACTTTGTCATAGTCTTGTCTTGTTAATCAGTCACCTTTTTGAGGTCACCCAATACGGTAGCACCACATGTCCGAGCTGAGGGTTAAGTCAGCCGACAGACCTAGAAACATATCATTTTGTATCAAATCTTGCCTTGTAGAGAGAGAGAAGCTCTAGGAGGAAGTTCTTGAGAGAGGAGTAGACTTCCAAGCTTGATCTTTGGTGCTTGAGCCGTTAGATTCGTGATTTGAGGTTAGAATCTTAACCTACTCTTGTTGCTCTTATTGATCATCTAGCTGCATTGCACGATCGAATTTGTTCTGCATGCCATGCATTGATTTAAAGTTGGTTTTAGAAAGAGAAAGTAGTGTTCATGTGTTCTTGATAAAAAGTCTTGTTTTGATCCGAAAGTTTGTAACAAGAACCATGTTTTTGTGTTTGTTTTCATATGATCTTCTTGTATGGGTACCCAGGTCCATGTTTTCGAACTCATAGCGTGAAATCTCAGATTTTGGAATAACGAGTTGTGATCTAAGCATGCATATTCTTGATGTTCTTCATGTTCATGTTCCTCATGTTCTTCGAAGGGAAACCCAGATTTTTCCCGACTTTGCTTTTGAATGTGGCCATCGGAACCACACCTCGGCGAGAAGGTGTGGGACCTCGGCCAAGACTTGGTAGGTACCCAGTGTGTTTTCCCGAGATGAAAAACAG
Organism: Camellia japonica; assembly: GCA_030407325.1. Classification (NCBI taxonomy): domain Eukaryota; kingdom Viridiplantae; phylum Streptophyta; class Magnoliopsida; order Ericales; family Theaceae; genus Camellia; species Camellia japonica. The sequence continues at coordinate 19,109,272 of JAPPVO010000014.1, forward strand.
TGTCTTAATCCCAGCATGTTTTGCTTTGTCTTGACTTGGTTTTTTGGAAAAGAATGCCGGGATCATTGCATTCATGTACAGTTTGTTTTGAAGATGCATTTCATATCCATCTTTGAGCATCTCTTCTTGTCTACTTGAAGCGCCTTCAGTATTATTTGCCATGTGATTGTAGGTTTCGACCTTTGCCTCGAGCCTACACCCGAAGAGCTACGTGAGTGGTATTTTTAATAAAGCTATGTTATAATGTTTTGATAAATCTTGTTTTGTTTCGTTTTGATAAAAGTATTTGTCAAGCATGAATGATTATCCCTATTTTGATATATCAAGTATAAGCTTTGTTTTGATGACATCTTTGAGAAGTCCCTTGTGCTGGAGGACTCTAAACTTTCGCAGTACAAGTCCCTTGTGCTGGAGGACTCTAAACTTTCGCAGTACAAGTCCCTTGTGCTAGAGGACTCTAAACCTTTGTAGCACTCTTGTTCGAGATATCTCCCTTGCCACCGACTGCCTTGTGCGGGTGGGTTGACTAATCGATTACGGATCGTTCAGTCCTTTGTCTTGCCACTGATGGTTTACCGCGTGGGTTTGTTTGTTCGGAATGCTATCGTTTTATATTTGGTTGATGCTTGTAAGCATCCCTTGAAGCTTGAAAGACTTGATAGATGAATATAGTTCATCCCTTGATTTAAAGTTTTGACATGTTTTGTTTTGATAGGACTTCGGCTATTATTCATGCAAAACCTTTATTACTTGTACCATTCACTGAGTATCCAAGCTCACCCCCTCTATATATATATGTAGGTGATGAGCAGGACGGCGGTGACGCCTAGATGTGTTTTTGCAAGCTTGTTTTGGAGTCATGTTATGTCGGCTTGACTTGTTCTATGTCGGCCATGTTGTATTTACGTCGGCATCTTGAAGATTATGCTTCTTGGCTTGTATTCATTGTATTTGTACATGTCGGCTTGAGAAGCCTTTTGATCAAGATGTAACATGTATTTTGTTTATCAACGGTTGATTATAAAACCATATCATGTATGCCATTTCATTTGATCTATGCACAGCTCTTATGGACCACTTGTACTTTAAGTTTTGCTTCCGCACTTGTAAGCCCCCTATGTATACTCTGTTTGTGTGTGAATCTTGGAAAGAGGCCTTTGGTAATCTCGGATTACTGGCCATCATGGCAGCATCCTACTAGGGGCGGGTTGGGGTCGTGACAAACTGTCTACCAACAGATCCACTATAGGCATGGGGTACTCATCTTTTGGAGTTGCTAAATTCAAGTTTCTGAAATCAATGCATACCCTCATTTTACCATTCTTCTTAACCACAGGCACAATATTAGATAGCCATTCCACATACCTGGCTATCCTAATAAAGCCTGCTTTGAGTTGTCTAGGAATCTCTTCCTTGACTTTCTGAATTACTTCTGGACTCATTCTTCTTGGTTTTTGCTTGTATGGCTTGAAGTTAAGTTTCATAGGGAGCCTATGTTTCACTAATGACCTATCCAATCCTGGTAGTTCATTATAAGACTATGCAAAGCAATCTTTATATCTTTTTAGAACAACCAACAGCTGGTCCCTGTCCAGAACATTCAGACAAGCACTTATGTAGGTGGGCTGCTGTATAGAACCTTCCCCTAAATTTACTTCTTCTAAGGGGTCTTGTGTCTGAGAACTTACCGAAGCTTCTTCTTTGATTTCTTCTATCTTCGAAGCACTCTCCCTGCTTTGTTCTGCTCCCAGGTTCTTTAATCCAACATCTTTGCCCTCCTCCTCATAGACAAAGTCTGTCCACAAGGCTTCCTCTTCCTGTATCTCCTAGACTTTTGTTTCAATGTCCAATGCACAGTATTTATCAAGGGCCAAAACTTTGGCCTGTTGCTGCTTCTGCTTGCAGCCAATATCATGGCTTCTCTCTCTTGCTCCTATACTTTCTGGACTATTGATTTTATATCCAATGTTGAGAATTTAATTAGAGCCAAAGACTTGGCTTCTTGTGTCTCATTTCTTTGCCTACAACCAGGCATCATTGTCATCCTTAACGACAACCTCCTCATCAGCACTCTCCTAGACTAAGTGCTTCAGGTGTGTCACTTCCTCATCAGTCGTCACTTCGGCTGAGCCATTAGGTTTCCTTAGTATACTGAGTGGTGTCACTCCCTCAATATACAGTTTGGCCTCTACGAAGTCTGCGTAAGCTATGAAAGGTTGAGGATCTACATCAATTTCCTCTGTCTCCCCATTGCCTAGGGCCATCATAATTTTCTGATGCAAAGAGGAAGGCACACATTTGTTAGTGTGAATCCAATCTCTCCCAAGTAAAGCATTGTATTTAGCATTACTGTCGATTACGAAGAATGCTATCATGCAATTCCTGGTTCTCACACTCAGGTTGATGGGTAGAATTCCCTGAGCCATCTGTTTGTCTCCGGCAAAGCCAGCGATGGTTGTGCTGGTTGGGATTAACCTAGGATTCTTTTTCCCTAGTTTCTTCAAAGAAGATTTCGGTAGTAAATTCACTGCTGCCCCATTGTCTATCAGGACTCGGTTCAGTTGTATCCCATCGAAGAAAGCCTTGATGTACAAAGGCTTGACATGTTGTGTCATAGAATTCGAGGGATACTCAAAAGGATACGAGAGGTTAATGCTCACCTCTTTTTCACTCTCATATTCAGTTTCCATTGGGGTAGCCATTCCAGAATCATCTTGTACAATACTTACTTGTGAGTCTTCACTAGAGACAGGAATAGGATCAATGTCTTGGTCATTTTGGTCCTCATCTCCAGCCTGGAACTCATGAGGCAGTGTGTGTACCATATTGACTGATACTGGAGGAAATGAGCCAAATTGGATGGCTGGCTGTACCTGTTTCCCCCCTTGGCCACCTTGTTCAGTTACTTTAGCAGCATCCTCCATGCTGCACTCTAGCACTTCATTGCTAACTGATTCCTTCGAAGGATCTTTCTCAACTGGTTTTTCAACCAAAAATGTTTGCTCAGCCATGAAGGCTTCGAACATTTCTTCCTCTACCATTTCTTTCTTTTGGCTTATGCCAATTTCTTCTTCTGTCTCGCTATCACTATCCATCAGAGCTTTCTCCAATCCTGCCAAGCTAGATTCTTCTCTGGCTTTTAGTTCAGAATGAACCTTAGCCAACTGTTCCCTGCTGCAACCCACCTTGCTTTGTCGAGTTGTCTTTGGAGTGTGGTCTGACTTTGGAGTCTTCTTTCTTTCTGTCTGGACCAATGAAGAGCTCTCTCCATTTTCTTTCACATCGTTCTGGTACTGAGTGTACCTATGCTGAATCTTTCTCCTTTGTGATCTCAAAATGACTGGGACCATATCTGGTTCTTTCGTCTTTGGGTGCTTAAGCAATACCCAATTGTTCGGAGCCACCAAAGGAGGTTTAACCATCCTTCCTTGATTTCCAACATCTCTCTGAGTGGGCACTTCCCTAGGTTTGTTCTGCATCACAAACCAATCTAGAACTCCAGGTACCCACGAACTTACTGACTCAGATGTTGAACTGCTTCTTTCTACCTTCACAGCCATCTTCGAAGCTGGCTGTGAAGGCACTTGCTTGGTCCTGACCTCATGTTTCGAGCCTGATTCAGGCCTTCGATGAAGGTGATCACTTTCTGTCCTACGTGAGGTTGGTCTAGGAGGCCAATCTCTGGCTTTGATCCCATAACCTGAACTCTTCTCCAGTCTTCTTTCAGAATGACTGCTCTCCATTCTGTATAGTTGGGTGCCTAGACTCATACAAGGGCCTCTTGCCTTTAGCATGCATTCTATCGATTGCTGGTTCAACTACCAATGGCTGCTGCCTAACACTAGCCGGATACGGCCTTTTGTTGTAAGCATTAGTTGGTTTAGGGCGTCTCTGAACATCCCTGTAGTATTACTTCCCATCAATTGGAAGCCCCTTCAACCATTTATAACTCAGTCTGCACCTGAGACACATCCTTTGCATTACTGCTACCTCTAAAGAATCATCATCCAGTGATTCTTCATCAGAGTGTTCCCTCTGGTGTGAGAAACCTTGTCCAATAACTGGCAGATTTCTGGTGTCTTTTTTGATGGTTGGCTGGTTAGCAACATGCATCTGCACATTGACTTCTTCCAATTCTGTCAAGGACAAGTTCTGGAAGTCTGACGTAATGACATTGGTTGCCACCTCTCCAACTTCTGGAAATGGATTACTGTCGATCCCCATGGCCTTTTCTGTTTTGGCTGGGAACTTCAAACTTCCTTTCCGAATTTGTTCTTGGATCCTGTCTCGAAAAACAATGCTGTTTTTAGTCGAGTGAAACCAAGAGTTATGCCATTTACAATATACTTTTCCCTTAAGTTCATCTGGAGATGGCAATTTTACTCCTTTAGGTAACTTAAGGAAGTTGGCCGCAAGCAAATGATCAAAAATGTCATCTGCCTTTGTTAAATCGAAAGAGTACTTTCTGTGAAAGTCTTTCTTTTTAAACTGCTGGTCAATTGTTGTATCCTTATGAATTAATGCCTCACAGATCACAGGTTCTTTGCCCACAATCTCTGCTGCATCGATCTCATAATTAGGATCTCTATAATATGTCTTGTACGATGCATTATTTCGATCTTGTTCCTCCTCTAGTAATGCTTCATACCTAGACACCTTATAGGTTAGTTCTACCAAATCTCTGAATTCAGTTGAGTCAAACTTCTTTCGAAGCCTGAACTCTAAACCATTTTGAGCTAATCTTACGAATTCTGGCTCTGGCAGATGACTCTACATTTATTTCGAGCCCTTTTAAATCTAGCAATAAATTGAGTAGCCTTTTCTTCAGGCCTTTGACTCAATCTAGCCAAGTCTGCCATGGAAACCTCTGGCTCCGATTGGAAGAATTGGGCATGAAATGCTTCTTCCATTTGTTGCCAATTTTGAATGGAGCCAGGTGTAAGGTTGATGTACCATACAAATGCTCCCCCAGTTAGAGAATTTGGGAATAATCTTAGTTTCATATAGTCATGATTAGTAAATTCACCGCATTGAGCAGCAAACCTAGCAATATGCTCTATTGTTGATTGGTTTTCACTCCCATAGAAAAGGATAAAATCTGGTATCTGAACCCCCTTGGGTATTCATGTACCCTATCTACCCATTCTGGGTATGGTTTTCTGTATACAGGAGTCTGGACCCCCCGAGCCATCGGTCCACACATCTCCTTAACGATATCAGCAATTTGGTCCCTAGGGACCATATTTTGTGCCTGCTGAACCACTACTGGAGGGACAAACACAGGATTTGGTGGACAAACTTTTGCTTGTGGTCCTCTTGGTCCATAAGGTGGTACATTTGGGACTGGTTGCCCCTGTGGTGCAGGTTGCTGTTGTGGGTGTGGGTAACCCCTTTGAGCCTGTCCTGCGAAAGGACCTACGAAAGGTGCTGGAATAGGTGTTGTGTCCCTTCCATTTGCAGGCCAACTTTCAACCCCCGTATAAGGATTATGAACCCCCTTGTACAATAATGGGATTGTGAATGTTTACGATACAGGATTCGAACATGGGATTTGTGACCATTCTTATGTCAGTTGTTTCTGTATTGGGCCAGATCCACCAATTTGTATGGCTTCATTGTTAAGTACTGAGGCATTTTGACCTGCTATAGGCCTCGAAATGGGTTCATACCAAGACTGAGGCGATGGTCTTTCATAGTTCTGACTACTAGTCTGACCATTAGAATGTCCATTAACTTGCATAGGCTGTTTATCTGTAGCCAATCTTTGTTGAGGGACATTCAAAACTTCCTCTCTGTGTCTTGTGTTTGTTGGTTGGTGGTTATTCATTCGATCCAAAAAGGATGTTGCCCACCTTTCCATTGTGTTCATTAATTGCTGTCCCATGGCATCTACTAGGCCATCCCATGGATTTATTGGATGAGTAGATGGAACAGTGGATGGTCCAATTCCTTGGTTTCGTCCAATACTATGAACATGTGGTTCTTGTCTTGAAGTACTGGTCTGTTCGACCATAGGTTCTGATAATATGGGAGTTTCCACAGGATGTGTTACCACATTATCCTCTGGATTAGGTATTTCTACCTCTCCTTCTACGCCTTCTTCCAAGCGTTCATTTTCTCCTTGTCTTCTTCGTCTAGCCATTTCAGTGAGTCCCACTGGGCGTGCCAAAAATATATGTTGGCTTTTTGGCTTTCGAAGGGTATTTTTGTAAATGCGAGCGTGCCAGCAAGGATCAATCAGTCCTTACAGAAATGTTAATTGCCAACCAATTATCAAACGATTGTGTTTTAGTTCTTTCAGCCTCAATGAAGAGGACTTTTACTGGTGGCTTGACTTAGGAAAAATTAAACAAAATAAGAGTTAAATGAAGAGCAATTGAAGTATTTCATTAGAATGAAAACTTACAATGATCCGAACTCAGCCTCGTAGAGGTTTACAGTGATAATCTACTTGAAACTACTCCTATGAATGAAGTGCAGTGCAGGAATTTCAAGTGCAGGAATGTAAAGAGCAGGAATTTAAAGAACAAGAAATGTAAAACTGGAAAAGAAAATATGTAAAGTAAGACTGGTTTGTATGATCTGAGTCTGAGGGGTTTTTCTGGGGTCTTCCCCGCTATTTATACTTCTCAAGGATGACCATCGAACTGCACTTCAAACCGTCGAACTGCTCCTCCATGATCGTTGATCATGCTGCCTTATAAGTAGTTCCACTACGCCATCACTTGCAGTTAGGCTTCCCTCCTATATTTGAATTTGAATCTGAGTAACCGTTGAAGCCACGTTACCTTGCACCTCTTTATTGATCCAATGCTACTTAGATCACGTGAGAACCAATACTAACTGCCACGTGTACGATCAGGATCGAAGACTTGAATAATCTTTCTATATTACCCTTATTCTGCCACGTGTTGAATTGTAACTGGCTTGTACAAAATATGAAGCTAACAGATTCAACTTTCTTTTTTACTTAATTTCCATATTGACCGTTAAGATATAGTGGTTTCTTGAATGGATTTTTATTGTTAATTTTATGTAACTTCGGTTTTTATTTTTATTGAACATTAATTTTTATTCAATTTCCTTTTCCATTCAAGTTCCATTTTTATTTAATTTCCAAATAGATCGTTAAGGTATAATCGTTTCTTGAATGAACTTCCATTTTAATTTTATGCAACTTCAATTTTTATTTTTATTCAACTTCCATTTTTATTCAATTTCCTTTTCTATTCAATTTCCTTTTTTATTTAATTTCCAAAAAGATCATTAAGGTATAGTGGTTTCTTGAATGAACTTCTATTTTCAATTTTGATGCAACTTCCATTTTTATTTTTATTCAACTTCCATTTTTATTCAATTTCCTTTTCTATTCAACTTCCTTTTTTATTTAATTTCCGAATAGATTCTTAAGGTATAGTGATTTCTTGAATGACTTCAATTGTTAATTTTATGCAACTTCCATTTTTATTTTTATTCAACTTCCATTTCTATTCAACTTCCTTTTTTTTTATATTTAATTTCCAAATAGATCGTTAAGGTATAGTGGTTTCTTGAATGAACTTCCATTTTTATTTTTATTCAACTTCCATTTGTATTCAATTTCCTTTTCTATTCAACTTCATTTTTTACTCAATTTCCATACAGATCGTTAAGGTATAATGGTTTCTACAATGAACTTTTATTGCTAATTTTGTGCAACTTCCATTTTTATTTTTATTGAACATCATTTTTTATTCAATTTCCTTTTCCATTCAACTTCCATTTTTATTTAATTTCTAAATAGATCGTTAAGGTGTAGCCGTTTCTTGAATGAACTTCCATTTTAATTTTATGCAACTTCAATTTTTATTTTTCTTTAACTTCCTTTTCTATTCGACTTCCTTTTTTATTTAATTTCCAAATAGATCGTTAACCTATAGTCGTTTCTTGAATGCACTTCCATATTAATTTTATGCTACTTCAATTTTTAATTTTATTCAACTTCCATTTGTATTGAATTTCCTTTTCTATTCAACTTCTTTTTTTTATTTAGATAGAGTAGATCTATGGTATAGTGGTTTCTTCAATGAACTTTTATTGTTAATTTTATGCAACTTCTATTTTTATTTTTATTAAACATCAATTTTTATTCAATGTCCTTTTCCATTCAACTTCCATTTTTATTTAATCTCGAAATAGATCGTTAAGATATAGTGTTTTCTTGAATGAACTTCCATTTTTATATTTATGCAACTTCTTTTATTATTTTTATTCAACTTCAATTTTTATTCAATATCCTTTTCTATTCAACTTCCTTTTTTATTTAATTTCCCAATTGATCGTTAAGGTATAGTGGTTTCTTGAAAGAAACTTCCATTTTTAATTTTAATGCAACTTCCATTTTTTATTTTTATTCAACTTCCATTTGTATTCAATTTCCTTTTCTATTCAACTTCCTTTTTTATTTAATTTCCAGATAGATCGTTATGGTATAGTGGTTTTTTCAATGAACTTTTATTGTTAATTTTATGCAACTTCTATTTTTATTTTTATTGAACATCAATTTTTATTCAATGTCCTTTTCCATTCAACTTCCATTTTTATTTAATTTCGAAATAGATCGTTAAGGTATAGTGTTTTCTTGAATGAACTTCCATTTTTATATTTATGCAACTTCCTTTATTATTTTTATTCAACTTCAATTTTTATTCAATATCCTTTTCTATTCAACTTCCTTTTTTATTTAATTTCCCAATTGATCGTTAAGGTATAGTGGTTTCTTGAATGAACTTCCATTTTCAATTTTGATGCAACTTCCATTTTTTATTTTTATTCAACTTCCATTTGTATTCAATTTCCTTTTCTATTCAACTTCTTTTTTTACTTAATTTCCAGATAGATCGTTATGGTATAGTAGTTTTCTGAATGAACTTTTATTGTTAATTTTATGCAATTTTTATTTTTATTTTTATTAAACATTAATTTTTATTCAATTTCCTTTTCCATTCAACTTCTATTTTTATTTAATTTCCAAATAGATAATTAAGGTATAGTCGTTTCTTGAATGAACTTCCATTTTTATTTTATGCAACTTCCATTTTTATTTTTATTCAACTTCCATTTTTATTCAATTTCCTTTTCTATTCAACTTCTTTTTTTATTTAATTTCCAAATAGATCGTTAAGGTATAGTGGTTTCTTCAATGAACTTCTATTTTCAATTTTGATGCAACTTCCATTTTTATTTTTATTCAACTTCCATTTTTATTCAATTTCCTTTTCTATTCAACTTCCTTTTTTATTTAATTTCCAAATAGATCGTTAAGGTATAGTGGTTTCTTGAATGAAGTTCTATTTTCAATTTTGATGCAACTTCCATTTTTATTTTTATTCAACCTTCATTTTTATTCAATTTCCTTTTCTATTCAACTTCCTTTTTTATTTAATTTCCAAATAGATCCTTAAGGTATAGTGGTTTCTTGAATGACTTCCATTGTTAATTTTATGGAACTCTATTTTTATTTTTATTTAACTTCCATTTTAATTCAATTTCCTTTTCTATTCAACTTCCTTTTCTAATTTAATTTTCAAATAGATCGTTAAGGTATAATGGTTTCTTGAATGAACTTCCATTTTTATTTTTATTCAACTTCCATTTGTATTCAATTTCTTTTTCTATTCAACTTCCTTTTTTATTCAATTTCCAGACCGATCGTTAAGGTATAGTGAATTATTCAATGAACTTTTATTGCTAATTTTGTGCAACTTCCATTTTTATTTTTATTGAACATCAATTTTTATTCAATTTCCTTTTCCATTCAACTTCCATTTTTATTTAATTTCCAAATAGATCGTTAAGGTATAGCTGTTTCTCGAATGAACTTCCATTTTAATTTTACGCAACTTCCACTTTTATTTTTCTTCAACTTCCATTTTTATTCAATTTCCTTTTCTATTCAACTTCCTTTTTTATTTAATTTCCAAATAGATCGTTAAGCTATAGTCGTTTTCTTGAATGCACTTCCATATTAATTTTATGCAACTTCAATTTTTATTTTTATTCAACTTCCATTTGTATTGAATTTCCTTTTCTATTCAACTTCTTTTTTTATTTAATTTCCAGATAGATCGTTAAGGTATATTGGTTTCTTGAATGAACTTTCATTTTTATAATTATGCAACTTCCTTTTTTATTTTTATTCAACTTCCTTTTTTATTTTTATTCAACTTCCTTTTTTATTTAATTTCCCAATTGATCGTTAAGGTATAGTAGTTTCTTGAATGAACTTTCATTTTCAATTTTGATGCAACTTCCATTTTTTATTTTTATTCAACTTCCATTTGTATTCAATTTCCTTTTCTATTCAACTTCCTTTTTTACTTAATTTCCAAATAAATCGTTATGGTATAGTGGTTTCTTGAAAGAACTTTTATTGTTAATTTTATGCAATTTCCATTTTTATTTTTATTGAACATTAATTTTTCTTCAATTTCCTTTTCCATTCAACTTCAATTTTTATTTAATTTCCAAATAGATCGTTAAGGTATAGTCGTTTCTTGAATGAACTACCATTTTAATTCTAAGCAAATTCCATTTTTATTTTTATTCAACTTCCATTTTTATTCAATTTCCTTTTCTATTCAACTTCCTTTTTCATTTAGTTTCCAAATAGATCGTTGAGGTATAGTGGTTTTTTGAATGAACTTCCATTTTTATTTTTATTCAACTTCCATTTTTATTCAAGTTCCTTTTCTATTCAACTTCCTTTTTTATTTAATTTCCAGATAGATCGTTAAGGTGCAGTGGTCTCTTCAATGAACTTTTATTGCTAATTTTGTGCAACTTCCATTTTTATTTTTATTGAAAATCAATTTTTATTCAATTTCCTTCTCCATTCAACTTCCATTTTTATTTAATTTCCAAATAGAACGTTAGGGTATAGTCGTTTCTTGAATGAACTTCAATTTTAATTTTCTGCAACTTCTATTTTTATTTTTAATCATGTCACGCCCCACTTTTTATTACTCGAAGTCATTACCAAGTTCATTAACTTAATTCAATTTCAGAGATAACGTGCGGAAATAAACTCAAATGTTCAACTAGAAAGAATGAACAACAGCTCTCTCTTTTGAATGTCAATTAAATACAACATGAGCATTCTAAATAAATTGCCCTCAGGCTTACAACAATAAATAATCAAATGAAGGGTGCAACCCTTTTTCATATATGGCATTCCGCCTACAACAAGAGGCCCCGTGGCCAACAAATAAGAAGATCCAAATCTTGTAGCACATCCTGCTAAACACCTGAAAAAGATTCAATAACGTGGGATGAACATATAGTCCAGTAGGGGTCTCAACATGATCCTCAACAATAACAACTTACAGATAGCTATGATCATGAATGCTCATTCTCATACTAGAATAGTAATGTGACAGTTTATACAATATATATATATATATATATATATGTATGAACTTTCCCGAAAACAGCCATTTCATTCGACGCTAAACGATTCATCTTTCCTTTCCTTTCCTTTCATTAACCCCCCCATTCCTACTCTTTCATACTCAAACAATTACTTAGGAAATAAATTCACTAAGACCACTACTCTCTTCCATTTCCCCAAACATACAACAGACGTATCTTTTTAAAAAAGACATATTTTTAAAATATACGATTCCCTTCACTTCCCAAAAGACAAAGATGACATTTTGGTTCCTTTCCGAGACAACCATATCTATACATGCAACCCTAAATAAGAAGGGAGATAACAAATCATCAACATGTACAAAACCAACAATTGAAGCAACTCAGCCTTCCAAAACTGTAACCAACCAAGTCCATGATATTTTCAGATACAGTGAAACAACAACAACAACAAACTTTGCTCTACTAGCTATGCGCGTAGTAAGCCAAAGATACCCCTTTCACAACAACAACAAACTTTGCTCTACTAGCTATGCGCGTAGTAAGCCAAAGATACCCCTTTCACAACAACTTGCCAGTTTACCAGGCGCTAGCTGGATGGGTGTGGTGCCATATATTTTAGCGCAGTCAGTTCTCCAGGCGCTAGCTGGAAGGTCACGGTACCTGATTTTAAGCACGGGGTATAACTCCAACAACCACAGCAATAGGGCATAACCAACATGTATAACACATATACATACACAACAAGATACGAACAATGTGTTAAAATGTATGAACACATAACTATCTCCTCCCGAACAAATATACATATATAATGTATCTCGACACTTCATCACATACAATGTTCAATCAACAATAGTATAATGTAGACACGACAATTCAACACAACCGTGTCATCCTCCGCCGATGACCAAGGACCAAACCTCTGGATGTATGTATATTGTACATCTATTAACAAACTCAATTATCATAAGATCACAAACTTGTCAACAATACTAACATGGTAGTATAAGATATAACAACCCAATTTTCATAAAACAAATTCCACTCCTTTTATTTTCACAAAACCAACTCCATCCCTTTTGTTTTCGCAAAACCAATTTCAAAGACAATAAAGCCATAGCCCATTTTAACTCACTACATTCATTTCAAGCCATTCCAAAATTAATTATGCAAATTAAGCCATAACCCTTAAGTTAGAGTTTTCCTCCCTCTTTCTCAATGTTGATCAAAAGACTCAATTATCAACAACAAATAACAATGGCCTCATTTAAGACCCAAAATATATAAGTATTTGCCCAAAGACCAAAACCCCTCTATTAATTTATTTAGTCAAATAAAATTAGGGTTTCCTCTCCCTTCAACAACAACATGCTAATCAACACCCCAATTAGCCCAAACCACAACTAACAATAATAAACCCAAATCCAACAACCAACCCAAGGTTCAACTTCATGATTTTCAACAAATCCAACATGATATAATTTTTATGCAATACAAAAGAACTACCACATGTCTATCTATTCCCGAAGTATTGAAAAGAAACAAGGAAATCCCTACCTCAAATGTAGAACCCAAGGAGAAGAAGAGCAAAACTCGGAGGTGCTCCAAATCCCAAATTTCTCGGATCAAAACGATGCCCTCGACGATCAACGCACTTTTTGTAAAGGCCAAAGGTGAGGAACTAACTCCTACTAGATCAATCCCTAGAGAGAAGGGAAGGGTTTAGAGAGAGAAGCTCTCCAATGGTGTTTTCTAAAAGTAAGAGAGAGAAGAGGATGGGAAAAAGTGATTCAAAAAGCTGAAACTCGGTGCCTTAAACCAGTCGCCCCGCTCGAGCGCGGAAACCCCCGCTCGAGCGTCACTCACAGACTCCCGCTCGAGCGGCCAAACCCCTGCTCGAGCGGCGGATGCACGCTCCCAGAACTTTTGCAGAACCAGGACCCCACTCGAGTGGACAAGAACAACAAAGGCCCGCTCGAGCGTCAAAAGCGCCGCTCGAGCGGAGAGGCTAAAATCTGGGCAAAATTCTAAGCTTCAAAACACAACCAACGTAAACCCAACTTGCCCAACACAATCCAAAACTCTAAAACAAAGAGTGAGGGATAGAAATGAGGGTAAGACAACAACAAATGTACGGAACCGAGTCCGGATTACAGCTAAACAACAAAGGAAAAACCGAGATCGCTATAAATCAACTTCCATTTTTATTCAATTTCCTTTTCAATTCAACTTTCTTTTTTATTTAATTACCAAATAGATCGTTAAGGTAAAGTGGTTTCTGGAATGAACATCCATTTTTGTTTTTATTCAACTTCCATTTGTATTTAATTTCCTTTTCTATTCAACTTCTTTTTTTATTTAATTTCCAATAAATTGTTACGGTATAGGAGTTTCTTCAATGAACTTTTATTGTTAATTTTATGCAACTTTCATTTTTATTTTTATTGAACATCAATTTTTATTCAATTTCCTTTTCCATTCAAGGTATAATGGTTTCTTCAATGAACATCCATTGTTAATTTTATGTAACTTCCATTTTTATTTTTATTCCACTTCCATTTTTATTCAATTTCTTTTTCTATTCAACTTCATTTTTTTATTTAATTTCAAAATAGATCGTTAAGCTATAGTGGTTTCTTTAATGAACTTCCATTCTATTTGTATTCAACTTCCATTTGTTTTCAATTTCCTTTTCTCTTCAGCTTCCTTTTTTACTTAATTTCCAGATTAATCGTTAAGGTATACTGGTTTTTGAATGAACTTCCATTTTAATTTTTGCAACTTCGATTTTTATGTTTATTCAACTTCTTTTTTTATTTAATTTCCATTTCCATTCAACTTCCATTTTTATTTAATTTCCAAATAGATCGTTAAGGTATAGTCGTTTCTTGAATGAACTTCCATTTTAATTTTATGCAACTTCCATTTTTATTTTTATTGAACATCAATTTCCTTTTCTATTCAACTTCCTTTCTTATTTAATTTCCAAATAGATCGTTAACGTATACTGGTTTCTTGAATGAACTTCCATTTTCAATTTTGATGCAACTTCCATTTTTATTTTTATTCAACTTCCATTTTTATTCAATCTCTTTTTCTACTCAACTTCCTTTTTGATTTAATTTCCAAATAGATCGTTAAGGTATAGTGCTTTCTTGAATGAACTTCCATTGATAATTTTATGCAACTTCCATTTTTATTTTTATTCAACTTCCATTTTCATTCAATTTCCTTTTCTATTCAACTTCATTTTTTTATTTAATTTCCAAATAGATCGTTAATGTATAGTGGTTTCTGGAATGAACTTCCATTTTTATTTTTATTCAATTTCCTTTTCTATTCAAATTCCTTTTCTTATTTAATTTCCGAATAGATTGTTAATGTATAGTGGTTTCTGGAATGAACTTCCATTTTTATTTTTTTTCAGCTTCCATTTTTATTGAATTTCCTTTTGTATTCAACTTCCTTTTTTATTTAATTTCCAAATAGACCGTTAAGCTACAGTGGTTTCTTGAATGAACTTCGATTTCTAATTTTATGCAACTTCTATATTTATTTTTATTCAACTTCCAATTTTATTCAATTTCATTTTCTACTCACATTATTTTTTATATAATTACCAAATAGATCGTTAAGGTATAGTGGTTTCTTGAATGAACTTCCATTTTCAATTTTGATGCAACTTCCATTTTTATTTTTATTCAACTTTCATTTTTATTCAATTTCCTTTTCTATTCAACATCCTTTTTATTTAATTTCCAAATAGATCGTTTAGGTACAGTGGTTTCTTGAATGAACTTCCATTTTTAATTTTATGCAACTTCGATTTTTATTTTTATTCAACTTCCATTTTTATTCAATTTCTTTTTCTATTCAACTTATTTTTTTATATAACTTCCAAATAGATTGTCAAGGTATAGTGGTTTCTTGAATGAATTTCCATTTTTAATTTTATGCAACTTATATTTTTATTTTTATTCAATTTCTTTTTCTTTTCAACTTATCTTTTTATATAATTTCAAAATAGATCGTTAAGGTATAGTGGTTTCTTGAATGAACTTCTATTTTTACTTTTATGCAGCTTCCATGTTTATTTTTATTCAACTTCCATTTTTATTCAATTTCCTTTTCTATTCAACTTCCTTTTTTATTTAATTTTAAAATAGATCGTTAATTATGGTGGTTTCTTGAATGAACTTCCATTTTTAATTATATACAACTTCCTTTTTGATTTTTATTCAACTTCCTTTTTTATTTAATTTCTAAATAAATCGTTAAGGTATAATGCTTTCTTAAATGAACTTCCATTTTCAATTTTATGCAACTTTCATTTTTATTTTTATTCAACTTCCTTTTTTATTCAATTTCCATTTCGATTCAACTTCCTTTTTTATTTAATATCCGAATAGATAGTTAAGGTATAGTGGTTTCTTGAATGAACTTCCATTGTTAATTTTATTCAACATCCATTTTTATTTTTATTCAACTTCCATTTTTTTCAATTTCGTTTTCTACTCAACTTCTTTTTTTGTTTTAATTTCCAAATAGATCGTGAAGGTATAGTGGTTTCTTGAATGAACTTTCATTTTTATTTTTATTCAATTTCCATTTGTATTAAATTTTCCTTTTCTATTCACCTTCACTTTTTATTTAATTTCCATATAGGTCGTTAAGGTATAGTGGTTTCTTGAATGAACTTTTTTTGTAAATTTTATGCACCTTCGATTTTTATTTTTATTGAACATCAATTTTTATTCAATTTCCTTTTCCATTGAAATTCCGCTTCTATTTAGTTTCTTGAATGAACTTCCATTTTAATTTTTGCAACTTCCATTTTTATGTTTATTCAACTTCTATTTTTATTCAATTTCCTTTGCTATACAACTTCGGTTTTTTATTTAATTTCCAAATAGATCGTTAAGGTATAGTGGTTTCTTGAATGAACTTCCATTTTTATTTTTATTCATCTTCCATTTGTATTCAATTTCCTTTTCTATTCAACTTCCTTTTTTATTTACTTTCCAGATAGATCGTTAAGGAATAGTGGTTTCTTCAACGAACTTTTATTGTTAATTTTATGCTACTTCCATTTTTATTTTTATTGAACATCAATTTTTATTCAATTTCCATTTCCATTCAACTTCCATTTTTATTTAATTTTCAAATAGATCGTTAAGGTATAGTCGTTTCTTGAATGAACTTCCACTTCAAATTTATGCAACTTCTATTTTTATTTTTATTCAACTTCTATTTTTATTCAATTTTCTTTTCTATTCAACTTCTTTGTTTTATTTAATTTCCAAATAGATCGTTAAGGTATAGTGGTTTCATGAATGAACTTCCATTTTTATTTTTATTCAATTTCCTTTTCTATTCAACTTCCATTTTAATTTTATGCAACTTCCATTTTTATTTTTATATAACTTCCATTTTTATTCAATTTCCTTTTCTATTCAACTTCCTTTTTTATTTAATTTCCAAATAGATCGTTAAGGTATAATGGTTTCTTGAATGAACTCCCACTGTTAGTTTTATGCAACTTTCATTTTTATTTTTATTCAACTTCCATTTTTATTCAATTTCCTTTTCTATTCAACTTCCTTTTTTATTTAATTTCCAAATAGATCATTAAGGTATAGTGGTTTCTTGAATGAAGTTCCATTTCTATTTGTATTCAACTTCCATTTGTATTCAATTTCTTTTTCTATTCAACTTCATTTTTTGCTTAATTTTCAGATAGATCGTTAAGGTATAGGGTTTTTTTGAATGAACTTTTATTGTTAATTTTATGCAACTTCGATTTTTATTTTTCTTGAACATTAATTTTTATTCAATTTCCTTTTCCATTCAACTTCCATTTTCATTTAATTTCCAAATAAATCGTTAAGGTATAGTCATTTCGTGAATGAACTTCCTTTTTAATTTTATGCAACTTCCATTTTTATTTTTATTCAACTTCCATTTTTATTCAATTTTCTTTTCTATTCAGCTTCCTTTTTTATTTAATTTCCAAATAGATCGTTAAGGTATAGTGGTTTCTTGAATGAACTTCTATTTTCAATTTTGATGCAACTTCCATTTTTATTTTTATTCGACATCCATTTATATTCAATTTTCCTTTTCTATCCAACTTCCTTTTCCTATTTAATTTCGAAATATATCGTTAAGGTATAGTGGTTTCTTGAATGAACCTCCATTTTTATTTTTATTCAACTTCCATTTGTATTCAATTTCATTTTCTATTCAACTTCTTTTTTATTTAATTTTCAAATAGATTGTTAAGGTATAGTGGTTTCTTCAATGAACTTTTATTGCTAATTTTGTGCAACTTCCGTTTTTATTATTATTGAACATCAATTTTTATTCAATTTCCTTTTCCATTCAACTTCCATTTTTATTTAATTTCCAAATAGATCGTTAAGGTATAGTCATTTCTTGAATGAACTTCCATTTTAATTTTATGCAACTTCCATTTTTATTTTTATTCAACTTCCATTTTTATTCAATTTCTTTATCTATTCAATTTCCTTTTTTATTTAATTTCCAAATAGATCGTTAAGGTATAGCAGTTTCTTGAACGAACTTCCATTTTCAATTTTGATGCAACGTCCATTTTTATTCCATTTCCTTTTCTATTCAACTTCCTTTTTTTATTTAATTTCCAAATAGATCGTTGTGGTATTGTGGTTTCTCCAATAAACTTCCATTTTTATAGTTATGCAACTTCCATTTTTATTTCTGTTGAACTTCAATTTTTATTCAATTTCCTTTTCTGTTCAACTTCATTTTTTATTTAATTTCCAAATAGATCGTTAAGGTATAGCGGATTCTTGAATGAACTTCCATTTTTAATTTTGATGCAACTTCCATTTTTATTTTTACTCAACTTCCATTTTTATTCAATTTCCTTTTCTATTCAACTTCCTTTTTTTTATTTAATTTCCAAACCGATCGTTAAGATATAGTGGTTTCTTGAATGAACTTCCATTGTTAATTTTATGCAACTTCCATTTTTATTTTTATTCAACTTCAATTTTTATTCAATTTCCTTTTCTATTCAAATTCATTTTTTATTTAATTTCCAAATAGATTGTTAAGGTATTGTGGTTTCTTGAATGAACTTCCATTTTTATTTTTATTCAACTTCCATTTGTATTCAATTTCCTTTTTTATTGAACTTCCTTTTTTACTTAATTTCCAAATAGATCGTTAAGGTATAGTGGTTTCTTGAATGAACTTTTATTGTTAATTTTATGCAACTTCCATTTTTATTTTTATTAAACATCAATTTTTATTCAGTTTCCTTTTCCATTCAGCTTCTATTTTTATTTAATTTCCAAATAGATCGTTAAGGTATAGTCGTTTCTTGAATGAACTTCCATTTTCAATTTTATGCAACTTCCATTTTTATTTTTATTCAACTACCTTTTTTATTGAATTTCTTTTTCTATTCAAGTTCCTTTTTTATTTAATTTCCAAACAGATCATTAAGCTATGGTGGTTTCTTGAATGAACTTCCATTGTTAATTTTATGCAAACTTCCATTTTATTTTTATTCAACTTCCATTTGTACTCAATTTCCTTCTCTATTCCACTTCCTTTTTTATTTAATTTCCAAATAGATCGTTAACGTATTGTGGTTTCTTGAATGAACTTCCATTTTCAATTTTATGAAACTTCCATTTTTATTTTATTCAACTTCATTTTTTATTCAATTTCCTTTTCTATTCAATTTCCTTTTTTATTTAATTTCCCAAAAGATCGTTAAGATGTAGTGGTTTCTTTAATGAACTTACATTGTTTATTTTATGCAACTTCCATTTTTATTTTTATTCAACTTCAATTTTTATTCAATTTCCTTTTCTGTTAGACTTATTTTTTTTTATATAATTTCCAAATAGATCGTTAAGGTATAGTGGTTTCTTGAATGAACTTCCATTTTTAATTTTATGCAACTTTCATTTTTATTTTTGTTCAACTTCCATTTCTATTCAATTTCCTTTTCTATTCAAATTCCTTTTTTATTTAATTTTCAAATAGATCGTTAAGTATAGTGGGTTCTTGAATGAACTTCCATTTTTAATTTTATTCAACTTCCTTTTTTATTTTTATTCAACTTCCTTTTTAATTTAATTTCCAAATAGATCGTTAAGGTGTAGTGGTTTCTTGAATGAACTTTCATTTTTAATTTTATGCAACTTTCATTTTTATTTTTATTCAACTCCATTTTTTTATTCAATTTCCATTTCTATTCAACTTTCTTTTTTATTTAATATCCAAATAGATAGTTAAGGCATAGTGGTTTCTTGAATGAACTTCCATTGTTAATTTTATTCAACTTCCACTTTTATTTTTATTCAATTTCCATTTTTTATTCAATTTCTTTTCTATTCAACTTCGTTTTTTATTTAATTTCAAAATAGATCGTTAAGGTATAGTGGTTTCTTGAATGAACTTTCCTTTTTATTTTTATTCAATTTCCATTTGTATTCAATTTTCTTTTCTATTCACCTTCACTTTTATTTATTTCCAGATAGATCGTTATGGTATAGTGTTTCTTGAATGAACTTTTTTATAAATTTTATGCACCTTCGATTTTTATTTTTATGAACATCAATTTTTATTCAATTTCCTTTTCCATTGAAACTTCCATTTCTATTAAATTTCGTTAGGTCATTAAGTTATAGTCGTTTCTTGAATGAACTTCCATTATAATTTTATGCAACTTCCAATTTTATTCAATTTCCTTTGCTATACAACTTCCTTTTTTTTTATTTAATTTCTAAATATATCGTTAAGGTATAGTCGTTTCTTGAATAAATTTTCATTTTCAAATTTGATGCAACTTCCATTTTTATTTTTATTCAACTTCCGTCTTTATTGAATTTCCTTTTCTTGAAAGAACTTCCATTTTAATTTTATACAACTACCATTTTTATTTTTTATTCAATTTCCTTTTCTATTCAGCTTCCTTTTTTTTATTTAATTTCCAAATAGATCGTTAACGTATAGTGGTTTCTTGAATGAAATTCCATTTTCAATTTTGATGCAACTTCCATTTTTATTTTTATTCAACATCCATTTATATTCAATTTCCTTTTCTATTCAACTTTATTTTTCTATTTAATTTTCAAATAGATCGTTAAGGTATAATGGTTTCTTGAATGAACTTCCATTTTTATTTTTATTCAACTTCCATTTGTATTCAGTTTCCTTTTCTATTCACCTTCACTTTTATTTAATTTTCAGAGAGATTGTTAAGGTATAGTGGTTTTTTCAGTGAACTTTTATTGCTAATTTTGTGCAACTTCCGTTTTTATTATTCTTGGACATCAAGTTTTATTCAATTTCCTTTTCCATTCAACTTCCACTTTTATTTAATTTAAAAATAGATCGTTAAGGTATAGTCGTTTCTTAAATGAACTTCCATTTTAATTTTGTGCAACTTCCATTTTTATTTATATTCAACTTCCATTTTTATTCAATTTCCTTTTCTATTCAACTTCCTTTTTTATTTAATTTCCAAATAGATCGTTAAAGTATAGTGGTTTCTTGAATAAACTTCCATTTTCAATTTTGATGCAACTTTCATTTTTATTTTTATTCAACTTCAATTTTTTTTCAATTTCCTTTTCTTTTCAACTTCCTTTTTTTATTTAATTTCCAAATAGATCGTTAAGATATAGCGGTTTCTTGAACGAATTTCCATTTTCAATTTTGATGCAACATCCATTTTTATTCCATTTCCTTTTCCATTCAACTTCCTTTTTTTTATTTAATTTCCAAATAGATCGTTGAGGTATAGTGGTTTCTTGAATGAACTTTCATTTTTGTATTTATGCAACTTCCATTTTTATTTGTATTCAACTTCAATTTTTATTCAATTTCCTTTTTTATTCAACTTCATTTTTTATTTAATTTCCAAATAGATCGTTAAGGTATAGCGGATTCTTGAATGAACTTCCATTTTCAATTTTGATGCAACTTCCATTTTTATTCAATTTCCTTTTCTATTCAACATCTTTTTTTTTATTTAATTTCCAAACGATCGTTAAGGTATAGTGTTTTCTTGAATGAACTTCCATTGTTAATTTTATGCAACTTTCATTTTTATTTTTATTCAACTTCAACTTTTATTCAATTTGCTTTTCTATTCAATTTTATTTTTTATTTAATTTCCAAATAGATCGTTAAGATATAGTGATTTATTGAATGAACTTCCATTTTTATTTTTATTCAACTTCCGTTTGTATTCAATTCCCTCTTCTATTCAACTTCCTTTTTTACTTAATTTGCAGATAGATCGTTAACGTATTGTGGTTTCTTGAATAAACTTCCATTGTTAATTTTATGCAAATTCCATCTTTATTTTTATTCAACTTCCATTTTTATTCAATTTCTTTTTCTATTCAACTTCTTTTTTTATTTAATTTCCAAATAGATCGTTAAGGTATAGTCGTTTCTTGAATAAATTTTCATTTTCAATTTTGATGCAACTTCTATTTTTATTTTTATTCAACTTCCGTCTTTATTCAATTTCCTTTTCTATTCAATGTCCTTTTTTATTTAATTTTCAAATAGATCGTTAAGGTATACTGGTTTCTTGAATGAATATCCATTTTCATATTTATGCAACTTTCATTTTTATTTTTATTTACTTCAATTTTTATTCAATTTTTTTTCTATTCAACTTCATTTTTTATTTAATTTCCAAATATAAAGTAAAGGTATAGTGGTTTCTTGAATGAATTTCCATTTTTAATTTTGACGCAACTTCCAATTTTATTTTTGTTCAACTTCTATTTTTATTTAATTTCCTTTTGTATTCCACTTCCTTTTTTATTTAATTTCCAAATAGATCATTGAGGTATAGTGGTTTCTTGAATGAACTTTCATTTTTGTATTTATGCAACTTCCATTTTTATTTGTATTCAACTTCAATTTTTATTCAATTTCGTTTTTTATTCAACTTTATTTTTTATTTAATTTCCAAATAGATCGTTAAGGTATAGCGGATTCTTGAATGAACTTCCATTTTCAATTTTGATGCAACTTCCGTTTTTATTTTTATTCAACTTCCATTTTTATTGAATATCCTTTTCTATTCAACTTCTTTTTTTATATTTAATTTCCAAATGATCGTTAAGGTATAGTGTTTTCTTGAATGAACTTCCATTGTTAATTTTATTCAACTTCCATTTTTATTTTTATTCAACTTCAACTTTTATTCAATTTGCTTTTCTATTCAATTTCATTTTTTATTTAATTTCCAAATAGATCGTTAAGATATAGTGGTTTCTTGAATGAACTTCCATTTTTATTTTCATTCAACTTCCGTTTGTATTCAATTCCCTCTTCTATTCAACTTCCTTTTTTTACTTAATTTCCAGATAGATCGTTAACGTATTGTGGTTTCTTGAGAAACTTCCATTGTTAATTTTATGCAAATTCCATTTTTATTTTTATTCAATTTCTTTTTCTATTCAACTTCTTTTTTTTATTTAATTTCCAAATAGATCGTTAAGGTATAGTCGTTTCTTGAATAAATTTTCATTTTCAATTTTGATGCTACTTCCATTTTTATTTTTATTCGACTTCCGTCTTTATTCAATTTACTTTTCTATTCAATGTCCTTTTTTATTTAATTTTCAAATAGATCGTTAAGGTATACTGGTTTCTTGAATGAATATCCATTTTTATATTTATGCAACTTTCATTTTTATTTTTATTTACTTCAATTTTTATTTAATTTCTTTTTCTATTCAACTTCATTTTTTATTTAATTTCCAAATATAAAGTTAAGGTATAGTGGTTTCTTGAATGAACTTCCATTTTCAATTTTGACGCAACTTCCAATTTTATTTTTATTCAACTTCCATTTTTATTTAATTTCCTTTTCTATTCCACTTCCTTTTTTATTTAATTTCCAAATAGATCGTTGAGGTATAGTGGTTTCTTGAATGAACTTCCATTTTTATATTTATGCAACTTCCAATTTTATTTTTATTCAACTTCAATTTTTATTCAATTTCCTTTTCTATTCGACTTTCTTTTTTATGTAATTTCCACATAGATTGTTAAGGTATAGTGGTTTCTTGAATGAACTTCCATTTTCCAATTTTTGCAACTTCCATTTTTATTTTTATTAAACTTCTTTTTTTATTCAATTTCCTTTTCTATTCAACTTCCTTTTTATTTAATTTCCACATCGATCGTTAAGGTATAGTGGTTTCTTGAATGAACTTCCATTTTCAATTTTATACAACTTCCATTTTTATTTTTATTCAACTTCCCTTTTTATTCAATTTCTTTTTCTATTCAATTTTCTTTTTTATTTAATTTCAAAATAGGTCGTTAAGGTGTAGTGTTTTCTTGAATGAACTGTCATTGTTTATTTTAAGCAACTTCCATTTTTGTTTTTATTCAACTTCAATTTTTGTTCAATTTCCTTTTCTATTCAACTTCATTTTTTATTTAATTTCCAAATAGATCGTTAAGGTATAGTGGTTTCTTGAATGAACTTTTATTGTTAATTGTATGCCACTTCCATTTTTATTGTTATTGAACATCAATTTTTATTCAATTTCCTTTGGCATTCAACTTCCATTTTTATTTAATTTCCAAATAGATCGTTAACGTATAGTTGTTTCTTGAATGAACTTCCATTTTAATTTTATGCAACTTCCATTTTTCTTTTTATTCAACTTCAATTTTTATTCAATTTCCTTTTCTATTCAACTTCCTTTATTATTTAATTACCAAATAGATCGTTAAGGAATAATGGTTTCTTGAATGAACTTCCATTGTTAATTTTATGCAACTTCCATTTTTATTTTTATTCAACTTCCATTTTTATTCAATTTCGTTTTCTGTTCAACTTTCTTTTTTAATTAATTTCCCAATAGGCTGTTAAGGTATAGTGGTTTCTAGAATGAACTTCCATTTTTATTTGTATTCAACTTCCATTTGTATTCAATTTCCTTTTCTATTCAACTTCCTTTTTTACTTAATTTCCAGATAGATCCTTAAGGTATAGTGGTTTCTTGAATGAACATTTATTGTAAATTTTATGCAATCTCGATTTTTATTTTTATTGAACATTAATTTTTATTCAATTTCTTTTTCCATTCAACTTCCATTTTCATTTAATTTCCAAATAGATCGTTAAGGTATAGTCGTTTCTTGAATGAACTTACATTTTAATTTTATGCAACTTCCTTTTTTATTTTTATTCAACTTCCATTTTTATTTAATTTTCTTTTCTATTCAACTTTCTTTTTTATTTAATTTCCAAATAGATCGTAAAGGTATAGTGGTTTCTTGAACGAACTTCCGTTTTCAATTTGATGCAACTTCCATTTTTATTTTTATTCAACTTCCTTCTTTCATTGAATTTCCTTTTCTATTCAAGTTCCTTTTTTATTTAATTTCCGAATAGATCATTAAGCTATGGTGGTTTCTTGAATGAAGTTTCATTGTTAATTTTATGCAACTTCTATTTTTATTTTTATTCAACTTCAATTTTTATTCAATTTCTTTTTTTATTCAACTTCATTTTTTTATTTAATTTCCAAATAGATCGTTAAGGTGTAGTGGTTTCTTGAATGAACTTCCATTTTTATTTTTATTCAACTTCCATTTGTATTCAATTTCCTTTTCTATTCAACTTCCTTTTTTACTTAATTTGCAGATAGATCGTCACGGTATAGTGGTTTCTTGAATGAACTTTTATTTTTAATTTTATGCAACTTCCATTTTTATTTTTATTGAACATCAATTTTTATTCAATTTCCTTTTCCATTCAACTTCCATTTTTATTTAATTTTCATATAGATCGTTAACGTATAGTTGTTTCTTGAATGAACTTCCATTTTAATTTTATGCAACTTTCATTTTTATTTTTATTCAACTTCAATTTTTATTCAATTTCCTTTTCTATTCAACTTCCTTTTTTAATTAATTACCAAATATATCGTTAAGGAATAATGGTTTCGTGAATGAACTTCCATTGTTATTTTTATGCAACTTCCATTTTTATTTTTGTTCAACTTCCATTTTTATTCAATTTCGTTTTCTATTCAACTTTCTTTTTTAATTAATTTCCAAATTGGCTGTTAAGGTATAGTGGTTTCTAGAATGAACTTCCATTTTTATTTGTATTCAACTTCCATTTGTGTTCAATTTCCTTTTCTATTCAACTTCCTTTTTTACTTAATTTCCATATAGATCGTTAAGGTATAGTGGTTTCTTGAATGAACATTTATTGTAAATTTTATGCAATCTCGATTTTTATTTTTATTGAACATTAATTTTTATTCAATTTCCTTTTCCATTCAACTTCCATTTTTATTTAATTGCCAAATAGATCGTTAAGGTATAGTCGTTTCTTGAATGAACTTCCATTTTAATTTTATGCAACTTCCTTTTTTATTTTTATTCAACTTCCATTTTTATTCAATTTTCTTTTCTATTCAACTTCCTTTTTTATTTAATTTCCAAATAAATCGTAAAGGTATAGTGGTTTCTTGAACAAACTTTCATTTTCAATTTTGATGCAACTTCCATTTTTATTTTTATTCAACTTCTTTTTTTATTGAATTTCCTTTTCTATTCAACTTCATTTTTTATTTAATTTCCGAATAGATCATTAAGCTATGGTGGTTTCTTGAATGAACTTCCATTGTTAATTTTATGCAACATCCATTTTTATTTTTATTCAACATCCATTTTTATTCAATTTCCTTTTCTATTCAACTTCATTTTCTTATTTAATTTCTAAATAGATCGCTAAGGTATAGTAGTTTCTTGAATGAACTTCCATTGTTAATTTTATGCAACATCCATTTTTATTTTTATTCAACATCCTTTTTTATTCAATTTCCTTTTCTATTCAACTTCATTTTCTTATTTAATTTCTAAATAGATCGTTAAGGTATAGTGGTTTCTTGAATGAACTTCCATTTTATTTTTATTCAGCTTCCATTTATATTCAATTTCCATTTGTATTCAACTTCCTTTTTTATTTAATTTCCAAATATATCGTTAAGGTATAGTGGTTTCTTGAATGAACTTCCATTTTTACTTTTATCCAACTTCCATTTGTATTCAATTTCCTTTTCTATTCAACTTCCTTTTTTATTTATTTTCCAAATAGATCGTTAAGGTATTCTGGTTTCTTGAATGAACTTCCTTTTTTATTCAATTTCGTTTTCTATTCAACTTCCTTTTTTATTTAATTTCCAATTAGATCGTTAAGGTGTAGTGGTTTCTTGAATGAATTTCTATTGTTTATTTTATGCAACTTCCATTTTTCTTTTTAATCAACTTCAATTTTTATTGAATTTCCTTTTCTATCCAACTTATTTTTTTGTATAATTTCCAAATAGATCGTTAAGGTATAGTGGTTTTGTTGAATGAACTTCCATTTTTAATTTTATGCAACTTCCATTTTTATTCATTTTCCTTTTTTATTCAACTCCCTTTTTCATTTAATTTTTAAATAGATCGTTACGGTGTAGTGGTTTTTTAATGAACTTCCATTTTCAATTTTATGCAACTTTCATTTTTATTTTTATTCAACTTCCTTTTTATTCAATTTCCATTTCTATTCACCTTCCTTTTTTATTTATCCAAATAGGTAGTTAAGGTATAGCGGTTTCTTGAATGAACTTCCATTGTTAATTTTATTCAAATTCCATTTTTTTTAATGCAACATCCATTTTTATTCAATTTCCTTTTCAATTCAATTTCCTTTTTTATTTAATTTCCAAATAGATCGTTAAGGTATAGTGGTTTCTTGAATGAATTTTCATTTTTATTTTTATTCAATTTCCATTTGTATTCAATTTCCTTTTCTATTCAACTTCAGTTTTTATTTAATTTCCAAATTGATCGTTAAGGTATAGTAGTTTCTTGAATGAACTTTTTTTTGTAAATTTTATGCAACTTCGATTTTTATTTTTATTGAACATCAATTTTTATTCAATTTCCTTTTCCATTGAACTTCCATTTCTATTTAATTTCTAATTAGGTCTTAAGTTATAGTCGTTTCTTGGATGAACTTCTATTTTAATTTTATGCAACTTCCATTTTATTTTTATTCAACTTCCATTTTTATTCAATTTCCTTTGCTATACAACTTCCTTTTTTTAACTAATTTCCAAATAGATCGTTAAGGTATAGTGGTTTCTTAAATGAACTTCCATTTTTATTTTTATTCATCTTCCATTTGTATTCAATTTACTTTTTTATTCAAGTTCCTATGTTATTTAATTTCCAGATATATCGTTAGGGGATAGTGCTTTCTTCAATGAAATTTTATTGTTAATTTTATGCAACTTCCATTTTTACTTTTTTTGAACATCAATTTTTATTCTATTTCCTTTTCCATTCAACTTCCATTTTTATTTAATTTTCAAATAGATCATTAAGGTATAGTCGTTTCTTGAATGAACTTCCACTTTAAAGTTATGCAACTTCCATTTTTATTTTTATTCAACTTCCATTTTTATTCAATTTTCTTTTCTATTCAACTTCTTTGTTTTATTTAATTTCCAATCAGATCGTTAAGGTATTGTAACGCCCTCAAAATTCAACCCATTAAATATAAAACAAAACATGCATTATTAAAAGAAAACATTATTTATTACATCAATCATCAGAGTCTTACGAAATAAAATACCATAATAAATGCCCTACGGGCTTACATCTTGCCAAGCCAACACTTGGACAATTTATGAGTTCTAACTCAAAAACAATAAAGCCCTAGGCTTGAAGTTTACATTGTTCAAATAAACAAATAAAAATAAACAAGTCTTCAAGTCCAATCCTCACAAGCTAAGTCCTTGGAGGTAGTGAACCACCTGAACCTGAAAATGAAGTTCCCATATAGGGTGAGCCACAGCCCAGTAGAAAATACTAAACCAAGCATAAGAATTAACTAAAGCATTAGCATTCGATACATGGTTAACACTAATCAATTTCCAATTTCATGACACGAATGTCTACATTGTCTATGACACATTGTCTATGACACCTTTCACTTTCCAATATTTATTCAACTTTCCAATTATATCATTATGGCTCAGAACCTGGCCAACTATAATAGTGATCCAGATGTCACAAAATAAATGAGACTAAAGCTCAAACCACAACACTTCCATACTTCCAACTGATACACATTATAATGATGTCATATCAACAAAATAGCAATATTGCTATTATCAATAAGCACACATATGAGTGATGCTACTGGAGTCCATCCCCTATCTCCTCCCAACAAATCCGGTTTAGAGGTCCATCCCCTATCTTCCCCTAAACCGTGGAGTTCATCCCCTATCTCCTCCAAACAAAATGCATATGCAATGAAACACACAATTGCCATATACAACACATAATCAATACAAGTAATGTTCTGTATTAATTCAACAGTCAACATAAGTGACATAATTCAGTTATACCTAAGCCACATGCAAGGTCTACAACAATCAATGGACTATCCTCCACCGATAGCCCAAAACAGTTATTTCTAAACAAGAAATAAATACAACTGAATAAAATTCAACATTCTCATAGGTAAGTATTTAAACTACCCAACTATATCATTAATCTCATAATTTCCCCAACTTCATGAATTAAAAATTCCACATTTTTCCCTTAAATTAATTATCAAATTAATCTAAGCCAAAACCCTAAGGTTTCTCCCAAAATTACCAAACTACCCCCACATACCAAAATACCAACACTTAGGATTAAAACGTATAAATGGAGTAGGAAATCCCTACCTCGAAGCAAGAACCCAAAAAGAGAGAGAGATGATAGCCCAAACTCCAAAGTGCTCCAAATACAACCGTTCAGATTAAATGAAGCCCTCACTCTCCTCTATCTTATTTGTAAAGCAACTAGGGTAAAAACCACCCTAACTAGATCAAACCTAGGAGAGAAGTGAGTTGGAGAGAGAAAACTCGTAACTAGGGTTTTAATAAAAAGGTAAAATGATTTAAAAACTGCTGCGTATTTAAACTGGACAGGCTCGCTCGAGCGAAGACATGGTCGCTCGAGCGACCAGACACAAAAATCCACGCTCGAGCGAAGAAAAGCTCGCTCGAGCCAAAAACTCGATGCTTCAGGTCTGCAACCCAGAAGCTCGCTCGAGCGACGAAAGCTCGCTCGAGCGAAGAACTCGAAAACATACACCTCGCTCGCTCGAGCGAAGAAGCTCGCTCGAGCCAAGAAACACATCTCTCAGGTCTAAGTACTGGACGCAAGCTCGCTCGAGCCAAGGAAAGCTCGCTCGAGCGAAGAACCAAAAACGAAGACCTCGCTCGAGCGAAGAGAAGCTCGCTCGAGCGACCAAGCCAAAAACTGAACATGCAGACTTGGTTTCTAAACCCAACCAATCTGCAACCAACCTGCTAAACACATCCTATAACCCAAGAATAAGGAATTAAAGGACAACAACAACAAATATAACAGCGGAACGGAATAAGTCCGGATACAATAATCAAATGGGAAAAAGACCGGGGTCGCTATAACCTCCCCCCCTTAAAAGAATTTCGTCCCCGAAATTAAGCATGAGTTTGTAAAAACAAGTTTTTCTTAATTCCCAATGATATATAAAACAATAATCAACAACTTGACCAATATTGGTCACTTCATCTCTTATCAAGAGGCATCTCACAATATGTATAAACCAACATATATTTCAACCTGCATCAATATTATGCATTATTCCTTTCAATGTTAACAAATTCCATATCATATTCAATCTCATGATATAAACAACACATTCAATATATAAATGTTATATTCCACTTCCATAAAAAGGCAAGTTCAAAATGCTAACATTAAATCCAAAACATTCTCAATGTTTTCCAACTTAAGACATATATAAAATTCTCAAGTTCCACTCCATATATAATCTAAATACAAGATTACAAATCAATAAACATATCCGGATATTTCTCACGGACTTCCAACTCACGTTCCCAAGTGGCTTCCTCCACTCCGTGATGCTTCCACAAAACTTTCACCAAAGGGATGGTTTTGCCTCGCAAAACTTGATCCCGCCTATCCAAGACTCGAATCGGTCTCTCCTCATACGAGACATCCTCATCAACAACTAAGTCAGTCCAATCCAGTACATGCGATGGATCCGGCTCATACTTCCGAAGCATACTCACATGAAACACGTCATGAACTCCGGATAACTGCGGTGGCAAAGCTAAACGATAGCAGCCTCGCCAATCCTCTCAAGGATCTCAAAAGGCCCAATAAACCGAGGGGACAACTTCCCGCTCTTCCCAAACCTCATAAACCCCGCTTAGGTGATATCTTCAAAAAGACATGATCACCCACCTCAAATACCAAAGGTCTCCTCCTACGGTCAGCATAAGATTTCTGACGACTCTGTGCTGTAACAAGCCTCTTACGGATAAGCTCAACTTTCTCCGTCGTTTCCCTCACCAACTCCGGACCCAACAGAGGTGCATCACCCACCTCGGCCCAACAAACGGAGATCTACACGGTCGGCCATACAAGGCCTCAAACGGTGCCATACCGATACTAGACTGAAAACTGTTGTTGTAGGCAAACTCCACTAATGGCAAGTGCCTCTCCCACGACCCACTAAAGTCGAGAACACAACCCCGAAGCATATCCTCAAGGATCTGAATAGTACGCTCGGACTGCCCGTCAGTCTGAGGATGATAAGCCGTGCTAAGGTCAACTTAGTGCCTAAAGCACTCTGCAAACTCTGCCACAACCTGGCAGTAAAACGAGGATCTCTATCTGAGACGATCGTCACTGGGACCCCGTGCAACCTCACTATGTCCCGGATATATAAGTCGGCAAGATGATCTACCGAATCTCTAACACGCATAGGAATGAAGTGCGCCGACTTCGTCAACCGGTCTACAACCACCCAAATAGCATCACTACCCCGCTGAGTCCTCGGAAGACCCACAACGAAGTCCATAGTGACATGCTCCCACTTCCACTCGGCAATAGGCAAGGGTTGCAACAAACCCGCTGGCCTCTGATGCTCGGCCTTCACTTGCTGACAAGTAAGGCACCTAGATACGAAAGCTGCCACATCTCTCTTCATACCCCGCCACCAAAACTGGCGACCCAAATCCCGATACATCTTAGTACCTCCCGGATGCACCGCAAGGCGAATGATGAAACTCTCGGAGTACCTCCTCTCGGCAAGACTCCGGCACAAACAGACGGTCTCGGTATCTCACACTCAAGTCGGGATACACCGTCAAACCCTTCTCAACCTTCCCATTGGAAATCTTCTCTCGGAGAGATTCTACCTCAAGATCACCCCTCTGAGCCTCTAACACTCGAGTCACAAGTGTAGGCTGTGCAACAACAGAAAAAAGGCCGCAGCCTCTACGGATTCGCCCAGATGCAAATCAAACTCCCCAACTGCACCCAACATCTCCCACTCCCGGATGGCTATACTAGCTAAGTCACCAACAGATTTCCTACTAAGGGCATCGGCCACAACATTGGCCTTCCCCGGATGATAGTGCAACTCGAAGTCATAATCCTCAATGAACTCCATCCACCTCCTCTGCCTCAAATTCAAGTCTTTCTGTGTAAACAGATATTTCAGACTCTTATGATCCGAGAATACCTCGAACCTCTCACCATAAAGATAATGCCTCCAAATCTTCAAGGCAAAATCACAGCTGCTAATTCTAAATCATGCGTAGGGTAATTCTTCTCATGAATTTTCAACTGACGTGAGCCATAGGCAACCACTTTCCCCTCTTGCATCAACACACAACCCAGACCCTCTCGTGAGGCATCACAATAGACTGCATAACCCAACCCTCTCTCCGGAATAATCAAGACTGGAGCGGTGGTCAGTCTAACTTCAACTCCTGAAACGACTTTTCACAAGTCTCACTCCATACAAATTTGACTCCCTTCCGAGTCAATCTAGTCAACGGTGAAGCTAACCTGGAGAAATCTTTCACAAACCGACGGTAATACCCAGCTAATCCCAGAAAACTGCGGATCTCAAACACACTCTTAGGCTGTGCCCAATCTTGCACTGCCTCAGTCTTGGATGTATCAACAGACACCCCTTCCCCAGAAACTACATGGCCTAAGAACTTCACCTCTTCTAGCCAGAACTCACACTTCCCGAACTTAGCATAAAGCTTATGGGCTCTAAGTAACTCTAGCACCACTCTCAAGTGTGCCTCGTGCTCCTCCTCTGAAGGTGAATAAATCAAAATGTCGTCCACGAAGACGACCACAAAACGATCCAAGAATTCCCGGAAGATCCGGTTCATCAAATCCATAAACACTGCCGGTGCATTGGTGAGCCCAAACGGCATCACCAGAAACTCATAGTGGCCATACCGCGTACGGAATGCCGTCTTAGGAATATCCTCCTCCCTGACTCTCAACTGGTAACCCGATCTCAAATCTATCTTAGAGAAACAACGGGAACCCTTCAACTGGTCAAACAAATCATCAATACGGGGCATAGGATACTTATTCTTAACCGTAGCCCGATTCAATTTCCTGTAATCAATACACAATCTCAAAGCACCACCTTTCTTCTTAGCAAAGAGGGCCGGTGCTCCCCACGGCGAAACACTAGGACGGATATAGCCCTTATCTAACAACTCCTGGAGTTGAACCTTCAACTCAACTAACTCGGCTGGGGCAAAACGGTAAGGTGCCATAGAAATCGGCGCCGTGCCGGGCACTAAATCAATAGAGAACTCAATCTCTCGCTGAGGTGGCAAACTAACAAGATCCTCGGGAAAAACGTCCGAATACTCACAAACCACCCTCGGCAACACAATCTGGGTCTCATCACCCTCACTAATCGAAAGACTAGCAAGTAGACCACTAAGCTCACTCCGCCCTCGCGGATCATAACCCGGTGGCAAAACACTACCAACCCGGTCCCCCAGAAAACGAAAACACTCCCCGTTCACGGTACAACAAGTGACCCTCTGACGGTAGCAATCAATAACTGCCCGGTATGACGACAACCAGTCCATACCCAAAATAACATCAAAGCCCTTCATGGGCATAACTACAAAAGAGAAAGGGATTCTATGATCATCGACCTCTATATCACAACCCCTAACACCTTGTTTCAAAATCAATTCACCCCCAAGAGGTGACACTACACAAATAGGAGACGCTAACTGTGCTAACTCCAACTCCAAAACAGATGCAAATGCAGCAGACACAAAGGAATGAGATGCACCCGTATCGATCAAAACACTAGCAACTGAATTGCAAAACAAGAAGGTACCTCTCACACGATGGAGCCGGTACAAGATCCTGCGCGGTAACAGCATACACGCGCCCAGATGACCTCTGATCAACCTGCTCACCCCTAGAGCATAAGACTGCTGCACAGACTGGGACGAAGAAGCCCCCTGATTGGCCCTCGAGGCCTGAACTGACTGAGCAGGCAGCTGACTCTGAGTCTGCCTCGAACCAGATGCACCAGATGTGCCACCCAACTGGGCAAACCTCTTCATGTGCCCCGGCTGACCGCACTGAAAACAAGAGAGCGGCTGGCCTCTACCCTGACTCTGGCTCTGAGATCGAGCCGAAGAAGATGCTGCTCTCTGAACTCCTCCCCTCTGAGGACAAACTGGAGACTTGTGACCCAGCTGGCCACACTTGAAACAGGTAATGTCTCCCTGACTGCCTTTCCCAGAACTAGCACTCGGCACTGGAAAAGTGGATCTAGAAAAACTACTCTGAGGCTGCTGAGGAGTGAAACCTCTCTGCCTCCTGCCATCACTCTGGCCATCCTGACTCCTCTTGGAGCCTTTCTGCCTTTCCCCCTCTTCCTGCATCATAGTCTCGGTATGGGCTGCTGCATCAACCAATCGCCCAAAATCCCTAATCATAGATCCGACAACTCTCACATGAGGCCACGCCTCAACTTCTTCTCAAACTCAATGCAACGGCGTTCCTCAGTCGCCACCAACTCAGGTGCAAACCTGGACAAACTAGTGAATGCAGCCTCAAACTCGGCCACTGATAAACTGTTCTGCTCAAGATGGCGGAACTGATCTCTCAACTTCTCCTGAACAGCTGGAGACAGGTACTTCTCCTGAAAAGCATCAACAAAAGCCTTCCAAGTACCTCCAATACGACCCTTGGTGAACTTCCACCACTGACCCGCATCCCCTTTCAGCTGGAAGATGCCAAGGTCACCTTCAACCCCTCGTCTTCGATGCCAAGCATCTCAAACGTTTTCGTTGTCTGTTCGAGCCACTCATCAGCCTTAAGCGGCTCTTTAGGATCCCCAAAAACTCATCCGGATTGGACCGGAAGAACTCCCTCTTCAGAAAAGAAGGTCCTGCATCTGCAGCAACAGCAACCTGGGCTGGATTCGCAGCCCTCAGAATGTCAACTGACGCCTGAAATGCCCCTGCTATCCCTTGGGCCAAAGCACCCATAAACTGCTGTCCTACTGGCTCGGCCACATTGGCCTGGCCAACACCCTCCTGAACTGCCGGAATTTCCTCCGGTATAGGCACTTCCTGCCTGGCCTGCCTACCACGCCTACCACGACCTCGTCCTCGTCCTGACATCCTAATAAAGGAAACAAAGACGTTAGCACTCTAAATAATGTGCCAAAACTATAACACTCACGTCCTAATACATTGGACAACAATAAATCACACCACGTAAGCACATAATCACATAAGCACCTACGAATTTCATTCCTGGATAATGATAGTCCCGAGGCGCCACTAAAGTTCCGGTTGGAAACAACATTGATCAAGTGCCTTTCCAACAAGACTTTCAGAGACTCAAGGATCCAATCAACATCTAGAAACTACATTCCATACCCACATAATCACATAAACATGTTATCATATAAGCATGTAATCATTACACTAAGTCTCTATCAAACGAGACGAACCCATTGTGATACTAATCACTTCCCACGTACCCAAAGTATTCAAACCCGGTACGCTCTGATACCAAGTTGTAACGCCCTCAAAAAAAACCCATAATACATAATATTAACATGCGGAATTATAAGGAAATAAAGTATCTTATTCCATTCATCAGAGTACCATGAAATAAAAACATCATAATAAATGCCTTATGGGCTTACATCTTGCCAAGCCAACACTTGGACACAATTCCATGAGTTCTAACTCAAAAACAAATAAAGCCCTAGGCTTGAAAGTTTACAAGTTGTTCAAATAAAACAAATAAAATAAAGCAAGTCTTCGAGTCCAAATCCTCACAAGCTAAGTCCTTGGAGGTAGTGAACCACCTGAACCTGAAAATGAAGTTCCCATATAGGGTGAGCCACAGCCCAGTAGAGAAATACTAAACCAAATATAAGCATTGAATAAAGTCCTAGCATTCAATAGCCGGTTAACCATGATAATCAATTATATCAACATACAGTCTTAAGACACTAATGTCTATGTCACTTATCAATTTCCATTATTATCAATATGGCTCAGAACCTGGCCAAACTTACAACTGTGAACTATAAGGCATATTCACATTACTTCCAATATCAACAACACACACGAGACTCAGGCTCATATCAAAACACTTCATACTTCCAGATTGATACACATTTTAGTGCTGTATCAATAAAACACTTCAATATAAATAAGCACACATAATAGTGATGCTAATGGAGTCCATCCCCTATCTCCTCCCAAACAAAAAATCCGGTTAAGAGGTCCATCCCCTATCTTTCCCTAACCGTGGAGTACATCCCCTATCTCCTCCCACACAATATGCATATGCAATGCTCAACTATTACATGTATGTAAACACATACATATACATCTCACAATCAATACACATAATGTCTGTATTAATTCATCAGTCAACATTAATGACTTAACAAATGTGATTAGTTTCAGTTATCCCTAATCCACATGCAATGTCTACAACAATCATGACTATCCTCCACCGATAGCCCAAAACAGTTATCTCTAAACAGAAAATAACTAAATCAACAATTCAATAGGCATATGATTTAAATTAACCAAACCCCATTAATCAATAATTCCTCATATTTCGTGAATTCAACCATTATTCCCAATTTTCCTTAAATTAAACTTACAATTTAATTTAATACAACAACTAGGGGTTTTTCCAAAATTTCCAAAATACTCCCAACATATTAAAATACCAAAACTTAGAACAAAACGTATACATTGGAGTAGGAAATCCCTACCTCGAAGAAATAACCAAAAAGAGAAGATGGAGATGATGATCCAATACAAAGTGCTCCAAACCAGAATTGTTCAGGTTAAAACTAAGCCCTCGACTCACTCTATCTTCTTAATAAAGGATTTAGGTTAGAAACTCACTCTAAGTAGATCAAACCTAAGAGGAGAAGGTGTGTAGGGAGAGAGAGAAAACGGTTTTAGGGTTTAGAAACAAGAAGGAGATGAAAAATGATCCTGAAAGTCGGATCTCGGACTTATATACCAGTCGCCCCGCTCGAGCGGCCAAAACCCCGCTCGAGTGGCACTCACAGACCCCCGCTCGAGCGGCCAAACCCCCGCTCGAGCGTCGGATGCACACTCTCAGCATTTTCGCACATCCCCGCTCGAGCGTCCCCTCCCCGCTCGAGCGTCCAACACAACACAGGAAATACTGGATAGGTGATATTCCCGCTCGAGCGCCAAAAACCCGCTCGAGCGGACAAGCAACAAAAGGGTCCCCGCTCGAGCGTCAAACTCCCCGCTCGAGCGGACAGGTCAAAATCTGGGCAACTAGTTTAGGCATCTAAACTCAACCGACCTATCACAAACCTGCCCAACACATCCTATAACTCAAAAATAAGAATTTAAAGGACGATAACAACAATCTGATAACAACGGAGTCTACGGAACATAAGTCCTGATACAACAATTAAAAGGAAAAAGACCGGGGTCGCTATAGAAATTGAATAAAAATTGAAGTTGAATAAAAATAAAAATAAAAGTTGCATAAATATAAAAATGGAAGTTCATTCAAGAAACCACTATACCTTAACGATCAATTGGAAATTAAATAAAAAAAAGAAGTTGAATAGAAAAGGAAATTGAATAAAAATGGAAGCTGAATAAAAATAAAAATGGAAGTTGCATCAAAATTGAAAATGAAAGTTTATTCAAGAAACCACTATACCTTAACAATCTATTGGAAATTAAATGAAAAAGGAATTTGAATAGAAAAGGAAATTGATTAATTAAAAATGGAAGTTGAATAAAAATAAAAATGGATGTTGCGTAAAATTAAAATGGAAGTTCATTCAAGAAACGACTATATTTTAACGATCTATTTGGAAATTAAATAAAAATGGAAGTGGAATGGAAAAGGAAATTGAATAAAAATGGAAGCTGAATAAAAATAAAAATGGAAGTTGCATCAAAATTGAAAATGAAAGTTTATTCAAGAAACCACTATACCTTAACAATCTATTTGGAAATTAAATGAAAAAGGAATTTGAATAGAAAAGGAAATTGAATTAAAAATGGAAGTTGAATAAAAATAAAAATGGATGTTGCGTAAAATTAAAATGGAAGTTCATTCAAGAAACGACTATATTTTAACGATCTATTTGGAAATTAAATAAAAATGGAAGTGGAATGGAAAAGGAAATTGAATAAAAATTGATGTTGTATAAAATAGCAATAAAAGTTCATTGAAGAAACCACTGTACCTTAACGATCTATTTGGAAATTAAGTAAAAAAGGAAGTTGAATAGAAAAAGAAATTGAATACAAATGGAAGTTGAATAATAAAAATAAAAATGGAAGTTCATTCAAGAAACCACTATACCTTAACGATCTATTTGAAAATCAAATAAAAAAGGAAGTTGAAAAGAAAAAGAAATTGAATAAAAATTGAAATTGAATAAAAATAAAAATGAAAGTTGCATAAATATAAAAATGAAACTTCATTCAAGAAACCACTATACCTTAACAATCTATTTGGAAATTAAATAAAAAAGGAAGTTGAATAGAAAAGGAAATTGAATAAAAATGGAAGTTGAAGAAAAATAAAAATGGAAGTTGCATCAAAATTGAAAAATGGAAGTTTATTCAAGAAAACCACTATACCTTAACGATCTATTTGGAAATTAAATAAAAAAGGAAGTTGAATAGAAAAGGAAATTGAATAAAAATGGATGTTGCATAAAATTAAAATGGAAGTTATTCAAGAAACGACTATACCTTAACGATCTATTTGGAAATAAAATAAAATGAAGTGAAGTGAATGGAAAAGGAAATTTAATAAAAATTGATGTTCAATAAAAATAAAAATGGATGTTTATAAAATTAGCAATAAAAGTTCATTGAGAAAAACCACTATACCTTAACGATCTATCTGGAAATTAAGTAAAAAAGGAAGTTGAATAGAAAAGGAAATTGAATACAAAAGGAAGTTGAATAAAAATAAAATAGAAGTTCATTCAAGAAGCCACTATACCTTAACGATCTATTTGGAAATTGAATAAAAAAGAAGTTGAATAGAAAATGAATGTCACGCCCCGAAAATAAACCCACATAACTATTACGTCAACCACTTCCAAAATAAGATATTAACCAAATCATTTACATAATTCCAAATGCTTACCAAAGTATTCCCACATGCCAGTATACATTTAATTACAAACCAGTGCATGAATCTATAACATGTAAACAGAAATCATTAAATCACAACGAATAAGGCCCTCAAGGGCTTACAAGTTCCAAGGCAATAGCCCGGTTACACATAATGGTCACTCGGACCCAAACACATTAGCCTTTGGCTTACAAAAAAAATATCACAACAACATAAGAGTCAAACTACTTTTCTTCAAACATCTCCACGCCCTTAGATTGGCGGGGTCACCACATCTTTACCTGCACCAATTCCCATAGAGGTAAGCATAAAGTCCAGTAGAGTAGAGATTTCTCACAAAGTATATACAGTTATGCCAATTCCGTTAACGTTAAAAAATGCATATGTAATGCCATGCAAGTGCCAATAGTGGAGGAAAATCTTATTTCAATGCACCATTTCAAAATCATCATGTTCTCAATAATATTCAATGCAACATTTTAAAATCACCATGTTCTCAATAATATTTAGCAATCTCATCAATTTCAAACTTCCAATATTTAAATCAACAGGGGCGGGTAAATACGACACTGGCAATTCCTAGGCTGGGTGTCTGCAAGTAGTCTCTACGAGCACTACCAAACTGTCATTTTTTACCGGTGCTAACCGGAAGGCTCAACACCTATCCGCGCGGCTTTCGGATCTTTCACCCTAGACACTTAGGCCAACTTATCAAATCCATCTACACCCCTATCGGACTTACCAACGTATTTACCCCATAAACATTTCCATTAGTTCTAATTACAGCAATCTTTCTCAAAATAAATGCCTTTCCAGCTCTTGTCAAGATATGCAATAATGACAATAAAGCAATTGAGAATATGATGCAATAACTACTAATTCATAGCATTTCTTTCATATTCAAAAACATGTCTACAACAATATTCAACACCGCATTTTCATTTCCTCCTTACCATGTTCTTTCACAAGATACCCATTTCTCAAACAATCATGTGTTTTGACACACCACAACAATTCCTCAACGATAGTTCATCATGACCAAACTTTCCATACATCAAGCATGCTATCCTTCATTTCATTTCCCATTATGTTATGATTAAGCATTTTCACATTATCAATAGTACTCAACAACTTACCATCTTACAACATTACAAGTTTTAAGTGTTGGCAAAAATGTTAAGCTAACATCTCATATCTCATACATGAAGTACATTGATTTTTGCTAAACATTTGATGAAACTCACTCCCACACATCCTCATAACAAAGAAAAATGAATAATTTCAAAGACACTTCTTTATTTCAAAAATCCCCAATTTCTAGGGTTTCAATCAATGAAAAACACACCTTCATCATTTTCCCAAGAAAACTCCACCAACACCATTTGCTCTTGAGTTTAATAGAGGGAAACCCTCAAGAAGAGGTAAAAAAGTAGACAAACAAACCCACATTTCCAAAACTCTCTACATTTTGAATCCAAAGCCTAAAAATTTACACAAAACTTTAAAAACACTTTTAAATCAACATCATATAGCAAAACTAATATATATAAATCAAGAAATCCCTACCTCAAAGCCTTTGAGAAGATGGAGAAGAGAAACCCTAGCTTAGATGGATGAGGGAGCTTTGATTCCAACACACCAAGTGAGCCCTAACCATGGATCTTCAAGATTTAGAGGGAGAAGATGAAGATCTTGACCTAAGGATCACAAAAATCAAAGAGTCTTGGGTGATTGAGGTGTTTTCTAGAGAGAAGGAGGAGAGAAAATAGGTTTAGAATGAGAGAAAAATGAGTTAGAAATGATATATATTCGGACCAATACGTTTTAACAAAACAGGGCACGGACTGCCCAGTTGGCCGCTCGTGCGGCCTTCCCCACCGCTCGTGCGGCCCATTTTCTTTGCCCTGCGCGCAGTAGGTAGAATCGAATTATCTGGGTCTAAGCCCCCACTGCTCGTGCGGCCATACCCGCCGCTCGTGCGGCCCAACCTAGCCACCAAAAATTCCTGCTTTGATCCCGGCACTCCGGACTCACCCGTACACCCTTTGGAACAAGCGAAATCCAACACCGACAAACAACAAGACCTAGAATATTAACTTGGCGAACCATTTCCGGATGCTTCAAACCAACGAAGGCAAATGGAAAATGAAGCGAAGAAAGAAAGAGAAAGGGAAGGAACCCGGCCGTCACCAGGAAATTGAATAAAAATGGAAGTTGCATCAAAATTGAAAATGGAAGTTCATTCAAGAAAACAACTATACCTTAACGATCTATTTGGAAATTAAATAAAAAAGGAAGTTGAATCGAAAAGGAAATAGAATAATAAAATTGAAATTGTATAAAAATAAAAATGAAAGTTGCATAAAATTAACAATGGAAGTTCATTCAAGAAACCACTATACCTTAACGATCTGTTTGGAAATTAAATAAAAAAGAGAGTTGAATAGAAAAGGAAATTGAATAAAAATGAAAGTTGAATAAAAATAAAAATGAAAGTTGCATCAAAATTGAAAATGGAAGTTCATTCAAGAAACCGCTATACCTTAACGACCTATTTGGAAATTAAACAAAAAATGAAGTTGAATAGAAAAGGAAATTGAAAAAAAATTGAAGTTGGATAAAAATAAAAAGCAAGTTGCATAAATATAAAAATGGTAGTTCATTCAAGAAACCACTATACCTTAACAATCTATTGGTAAATTAAATAAAAAAGGAAATTGAATAGAAAAGGAAATTGAATAAAAATGGAAGTTGAATAAAAAAAATGAAGTTGCATCAAAATTGAAAATGGAAGTTCATTCAAGAAACGACTACACCTTAATGATCTATTTGGAAATTAAATAAAAAAAAGAAAGAATAGAAAAGAAAAGGAAATTGAATAAAAATGGAAGTTCAATAAAAATAAAAATGGAAGTTGCATCAAAATTGAAAATGGAAGTTCATTCAAGAAACCACTATACCTTAACGATCTATTTGGAAATTAAATAAAAAAGGAAGTTGAATAGAAAAGAAATTGAATAAAAATGGAAGTTGAATAAAAAAAAATGGAAGTTGCATAAAATTAAAATGGAAGTTCATTCAAGAAACCACTATACCTTAACGATCTATTGGAAATTAAATAAAAAATGGAAGTTGAATGGAAAAGAAATTGAATAAAAATGAAGTTAATAAAAATAAAAATGGAAGTTGCATAAAATTAAAAAAGTTCATTCAAGAAACCACTATACCTTAACGATCTATTTGGAAATTAAAAAAAAGGAAGTTGAATAGAAAAGGAAATTGAATAAAATGGAAGTTGAATAAAATAAAAATGGAAGTTCATTCAAGAAACCACTTTACCTTAACGATCTATTTGGAAATTAAATAAAAAAAGGAAGTTGAATAGAAAAGAAATTGAATAAAAATGGAAGTTGAATAAAAATAAAAATGGAAGTTGCATAAAATTAACAATGGAAGTTCATTCAAGAAACCACTATACTTAACGATCTATTTGGAAATTAAATAAAAAAGGAAGTTGAATAGAAAATGAAATTGAATAAAAATGGAAGTTGCATAAAATTAAAATGAGAGTTCATTCAAGAAACCACTATACCTTAACGATCTATTTGGAAATTAAATAAAAAAGGAAGTTGAATAGAAAGGAAATTGAATAAAAATGGAAGTTGTAAAATAAAAATTGCATAAAAAATGGAAGTTCATTCAAGAAACGACCATATACTTAACGATCTATTGGAAATTAAATAAAAATGGAAGTTGAATGGAAAAGGAAATTGAATAAAAATGAATGTTCAATAAAAATAAAAATGGAAGTTGCATAAAATTACAAAAAAAGTTCATTAAGAAACCACTATACCTTAACGATCTATTTGAAATTAAATAAAAAGGAAGTTGAATAGAAAAGGAAATTCATAAAATGGAAGTTGATAAAATAAAAAATGGAAGTTCATTCAAGGAACCACTATACCTTAACGATCTATTTGGAAATTAAATAAAAAAGGAAATTGAATAGAAAAGGAAAATTGATAATAAAAATAAAAATGGAAGTTGCATAAAATTAACAATGAAGTTCATTCAAGAAACCACTATACCTTAACGATCTATTTGGAAATAAATAAAAAAGGAAGTTGAATAGAAAGGAAATTGAATAAAAATGGAAATTGAATAAAAAATAAAATGGAAGTTGCATAAAATTAAAATGGAAGTTCATTAAAGAAACCATATACCTTAACGATCTATTTGAAATTAAATAAAAAATGAAGTTGAATAGAAAAGGAAATTGAATAAAATGGAAGTTGAATTAAAATAAAAATGGAAGTTGCATAAAATTAAAATGGAAGTTAATCAAGAAACCGACTATACCTTAACGATCTATTTGGAAATTAAATAAAAAAGAAGTTGAATGAAAAAGAAATTGAATAAAATG
Organism: Camellia japonica; assembly: GCA_030407325.1. Taxonomy (NCBI): domain Eukaryota; kingdom Viridiplantae; phylum Streptophyta; class Magnoliopsida; order Ericales; family Theaceae; genus Camellia; species Camellia japonica. The sequence goes on from JAPPVO010000014.1 coordinate 19,152,704, forward strand.
AAGTTAATAAAATAAAAATGGAAGTTGCTAAAATTAAATAAAGTTCATTGAAGAAACCACTATACCTTAACGATCTATTGGAAATTAAGTAAAAAAGAAGTTGAATAGAAAAGGAAATTGAATAAATGGAAGTTGAATAAAAATAAAAATGGAAGTTCAATCAAGAAACCACTATACTTAACGATCTATTTGGAAATTAAATAAAAAATGAAGTTGAATAGAAAAGGAAATTGAATAAAAATGGAAGTTGCATAAAATTAAAATGGAAGTTCATTCAAGAAACCACTATACCTTAACGATCTATTTGGAAATTAAATAAAAATGGAAGTTGAATGAAAAAGGAAATTGAATAAAATTGATGTTCAATAAAAATAAAAATGAAGTTCAGTAAAATTAACAATAAAAGTTCATTCAAGAAACCACTATACCTTAATGATCTATCTGCAAATTAAGTAAAAAAGGAAGTTGAATAGAAAAGAAAATTGAATACAAATGGAAGTTGAATAAAATAAAAATAGAAGTTCATTCAAAAAAACCAATATACCTTAACGATCTATTTCGAAATTAAATAAAAAAGGAAGTTGAATATAAAAGAAAATTGAATAAAAAGGAAGTTGAATAAAAATAAAAATGGAAGTTGCTATCAAAATTGAAAATGAAAGTTCATTTAAGAAACCAGTATACCTTAAGATCTATTTGGAAATTAAATAAAAAATGAAGTTAATAGAAAATGAAATTGAATAAAATCGAAATTGATAAAAATAAAAATGAAAGTTCATAAATATAAAAATGGAAGTTTATTCAAGAAACCACTGTACCTTAACGATCTATTTGGAAATTAAATAAAAAAGGAAGTGGAATAGAAAAGGAAATTGAATAAAAATGGAAGTTAAAAAAATAAAAATGGAAGTTGCCTCAAAATTGAAAATGGAAGTTTATTCAAGAAACCACTATACCTTAACGATCTATTTAGAAATTAAATAAAAAAGGAAGTTGAATAGAAAAGAAATTGAATAAAAAGGAAGTTGAATAAAATAAAAATGGAAGTTGCATAAAATTGAAAATGGAAGTTCATTCAAGAAACCACTATACCTTAACGATCTATTTCGAAATTAAATAAAAAAGGAAGGTGAATAAAATAAAAAAGGAAGTTGCATTAAATTAAAAATGAAAGTTCATTCAAGAAACCACAATACTTAACGATCTATTTGAAAATTAAATAAAAAAAAAGGAAATTGAATAGAAAAGGAAATTGAATAAAAATGAAAGCTGAATAAAAATAAAAAGTGAAGTTGCATAAAATAAAAAATGGAAGTTCATTCAAGGAACCACTATAGCTTAACGATCTATTTGGAAATTAAATAAAAAAGGACGTTGAACAAAAGTCAAAATGGAAGTTGCATAAAATTGAAAATGGAAGTTCATTCAAGAAACGACTATACCTTAATGATCTATTTCGAAATTGAATAAAAAAAGGAAGTTGAATAGAAAAGGAAATTGAATTAAATTGGAAGTTGAATAAAAATAAAAATGGAACTTGCATAAAATTAACAATGGAAGTTCAATAAAGAAACCATTATACCTTAACGATCTATTTGGAAATTAAATAAAAAAGGAAGTTGAATAGAAAAGAAAATTGAATACAAATGGAAGTTGAATTAAAATAAAAAATAGAAGTTGCATCAAAATTTAAAATGGAAATTTATTCAAGAAACCACTATACCTTAACGATCAATTGTGAAATTAAATAAAAAAATGTAACGCCCTCAAAATAAACCCACAATATACACAATATTGACATGCATTGGTAAAAGAAAACAAAACATTATTTCATTCATCAGAGTATTCTTATTAAAAGACATTACATGTAACATCGAAAATAAATGTCCTATGGGCTTACAGCTTTCCAAGCCAACACTTGGACACAAAAGTCTGAGTACTAACTCAATTACACATTAAGCCCTTGGCTTGAGTTTACATGTAATATCAAAATAAAACAAAATAACAACTAACTAAACAGAGTCTTCAACTCCAAATCCTCCCAAGCTAAGTCCTTGAAGGTAGCATATCACCTGGACCTGAAAATGATGTTCCCATATAGGGTGAGTCACAGCTCAGCAGAAATATACTAAACCAAATATAATAATTGACTAAAGCAATAGCATTCGATCGATGGTTAACACTTACAAATCCATTATATCATTATACAGTTTCATGACAATAATGTCCATGACATGTTTCACTTTCCATTTATACAGACATGGCTTAGAACCTGGCCAAACACTAATAATGAGACTACATCTCATATTAATATTACTTCTGATATTTACAACTAAATGAGGCTAAGGCTCATAATAAAACACTTCCATCAATTAATAAGTACACATATTTGCTGTACTAAAATACTTCCATACATCAATAAGTACACAGATTTGCTGTACTAATGGAGTCCATCCCCTTTCTCCTCCCAAACAGGTTTGAGAGTCCATCCCCTATTTTCCCTCAAACCCTGGAGTACATCCCCTATCTCCTCCCAAACAATATGCATATACAATGTATTTAACACTTGTCATATACAATATTCAATCAATACACGTATGTGCTGTATTAATTCAACTGTCATATTTAATGACCTATTCAAAGTGATTAGTTTCAATTTTCCCTAATCAGCATGCAATGTCTACAACAATCATGACTATCCTCCACCGATAGCCCAAAGCAATTATTTCTAAACAGAAAATAAATGCATCAACAGATATAAACTCAACTTTTTCATAGGTGAGTGATTAAACTATCCAACTACACCATTTAGTCCACAAATTTCTCAATTCCATGAATTAAACTTAATTCCACATTATTCTCAAAATTAATTATACAAATTAATTTATTACAACAATTAGGGTTTTTCCCCCTTTCCTCAAAATCAACCCTAAGGTTCAATTTTATCAATTTAACACTATCAATGTCATTTTTCATGACTCACAAACCTATGGTATTTAATAGATGAAAAACCCCCTTTTTAAATTGTGAATCAAACCATAACTTTTCCCAAAATTTCCAAACGACACCAACATATCAAAATAACCAAAACTTATGACAAAACCTATAATATGGAGTAGGGTATCCCTACCTCGAAGTGAAGAACTCAAATGGAGAAAATGGCGAAAACCCAAGGTGCTCCAAATCCACTATTGCTCAGATTAAAACGAAGCCCAAGTCACCCTCTATCTTTTATACAAAGAGCTTAGGGTAGAAACACACTAAAAGGAGATGAAACCCTAGAGAGAAGGTGTGTAGGGAGAGAGAGAAGACGGTTCTAGGGTTTTAAAATCAAAAGGGAGATGAAAAAGTGATCCAAAAAGTCGGATCTCGATTTTATATAAGAGTCGCCCCGCTCGAGCGTGGAAACCCCCGCTCGAGCGTCACTCACAGACTCTCGCTTGAGCGTCAAAAATCCCGCTCGAACGGCGGATACACACTCCCAGAACTTTTTGCTGAACCAGGTCCCCGCTCGAGCGTAAAACTCCCTGCTCGAGCGTCACACACAAATTCACGCTCGAGCGTCAAAACGCCCGCTCGAGCGTCTAACACTGCAGAGGAAATACTGGAAGATGAAAAATCACGCTCGAGCATCAAAACTCCCGCTCGAGCGGAGAAGCAACAACAAAGGGCCCGCTCGAGCGTCAAAAGCTCTGCTCGAGCGTGAAGGCAAAAATCTGGGCATCAACTTTTGGTTTCAAAGTACAACCAACCTATTTCAAACTTGTCCAACACAACCCAAGACTCAAATACAAAGAGTAAAGGCTAGAAATGAGAACGATACAACAAGAAGTCCACGGAACCAAGTCCTGAATACAGTATACAAAGGAAGGGAAAACCGGGATTGCTATAAAAAAGGAAGTTGAATAGAAAAGGATATTGAATAAAAATTCAAGTTGAATAAAAATAAAAAATGGAAGTTGCATAAATATAAACATGGAAGTTCATTCAAGAAACCACTTTACCTTAACGATCTATTTGGAAATTAAATAAAAATGGAAGTTGAATGGAAAAGGAAATTGAATAAAAATTGATGTTCAATAAAAATAAAAGTGGAAGTTGCATAAAATTAACAATAAAAATTCATTGAAGAAACCACTATACATTAACGATCTATCAAGAAATTAAATAAAAAATGAAGTTGAATAGAAAAAGGAAATTGAATACAAATGGAAGTTTAATAAAAATAAAAATGGAAGTTGCATAAAATTACTATGGAAGTTCATTAAAGAAACAACTATAACTTAACGATTTATTTGGAAATTAAATAAAAATGGAAGTTGAATGGAAAAGGACATTGAATAAAAATCCATGTTTAGCAAAAATAAAAATGGAAGTTGCATAAAACTAAAAATAAAAGTTCATTGAAGAAACCACTATAGCTTAACGATCTATCTGGAAATTAAATAAAAAAAGAAGTTGAATAGAAAAGGAAATTGAATAAAAATGGAAGTTCAATAAAAATAAAAATGGAAGTTGTAGAAAATTAACAATGGAAATTCATTCAGGAAACCACTATACCAGAACGATTTATTTGGAAATTAAATAAAAAAAAGGAAGGTCAATAGATAAGGAAATTGAATAAAAATGGAAGTTGAATAAAAATTAAAATGGAAGTTCATTAAAGAAACGACCATACCATAACGATCTATTTGGAAATTAAATAAAAAAGAAAGTTGAATGGAAAAGGAAATTGAATAAAAATTGATGTTCAATAAAAATAAAAATGGAAGTTGCACAAAATTAGCAATAAAAGTTCATTGAAGAAACCACTATACCTTAACAACCTGACTGGAAATTAAATAAAAAAGGAAGTTGAATAGAAAAGGAAATTGAATACAAATGGAAGTTGAATAAAAATAAAAATGGAAGTTCATTCAAGAAACCACTGTACCTTAACGATCTATTTGGAAATTAAATAAAAAAAGGAAGTTGAATAGACATGGAAATTGAATAAAAATGGAAGTTGAATATTAATAAAAAAAGTAAGTTGCATAAAATTAACAATGAAAGTTCATTCAAGAAACCACTATACCTTAACGATCTATTCGGAAATTAAATTTAAAAAAAAAGGAAGTTGAATAGAAAGGGAAGATTAAATAAAAAAAGGAAGTTGAATAGAAAAGGAAATTGAATAAAAATGGAAGTTGAATAAAAATAAAATTGAAAGTTCCATAAAATAAAAATGGAAGTTCATTCAAGAAACGACTATACCTTAACGATCTATCTGGAAATTAAATTAAAATGGAAGTTGAACAGAAAAGGAAATTGAATAAAAATTAACGTTGAATAAAAATAAAAATCGAAATTGCATAAAAGTAACAATAAAAGTTCATTGAAGAAACCACTATTCCTTAACGATCAATCCGGAAATTAAGTAAAAAAGGAAGTTCAATAGAAAAGGAAATTGAATACAGATGGAAGTTAAATAAAAATAAAAAATGGAAGTTGGATCAAAATTGAAAATGGAAGTTCATTCAAGAAACCACTATACCTTAACGATCTATTTGGAAATTAAATAAAAAAAGAAAGTTGAATAGAAAGGGAAATTAAATAACAAAAGGAAGTTGGATAGAAAACGAAATTGAATAAAAATGGAAGTTGAATAAAAATAAAGATGGAATATGCATAAAATTAAAATGGAAGTTCATTCAAGAAACGACTATACCTTAACGATCTATTTGGAAATTAAATAAAAATGGAAGTTGAATGGAAAAGGAAATTGAATAAAAATTGGCGTTCAATAAGAATTAAAATGGAAGTTGCATAAAATTAACATTAAAATTTCATTGAAGAAACCACTATTCCTTAACCATCAATCTGGAAATTAAGCAAAAAAAGGAAGTTGAATAGAAAAGGAAATTGAATACAAATGGAAGTTAAATAAAAATAAAAAATTGAAGTTGGATCAAAATTGAAAATGGAAGTTCATTTAAAAAACCACTATATCTTAACGATCTATTTGGAAATTAAATAAAACAGGATGTTGAATAGAAAAGGAAATTGAATAAAAATTGAAGTTGAATAAAAATAAAAATAGAAGTTGCATAAATATTAAAATGGAAGTTCATTCAAGAAATCACTATACCTTGACGATCTATTTGGAAATTAAATACAAATAGGAAGATGAATAGAAAAGAAAATTGAATAAAAATGGAAGTTGAATAAAAATAAAAATGGAAGTTGTAGAAAATTAACAATGGAAATTCATTCAGGAAACCACTATACCAGAACGATTTATTTGGAAATTAAATAAAAAAAAGGAAGGTCAATAGATAAGGAAATTGAATAAAAATGGAAGTTGAATAAAAATTAAAATGGAAGTTCATTAAAGAAACGACCATACCTTAACGATTTATTTGGAAATTAAATAAAAAAGAAAGTTGAATGGAAAAGGAAATTAAATAAAAATTGATGTTCAATAAAAATAAAAATGGAAGTTGCACAAAATTAGCAATAAAAGTTCATTGAAGAAACCACTATACCTTAACGACCTGACTGGAAATTAAATAAAAAAGGAAGTTGAATAGAAAAGGAAATTGAATACAAATGGAAGTTGAATAAAAATAAAAATGGAAGTTCATTCAAGAAACCACTATACCTTAACGATCTATTTGGAAATTAAATAAAAAAAAGGAAGTTTGAATAGACATGGAAATTGAATAAAATGGAAGTTGAATAATAATAAAAAAAAGTAAGTTGCATAAAATTAACAATGAAAGTTCATTCAAGAAACCACTATACCTTAACGATCTATTCGGAAATTAAATTTTAAAAAAAGGAAGTTGAATAGAAAGGGAAGATTAAATAAAAAAAGGAAGTTGAATAGAAAAGGAAATTGAATAAAAATGGAAGTTGAATAAAAATAAAATTGAAAGTTCCATAAAATAAAAATGGAAGTTCATTCAAGAAACGACTATACCTTAACGATCTATCTGGAAATTAAATTAAAATGGAAGTTGAACAGAAAAGGAAATTGAATAAAAATTAACGTTGAATAAAAATAAAAATCGAAGTTGCATAAAAGTAACAATAAAAGTTCATTGAAGAAACCACTATTCCTTAACGATCAATCTGGAAATTAAGTAAAAAAGGAAGTTCAATAGAAAAGGAAATTGAATACAGATGGAAGTTAAATAAAAATAAAAAATGGAAGTTGGATCAAAATTGAAAATGGAAGTTCATTCAAGAAACCACTATTCCTTAACGATCTATTTGGAAATTAAATAAAAAAAGAAAGTTGAATAGAAAGGGAAATTAAATAACAAAAGGAAGTTGGATAGAAAACGAAATTGAATAAAAATGGAAGTTGAATAAAAATAAAGATGGAATATGCATAAAATTAAAATGGAAGTTCATTCAAGAAACGACTATACCTTACGATCTATTTGGAAATTAAATAAAAATGGAAGTTGAATGGAAAAGGAAATTGAATAAAAATTGGCATTCAATAAGAATTAAAATGGAAGTTGCATAAAATTAACATTAAAATTTCATTGAAGAAACCACTATTCCTTAACCATCAATCTGGAAATTAAGCAAAAAAAGGAAGTTGAATAGAAAAGGAAATTGAATACAATGGAAAGTTAAATAAAAATAAAAATTGAAGTTGGATCAAAATTGAAAATGGAAGTTCATTTAAAAAAACCCTATATCTTAACGATCTATTTGGAAATTAAATAAACAGGATGTTGAATGGAAAAGGAAATTGAATAAAATTAAGTTGAATAAAAATAAAAATAGAAGTTGCATAAATATTAAAATGGAAGTTCATTCAAAAATCACTATACCTTAACGATCTATTTGGAAATTAAATAAAAATAGGAAGATGAATAAAAAAGGAAATTGAATAAAAATGGAAGTTGAATAAAAATAAAAATGGAAGTTGCATAAAATTAAAATGGAAGTTCATTCAAGAAACGACTATACCTTAACGATCTATCTGGAAATTAAATTAAAATGGAAGTTGAATGGAAAAGGAAATTGAATAAAAATTAATGTTCAATAAAAATAAAAATTGAAGTTGCATAAAAATAACAGTAAAAGTTCATTGAAGAAACCACTATTCCATAACGATCAAACTGGAAATTAAGTAAATAAGGAAGTTGAATAGAAAAGGAAATTGAATACAAATGGAAGTTGAATAAAAATAAAAAATGGAAGTTGGATCAAAATTGAAAATGGAAGTTCATTGAAGAAACCACTATACCTTAACGATCTATTGGGAAATTAAATAAAAAAGGAAGTCGAATAGAAAAGGAAATGAAAGTTCATTCAAGAAACCATTATACCTGAACGATCTATTTGGAAATTAAATAGAAAAAGGAAGTTAAATAAAAAGGGAAATGAAATAAAAAAAGGAAGTTGAATAGAAATGGAAATGAAATAAAAATAGAAGTTGAATAAAAATAAACATGGAAGTTTCATAAAATTAAAATGGAAGTTCATTCAAGAAACGATTATACCTTAACGATCTATCTGCAAATTAAATAAAAATGGAAGTTGAATGGAATAGGAAATTGAATAAAAATTAATGTTCAATAAAAATAAAAATCAAAGTGGCATAAAATTAAAAATAAAAGTTCATTGAAAAAACCACTATTCCAGAACGATCAATCTGGAAATTAAGTAAAAAAGGAAGTGGAATAGAAAAGGAAATTGAATACAAATGGAAGTTGAATAAAAATAAAAAATGGAAGTTAGATCAAAATTGAAAATGGAAGTTCATTCAAGAAACCACTATACCTTAACGATCTATTTGGAAATTAAACAAAAAAAGAAGTTGAATAGAAAAAGAAATTGAATAAAAATTGAAATACAATAAAAATAAAAATGAAAATGGAAGTTGCATAAATATAAAAATGAAAGTTCATTCAAGAAACCACTATACCGTAACGATCTATTTGGAAATTAAATAAAAATGGAAGTTGAATGGAAATGGAAATTGATTAAAAATTAATGTTCAATAAAAATAAAAATCGAAGTAGCATAAAATTAACAATAAAAGTTCAATAAAAAAACCACTATACCTTAACAATCTATCTGGAAATTAAGCAAAAAATGAAATTGAATAGAAAAGGAAATGTAGTACAAATGGAAGTTGAATAAAAATAAAAAGTGGAAGTTGCATCAAAATTGAAAATGGAAGTTAATTCAAGAAACGACTATACCTTCACGATCTGTTTGGAAATTAAATAAAAAAGGAAGTTGAATAGAAAAGGAAATTGAATAAAAATGGAAGTTGAATAAAAATAAAAATGGAAGTTGCATCAAAATTGAAAATGGATGTTCATTCAAAAAACCACTATACCTTAACGATCTATTCGAAAATTAAATAAAAATGGAAGTTGAATAGAAAAGGAAATTGAATAAAAATAGAATTTGAATAAAAATAAAAATGGAAGTCGCATAAAATTAAAATGGAAGTTCATTCAAGAAACCAGTATACCTTAACGATCTATTTGGAAATTAAATAAAAATGGAAGTTGAATGGAAAAAGACATTGAATAAAAATTGATGTTCAAAAAAAATAAAAATGGAAGTTGCATAAAAGTGACAATAAAAGTTCATTGAAGAAACCACTATACCTTAACGATCTATCTTCAAACTAAATAAAAAAAGAAGTTCAATAGAAAAAGAGATTGATTACAAATGGAAGTTGAATAAAAAGAAAAATGGAATTTGGGTCAAAATTGAAAATGGAAGTTCATTCAAGAAACCATTATACCTTAACGATCTATTTAAAATTAAATAAAAAAGAATGTTGAATAGAAAAGTAAATTGAATGAAAATTGAAGTTGAATAAAAATAAAAATGGAAGTTGCATAAATATAAAAATGGAAGTTCATTCAAGAAACAATTATACCTTGACGATCTATTTGGAAATTAAATAAAAATGAAAGTTGAATGGAAAAGGAAATTGAATAAAAATTAATGTTCAATAAAAATAAAAATCGAAGTTGCATAAAATTAACAATAAAAGTTCATTCAAGAAACCACTATACCTTAACGATCTATCTGGAAATTAAGTAAAAAAGGAAATTGAATAGAAAAGGAAACTGAGTACAAATGGAAGTTGAATAAAAATAAAAAGTGGAAGTTGCATCAAAATTGAAAATGGAAGTTCATTCAAGAAACGACTATACCTTAACGATCTATTTCGAAACTAAATAAAAAAGGAAGTTGAATAGAAAACAAAATTGAATAAAAATGGAAGTTGAACAAAAATAAAAATGGAAGTTGCATCAAAATTGAAAATGGGTGTTCATTCAAGAAACCACTATACCTTAACGATCTATTTGGAAATAAAATAAAAAAAAAAGTTGAATAGAAAAGGAAATTGAATAAAAATGGAAGTTGAATAAAAAGAAAAATGGAAGTTGCATAAAATTAAAACAGAAGTTCATTGAAGAAACGACTATACCTTAACGATCTATTTGGAAATTAAATAAAAATGGAAGTTGAATGGAAAAGGAAATTTAATAAAAATTATTGTTCAATAAAAATAAAAATCGAAGTTGCATAAAATTAACAATAAAAGTTCATTCAAGAAACCACTATACCTTAACGATCTATCCGGAAATTAAGAAAAAAAGGAAGTTGAATAGAAAGGAAATTGAATACAAATGGAAGCTGAATACAAATAAAAATGGAAGTTCATTCAAGAAATCACCACACTTAAACGATCTATTTGGAAATTAAATAAAAAAGGAAGTTGAATAGAAAAGGAAATTGAATAAAAGTGGAAATTGAATAAAAATAAAAATGGAAGTTGCATAAAATTAACAATGGAAGTTCATTCGGGAAACCATTACACCATAACAATCTATTTGGTAATTAAATAAAAAAGGAAGTTGTATAGAAAAGGAAATTGAATACAAATGGAAGTTGAATAAAAATAAAAACGGAAGTTCATTCAAGAAACCACCATACCTTAACGATCCAATTGGAAATTAAATAAAAAAAGGAAGTTTAATGGAAAAGAAAATTGAATAAAAGTGGAAGTTGAATAAAAATAAAAATGGAACTTGCATAAATTTAAAGTGGAAGTTCATTCAAGAAACGACTACACCTTAACGATCTATTTGAAAATTAAATAAAAATGGAAGTTGAATGGAAAAGGAAATTGAATGAAAATTGATATTCAATTAAAATAAAAATGGAAGTTGCATAAAATTAAGAATAAAAGTTCATTGAAGAAGCCACTATAACTTATCGATCTATCTGGAAGTTAAATAAAAAAAGGAAGTTCAATAGAAAGGGAAATTGAATACAAATAGAAGTTGAATAAAAATAAAAATGGAAGTTCATTCAAAAAACCACTATACCTTAACGATCTACTTGGAAATTTAATAAAAAAAAAGGAAATTGTATAGAAAAGCAAATTGAATAAAAATAAAAACGGAAGTTGCATAAAATTAAAATTGAAGTTCATTCAAGAAATGACTACTACTTAACGAACTATGTGGAAATTAAATAAAAATGGAAGTCGACTGGAAAAGGAAATTGAATAAAAATTGTTGTTCAATAAAAATAAAAATAGAAGTTGCATAAAATTAACAATAAAAGTTCATTGAAGAAACCACTATACCTTAACGATCTATTTGGAAATTAAATAAAAAAGGAAGTTGAATAGAAAAAGAAATTGAGTACAAATGGAAGTTGAATAAAAATAAAAATGGAAATTCATTGAAGAAACAACTATACCGTAACAATCAATTTGGAAATGAAATAAAAAAAGGAAGTTGAATCGAAAAAGAAATTGAATAAAAATGGAAGTTCAATAAAAATAAAAATGGAAGTTGCATAAGATTAACAATGGAAGTTCATTCATGAAACTATTATAGCTTAACGATCTATTTGCAAATTAAATAAAAAAGGAAGTTGAATAGAAAAAGAAATTGAATAAAAATGGAAGTTGAATAAAAATAAAAATGGAAGTTGCATCAAAATTGAAAATAGAAGTTTATTCATGAAACCGCTATACCTTAACGATCTATTTGGAAATTAAATAAAAATGGAAGTTGAATAGAAAAGAAAATTGAATAAAAATGGAAGTTGAATAAAAATAAAAATGAAAGTTGCATCAAAATTGAAAATGGAAGTTCATTCAAGAAACCACAATACCTTAACAATCTATTTGGAAATTAAATAAAAAAGGAAGTTGAATAGAAAGGATGAATAAAATGGGTTGTAACGCCCTCAAATTCAACCCAAGAATATAAAACAAAACATGCATTATTAAGGAAGACATTATTTATTACATCAATCATCAGAGTCTTACGAAATAAAAATACCATAATATGCCCTACGGGCTTACATCTTGCCAAGCCAACACTTGGATACAATTTACTGAGTTCTAACTCAAAACAGATAAAGCCCTAGGCTTGAAGAATTAACAATGTTCAAATAAAACAAATAAAGACAATAAAACAAGTCTTCAAATTCAATTCCTCACAAGCTAAGTCCTTGAGGGAGTGAACCACCTGAACCTGAAAATAAAGTTCCCATATAGGGTGAGCCACAGCCCAAGTAAAGAATACTAAACCAAGCAAAGCGATAACTAAAGCATTAGCATCTGATACATGGTTAACACACTATAATCAAGTTACAATATTCATGACACGAATGTCTACACTGCCTATGACACATTGTCTATGGCACATTTACTTTCCACTTATGGCTCAGAACCTGGCCAAATAACCCAACAGGGTTTTCATCTTTTTTACCATTACTTCCATACAACAGGAATAACAATTCAAAGTTAGACCTAATCATAACAAATACACATAGTGGTATGTATCATTCACAATCAATTCACTTCCATACTTCCCAACTGATACACATTTTAGTGATGTATCATATTCACAATAAATAGAAATATTCTATTAAACAATAAGCACACATAAGAGTGATGCTACTGGAGTCCATCCCCTATCTCCTCCCAATAAATCCGGTTTAGAAGGTCCATCCCCTATCTTCCCCTAAACCGTGGAGTTTTCACCCCTATCTCCTCCTCCAAATAAAATGCATATGCAATGAAACACACAATTGCCATATACAACACATAATCAATACAAGTAATGTTCTGTATTAATTCAAACAGTCAACATAGGTGACATAATTTCAGTTATACCTAGCCGCATACAAGGTCTACAACAATCAATGGCTATCCTCCACCGATAGCCCAAAACAGTTATTTCTAAACAGAAGAAATAAATATAACAATGAATGTAAATTTAACATTCCCAATTTATGAATTAAACCAAATTCCACATTATTCCTTTAAATTAATTATACAAATTAATCTAAACCAAACCCTAAGGTTTCTTCCAAGATTACCAAACTACCCCCACATACCAAAATTACCAAACTACCCCCCACATACCAAAATACTAACACTTATGATTAAAGCGTAAAAAAAAGTAGGAAATCCCTACCTCGAATATAACTCAAAAGAAGAAGAAGAAGATGATGCCCAAACTTCAAAGTGCTCCAAACCACGAATTTCTCAGATTAAATGGAAGCCCTCACTCCCCTCTATCTTATTTGTAAAGCAACTAGGGCAAAAAACCCACCCTAACTAGATCAACCTAGGAGGAGAAGGTGTTTAGAGAAGAAGAGAAGTCGGACTTTAGGGTTTTAGAATAAAAAAAAACTGAAAACTGTTTTAAAATACGTTTTGCGTATTATACCTGACAGGCTCGCTCGAGCGAAGACATGGTCGCTCGAGCGAACAGACACAGAAAATCATCGCTCGAGGAAGAAATGCTCGCTCGAGCCAAAAACTCGGATGCTTCAGGTCTGCAACCCAGAAGCTCGCTCGAGCGAAGGAAAGCTCGGTCGAGCGAAGAACTCAAGACATACACCTCACTCGCTCGAGCGAAGGAAGCTCGCTCGAGCCAAGAAACACATCCATCAGGTCTAAGTACTGGACGCAAAGCTCGCTCGAGCGAAGGGACCCTGGCTCGAGCGAAGGACCAAAATCAAAGACCTCGCTCGAGCGAAGAAGAGCTCGCTCGAGCGACCAACCCAAAAACTGGACATGTACTTTTGGTTTCTAAACCCAACCAACCTGTAACATAACCTGCCCAATAAATCCTATAACTCAAAATAAAGAATTAAAGGACAACAACAACAATGATACAACAATGGAATCTACGGAACATAAGTCCGGATACAATAATCAAATGGGAAAAGACCGGGGTCGCTATAACCTCCCCCCCTTAAAAGAATTTCGTCCCCGAAATTTAGCATAAGTTTGTAAAAACAAGTTTTTTTTTTTTTTTTTCAATTCCCAATGATATCATAAAGCAATAAACAACATCTTGACCCAATACCGGTCACTTCATCTCTAATCAAGAGGCATCTCATAATATGTGTAAATCAACATATATTCAACTTGCATCAATATTATGCATTAATCTTTTCAATGTTAACAATTTCCATATCATATTCAATCTCATGATATAATTAACACATTCAATATATTAATGTTATACTCCACTTCCGTAAAAAGGCAAGTTTCAAAATGTTAACATTAAACCAAAACATTCTCAATGTTTTCCCAACTTAAGACATATATATATAAAGCTCTTAAGTTCAACAATATTACATAATCTAAATACAAGATTACAAATCAGTAAACAAGTCCGGATATTTCTCACGGACTTCCAACTCACGTTCCCAAGTGGCTTCCTCCACTCCGTGATGCTTCCACAAAACCTTCACCAAAGGGATGGTCTTGCCACGCAGGACTTGATCCCGCCTATCCAAAACTCGAATCGGTCTCTCCTCATACGAGACATCCTCATCAACAACTAAATCAGTCCAATCCAGTACATGTGACGGATCTGGCTCATACTTCCGAAGCATACTCACATGAAACACATCATGAACTCCGGATAACTGCGGTGGCAAAGCTAAACGATAAGCAGCCTCGCCAATCCTCTCAAGGATCTCAAAAGGCCCAATAAACCGAGGGGACAACTTCCCGCTCTTCCCAAACCTCATCAAACCCCGCTTAGGTGATATCTTCAAAAAGACATGATCACCCACCTCAAATACCAAAGGTCTCCTCCTACGGTCAGCATAAGATTTCTGACGACTCTGTGCTGTAACAAGCCTCTTACGGATAAGCTCAACTTTCTCCGTCGTTTCCCTCACCAACTCCGGACCCAACAAAGGTGCATCACCCACCTCGGCCCAACAAACAGGAGATCTACACGGTCGGCCGTACAAGGCCTCAAACGGTGCCATACCGATACTAGACTGAAAGCTGTTGTTGTAGGCAAACTCCACTAATGGTAAGTGCCTCTCCCACGACCCACTAAAGTCGAGAACACAACCCCGAAGCATATCCTCAAGGATCTGAATAGTACGCTCGGACTGCCCGTCAGTCTGAGGATGGTAAGCCGTGCTAAGGGTCAACTTAGTGCCTAAAGCACTCTGCAAACTCTGCCACAACCTGGCAGTGAAACGAGGATCTCTATCTGAGACGATCGTCACTGGGACTCCGTGCAACCTCACTATGTCCCGAACATACAACTCAGCAAGATGATCTACTGAATCTCTAACACGCATCGGAATGAAGTGCGCCGACTTCGTCAACCGGTCTACAACCACCCAAATAGCATCATACCCCGCTGAGTCCTCGGAAGACCCACAACGAAGTCCATAGTGACATGCTCCCACTTCCACTCGGCAATAGGCAAGGGTTGCAACAAACCCGCTGGCCTCTGATGCTCGGCCTTCACTTGCTGACAAGTAAGGCACCTAGATACGAAAGCTGCCACATCTCTCTTCATACCCCGCCACCAGAACTGGCGACCCAAATCCCGATACATCTTAGTACCTCCCGGATGCACCGCAAGGCGCGAATGATGAAACTCTCGGAGTACCTCCTCTCGGCAAGACTCCGGCACAAACAAACGGTCTCGGTATCTCACACTTAGGTCGGGATACACCGTCAAACCCTTTTCAACCTTCCCATTAGAAATCTTCTCTCGAAGAGATTCTACCTCAAGATCACCCCTCTGAGCCTCTAACACTCGAGTCACAAGTGTAGGCTGTGCAACAACAGAAAACAAGGCCGCAGCCTCTACGGATTCGCCCAGATGCAAATCAAACTCCCCAACTGTACCCAACATCTCCCACTCCCGGATGGCTATACTAGCTAAGTCACCAACAGATTTCCTACTAAGGGCATCGGCCACGACATTGGCCTTCCCCGGATGATAGTGCAACTCGAAGTCATAATCCTCAATGAACTCCATCCACCTCCTCTGCCTCAAATTCAAGTCTTTCTGTGTAAACAGATATTTCAGACTCTTATGATCCGAGAATACCTCGAACCTCTCACCATAAAGATAATGCCTCCAAATCTTCAAGGCAAATATCACAGCTGCTAACTCTAAATCATGCGTAGGGTAATTCTTCTCATGAATTTTCAACTGACGTGAGCCATAGGCAACCACTTTCCCCTCTTGCATCAACACACAACCCAGACCCTCTCGTGAGGCATCACAATAGACTGCATAACCCAACCCTCTCTCCGGAATAATCAAAACCGGAGCGGTGGTCAATCTAACCTTCAACTCCTGAAACGACTTTTCACAAGTCTCAGTCCATACAAATTTGACTCCCTTCCGAGTCAATCTAGTCAACGGTGAAGCTAACCTGGAGAAATCCTTCACAAACCGACGGTAATACCCAGCTAATCCCAGAAAACTGCGGATCTCAAACACACTCTTAGGCTGTGCCCAATCTTGCACTGCCTCAGTCTTGGATGTATCAACAGACACCCCTTCCCCAGAAACTACATGGCCTAAGAACTTCACCTCTTCTAGCCAAAACTCACACTTCCCGAACTTAGCATAAAGTTTATGGGCTCTAAGTAACTCTAGCACCACTCTCAAGTGTGCCTCGTGCTCCTCCTCTGAAGGTGAATAAATCAAAATGTCGTCCACAAAGACGACCACAAAACGATCCAAGAATTCCCGGAAGATCCGGTTCATCAAATCCATAAACACTGCCGGTGCATTGGTGAGCCCGAATGGCATCACCAGAAACTCATAATGGCCATACCGCGTACGGAATGCCGTCTTCGGAATATCCTCCTCCCTGACTCTCAACTGATGATAACCCGATCTCAAATCTATCTTAGAGAAACAACGGGAACCCTTCAATTGGTCAAACAAATCATCAATACGGGGCATAGGATACTTATTCTTAACTGTAGCCCGATTCAACTTTCTGTAATCAATACACAGTCTCAAAGCACCACCTTTCTTCTTAGCAAAGAGGGCCGGTGCTCCCCACGGCGAAACACTAGGACGGATATAGCCCTTATCTAACAACTCCTGGAGTTGAATCTTCAACTCAACTAACTCGGCTGGGGCAAAACGGTAAGGTGCCATAGAAATCGGCGCCGTGCCGGGCACTAAATCAATGGAGAACTCAATCTCTCGCTGAGGTGGCAAACTAACAAGATCCTCGGGAAAAACGTCCGAATACTCACAGACCACCCTCGGCAACACAATCTGGGTCTCATCACCCTCACTAATCGAAAGACTAGCAAGTAGACCACTAAGCTCACTCCGCCCTCGCGGATCATAACCCGGTGGCAAAACACTACCAACCCGGTCCCCCAGAAAACGAAAACACTCCCCGTTCACGGTACAACAAGTGACCCTCTGACGGTAGCAATCAATAACTGCCCGGTATGACGACAACCAGTCCATACCCAAAATAACATCAAAGCCCTTCATGGGCATAACTACAAAAGAGAAAGGGATTCTATGATCATCGACCTCTATATCACAACCCCTGACACCTTGTTTCAAAATCAACTCACCCCCAAGTGGCGACACTACACAAATAGGAGATGCTAACTGAGCTAACTCCAACTCCAAAATAGATGCAAATGCAGCAGACACAAAGGAATGAGATGCACCCGTATCAATCAGAACACTAGCAACTGAATTGCAAAACAAGAAGGTACCTCTCACAACAGACGGAGTCGGCACAAGATCCTGCGCGGTAACAGCATACACGCGCCCAGACGACCTCTGATCAACCTGCTCACCCCTCGGAGCAGTAGACTGCTGCACAGATTGGGACGAAGAAGCCCCCTGATTGGCCCTCGAGGCCTGACCCGACTGAGCTGGCTGCTGACCCTGAGTCTGCCTCAAACCAGATGCACCAGGTGTGCCACTCAACTGCGGGCAATACCTCTTCATGTGCCCTGGCTGACCACACTGATAGCACGAGAGTGGCTGGCCTCTACCCTGACTCTGGCTCTGAGATCGAGCCGAAGAAGATGCTGCTCTCTGAACTCCTCCCCTCTGAGGACAAACTGGAGACTTGTGACCCAGCTGGCCACACTTGAAGCAAGTGATGTCTCCCTGACTGCCTTTCCCTGAACTAGCACTCTGCACAGGAAAAGTAGACCTAGAGAAGCTACTCTGAGGCTGCTGAGGAGTGAAACCTCTCTGCCTCCTGCCATCGCCCTGACCATCCTGACTCCTCTTGGAGCCTTTCTGCCCTACTTCCTCCTCCCGCATCGCGATCTCAGTATGGGCTGCTGCATCAACCAAACGCCCAAAATCCCTAATCATAGTCGGCACCATTCTCAATTTGAGGCCGCGCCTCAACTTCTTCTCGAACTCTATACACCGACGTTCCTCGGACGCCACTAACTCAGGTGCGAACCTGGACAAACTAGTAAATAAGGCCTCAAACTCAGCCACTGATGAACTATTCTGCTTCAGCTGGCAGAACTGATCTCTCAACGTCTCCTGAACAGCTGGAGACAGGTACTTCTCCTGAAAAGCATTCACAAACGCCTCCCATGTACCTCCAACACGAGCCTTAATGAATTTCCACCACTGACCCGCATCCCCTTTCAGCTGGAAAGATGCCAAGGTCACCTTCAACCCCTCGTCTTCGATGCCAAGCATCTCAAACGTTTTCGTTGTCTGTTCGAGCCATTCGTCTGCCTTAAGCGGCTCGCTAGGATCACCTACAAACACGTCCGGTTGAGACCGGAAGAACTCCCTCTTCAGAAAAGAAGGCCCTGCATCTGCAGCAACTACCGGGGCCGGAACTACCTGGGCTGGATTCGCAGCCCTCAGAATGTCAACTGATGCCTGAAATGCCCCTGCTATCTCTTGGGCCAAAGCGCCCAAAAACGGCTGTCCTACTGGCTCGGCCACATTGGCCTGGCCAACACCCTCCTGAACTGCCGGAATCTCCTCCGGTATAGGCACTTCCTGCCTAGCCTGTCTACCGCGCCTACCGCGACCTCGTCCTCGTCCTGACATCCTATTAAGGAAACAAAGACGTTAGCACATTAATAAATGTACCAAAACTAAACACTCACGTCCTAATGCGTTGGACAACAATAAGGCACACCACGTAAGCACATAATCACATAAGCACCTACGAATTTCATTCCTGGATAATGATAGTCCCAAAAGGGTTACTATAGTTCCGGTTGGAAGCAGCATTGATCAAGTGCCTTTCCAACAAGACTACTAGAAACTCAAGGATCCAATCAATATCTAGAAACTACATTCCATACCCACATAATCACATAAACATGTTATCATATAAGCATGCAATCATTACACTAAGTCTCTATCAAACGAGACGAACCCATTGTGATACTAATCACTTCCCACGTACCCAAAGTATTCAAACCCGGTACGCTCTGATACCAAGTTGTAACGCCCTCAAAATTCAACCCAAAGAATATAAAACAAAACATGCATTATTAAAAGAAGACATTATTTATTACATCAATCATCAGAGTCTTACGAAATAAAATACCATAATAAATGCCCTACGGGCTTACATCTTGCCAAGCCAACACTTGGATACAATTTACTGAGTTCTAACTCAAAACAGATAAAGCCCTAGGCTTGAAGAATTACAATGTTCAAATAAAACAAATAACAGATAAAACAAGTCTTCAAATTCAATTCCTCACAAGCTAAGTCCTTGGAGGGAGTGAACCACCTGAACCTGAAAAATAAAGTTCCCATATAGGGTGAGCCACAGCCCAGTAAAGAAATACTAAACCAAGCATAAGCAATAACTAAAGCATTAGCATCTGATACATGGTTAACACACTATAATCAAGTTACAATATTCATGACACGAATGTCTACACTGCCTATGACACATTGTCTATGGCACATTTTACTTTCCACTTATGGCTCAGAACCTGGCCAAATAACTCAACAGGGTTTCATCTTTTATTACCATTACTTCCAATACAACAGGAATAACAATTCAAGTTAGACCTAATCATAACAAATACACATAGTGGTATTGTATCATTCACAATCAATTCACTTCCATACTTCCCAACTGATACACATTTTAGTGATGTATCATATTCACAATAAATAGAAATATTTCTATTAAACAATAAGCACACATAAGAGTGATGCTACTGGAGTCCATCCCCTATCTCCTCCCAATAAATCCGGTTTAGAGGTCCATCCCCTATCTTCCCCTAAACCGTGGAGTTCATCCCCTATCTCCTCCAAATAAAAATGCATATGCAATGAAACACACAATTGCCATATACAACACATAATCAATACAAGTAATGTTCTGTATTAATTCAACAGTCAACATAGGTGACATAATTTCAGTTATACCTAAGCCGCATGCAAGGTCTACAACAATCAATGGCTATCCTCCACCGATAGCCCAAAACAGTTATTTCTAAACAAGAAATAAATATAACAATGAATGTAAATTTAACATTCCCAATTCTATGAATTAAACCAAATTCCACATTATTCCTTTAAATTAATTATACAAATTAATCTAAACCAAACCCTAAGGTTTCTTCCAAAATTACCAAACTACCCCCACATACCAAAATTACCAAACTACCCCCCACATACCAAAATACTAACACTTATGATTAAAGCGTATAAATGGAGTAGGAAATCCCTACCTCGAATATATAACTCAGAAAGAAGAAGAAGAGATGATGCCCAAACTTCAAAGTGCTCCAAACCACGAATTTCTCAGATTAAATGGAAGCCCTCACTCCCCTCTATCTTATTTGTAAAGCAACTAGGGCAAAAACCCACCCTAACTAGATCAAACCTAGGAGAGAAGGTGTTTAGAGAAGAAGAGAAGTCGGACTTTAGGGTTTTAGAATCAAAAAAGCTGAAAACTGTTTTAAAATACGCTTCTGCGTATTTATACCTGACAGGCTCGCTCGAGCGAAGACCTGGTCGCTCGAGCGACCAGACACAGAAAATCATCGCTCGAGCGAAGAAATGCTCGCTCGAGCCAAAAACTCGATGCTTCAGGTCTGCAACCCAGAAGCTCGCTCGAGCGAAGGAAAGCTCGCTCGAGCGAAGAACTCAAAGACATACACCTCACTCGCTCGAGCGAAGGAAGCTCGCTCGAGCCAAGAAACACATCCATCAGGTCTAAGTACTGGACGCAAAGCTCGCTCGAGCGAAGGGACCCTGGCTCGAGCGAAGGACCAAAATCAAAGACCTCGCTCGAGCGAAGAAGAGCTCGCTCGAGCGACCAACCCAAAAACTGGACATGTACTTTTGGTTTCTAAACCCAACCAACCTGTAACATAACCTGCCCAATAAATCCTATAACTCAAAATAAAGAATTAAAGGACAACAACAACAATGATACAACAATGGAATCTACGGAACATAAGTCCGGATACAATAATCAAATGGGAAAAGACCGGGGTCGCTATAAAAATGAAAGTTCATTCCAGAAACCACTATACCTTAACGATCTATTTGGATCATTAAATAAAAAAGGAAGTTGAATAGAAAAAGGGAATTGAATAAAAATGGAAGTTGAATAAAAATAAAAAGTTGCAAATTTCATTGAAGAAAAACTATACCGTATAACATCTATTTGGAATGAAATAAAAAAAAAGTCGAATCGAAAAATAAATTGGAATAAAAAGAAGTTGAATAAAAATAAAAATGGAAGTTGCATAAATTAACAATGAAGTTCATTCATGAAACTACTATACTTAACGATCTATTTGGAAAAAATAAAAAAGGAAGTTGAATAGAAAAAGAAATTGATAAATGGAAGTTGAATAAAATAAAAATGGAAGTTGCATCAAAATTGAAAATAGGAAGTTCATTCAAGAAACCTATACTTAACGATCTATTGGAAATTAATAAAAATGGAAGTTGAATAGAAAGAAATTGAATAAAAATGAAAGTTGAATAAAAATAAAATGGAAAGTTGCATAAAATTAACAATGGAAGTTCATTCAAGAACACATTAACCTTAACGATCTATTGGAAATTAAATAAAAAAGTAGTTGAATAGAAAAGAAATTGAATAAAAATGGAAGTTGAAAAAAATAAAAATGGAAGTCGCATCAAAATTGAAAATGTAAGTTGATTCAAGAAACCACTATACCTTAACGATCTATTTGGAAATTAAATAAAAAAGGAAGTTGAATAGAAAGAGAATTGAATAAAAATGGAAGTTGAATAAAAATAAAAATGAAAGTTGCATAAAATTAATATGGAAGTTCATTCAATAAACGACTATACGTTAACGATCTATTTCGAAATTAAATAAAAATGAAAGTTGAATGGAAAAGGACAATGAATATGTAACGCCCTCAAAATAAACCCATAAATCTTACAATCTTGACATGCTTAGACATAAGAGAACAAAGCATAATTTCATTGAAGAAACCATTAAATAAAAAACCATTAACGATCTTTTTTATTTAACAATGGAAGTTCATTGAAGAAACCATTATACCTGAACGATCTATTTGGAACTTAAATAAAAAATGAAGTTGAATAGAAAAGGATGTTGAATACAAATGGAAGTGGAATAAAAATAAAAAATGGAAATTGCATCAAAATTGAAAGTGGAAGTTCATTCAAAACACGACTATACCTTAACGATCTATTTGGAAATTATATAAAAAAATAGGTTAAATAGAAAAAGAAATTGAATAAAAATGGAAGTTGAATAAAAATAAAAATAGAAGTTGCATAAAATTAAAAATCGAAATTCATTCAAGAAATCATTATACCTTAACGATCTATTTGGAAATTAAATAAAAAAGGAAGTTGAATAAAAAAGGAAATTAAATACAAATGGAAGTTGAATAAAAATAAAAATGAAGTTCATTCCAGAAACCACTATACTTTAACGATCTATTTGGAAATTAAATAAAAAAAGGAAGTTGAATAGAAAAGAAAATTAAATACAAATGGAAGTTGAATAAAAATAAAAATGGAAGTTCATTCCAGAAACCACTATACTTTAACGATCTATTTGGAAATTAAATCAAAAAAAGGAAGTTGAATGGAAAAACAAATTGAATAAAAATGGAAGTTGAATAAAAATAAGAATGGAAGTTGCATAAAATTAACAATGGAAGTTTATTCAAGAAACTACTATACCTTAACGATATATTTGGAAATTAAATCAAAAAGGAAGTTGAATAGAAAAGGAAATTGAATAAAAATGAAAGTTGAATAAAAATAAAAATGGAAGTTGCAACAAAATTGAAAATGGAAGTTCATTCAAGAAACTATTATACCTTAACGATCTATTTGGAAATTAAATAAAAAAGGAAATTGAATAGAAACGGAAATTGAATACAAATTAAAGTTGAATAAAAATAAAAAATGGAAGTTGCATCAAAATTGAAAATGGAAGTTCATTCAAAAAAACCACTATACCTTAACGATCTATTTGGAAATTATATAAAAAAATAAGTTGAATAGAAAAAAAAATTGAATAAAAATGGAAGTTGAATAAAAATAAAAATAGAAGTTGCATAAAAATAAAAATCGAAGTTCATTCAAGAAACCACTATACCTTAACGATCTATTTGGAAATTAAATAAAAAAGGAAGTTGAATAGAAAAGGAAATTGAATACAAATGGAAGTTGAATAAAAATAAAAATGGAAGTTCATTCCAGAAACCACTATACCTTAACGATCTATTTGGAAATTAAATAAAAAAAGGAAGTTGAATAGAAAAGGAAATTGAATAAAAATGGAAGTTGAATAAAAATAAAAATGGAAGTTGCATAAAATGAACAATGGAAGTTCATTCAAGAAACCACTATACCTTAACGATCTATTTGGAAATTAAATCAAAAAGGAAGTTGAATAGAAAAGGAAATTGAATAAAAATTGAAGTTAAATAAAAATAAAAATGGAAGTTGCATCAAAATTGAAAATAGAAGTTTATTCAAAAAACCATTATACCTTAACGATCTATTTGAAAATTAAATAAAAATGGAAGTTAAATGGAAAAGGAAATTGAATAAAAATGGAAGTTGAATAAAAATAAAAATGGAAGTTGCATAAAATTAAAATGGAAGTTCAATCAAGAAACGACTATATCTTAACGATCTATTTGGAAACTAAATAAAAAAGGAAGTTTTTATAGAAAATGAAATTGAATCAACTTTCATTTTTAATTTTATGCAACTTCCATTTTTATTTTTATTCAGCTTCTATTTTTATTCAACTTCTTTTTTTATTTAATTTCTAGATAGATCATTAAGGTATAGTGGTTTCTTGAATGAACTTACATTGTTAATTTTATGCGACTTCCATTTTTATTTTTATTCAGCTTCAATTTTTTTTCAATTTCCTTTTTTGTTTAATTTCCAAATAGATCGTTAAAGTATAATGGTTTCTTGAATGAACATCCATTTTTAATTTTATGCAACTTCCATTTTTATTTTTATTCAACTTCCATTTTTATTCAATTTTTTTTTTCTATTCAACTTCCTTTTTTATTTAATTTCAAAATAGATCGTTATGGTATAGTGGTTTCCTGAATGAATTTCCATTGTTAATTTTATGCAACTTCAGTTTTTATTTTTATTCAATTTTCTTTTTTATTAACCTTCCTTTTTTTGTTTAATTCCCAAATAGATCGTTACGGTATAGTGGTTTCTTGAATGAACTTCCATTTTTATTTTTATTCAACTTCCATTTTTATTCAATTTCCTTTTCTATTCAACATCCTTTTTTATTTAATTTCCAAATAGATCGTTAAGGTATAGTGGTTTCTTGAATGAACTGACATTGTTAATTTTATGCAACTTCCATTTTTATTTTTACTCAACTTCGAATTTTATTCAATTTCCTTTTCTATTCGAATTCCTTTTTTATTTAGTTTCAAAATAGATCGTTAAGGTATAGTGGTTTCTTGAATGAACTTCCATTATTGATTTTATGCAACTTCAGTTTTTATTTTTATTCAATTTCCTTTTCTATTCAACTTTTTTTTTATTTAATTCCCAAATAGAATGTTAAGGTATAGTGGTTTCTTGAATGAACTTCTATTTTTATTTTTATTTAACTTCCTTTTTTATTTAATTACCAAATAGATCGTTAAGTTATAGTGCTTTCTTGAATAAACTTCAATTTTCAATTTTATGCAACTTCCATTTTTTTTTATTCAACTTCTATTTTTATTCAATTTCCTTTTTTTTTCAACGTCCTTTTTTATTTAATTTCCAAAAAGCTCGTTAAGGTATAGTGGTTTCTTGAATGAACTTCCTTTGTTAATTTTATAAAACTTCCATTTTATTCAATTTCTTTTTCTATTCAACTTAATTTTTTAGTTAATTTCCAAATAGAGCGTTAAGGTATAGTGGTATCTTGAATGAACTTCCATTTTTAATTTATGCAACATCTATTTTTATTTTTATTCTTATTCAACTTCCATTTTTATTCAATTTTCTTTTCGTTTCAACTTCCTTTTTCATTTAATTTCCAAATAGATTGTAACGCCCTCAAAATAAACCCATAAATCTTACAATCTTGACATAAGAGAACAAAGCATAATTTCATTCATCAGAGAATTCATTACAAAAGTATTACATGTTGACATCAAAAGTAAATGCCCCACGGGCTTACAACTTTCCAAGCTAATACTTGGTTACAAAAAGAGAGTACTAACTCAAAATACAAAATAAGCCCTTGGCTTGATTTACATGTAATACACAAAATAATCACATAAATAAACAAGAGAGTCTTCAACTCCCACAACCATCCAAGCTAAGACCTCGGAGGCGGCATAATACCTGAACCTGAAAATGATGTCCCATATAGGGTGAGCCAACGCCCAGTAGAGATATGCTAAACGTAATATGAGCAACAACTAAAACATTAGCATTCGATAAATGTTTAACTCATATACGCCAACTTATAACACATTTCAATTCTATGACCATTATGTCCATGTTTCATTTCATTTTCCATTACTTATCCAATTCTCAATTCATAACCATGGCTCAGAACCTGGCCCAACAATTTGGATGAGATTACATCTCATATCAACAATACTTCGATTTTGAAAGAGATAACAACTCATATTAAACACTTCCATACTTCATATATGATACACAGATTTGCTATATCAATCTCAAATAAAATACTTCCATACTTCATATATGATACACAGATTTGCTGTATCAATGGAGTCCATCCCCTATCTCCTCCAAAATATCCGATTTAGGAGTCCATCCCCTATCTCCTCCCAAACCGTGGAGTACATCCCCTATCTCCTCCCACACAACACAATGTATATAAGCATCTATCATATATATGTTCAATCAATACACAAATTTGATGTATTATTCCATTCATCATATTCAATGGCATTCAACCGATTAGTTTTAATTCGCCTAATCATCATGCAATGTCTACAACAATCAAGACTATCCTCCCCCGATAGCCCAAAGCAATTATTTCTAGACAGATAATAATTATATCAATAGATAATTTAACAACATTTTCAAAGGTGAGTGATTAATGAATCCAACTCCACCATTCTACCTCATAATGAGCCAATTTCATTATTTCCACACAATTTCACATTCCCACAATAAATGTCATTAATTACACTAATGACCCAAATATATCCAAACATGGCATTTTCCCCCTTTTCTCAACATTGACCCAAAGGTCCAAATATGATCAACAACATCAATAACCCCCTTTTCAGACCCAAAACATATATGTTTGAATCAAAAGAACAAAACCCCTTTTTCCAATATAACACATCTCAAACCCTAACTTCCCAAATCAACCCATCTATACAAAAGCTCAACATTTATGTTAAAACTCATAAAAATGAGTAGTTATCCCTACCTCAAAGTCGGAGCTCAAAGGAGAAGGTGAAGGAAATTGAAAGCGCTCCAAATCCCAAGATTTTCGGATTGATAGGTAGCTCAAGCCAAGCTCTACACTTCTTACAAAGACACTAAGAGGGTGGATCACTCAAACTAGATCAAACCCTAGAGAGAAGTTGAAGTTTTAGAGTGAGGTGCTCTCCAATGGAGATTTTGAAAAGTAAGAGAGAGAAAGAAAGTGTGAAAAGTGATTTAAAATCACCCAGCTGCCATCTGATATACGACTAGTCCGCTCGAGCGGAGAATAGGATGCTCGAGCGTCAAGCACAAAACTGGACACGCTCAAGCGCAAGAATACTCGCTCGAGTGCCAAGACACAACTGCAAAACACACCCGCTCGAGCGCAAAGGGAAACCCGCTCGAGCGTAGATTACCCTCTTCCAGTATTTTTACAGACATTGAACACCCACTCGAGTGCAAAAAGGCCCGCTCGAGCCCGACCCGCTCGAGCGTGAAAAACAAACCTGCAGTACTTTTGCAGAGGCACAAAATGCTGGAAGTGTGCAAACTCCGCTCGAGCGCGAAGGGATTCGCTCGAGCGGACCACCCAAAAACTGGGCAACAAGAAATGGAACCAAGGCTCAACCAACCTGTTCGAAACACGCCCAACACATCCTAAAACCCAAATATATGGAATTAAAAGATGACAACAAGACATAAACAACAACCAACTCCACGGAACCTAAGTTCGGATACAACAATCAAAGGAGGAAGAACCAGGATCGCTATATAGATCGTTAAGATATTGTGGTTTTTTTAATGAACTTCCATTGTTAATTTTATGCAACTTCCATTTTTATTTTTATTCAACTTCAATTTTTATTCAATTTCCCTTTCTATTCAACTTCAATTTTTATTTAATTTCCAAACAGATCGTTAAGGTATAGTGGTTTCTTGAATGAACTTCCATTTTCTTTTTTTATTCAACTTCAATTTTTATTCAATTTACTTTTCTATTCAACTTCCTTTTTTATTTAATTTCCAAATCTATCGTTAAGCTATAGTGGTTTCTTGAATGAACATCCATTTTTAATTTTATGCAACTTC
Organism: Camellia japonica; assembly: GCA_030407325.1. Taxonomy (NCBI): domain Eukaryota; kingdom Viridiplantae; phylum Streptophyta; class Magnoliopsida; order Ericales; family Theaceae; genus Camellia; species Camellia japonica. Next base: position 19,180,999 of record JAPPVO010000014.1, read on the forward strand.
CATTTTTATTTTTATTCAACTTCCATTTTTATTCAATTTCCTTTTCTATTCAAATTCCATTTTTATTTAATTTCAAAATAGATCGTTAAGATATAGTGGTTTCTTGAATGAACTTCCATTTTTAATTTTATGTAACTTCCATTTTTATTTTTATTCAACTTCCATTTTTATTCAATTTCCTTTTCTATTCAACTTCCTTTTTTATTTAAAATCCTGAATCATCTAGACATTCTACTGCTGAACCTATAGAATCCGTCATGCAGGGAATGCCATCTAGACCCCCTAGTAATCCTGACCAGACTATAGATCCTATAGATCCGGTAGTTCAAGGATTACAATTTTCAGAAAATAGAATCCCACATGGTATTTATGAACCTAGGGAATCCAGTAACAAAGGACCTTATAGTCCTACTGCCAGCGATATGAATTTTGCAGTTTAATGGATTTTACTCCAGGAAGTGAAAAAAGGAAAATCCTAAATCAGGATTTTTACCAAGAAAAATATACAGAATTTAGACAATGGTATTTTAAAAATCATACCACAAATCAATTACAGAAATTTAAAATCCAGTATTATGATTATCTTAAGAATAATCAAATAATCCAGCCTTTCCCTTTATGGTTTATGGAAAATAGTGACATCCAGAACTCTTAGATCAACGTGCTAGAAAATATCCAGAAACATTGGGTGACCACTGATGGTCAAAGTATTACTTCAATACATCCACCTCCAAAATCTCTAGAATTGAGACCTAGTGATTCTACTTCCAGTCAACCTTTGGTTATAACAGCTTTTGTTGAACCCCCAACAAAATGCAATACTGCATTGACAGCCAAAGAAATTATTCCGTTAATTAAACAGAATAATTACACTAATCTTTACTGTCAAACAATAGGAAAACAGTTAACCAGAATCGAAGAGATAGTTATCCATCTCAAGAATAATTGTTCTCTCCAACCTAAACCAGTAGACATACATCCAGTAGCAATAAAGCCCACCCTACAGTCACAAATTTTAATTTAAAATCTAAAAAGGCAAATACAGAATTTATGGACACCTTGATCAATAAAATCAAAGATCTTCATCTAGGAGAATCTTCTCAACAAGTTAATATGTTATCTAGAAATCCTTTCCAGGAAATAGAGGAAAATTATCAGAATTTGACAACATCTCAAATATCTGAAATCCAGGCAAATTTCCAAAATGAACCTTCATCTATTAACAAGGTCCATTATGGAACAACTATAGACATAACTGCCTATACAGTACCAAGTAGGTATTATTACTCTCGACCTACTCCCATGGATATTCTTTATGCAGAAGATTTCCTACATAGCCAGAAATCTTACCAAAGTAGAACCATTTATGAATGGAATATTGATGATCTTACAGAATATCAAATTTATGAAATTCTTCAGCATATGCTCATGTTTGCAACTGTTTGTAAACAAAATGAAAATACAGATTATCAAGTAACCCGTTTTATTGTAAGTGGCTTTACCGGCATTCTTAAAGGATGGTGGGATAATATTCTCACCACAGCTCAAAATGATGAAATCTTAAGTTCATTACGAACAACAACAGACATTGATATAGGTATTGTGATACCCCTGTTCCGTAGAATGCTAATTGGTCCTTAATTTGAGTATGATTATGTGTTTAGCATGATTTTATGTGCCATTATGTGAATATATGCGATTTTGAAATTGTATCTGTCACCGTAGGAATATCTGTTTGAATAATCTGTTTTGGAAATTAAATTGAGGGCCTTATCGGCCACAGAACCCGGAATTGATTTCGCCATTGTGACTGGCATAATTTTTAGAGCGTACGTTGAAATTTAATTGAAAAATTGATTCGGACCAAATTAAGCTGAGTTAAGTGATGAATTGGTGCCCAATTATTTTATTCTTATTATATTGACTTAGTGGGATTTGTTATGTTTTAGCATTACACCTCATTTCTCTCCCTTAGATGATTTAGGCTGATCAAACTCTAAGAAAAGAAAAGAGAGGGCCAGCTGTTAGAGAGAGAGAGAGAGGGAATTTGGGTGATTTTGGCTCAAGATTTGGGGAACTTCAAGATTAAGCCCAAGATTTTGTTATAGTTGGGAGATTGAACTATTGGGTAAGTAAACTCATGGATTTTTGTTTGTAAATTGTAAATTCAAGATTTATTGATGGCCAAGAACATGAGTTAGCTGATTATAAGAAAATTGAATTGGTTTTGTTGAAATGAAGACCCAAATGTGCATGCATGTGTGTAATTGCTTTGAATTTTGCATGTTTGAGCTCAAAGGGTATGATCCTTGTGAATTTGTAGTGAAGCTCATGTTTTGATTACCTTTTCATCATCTAAGTTGAGAGTGAGGGTTGTATAGCACATGCATGTACAATTCATGAGAATATGAGCTTGAATGCATGAATTTGTTATGTTAGAATGAGTTTGATGGGAGATTGGGACATGCATGTGATTTATTTATGAAATTAAGCTTCATTGGGTTGTAATTTGGGGTTTATACCATGTTAGTATAATTATATTTGAGATTTGAGTCATTGCATGCAAGAAATGTTGGCTTGAAGGTCGAATTGGAGTTCAAGAACACAATCTGGGAAACCTAGAATTTTGATGTCCGCCCGAGCGGGGTAAGTGCCGCTCGAGCGGGAAATACATGCTCCCAGTACTTTTTGCAGACTTGGTGTCCGCTCGAGCTGGGTATTTCACGCTCGAGCAGGGGAGCTTTGTAGACAGGCCTTTCGCTCGAGCGCTCTATTTAATGCTCGAGCGTATTTTTCATGCAACCAGTACTTTTGCAGGCCTTAAGGGTCTGCTCGAGCGGGGAAGTCCACGCTCAAGCGGGGACCCTGTTTTGCTGAAATTTTGTTTATGCATTCTGTATTCTGTTTTCCGTTCCCTTTCACTTCCAAGAACTCTTAGGCATGCATTGAGCATTGTAATTGAATTAAAGAGATAAGAATGAAGCCTAAAGAGGAATATGTGAACTAAAGAACGGATTGAATTAATTGTGACCCATATGTGTTATGTGATATGTAGGGTCAAACTCCAGGGCAAATCCACAAGCCGATCACTATGAGTAATATCTGACATATGTTATTGTCCAATGGTTACTTCTATGTAAGTTTTGTAAAATTCATTAATTTGAATGGTGGACACAGTTTGATATAAAAGGCCTATGAGCCAGTTTGATATAAATGAATGGACCGAAGGTCGTTTTGACATAAATGAATGGACCGAAGGTCGTTTTGGCATAAATGAATGGACCGAAGGTCGTTTTGACATAAATGAATGGACCGAAGGTCGTTTTGGCATAACTGAATGGACCGAAGGTCATTTTGACATAAACGAATGGACCGAAGGTCGTTTTGACATGAATAAATGGACCGAAGGTCGTTTCGACATGAATGAGTGGGCCGAAGCCCGTTTTGACACAAATGAATGGGCCAGAGGCCGTTTTGACATGAATGAATGGGCCGGAGGCCGTTTTGACATGAACGAAAGTCTGAATGGGCCAAGGGCCAGTTTGTTATGGAAAGATAAATGGGCCAAAGGCCAGTTTGTCATTTAGATGGGCCAAAGGCCAGTTTGACACGAACGATAGTTTGACATAAATAATAGTTTGACATGAATGATAGTTTGATATAAGTAATAGTTTGACACGAATAACAGTTCGATCTGAATAATAGAATGAATGGGCCAGAGGCCGTTTTGACATGAATGAATGGGCCAGAGGCCGTTTTGACATGAACGAAAGTCTGAATGGGTCAAGGGCCAGTTTGTTATGGAAAGATAAATGGGCCAAAGGCCAGTATGTTTGGAACCACAGTCACTTGACTTAAATTGTATATATATGTTAAATAGAAATATGAATTGGGCCCAAGGCCGTTCGGAATATGTTGTTCTGCATATTGTTGTATCTTCTTATTTGATATTATTCACTGGGCTTTCGCTCACGCTCATTCATGTGTTTGTAGGTGAGCTAAGAGAGGTCCAGACCCAGCCCCAGTGAAGCCATTGTGGAACAACCAAGTTTTTTAGAGTCAGCCCCTACGTCTCACGCACGAGACTCGTCTTCGCCCTTTTGTTTGGTATTTATATTTTGTCATGATGGCGAGGACTCTGTATCTATTGTGTACAGTTTTGACGGGGTGACTTAGACTAATGATCCTATCTGTACAGAACCTTTTGCTACTGTATTTTCTGATGTGAGTTGTTAACATATTTGTGTCTGGAATGTTATGGCGTGCATGTAAGCATAGCTCTATGGACAAAGTTTTAAATTGCTTCCGTTTGGCCCCTATTAACTCTGTTAAAATACGGTTGGTTTGGTTTGAGGCCGTAGGTAATCTCATGATTACTGGCCGGTTACGTCCTTAACCCATGGGGGCGGGTTCGGGTCGTGACAGAGTAGTATCAGAGCACGAGTTAATAACTCACACACTTGTCCAAATGAGCAATAAGCGTCTAGAAAATATCTAGGATGCATTCATAAATATGAATTTGGAAGCATCGATAATATGCTTAACTTTTTGTTACAAATGATTATGTGCTATAAATTGTGAATTTCTTGTATTGAAATTGTCCGAATATGCATGCTTTCTAGTATATACACACTTGTGTATCTTTTGTATAAAGTATGATGCAAGTTTAATCAGATGGTAAACTTTAAATATTTTCTGACGATATGAAATGACGAGTTCCCTGAAATGCTATTTTTGCATGAATGAATGATTGCCCAATTTTTCCTTAAACGTAATTGTGGTATCCTTAGTAGAGGCCCTTGCCCAGGGGACATAATACTGTGGCTTATGGTCATGAGGCCCTAGCCCGGGGGAAATAATACCGTAGCGCAGGCCCTTGCCCGGGGGAAACAATACCGTGGCCTATGTATGAGATATGTTACCCGGTACCAGAGGTTCCGTTATGGAACTTGATGTGCTTGACCAACATGATATGTTACGCTAAAGGAAGTACCACACATGATTTGAATATGAGATATGAATTGTTGCACTAATGTATATAACAAGTTTGTTTTGTTATAATGCACAATCATGAACATATGAATCATGAAAAGTTGCTTATGTGCATTCGATTCTGAAAAAGGGTGTCTATGTGAAATATGAACATGATTTGAGTATATAATTACTTAGTAGATGTTCAGCATGCGATATTTGATAAGTATGTAATTATCTGTTACGTATGTAATTAATTGCTTACGATATGTGAAATGAGAATATAACAATGTGCCTATGTGCGAATGTACCCATGTGTATTTGTGTTTAATTTCGTATTGGGCATCCCAGTATTTGGTAAAGTCCGATAAGAATTTGTGTAGAGTATGGGCAAATTAAGGGCATATGGGTTGGAAGGTTCTTCCATAGCCCGACTTGATAGTCTGGAAAGAGTGGTACAAGAATTGGCAGAGATCTCGAGACAACAGCGTCAGTTGCCGCTACGACAAGAACCTTTGCCACCACCAGTGTAAGAAACACCGAGGAGTTTGTTATCAGATTTCTGGGGCTCCTTATAGGGGTGGTAAAATGGACCATACGGTAAGGAACTGTCCCCGGATTGAACGAAATGTGAATGAATCCTCTGCCCCGGCTAAATCTGTACCAGTGGTAGGAATTGCTACTCAGGATGGGGTAATTGCACTCATCTCAGGAAGCACTCAGAATACTGTGATTGTTATCCCAGGTATCTATATTGTTTATAAACGAATGCCTATGTGTTGATTGATTCTGAATTAGTACATTTGTACATCTTCGCTTGGGATATTATTTGATTCGGATCGGCATATTTTTCCATATCTGCTGCATATGTATCTAGATCGGTTAGACCCACATGATCGAGACTGTATTCATTGGAGGTATATGCCCCGTTTGGGAAATTTGTGAAATACGTTTTGGAATATTGATTGACTCTGCACATGCACATGTATATCTACACCTATGCTCAGGGTGATTTATTATGTTACCATCTTCAATGACTAAACCACTGGAATTATGACTCTGTGATTGTGTGACCGAGTTGAGCACCCCAAATGATGAATTCTATGACTGTGAGGCCATGTATTTTGATTGGTAGAAAGTTGACTGGATTATGTGACTAATTTGGAACTTTTGCGTAACAATCCTATACTATGTGTACCTGAAGAATTCTGTTTAATGTGTTTGTGCACCATGTTCTTGCATATAAGACTTATTTGGGAACTGCTATACTGATTATGATACGTACCTCCTGATACGAATAACTGCATGTATATGCAACTACCCCCGAATTTATGTAGACAACACCATATTGTACCTGATTTGAAACACTTTGATATGAACTATTGTGATGAATGATTCTGATATAACTTTGAGAACTGATGAACTTAGGGCAGTTGAGAAACTTTTTATCTGATTCGATCCGATAGAACCTTTGCCTGATATTGTTCCGATGGAACCCTCATTTGATATGATTTGATGGAACCTTTGTTTGATTTAATTTGGCAAAACCTGTGTCGGGATTGGTTTGATAAGACCCTCTGTCTGATTTAATTTTGTGAAAAGGGGATTGAGGATTGCCTGTAAAAAAATAGCCAGATTATTCTTGGTAGAAAAACTGATAGACCCAAAACTTGAATCTGTTTAGAGTACTTAACCTATTCGAAACACCTTTTGTGGGCTATGACAGATTGCTCTAACCATGAACACCGTTGAGAACCAACCCCCAACTATCGAGGACATAGGTGTTGAGAATGAGCCGAATTGTACAAATCCCGTGATTAGGTGTCTTAAGGAACGATGCTTGTGTATTGTCCCATCCTGGTTGGTTTGATGCTATGGGGACTGATGATGGCAGATTGATTTGATTGTAAGCAGTACTGAACATTTGTCTTTGACTGATCAGAATATGTTTTGTAAGGGAGAGTAGTTGCTTCAATGTTATCAGATTTTGGGGAATCAGGTTGTAGTGAGTGGTATTATGTTTGTTTTGATGACATTCTTGGGGCGTCGTTTCGTGCTAGGGGACGTTTGGCCTATGTAGCACCCTTGTTGGGATATCTTTTGCCACCGACGGTCTTGTACGGGTGGGTTTGACTAATCGATCTCGAGTCGGCCACCGACGGTCGTGAACGGGTGTGCTTCGATTCCGAGACGATTATTCTTTTGTTTTGTCCGAAATGTCATCCTTTTGTAATTTGTAGATGTTTAAACATCCAAGAAACTTTGAAAGACCCTGATTGTCCGTAAGTGCGTGAATTCAGTACGCTTTGTGAATAACTGCTCCGTGTCGTCATATTCTGTGATTGGGGCTTTGAGGATGTGTAAATTGTGTTTAACACGTGATTGATTGTTTTAAGTAATATCTTTGGCGCCATGGGGATTAATATATGAATTGCCTTATGCTTTTGACGACTATCAGATAATGTGGGGAGACTCGATGGAACAGAGAATTGAATACTTAACTGAATTGGAAACTGTAAACTGTTGAATGAATTGAGAAACGTGTATTATGTTAGAAATGGACTGCGTCAGTGTTATTGCACTTTACACTCAGTGCTATGGGGATATGTGAACTATGTACACTGTATGGTCGATTGTTTCGTTGTTATCTTGTTGACTCGGGAATCAGTGTTTGGATCCACTTTAAATTCCTGAAGACATTTGATTGACCTTGGATGACTGTGATGAGTCATTGGACTAAATACCAAATCGGATTCTGAATTGTGGAATTATTGAAGAACGAATTGGACTTTTGTGACAAGGAAATAGACCGAACTTCTGTGATAAAGTTATCTGACGTTTGAAATAAATATGTTGGCAACCTATGGTGAAGAGGGAAATTGTTGAATTGTGTCTGAATGTTTTAGTGCCAACAAGTCAAAGTTGAATATCGGGTATTGGCAGAACTACTTCAATCTTTCTCTATTTTGGAATGGAAATGGGAATATGTAACTACAAATTCGTTGTGGGGCTACCTTGAGCACTCGAGGTATAAGTCCAGTTTGAGTTTTGTATGTAGGATCACTAAATTGCTTGTTTCCTCCCTGTGAAATTTCGTATGATGCTGGTAGACTAGCCACTGTTATATCAATAAGATTGCTCGTTTGCATAAGGTCCCAGTATCTATTGTTTTAGACAAATTCTAAAATGTGTTTGAATTATGACAAGCCTCCAAGAGGCAATTAGAACTGAATTGGGATTCAGCGCTACTTTCCATCCGTAAATTGATGCATAATCAGAAAGAACTATTTAGACTCTGGGAGAAACGCTCCAAATGTGTACTTTAGATTTTCGGGGAATTGGAAAGATCTATCCATCATTGGCAGACCTTGCTCACGACGATGGCTTACACTCTAATTTCGGTATGGCACCATACAGGCCTTGTATGGAAGAAAAGGTAAGTCTCTGACTGAGTGAGAATTGAGTTTTGCTTGATTTTGGGACCAAGTAAGTGGCTATCAAAAAGGATTGGAACCGTTGAATGAAAAGTGTTCCGAATTGTGTTCGATTAAAGGTAAATTAAGTTTGGAGGACCAAACTTCCTAAAGGGGGGAAGACTGTGATACCCCTATTCCCTAGAATGCTAATTGGTCCTTAATTTGAGTATGATTATGTGTTTAGCATGATTTTATGTGCCATTATGTGAATATATGCGATTTTGAAATTGTATCTGTCACCGTAGGAATATCTGTTTGAATAATCTGTTTTGGAAATTAAATTGAGGGCCTTATCGGCCACAGAACCCAGAATTGATTTCGCCATTGTGATTGGCATAATTTTTAGAGCCTACGGTGAAATTTAATTGAAAAATTGATTCGGACCAGATTAAGCTGAGTTAAGTGATGAATTGGTGCCCAATTATTTTATTCTTATTATATTGACTTAGTGGGATTTGTTATGTTTTAGCATTACACCTCATTTCTCTCCCTTAGATGATTTAGGCTGATCAAACTCTAAGAAAAGAAAAGAGAGGGCCGGCTGTTAGAGAGAGAGAGAGAGGGAATTTGTGTGATTTTGGCTCAAGATTTGGGGAGCTTCAAGATTAAGCCCAAGATTTTGTTATAGTTGGGAGATTGAACTCTTGGGTAAGTAAACTCATGTATTTTTGTTTGTAAATTGTAAATTCAAGATTTATTGATGGCCAAGAACATGAGTTAGCTAATTATAAGAAAATTGAATTGGTTTTGTTGAAATGAAGACCCATATGTGCATGCATGTGTGTAATTGCTTTGAATATTGCATGTTTGAGCTCAAAGGGTATGATCCTTGTGAATTTGTAGTGAAGCTCATGTTTTGATTACCTTTTCATCATCTAAGTTGAGAGTGAGGGTTGTATAGCACATGCATGTACAATTCATGAGAATATGAGCTTGAATGCATGAATTTGTTATGTTAGAATGAGTTTGATGGGAGATTGGGACATGCATGTGATTTATTTATGAAATTAAGTTTCATTGGGTTGTAATTTGGGGTTTATACCATGTTAGTATAATTATATTTGAGATTTGAGTCATTGCATGCAAGAAATGTTGGCTTGAAGGTCGAATTGGAGTTCAAGAACACAATCTGGGAAACCTAGAATTTTGATGTCCGCTCGAGCGGGGTAAGTGCCGCTTGAGCGGGAAATACGTGCTCCCAGTACATTTTGCAGACTTGGTGTCCGCTCGAGCTGGGTATTTCACGCTCGAGCGGGGGAGCTTTGTAGACAGGCCTTCCGCTCGAGCGCTCTATTTAATGCTCGAGCGTATTTTTCATGCAACCAGTACTTTTGTAGGCCTTAAGGGTCCGCTCAAGCGGGGAAGTCCACGCTTGAGCGGGGACCCTGTTTTGCCGAAATTTTGTTTATGCATTCTGTGTTCTATTTTCCGTTCCCTTTCACTTCCAAGCACTCTTAGGCATGCATTGAGCATTGTAATTGAATTAAAGAGATAAGAATGAAGCTTAAAGAGGAATATGTGAACTAAAGAACGGATTGAATTAATTATGACCCATATGTGTTATGTGATATGTAGGGTCAAACTCCAGGGCAAATCCACAAACCGATCACTGTGAGTAATATCTGATATATGTTATTGTCCAATGGCTACTTCTATGTAAGTTTTGTAAAGTTCATTAATTTGAATGGTGGACACAGTTTGATATGAAAGGCCTATGAGCAGTTTGATATAAATGAATGGACCGAAGGTCGTTTTGACATAAATGAATGGATCGAAGGTCGTTTTGGCATAAATGAATGTACCGAAGGTCGTTTTGACATGAATAAATGGACCGAAGGTCGTTTTGACATGAATGAGTGGGCCAAAGCCCATTTTGACACAAATGAATGGGCCAGAGGCCGTTTTGACATGAATGAATGGGCCAGAGGCCGTTTTGACATGAACGAAAGTCTAAATGGGCCAAGGGCCAGTTTGTTATGGAAAGATAAATGGGCCAAAGGCCAGTTTGACACGAACGATAGTTTGACATAAATAATAGTTTGACACGAATGATAGTTTGACATAAATAATAGTTTGCACGAATGATAGTTTGATATAAGTAATAGTTTGACACGAGTAACAGTTCGATCTGAATAATAGAATGAATGGGCCAGAGGCCGTTTTGACATGAATGAATGGGCCAGGGACCGTTTTGACATGAACGAAAGTCTGAATGGGCCAAGGGCCAGTTTGTTATGGAAAGATAAATGGGCCAAAGGCCAGTATGTTTGGAACCACAGTCACTTGACTTAAATTGTATATATATGTTAAATAGAAATATGAATTGGGCCCAAGGCCGTTCGGAATATGTTGTTCTGCATATTGTTGTATCTTCTTATTTGATATTATTCACTGGGCTTTCGCTCACGCTCATTCATGTGTTTGTAGGTGAGCTAAGAGAGGTCCAGACCCAGCCCCAGTGATGCCATTGTGGAACAACCAAGTTTTTGAGAGTCAGCCCCTATCTCACGCACGAGACTCGTCTTCGCCCTTTTGTTTGGTATTTATATTTTGTCATGATGGCGAGGACTCTGTATCTGTTGTGTACAGTTTTGACGGGGTGACTTAGACTAATGATCCTGTCTGTACAGAACATTTTGCTACTGTATTTTCTGATGTGAGTTGTTAACATATTTGTGTCTGGAATGTTATGACGTGCATGTAAGCACAGCTCTATGGACAAAGTTTTAAATTGCTTCTGTTTGGCCCCCATTAACTCTGTTAAAATACGGTTGGTTTGGTTTGAGGCCGTAGGTAATCTCATGATTACTGGCCGGTTACGTCCTTAACCCATGGGGGCGGGTTCGGGTTGTGACAGGTATTGTCACTGAGGAACAGGATGTTGTTTATACTCTAGTCAATACCGTAGTTCTACACTTTATCGACGCCATTACTGGCATCGAGGATCGTAGTAGAGAACTATTACAGAAATTGTGATGTCCATCTTTATCTCATTTTAGATGGTACAAAGATGTTTTCCTAATGAAAGTTCATAGGAGAGTAGATGCTAATTCTGAACATTGGAATACCAAATTTATTGATGGTCTTCTTACTCTTTTTGCAGGAAGAGTAAGAAAGAAATTAAGGGATCGTCATAATCAACTGGCTATTCCATACAATAGATATACCTATGGTCAATTAATAGGTATAATTACAGAAGAAGGCCTTGCTTTATGCAATGACCTTAAATTACAGCAGCAAATGAAACAACAACATCTTATAGAAAGAAAAGAATTAGGTGAATTTTGTGAACAATTCGCCTATGACACAAAATTACGGTATCCTAATAAACAGAAGAAACATAAAAAATTTCCCAAATATTCTTCTAAAAAATCCAGAAAATATAAGCCATCTAAGAACAGTTTCCAACAACAACCAACTAAAGGGAAACAAAAATATCCCTAAAAAAAAAATCTAAATCCACAATTAAATGTTATAAATGTGGACAAACAGGTCATTATGCTAATTGTTGTAAATCTAAAATACAACAGAAGCGTAATGAACTTGCTTTGGATAATGAAATCCAGCAGTAGATTCCCAGAATGATATCTGATGAATCTAACTCTTCTTTGGATAAAGAAGATGAAATTGCAGCTTTATATTCATCAGACACTGATACTAATTCTGATGAATCTCCTGAAAATTGTGATTGTAAACATAACATAAATCAGATTTCCGAAGAAGTTAACTATTCGAAAGCAATAGTTGAAATGAATGGACTTGATATTGGAGGACCCAGTATTAATGTTCTTACTGAGACAGAACAAAACATGATTAGCATCGCTGATCAAATTTCTGATCCAGAAATGAAATTGAAATTTTTTGAATTATGTTTACAGCAACAAAAGAAAGAAGAAATTCTTCCTCCAAGACACTACAGTATGAAAGAGGTTTTCCAACGATTACAGCATGTTACTAAGGAAAAACCTTTAACAATTCAGGATTTAAAAATGGAAGTAAATGCTTTAAAAGTTGAAATTAAAAATTTACAAACTTCCAACATTTTTATTAATTTTGAAATCAAAAAGATTAATAATAAACTATAGACTCAAACTAATGGAGTTGTCATTCCAAAATCCAGTAGCCAAAATAATATCCAGCCTTCCAAGCTTGATTATCTCATGCTCATGAATTCAGTAACTTTCCAGAAATGGTATATCAGAATAACTTTTATGATAAAACCTGATTTTATTATAAAAGATGCCATTGCTCTTGTCGATAGTGGAGCTGATATGAATTGTATTCAGGAAGGATTAATCCTACAAAATACTTTCATAAGACAACTCAATCACTTACAAGTGCAAGTGGTAATTCTCTATACATACAGTACAAACTTCCAGAAGTATTAATCTGCAATCAAGGATTATGCTTACCTACATCATTTGTCCTAATCAAGAATATGTCTCAGGCCATAATTCTAGGGACACCTTTTCTGTGTCTACTTATGCCGATTACAAAAATTGATTCCATCAGCATACATACAACCCTAAATAATCAACCGATTATTTTTGAGTTTATTACAGAACCTTATACCAAGGAATTAGATCAAATTAAGGATCTAGTAAATTTTAAAGAAAAACAAGTTAATTTCTTACAAAAAGAAATTAGTTTTCTCACTACAGAACAAAGACTACAGCAGTCTTCTTTCCAGCAAAAGATTAAATCACTTGAACAAGAATTCCAAAATGAAATTTGTAGTGATATTCCTAATGCTTTTTGGGATCAAAAGAAACACATAGTTTCTCTTCCCTATGAACCAGGATATGATGAGCGGAAAATTCCAACCCGCGCTCGTCCTAGCCAGATGAAGAAAGAGTATTTAGAACTCTGTAAAACAGAAATAAGTACTCTTCTCCAGAAAAAACTCATACGCTCCAGTAAATCTCCTTGGAGTTGTACAGCATTTTATGTCAATAAAAATGCAGAGATTGAAAGAGGTGTGCCAAGATTGGTAATCAATTATAAACCTCTGAATGATGCTCTACAATGGATTAGATATCCAGTCACGAATACAAAAGTTCTTCTAGATCGCCTCCAGGATGCTATCATATTCTCCAAATTTGATATGAAATCAGGTTATTGGCAAGTCCAAATAGCCGAAAAAGATCGGTATAAAACTGCTTTTACAGTACCCTTTGGGCATTTTGAATGGAATGTAATACCATTTGGATTGAAAAATGCTCCATCTGAATTCCAGCATATCATGAATGATATTTTTAATCCTTATACAGAATTTGCTATTTATTACATTGATGATGTTATAATTTTTTCATCATCCATTGACCAGCATCTGAAGCATCTTAATATTTTTAAGCATGTTATCATCAGAAATGGATTAGTAGTTTCTGCATCAAAAATGAAACTTTTCCAAACTACAGTCAGAATTTTGGGCCATAATATTCATAATGGCACCATTATTCCAATTAACCGAAGTATGGAGTTTGCATCTAAATTTCCAGATGAAATTAAAGACAAAACTCAGTTACAGAGATTTTTGGGAAGTCTAAATTATATTCATGATTACTATCCTAACCTTGCTACTGATGCAGCAATTTTATATTCCCGACTTCGGAAAAATCCTCCACCATGGGGTCTAGCACACACCGAAGTTGTTCAGAAAATCAAGGCTAGAGTCAAGACTCTATCTTGTCTTTCTTTACCAAATCCAGATTGGAAAAAAAATTGTTGAAACCGATGCCTCTAACCTTGGTTATGGTGGCATATTAAAACAATTTAATCCTAACAGCAAAAAGGAAGAACTTTTAAGATTTACTTCTGGTATCTGGCATCAAGTTGCAAAAAATTATCCGACAATTAAACAAGAATGTTTAGCCATTATTAAATGTGTTTTTAAATTCTAGGATGATTTATTAAATCAACATTTTTTAATTAGAGTTGATTGTTCTGCAGCGAAACAGATTTTGAAAAAAGATGTCAAAAATCTAGCCCAAAAACAAATTTTTGCCACATGGCAGGGCCAACTTTCAGTCTTTGATTTTGATATTGAGTATATTAAAAGAGAAACTAATTCTTTTCCAGACTATTTAACCCGCGAATATTTGCAGGGTCCAAACAATGTCCAGTAGAGGCCGAGGCACAGGCAGAAGGGGCTGCGGAAGGGGAAATCCCTACAATACAGACTTTCCAGGGCTACATGCCCACTCCAGTAAGAAAGGGAAATCTAGCCAAACGGCTAAGGATGTCCTCCTAACTCCTCCAGTACCTTATATCTAGAATTTTATTACTGAGGAAACAATTCTCTATATTGATATAGCTGATATCCAATGGATGAAAGATCCTTGGGAAATCAAAAGGAGGTATTTGACTACTCAACATTCTTTACCTCATTTTGATCAATACAGATACATTTATGAGCAGATCCTTGTGGATACTGCTTCCATGGATTTCAAACATACTTTGGCTGAACCAAATCGTACAGCCAGTCCTATTAATTATAGTAAAGCTACTATCTAGCAAATCTTGCCTATGGCCGCTTGGGGTATGCACCCCCATGTTACCCGTACTCTTGAGATCCGCAATAAGGAGTCTCGTTACAGCTCTTGGGATTACATTGATGCCTTTTCCCACGCATTTTACTATATGAATCCCCCACGGAACCATTCTTGGTTTATCCGTGTTCTTCCCGACGTTCTACACAACGATCTCCCCAATTGGTTTATCATTTGGTGGGATAAATTTGGTATCCAGATTGATGCTTTTCCAGACTCTATTCGCAATGCATTTAAAGAATGGCAAATTGCTTATAGTCATCTTCCAGGATTAAAGGATATATCGATGTCCAAGTCTACAGTTTATTTTGTTATTCGCTTTGGAATTCCATGGATTTGGAAATAGGATTTCCAATGTGATTTCTAGAACAAAATTCCCCATTTAAAAAGGATTTTCTTTTATAAATGGTGGAATAAGTTTGATGATCCTAAACCGCACCAGGAACTTCTCCAAAAAATACAAGCCCATACACAGGCTTGTTGGGATGCTACTCCCAAACTCATTCCAGCTCACCTTCTGTTCAGAATCCCTTTGTCCAAATTCAGAATGAATTACGACAAAAATATCCAGCTCTATCAGAACAGGAATTGGTCATTAAAAGCATGGATTACATGAAGGAACAATTCCTTCAGTCATTTTCCCGTGACGACACCAGTATGAAATCTGGTTCCAGTCATGGAGGTCCTGAAGAAGAAGGCCATTTTGATCCATTATTGGATGAAAATGAATTTACAGTTTTGGCAGGTGAATCACAAGATCCAGCAGATCCCTATCCAAACTTTGGAGATTTTTGGGATTCTTTAACAGGCCTAATCGCTGAAAAGATGAGCCAAGAAAAGGACAGGAAGGGAAAAGGAAAAGAGGAATAATTTGCCTTTGTCCTCCACAACTCCAGCATCACTTTCTAGCACCATGTAACGACAAATCTACTTTCGGCAAAAGTAGATTCCTTGGTCTACCATCATAACAGCTGGCCATCCAGCTGTCCTCTACCGACAATTATAGATAAGGATCATATCGAGGAGATAAGGATAATCGACTCCCAGCCATCCAGGACACGCCACATGTCTCTCTTATCCTTATCCTATTTTCTTTTCTTTTCTATATAAGGGATGCCTCACCCTTGTTGATGGCAGAGTGTGTGTAAGAATTATAATTTTCAGTCTATAAGTGTGTACTCCCTGAAGTGTGCCTTCTCTTTAAGTATAATAAAAGTTTGCAGTATTGATTGTAAGTATTTCTTTCCTTTAGATTATTTTTAATGTATGTCTGTGTATAATCTTGTTATATTAAATGATATATTAGAATTTCATATTATAAGAAAAAGTAATATTGAAAACTATTTGTCTATCTGGCCTAATGACCCTTGGGGTCTTCAACAACTAGAAACCTGTAATCAACAGATTACAAATCTCCAGACTCAAATTCAAGAACAGATTTGCCTTTTGGCTGCGGCCGTCAGGCCTCCTCCTCTAGCACAGTAAAACATGAGACAATATATGGCATAATTAAGGTAAAATAAAATAAAACTCTGATTAGTAGAATTCTTGGGTTAGTGCTTAATGATGGGTAGAATAGTGTTAGAGTTAGTGGGACGTCATCCAAGTCGCGTAGAGTCAGACTGTTAGCAGTGATTGCGTGTATGTCATTTGATTTCGTAAGCCGTTGACAGACGTGCTAGCTTTACCCTATATGTGGAAGTTGAATGGAAATAAAAATGGAAGTTCATTCAAGAAACCACTATACCTTAACGATCTATTTTTGGAAATTAAAGAAAAATGGAAGTTGAATGGAAAAGAAATTGAATAAAAATTAATGTTCAATAAAAATAAAAATTGAAGTTGCATAAAATTAACAATAAAAGTTCATTCAAGAAACCACTATACCTTAACGATCTATCTGGAAATTAAGTAAAAAAGGAAGTTGAATAGAAAAGGAAATTGAATACAAATGGAAGTTGATAAAAATAGAAAATGGAAGTTGCATCAAAATTAAAAATGGAAGTTCATTCAAGAAACCACTATACCTTAACGATCTATTTGGAAATTATATAAAAAAATAAGTAGAATAGAAACAGAAATTGAATAAAAATGGAAGTTGAATAAAAATAAAAATAGAAGTTGCATAAAATTAAAAATCGAAGTTCATTCAAGAAACCACTATACCATAACAATCTATGTGGAAATTAAATAAAAAAGGAAGTTGAATAGAAAAGAAATTGAATACAAATGGAAGTTGAATAAAAATAAAAATGGAAGTTCATTCCAGAAACCACTATACCTTAACGATCTATTTGGAAATTAAATAAAAAGGAAGTTGAATAGAAAAGGAAATTGAATACAAATGGAAGTTGAATAAAAATAAAAATGGAAGTTCATTCCAGAAACCACTATACCTTAACGATCTATTTGGAAATTAAATAAAAAAAGGAAGTTGAATAGAAAATGAAATTGAATACAAATGGAAGTTGAATAAAAATAAAAATGGAAGTTCATTCCAGAAACCACAATACCTTAACGATCTATTTGGAAATTAAATAAAAAAAGGAAGTGGAATAGAAAAGAAAATTGAATAAAAATGGAAGTTGAATAAAAAAAAATGGAAGTTGCATAAAATTAACAATGGAAGTTCATTCAAGAAACCACTATACCTTAACGATCTATTTGGAAATTAAATCAAAAAGGAAGTTGAATAGAAAAGGAAAGTGAATAAAAATGGAAGTTGAATAAAAAAAAATGGAAGTTGCATAAAATTAACAATGGAAGTTCATTCAAGAAACCACTATACCTTAACGACTATTTGGAAATTAAATCAAAAAGGAAGTTGAATAGAAAAGGAAATTGAATAAAAATGGAAGTTGAATGAAAATAAAAATAGAAGTTGCATCAAAATTGAAAATGGAAGTTCATTCAAGAAACCACTATCCCTTAATGATCTATTTGGAAATTAAATAAAAAAAGGAAGTTGAATAGAAAAGGAAATTGAATAAAAATGGAATTGAATAAAAATAAAAATGGAAGTTGCATAAAATTAAAATGGAAGTTCATTCAAGAAACGACTATACCTTAACGATCTATTTGGAAATTAAAGAAAAATGGAAGTTGAATGGAAAAGGAAATTGAATAAAAATTAATGTTCAATAAAAATAAAAATCGAAGTTGCATAAAATTAACCATAAAAGTTCATTCAAGAAACCACTATACCTTAACAATCAATCTGGAAATTAAGTAAAAAAGGAAGTTGAATAGAAAAGGAAATTTAATAAAATTGGAAGTTGAATAGAAATAGAAATGGAAGTACAATGAAGAAACCACTATACCTCAACGATCTATTTGGAAATTAAATAAAAAAGGAAGTTGAATAGAAAAGGAAATTGAATAAAAATAAAAGTTGAATAAAAATAAAAATGGAAGTTACATAAAATTAACAATGGAAGTTCATTGAAGAAATCATTATACCTTAACGATCTATTTGAAAATAAAATAAAAAAGGAAGTTGAATAGAAAATGAAATTGAATACAAATGGAAGTTGAATAAAAATAAAAATAGAAGTTGCATAAAATTAAAAATCGAAGTTCATTCAAGAAACCACTATACCTTAACGATGTATTTGGAAAATAAATAAAAAAAGTAGTTGAATAGAAAAGGAAATTGAATACAAATGGAAGTTGAATAAAAATAAAAATGGAAATTCATTCCAAAAACCACTATACCTTAACGATCTATTTGGAAATTAAATAAAAAAAAGGAAGTTGAATTGAAAAGGAAATTGAATACAAATGGAAGTTGAATAAAAATAAAAATGGAAGTTCATTCCAGAAACCACTATACCTTAACGATCTATTTGGAAATTAAATTAAAAAAAAGTAAGTTGCATAGAAAAGGAAATTGAATAAAAATGGAAGTCAAATAAAAATAAAAATGGAAGTTGCATAAAATTAACAATTGAAGTTGATCCAAGAAACCACTATACCTTAACGATCTATTTGGAAATTAACTCAAAAAGAAAGTTGAACAGAAAAGGAAATTGAATAAAAATGGAAGTTGAATAAAAATAAAAATGGAAGTTGCATAAAATTAAAATGGAAGTTCATTCAAGAAACGACTATGCCGTAACGATCTATTTGGAAACTAAAGAAAAATGGAAGTTGAATAAAAATAAAAATGGATGTTGCATAAAATTAAAACGGAAGCTCATTCAAGAAACGACAATACCTTAACAATCTATTTCGAAATTAAAGAGAAATTGAAGTTGAATGGAAAAGGAAATTGAATAAAAATTAATGTTCAATAAAAATAAAAATCGAAGTTGCATAAAATTAACAGTAAAAGTTCATTCAAGAAACCACTATACCTTTACGATCTATCTGGATACTAAGTAAAAAAGAAAGTTGAATAGAAAAGGAAATTTAATGCAAATGGAAGTTGAATAAAAATAAAAATGGAAGTTGCATAAAATTAAAATGGAAGTTCATTCAAGAAACGACTATGCCGTAACGATCTATTTGGAAACTAAAGAAAAATGGAAGTTGAATAAAAATAAAAATGGATGTTACATAAAATTAAAATGGAAGTTCATTCAAGAAACGACTATACCTTAACAATCTATTTCGAAATTAAAGAGAAATGGAAGTTGAATGGAAAAGGAAATTGAATAAAAATTAATGTTTAATAAAAATAAAAATCGAAGTTGCATAAAATTAACAATAAAAGTTTATTCAAGAAACCACTATACCTTAACGATCTATCTGGATATTAAGTAAAAAAGAAAGTTGAATAGAAAAGGAAATTCAATGCAAATGGAAGTCGAATACAAATAAAAATGGAAGTTCATTCAAGAAACCACTATACTTTAACGATCTATTTGGAAATTAAATAAAAAAGGAAGTTGAATAGAAAAGGAAATTGAATAAAAATGGAAGTTGAATAAAAATAAAAATGGAACTTCCATAAAATTAAAAATGGGAGTTCGTTGAAGAAACCATTATACCTTAACGATCTATGTGGAAATTAAATAAAAAAGGAAGTTGAATAAAATCAAAAAATGGAAGTTGCATCAAAATTAAAAATGGAAGTTCATTCAAGAAACCACCATACCTTAACGATCTATTAGGAAATTAAATAAATAAGGAATTTGAATAGAAAATAAAATTGAATAAAAATAAAAATAAAAATGGAAGTTGCAAAAATATAAAAATGGAAGTTCATTCAAGAAACCACTATACCTTAGCGATCTATTGGGAAATTAAATAAAAAAAGAAGTTGAATAGAAAAAGAAATTGAAAAAAAATGGAAGTTGAATAAAAATAAAAATGGAAGTTGCATCAAAATTGAAAATGGAAGTTTATTTAAAAAACCACTACACCTTAACGATCTATTTGAAAATTAAATAAAGAAGGAAGTTGAATAGAAAAAGAAATTGAATAAAAATGAAAGTTGAATAAAAATAAAAATGGAAGTTGCATAAAATTAATATGGAAGTTCATTCAAGAAACGACTATAACTTAACAATCTATTTGGAAATTAAATAAAAATGGAAGTTGAATGTAAAAGGACATTGAATAAAAATTGATGTTCAATAAAAATAAAATTGGAAGTTGCATAAAATTAACAATAAAAGTTCATTGAAGAAACCACTATGCTGTAACGATCTATCTGGAAATTAAATAAAAAAGGAAGTTGAATACAAAAGGAAATTGAATACAAATGGAAGTTGAATAAAAATAAAAATGAAAGTTCATTCCAGAAACCACTATACCTTAACGATCTATTTGGAAATTAAATAAAAAAAGGAAGTTGAATAGAAAAGGAAATTGAATAAAAATGGAAGTTGAATAAAAATAAAAATGGAAGTTGCATATAATTAAAATGGAAGTTCATTCAAGAAACGACTATACCTTAACGATCTATTTGGAAATTAAAGAAAAATGGAGGTTGAATGGAAAAGGAAATTGAATAAAAATTAATGTTCAATAAAAATAAAAATCGAAGTTGCATAAAATTAACAATAAAAGTTCTTTCAAGAAATCTCTATACCTTAACGATCTATCTGGAAATTAAGTAAAAAAGAAAGATGAATAGAAAAAGAAATTGAATACAAATGAAAGTTGAATAGAAATAAAAATGGAAGTTCATTCAACAAACCACTATACCTTAACGTTCTATTTGGAAAGTAAATAAAAAAGGACATTGAATAGAAAATGATATTGAATAAAAATGAAAGTTGAATAAAAATAAAAATAGAAGTTGCATAAAATTAACAATGGAAGTTCATTGAAGAAACCATTATACCTTAACGAACTATTTGGCAATTAAATAAAAAAGGAAGTTGAATTGAAAAGGAAATTGAATACAAATGGTATAGCGACCCCGGTCTTTTTCCCATTTGATTATTGTATCCGGACTTACGTTCCGTGGATTCCGCTATTATATTTGCTGTTACTGTCCTTTAATTCCTCATTCTTGGGTTATAGGATGTGTTTAGCAGGTTGGTTGCAGATTGGTTGGGTTTAGAAACCAAGTCTGCATGGTCAGTTTTTGGCTTGGTCGCTCGAGCGAGCTTCTCTTCGCTCGAGCGAGGTCTTCATTTTTGGTTCTTCGCTCGAGCGAGATCTCCTTGGCTCGAGCGAGCTATTGCATCTAGTACTTAGACCTGAGAGATGTGTTTCTTGGCTCGAGCGAGCATTTCTTCGCTCGAGCGAGCGAGGTGTATGTTTTCGAGTTCTTCGCTCGAGCGAGAATTTCGTCGCTCGAGCGAGCTTCTGGGTTGCAGACCTGAAGCATCGAGTTTTTGGCTCGAGCGAGATTTTCTTCGCTCGAGCGTGGATTTTTGTGTCTGGTCGCTCGAGCGACAATGTCTTCGCTCGAGCGAGCCTGTTCAGTTTAAATAGGCAGCAGCGGGTTTTTTAATCAGTTTTCTATCTCTTTCATTTCTAAACCCTAGGTCCGACCCTTCTCTCTCCCTACACACCTTCTACCCTAGGTTTCATCTAGTATTAGAGTGTTTCTACCTTAGATCCTTTATTAAAAAGGTAGAGGGGGTCGAGGGCTTCAGTTTAATCTGAATAATTTAGGTTTTGGAGCACTTTGGAATTTGGGTCAGCATCTTCGTCTTCTCTTTTGAGTTATTTCTTCGAGGTAGGGATCTCCTACTCCAATGTATACGTTCTGTTCTAAGTTTTAGCATTTTAATATGTTGGGGGTAGTTTGGTAATTTTGGGAAAAACCCTAGTTGTTGTATTAAATTGAATTGTATGTTTAATTTAAAGAAAACTGGGGAAATTAGTTGAATTCATGAGACTGAGGAAATTATTGATTAATGGGGGTAGTTGATTAATTTAAATCACTTGCTTATTGAATTGTTGATTTATTTATTTCCAGTCTAGAAATAACTGTTTGGGCTATCGGTGGAGGATAGTCATGATTGTTGTAGACGTTGCATGTGGACTAGGGATAACTGGAACTATTCACATTGGTTAAGTCATTAATGTTGACTGTTGAATTAATACAGACATTATGTGTATTGATTGTGAGATGTATATGTTATGTGTTTACATACATGTATTAGTTGAGCATTGCATATGCATATTGTGTGGGAGGAGATAGGGGATGTACTCCACGGTTAGGGGAAGATAGGGGATGGACCTCTTAACCGTATTTTGTTTGGGAGGAGATAGGGGATGGACTCCATTAGCATCACTATTATGTGTGCTTATTGATATTGAAGTGTTTTTGCATATTATTGATACATCACTAAAATGTGTATCATATTGGAAGTATGGAAGTGTTTTGATATGAGTCTATGTCTCATTTGAGTTGTTGATATTGGACGTAAAGTGAATATGCTATATAGATCACAGTTGTAAGTTTGGCCAGGTTCTGAGCCATATTGATCAAAATGAAATTGATAAGTGTTATAGACATTAGTGTCTTAAGATTGTATGTTGATATAATTGATTATCATGGTTAACCATCTATTGAATGCTAGGACTTTATTCAAAGCATATATTTGGTTTAGTATTTCTCTACTGGGCTGTGGCTCACCCTATACGGGAACTTCATTTTCAGGTTCAGGTGGTTCACTACCTCCAAAGACTTAGCTTGTGAGGATTTGGACTTGAAGATCTGTTTTATTTATTCTAGCTGTTTTATTTGAATTATGTAAACATTCAAGCCCAGGGCTTTATTTGTTTTGAGTTAGAACTTATGAAATTGTGTCCAAGTGTTGGCTTGGCAAGATGTAAGCCCGTAGGGCAATTATTTTGATGTTTTATTTCGTAATACTCTGATGATTTAAATATTATAATGTTTTTCTTTTAGTAATGCATGCCTTGTTTTATATTTAATGGGTTTAATTTTGAGGGCGTGACAACTTGGTATCAGAGCGTACCAGGTTTGAATACTTTGGGTACGTGGGAAGTGATTAGTATCACATTGGGTTCGTCTCGTTTGATAGAGACTTAGTGTAATTTTACATGCTTATATGATAACATGTTTATGTGACTATGTGGGTATGGAATGTAGTTCTAGATATTGATTGGATCCTTGAGTCTCTGAAAGTCTTGTTGGAAAGGCACTTGATCAATGTTGTTTCCAACCGGAACTTTAGTGGCGCCTCAGGACTATCATTATCCAGGAATGAAATTTCGTAGGTGCTTATGTGATTATGTGCTTACGTGGTGTGAATTTATTGTGTCCAATGTATTAGGACGTGAGTGTTATAGTTTTGGCACATTATTTAGAGTGCTAACGTCTTTGTTTCCTTTATTAGGATGTCAGGACGAGGACGAGGTCGTGGTAGGCGTGGTAGGCAGGCCAGGCAGGAAGTACCTATGCCGGAGGAAATTCCGGCAGTTCAGGAGGGTGTTGGCCAGGCCAATGTGGCCGAGCCAGTAGGACAGCAGTTTATGGGTGCTTTGGCCCAAGGGATAGCAGGGGCATTTCAGGCGTCAGTTGACATTCTGAGGGCTGCGAATCTAGCCTAGGCTGTTGTTGCTGCAGATACGGGTCCTTCTTTTCTGAAGAGGGAGTTCTTCCGGTCCAACCCGGACGAATTTTTAGGTGATCCTAAAGAACCGCTTAAGGCAGATGAATGGCTCGAACAGACAACGAAGACGTTTGAGATGCTAGGCATCGAAGACGGGGCACTGAAGGTGACCTTGGCATCTTTCCAGCTTAAGGGGGATGCGGGTCAGTGGTGGAAGTTCACTAAGGGCCGTATAGGAGGGACTTGGGAGGCTTTTGTAGATGCTTTCCAGGAGAAGTTCCTATCTTCAGCAGTTAAGGAGAGGTTGAGGGAGCAGTTTTGCCAGCTTAAGCAGAACAGTTCTTCAGTGGCCGAATTTGAGGCATCATTTACTAGCTTGTCCAGGTTTGCACCTGAGTTGGTGGCGTCTGAGGAACGCCGTTGCATTGAGTTTTGAGAAGAGGTTGAGGCGTGGCCTCAAGTTGAGAGTAGTAGGGTCTTTGATTCGGGATTATGGGCGTCTGGTTGATGCAGCAGCCCATACTGAGATTATGATGCAGGAGGAGGAGGAAGGGCAGAAAGGCTCCAAGAGGAGTCAGGATGGGCAGAGTGATGGTAGGAGACAGAGAGGTTTCACTCCTCAGCAGTCTCAGGGTAGCTTTTCTAGATCGACCTTTCCAGTACCGAGTGCTAGTTCTGGGAAGGGCAGTCAGGGAGACATCACCTGTTTCAAGTGTGGCCAGCTGGGCCACAAGTCTCCAGTTTGTCCTCAGAGGGGAGGAGTACAGAGAGCAGCATCTTCTTTGGCTCGATCTCAGAGCCAGAGTCAGGGTAGAGGCCAGCCACTCTCGTGCTATCAGTGTGGTCAGCCAGGGCACATGAAGAGGTATTGCCCGCAGTTGAGTGGCACACCTGGTGCATCTGGTTTGAGGCAAACTCAGGGTCAGCAGCCAGCTCAGTCGGGTCAGGCCTCGAGGGCCAATCAGGGGGCTTCTTCGTCCCAGTCTGTGCAGCAGTCTAGGGGTGAGCAGGTTGATCAGAGGCCATCTGGGCGCGTGTATGCTGTTACGCGCAGGATCTTGTACCGGCCCCATCTGTCGTGAGAGGTACCTTCTTGTTTTGCAATTCAGTTGCTAGTGTTTTGATCGATACGGGTGCATCTCATTCCTTTGTGTCTGCTGCATTTGCATCTGTTTTGGAGTTGGAGTTAGCTCAGTTAGCGTCTCCTATTTGTGTAGTGTCACCTCTTGGGGGTGAATTGATCTTGAAACAAGGTGTTAGGGGTTGTGATATAGAGGTCGATGATCACAGAATCCCATTTTCCTTTGTAGTTATGCCTATGAAAGGCTTCGATGTTATTTTGGGTATGGACTGGTTATCGTCATACCGGGCAGTTATTGATTGCTATCGCCAGAGGGTCACTTGTTGTACCGTGGGCGGAGAGTGTTTTCATTTTCTGGGGGACCGGGTTGGTAGTGTTTTACCACCGGGGTATGGTTCGCGAGGGCGGAGTGAGCTTAGTGGTCTACTTGCTAATCTATCGATTAGTGAGGTGGATGAGACCCAGATTGTGTTGCCAAGGGTGGTTTGTGAGTACTCGGACGTCTTTCCCGAGGATCTTGTTGGGTTGCCACCGCATCGAGAGATTGAGTTCTCTATTGACCTAGTGCCCGGGCGCCAATTTCTATGGCTCCTTATCGTTTTGCCCCAGCCGAGTTAGTTGAGTTGAAGATTCAGCTCAGGAGTTGCTAGATAAGGGCTATATCCGTCCTAGTGTTTCGCCGTGGGGAGCACCGGCCCTCTTTGTTAAAAAGAAAGGTGGTGCTTTGAGACTATGTATAGATTACCGGAAATTGAATCGGGCTACGGTTAAGAATAAGTACCCTATGCCTCGTATAGATGATCTGTTCGACCAGTTGAAGGGTTCCCGTTGTTTCTCTAAGATAGATTTGAGATCGGGTTACCACCAGTTGAGGGTCAGGGAGGAGGATATTCCGAAGACGGCATTCCGTACGCGGTATGGCCATTATGAGTTTCTGGTGATGCCATTCGGGCTCACCAATGCACCGGCAGTGTTTATGGATTTGATGAACCGGATCTTCCGGGAATTCTTGGATCGTTTTGTGGTCGTCTTCGTGGACGACATTTTGATTTATTCACCTTCAGAGGAGGAGCACGAGGCACACTTGAGAGTGGTGCTAGAGTTACTTAGAGCCCATAAGCTTTATGCTAAGTTCGGGAAGTGTGAGTTTGGCTAGAAGAGGTGAAGTTCTTAGGCCATGTAGTTTCTGGGGAAGGGGTGTCTGTTGATACATCCAAGACTGAGGCAGTGCAAGATTGGGCACAGCCTAAGAGTGTGTTTGAGATCCGCAGTTTTCTGGGATTAGCTGGGTATTACCGTCGGTTTGTGAAAGATTTCTCCAGGTTAGCTTCACCGTTGACTAGATTGACTCGGAAGGGAGTCAAATTTGTATGGAGTGAGACTTGTGAAAAGTCGTTTCAGGAGTTGAAAGTTAGACTGACCACCGCTCCAGTCTTGATTATTCCGGAGAGAGGGTTGGGTTATGCAGTCTATTGTGACGCCTCACGAGAGGGTCTGGGTTGTGTGTTAATGCAAGAGGGGAAAGTGGTTGCCTATGGTTCACGTCAGTTGAAAATTCATGAGAAGAATTACCCTACGCATGATTTAGAGTTAGCAGCTGTGATATTTGCCTTGAAGATTTGGAGGCACTATCTTTATGGTGAGAAATTCGAGGTATTCTCGGATCATAAGAGTCTGAAATATCTGTTTACACAGAAAGACTTGAATTTGAGGCAGAGGAGGTGGATGGAGTTCATTGAGGATTATGACTTCGAGTTGCACTATCATCCGGGGAAGGCCAATGTTGTGGCCGATGCCCTTAGTAGGAAATCTGTTGGTGACTTAGCTAGTATAGCCATCCGGGAGTGGGAGATGTTGGGTGCAGTTGGGGAGTTTGATTTGCATCTGGGCGAATCCGTAGAGGCTGCGGCCTTGTTTTCTGTGGTTGCACAGCCTACACTTGTGACTCGAGTGTTAGAGGCTCAGAGGGGTGATCTTGAGGTAGAATCTCTCCGAGAGAAGATTTCCAATGGGAAGGTTGAGAAGGGTTTGACGGTGTATCCCGACTTGAGTGTGAGATACCGAGACCGTCTGTTTGTGCCGGAGTCTTGCCGAGAGGAGGTACTCCGAGAGTTTCATCATTCACGCCTTGCGGTGCATCCGGGAGGCTAAGATGTATCGGGATTTGGGTCGCCAGTTTTGGTGGCGGGGTATGAAGAGAGATGTGGCAGCTTCGTGTCTAAGTGCCTTACTTGTCAGCAAGTGAAGGCCGAACATCAGAGGCCAGCGGGTTTGTTGCAACCCTTGCCTATTGCCGAGTGGAAGTGGGAGCATGTCACTATGGACTTCGTTGTGGGTCTTCCGAGGACTCAGCGGGGTAGTGATGCTATTTGGGTGGTTGTAGATCGGTTGACTAAGACGGCGCACTTTATTCCTATGCGCGTGAGAGATTCGGTAGATCACTTGCCGACTTGTACATTCGGGACATAGTGAGGTTGCACGGGGTCCCAGTGACGATCGTCTCAGATAGAGATCCTCGTTTTACTGCCAGGTTGTGGCAGAGTTTGCAGAGTGCCTTAGGCACTAAGTTGACCTTTAGCACGGCTTATCATCCTCAGACTGACGGGCAGTCCGAGCGTACTATTCAGATCCTTGAGGATATGCTTCGGGGTTGTGTTCTCGACTTTAGTGGGTCGTGGGAGAGGCACTTGCCATTAGTGGAGTTTGCCTACAACAACAGTTTTCAGTCTAGTATCGGTATGGCACCGTTTGAGGCCTTGTATGGCCGACCGTGTAGATCTCCCGTTTGTTGGGCCGAGGTGGGTGATGCACCTCTGTTGGGTCCGGAGTTGGTGAGGGAAACGACGGAGAAAGTTGAGCTTATCCGTAAGAGACTTGTTACAGCCCAGAGTCGTCAGAAATCTTATGCCGACCGTAGGAGAACCTTTGGTATTCGAGGTGGGTGATCATGTCTTTTTGAAGATATCACCTAGGGGGTTTAATGAGGTTTGGGAAGAGCGGGAAGTTGTCCCCTCGGTTTATTGGGCCTTTTGAGATCCTTGAGAGGATTGGCGAGGCTGCCTATCGTTTAGCTTTGCCACCGCAGTTGTCCGGAGTACATGACGTGTTTCATGTGAGTATGCTTCGGAAGTATGAGCCGGATCCATCACATGTGTTGGATTGGACTGATTTAGTGGTTGATGAGATGTCTCGTATGAGGAGAGACCGGTTCGGGTTTGGATAGGCGGGATCAAGTTTTGCGAGGCAAACCATCCCTTTGGTAAAAGTTTTGTGGAAGCATCACGGAGTGGAGGAAGCCACTTGGGAACGTGAATTGGAAGTCCGTGAGAAATATCCGGACATGTTTAGTGATTAGAAATCTTATATATAGATTTTTGTAATATTGTTGAACTTGAGAATTTTATATATGTCTTAAGTTGGAAAACATTGAGAATGTTTTGGATTTAATGTTAGCATTTTGAACTTGCCTTTTTATGGAAGTGGAATATAACATTTATATATTGAATGTGTTGTTTATATCATGAGATTGAATATGATATGGAATTTGTTAACATTGAAGGAATAATGCATAATATTGATGCAGGTTGAAATATACATTGGTTTATACATATTGTGAGATGCCTCTTGATAAGAGATGAAGTGACCAATATTGGTCAAGTTGTTGATTATTGTTTTATATATCATTGGGAATTAAGAAAAACTTTTTTAACAAACTCATGCTTAATTTCGGGGACGAAATTCTTTTAAGGGGGGGAGGTTATAGCGACCCCGGTCTTTTTCCCATTTGATTATTGTATCCGGACTTACGTTCCGTGGATTCCGCTGTTATATTTGTTGTTATTGTCCTTTAATTCCTTATTCTTGGGTTATAGGATGTGTTTAGCAGGTTGGTTGCAGATTGGTTGGGTTTAGAAACCAAGTCTGCATGTTCAGTTTTTGGCTTGGTCGCTCGAGCGAGCTTCTCTTCGCTCGAGCGAGGTCTTTTTTTGGTTCTTCTTCGCTCGAGCGAGCTCCTTGGCTCGAGCGAGCGATTGCGTCTAGTACTTAGACCTGAGAGATGTGTTTCTTGGCTCGAGCGAGCATTTCTTCGCTCGAGCGAGCGAGGTGTATGTTTTCGAGTTCTTCGCTCGAGCGAGCATTTCGTCGCTCGAGCGAGCTTCTGGGTTGCAGACCTGAAGCATCGAGTTTTTGGCTCGAGCGAGCTTTTCTTCGCTCGAGCGTGGATTTTTGTGTCTGGTCGCTCGAGCGACCATGTCTTCGCTCGAGCGAGCCTGTTCAGTTTAAATAGGCAGCAGCGGGTTTTTTAATCAGTTTTCTATCTCTTTTTGTTTCTAAACCCTAGGTCCGACCCTTCTCTCTCCCTACACACCTTCTACCCTAGGTTTCATCTAGTATTAGAGTGTTTCTACCCTAGATCCTTTATTAAAAAGGTAGAGGGGGTCGAGGGCTTCAGTTTAATCTGAATAATTTAGGTTTTGGAGCACTTTGGAATTTGGGTCAGCATCTTCGTCTTCTCTTTTGAGTTATTTCTTCGAGGTAGGGATCTCCTACTCCAATGTATACGTTTGTTCTAAGTTTTAGCATTTTAATATGTTGGGGGTAGTTTGGTAATTTTGGGAAAAACCCTAGTTGTTGTATTAAATTGAATTGTATGTTTAATTTAAAAAAACTGGGGAAATTAGTTGAATTCATGAGACTGAGGAAATTATTGATTAAAGGGGTAGTTGATTAATTTAAATCACTTGCTTATTGAATTGTTGATTTATTTATTTCCAGTCTAGAAATAACTGTTTGGGCTATCGGTGGAGGATAGTCATGATTGTTGTAGACGGCATGTGGATAGGGATAACTGGAACTAATCACATTGGTTAAGTCATTAATGTTGACTGTTGAATTAATACAGACATTATGTGTATTGATTGTGAGATGTATATGTTATGTGTTTACATACATGTATTAGTTGAGCATTGCATATGCATATTGTGTGGGAGGAGATAGGGGATGTACTCCACGGTTAGGGGAAGATAGGGGATGGACCTCTTAACCGTATTTTGTTTGGGAGGAGATAGGGGATGGACTCCATTAGCATCACTATTATGTGTGCTTATTGATATTGAAGTGTTTTTGCATATTATTGATACAACACTAAAATGTGTATCATATTGGAAGTATGGAAGTGTTTTGATATGAGCCTATGTCTCATTTGTGTTGTTGATATTGGACGTAATGTGAATATGCTATATAGATCACAGTTGTAAGTTTGGCCAGGTTCTGAGCCATATTGATCAAAATGAAATTGATAAGTGTCATAGACATTAGTGTCTTAAGATTGTATGTTGATATAATTGATTATCATGGTTAACCATCTATTGAATGCTAGGACTTTATTCAAAGCTATATTTGGTTTAGTATTTCTCTACTGGGCTGTGGCTCACCCTATATGGGAACTTCATTTTCAGGTTCAGGTGGTTCACTACCTCCAAGACTTAGCTTGTGAGGATTTGGACTTGAAGATCTGTTTATTTTTCTAGTTTTTTATTTGAATTATGTAAACATTCAAGCCCAGGGCTTTATTTGTTTTGAGTTAGAACTCATGAAATTGTGTCCAAGTATTGGCTTGGCAAGATGTAAGCCCGTAGGGCAATTATTTTGATGTTTTATTTCGTAATACTCTGATGATTTAAATATTATAATGTTTTTCTTTTAGTAATGCATGCCTTGTTTTATATTTAATGGGTTTAATTTTGAGGGCGTGACAAATGGAAATTGAATAAAAATAAAAAATGAAAGTTGCATCAAAATTGAAAATGGAAGTTCATTCAAGAAACCACTTTACCTTAACGATCTATTTGGAAATTATATAAAAAAATAAGTTGAATAAAAAAAGAAATTGAATAAAAATGGAAGTTGAATAAAAATAAAAATAGAAGTTGCATAAAATTAAAAAACGAAGTTCATTCAAGAAACCATTATACCTTAACTATCTATTTCGAAATTAAATAAAAAAGGAAGTTGAATAGAAAAAGAAATTGAACACAATTGGAAATCGAATAAAAATAAAAATGGAAGTTTATTCCAGAAACCACTACACCTTAACGATCTATTTGGAAATTAAATAAAAAAAGGAAGTTGAATAGAAAAGAAAATTGAATACAAATGGAAGTTGAATAGAAATAAAAATGGAAGTTCATTCAACAAACCACTATACCTTAACGTTCTATTTGGAAAGTAAATAAAAAAGGACGTTGAATAGAAAATGATATTGAAAAAAAATGAAAGTTGAATAAAAATAAAAATGAAAGTTGCATAAAATTAACAATGGAAGTTCATTGAAGAAACCATTATACCTTAACGAACTATTTGGCAATTAAATAAAAAAGGTAGTTGAATAGAAAAGGAAATTGAATACAAATGGAAATTGAATAAAAATAAAAAATGAAAGTTGCATCAAAATTGAAAATGGAAGTTCATTCGAGGAACCACTTTACCTTAACAGTCTATTTGGAAATTACATAAAAAAATAAGTTGAATAGGAAAAGAAATTGAATAAAAATAAAAATAGAAGTTGCATAAAATTAAAAAACGAAGTTCATTCAAGAAACCACTATACCTTAACTATCTATTTCGAAATTAAATTAAAAAGGAAGTTGAATAGAAAAAGAAATTGAACACAATTGGAAATCGAATAAAAATAAAAATGGAAGTTTATTCCATAAACCACTACACCTTAACGATCTATTTGGAAATTAAATAAAAAAAAGGAAGTTGAATAGAAAAGGAAAATGAATACACATGGAAGTTGAATAAAAATAAAAATGGAAGTTCATTCCAGAAACTACTATACCTTAACGATCTATATGGAAATTAAATAAAAAAAAAGAAATTGAATAGAAAAGGAAATTGAATAAAAATGAAAGCTGAATAAAAATAAAAATGCAAGTTGCATAAAATTAACAATGGAAGTTCATTCAAGAAACCACTATACCTTAATGATTTATTTGGAAATTAAATAAAAAAGGAAGTTGAATAGAAAAGGAAATTCAACAAAAATGGAAGTTGAATAAAAATAAAAATGGAAGTTGCATCAAAATTGAAAATGGAAGTTCATTTAAGAAACCAGCACACCTTAATGATCAATTTGGAAATTATATAAAAAAGGAAGTTAAATAGAAAAGGAAATTGAATAAAAATGGAAGTTGAATAAAAATAAAAATGGAAGTTGCGTAAAATTAAAATGGAAGTTCAATTAAGAAACGACTACACCTTAACGATCTACTTGGAAATTAAAGAAAAATGGAAGTTTAATGGAAAAAGAAATTGAATAAAAATTAACGTTCAATAAAACCAAAAATCGAAGTTGCATAAAATTAACAATAAAAGTTCATTCAAGAAACCACTATACCTTAACGATATACCTACAAATTAAGTAAAAAAGGAAGTTGAATAGAAAAAGAAATTCAATACAAATGGAAGTTGAATAGAAATAAAAACGGCAGATCATTCAAGAAACCACTATACCTTAACGATCTATTTGGAAATTAAATAAAAAAGGAAGTTGAATAGAAAAGGAAATTGAATAAAAATGAAAGTTTAATAAAAATAAAAATGAAAGTTGCATAAAATTAACAATGGAAGTTCATTGAAGAAACCATTATACCATAACGATCTATTTGGAAATTAAATAAAAAAGGTAGTTGAATAGAAAAAGAAATTGAATACAAATGGAAGTTGAATAAAAATAAAAAATAGAAGTTGCATCAAAATTGAAAATGGAAGTTCATTCAAGAAACCACTATACCTTGACGATCTATTGGGAAATTAAATAAAAAAGGAAGTTGAATAGAAAAAGAAATTGAACAAAAATTGAAGTTGAATAAAAGTAAAAATGGAAGTTTAATAAATATAAAAATGGAAACTCATTCAAGAAACCATTATACCTTAACGATCTATTGGGAACTTAAAAAAAAAGAAGAAGTTGAATAGAAAAGGAAATTGAATAAAAATGGAAGTTGAATAAAAATAAAAATGGAAGTTGCATAAAATGAAAAGTAAAAGTTCATTCAAGAAACCACTGTACCTTAACGATCTACTTTGAAATTATATAAAAAAAATAACTTGAATAGAAAAAGAAATTGAATAAAAATAAAAATAGAGGTTGTATAAAATTAAAAATGGAAGTTTATTCAAGAAACCGCTATATCTTAACGATCTATTTGGAAATTATATAAAAAAAACAAGTTGAATAGAAAAAGAAATTGAATAAAAATGGAAGTTGAATAAAAATAAAAATAGAAGTTGCATAAAATTAAAAATGGAAGTTCATTCAAGAAACCACTATACCTTAACGACATATTTAGAAATTACATAAAAAGGAAGTTGAGTAGAAAAGGAAACTGAATTAAAATGGAAGTTGAATAAAAATAAAAATGGAAGTTGCATCAAAATTGAAAATGGAAGTTCATTCAAGAAACCACTATACCTGAACGATCTATTTGGAAATTATATAAAAAAATAAGTTGAATAGAAAAACAAATTGAATGAAAATGGAAGTTGAGTAAAAATAAAAATAGAAGTTGCATAAAATTAAAAATCGAAGTTTATTCAAAAACCACTATACATTTATAATCTATTTGGAAATTAAATAAAAAGGAAGTTGAATAGAAAAGCAAATTGAATACAAATGGAAGTCAAATAAAAATAAAAATGGAAGTTCATTCTAGAAGCCACTATACATTAACAATCTATTTGGAAATTAAATAAAAAAAGGAAGTTGAATAGAAAAGGAAACTGAAAAAAATTGGAAGTTGAATAAAAATAAAAATGGAAGTTGAAGAAAAATAAAAATGGAAGTTACATAAAATTAACAATGAAAGTTCATTCAAGAAATCACTATACCTTAACGATCTATTTGGAAATTAAATCAAAAAGGATGTTGAATAGAAAAAGAAATTGAATAAAAATCGAAGTTGAATAAAAATTAAAAAGGAAGTTGCATCAAAATTGAAAATGGAAGTTCATTTAAGAAACCACTATACCTTAACGATCTATTTGGAAATTAAATAAAAAAAGAAGTTGAATAAAAATGGAAGTTCGTTCAAGAAACGACTATACCTTAACGATCTGTTTGGAAATTAAAGAGAAATGAAGTTGAATGGAAAAGGAAATTGAATAAAAATTAATATTCAATAAAAATAAAAATCAAAGTTGCATAAAATTAACAATAAAAGTTCATTCAAGAAACCACTATACCTTAACGGTCTATCTGGAAATTAAGTAAAAGATGAAGTTGAATAGAAAACGTAATTGAATACAAATGGAAGTTGAATAAAAATAAAAATAGAAGTTGCATAAAATTAAAAATGGAAGTTTATTCAAGAAACATTATATCTTAACGATCTATTTGGAAATTATATAAAAAAATAAGTTGAATAGAAAAAGAAATTGAATAAAAATGGAAGTTGAATAAAAATAAAAATAGAAATTGCATAAAATTAAAAATTGAAGTTCATTCAAGAAACCACTATACCTTGACGATCTATTTGGAAATTAAATAAAAAAGGAAGTCGAATAGAAAAGGAAATTGAATACAAATGGAAGTTGAATAAAAATAAAAATGGAATTTAATTCCAGAAACCACTATACCTTAACGATCTATTTGGAAATTAAATAAAAAAAGGAAGTTGAATAGAGAAGGAAATTGAAAAAAAATGGAAGTTGAATAAAAATAAAAATGGAAGTTGCATAAAATTAACAATGGAAGTTCATTCAAGAAACCACTATAGCTTAACGATCTATTTGGAAATTAAATCAAAAATGATGTTTAATAGAAAAGGGAATTGAATAAAAATGGAAGTTGAATAAAAATAAAAATGGAAGTTGCATCAAAATTGAAA
The DNA here is from genome assembly GCA_030407325.1 of Camellia japonica. Classification (NCBI taxonomy): domain Eukaryota; kingdom Viridiplantae; phylum Streptophyta; class Magnoliopsida; order Ericales; family Theaceae; genus Camellia; species Camellia japonica. The sequence goes on from JAPPVO010000014.1 coordinate 19,215,955, forward strand.
ATGGAAGTTCATTCAAGAAACCACCATACCTTAACGATCTATTTGGAAATTAAATAAAAAAAAAGTTGAATAGAAAAGGAAATTGAATAAAAATGGAAGTTGAATAAAAATAAAAATGGAAGTTGCATAAAATTAACAATGGAAGTTCATTCAAGAAACCACTATAGCTTAACGATCTATTTGGAAATTAAATAAAAAAGGATGTTTAATAGAAAAGGGAATTGAATAAAAATGGAAGTTGAATAAAAATAAAAATGGAAGTTGCATCAAAATTGAAAATGGAAGTTCATTCAAGAAACCACCATACCTTAACGATCTATTTGGAAATTAAATAAAAAAAAAGTTGAATAGAAAAGGAAATTGAATAAAAATGGAAGTTGAATAAAAATAAAAATGGAAGTTGCATAAAATTAAAATGGAAGTTCGTTCAAGAAACGAGTATACCTTACCGATCTATTTGGAAATTAAAGAAAAATAGAAGTTGAATGGAAAAGGAAATTGAATAAAAATTAATGTTCGATAAAAATAGAAATCGAGATTGCATAAAATTAACAATAAAAGTTCATTCAAGAAACCACTATACCTTAACGATCTATCTGGAAAATAAGTAAAAAATGAAGTGGAATAGAAAAGGAAATTGAATGCAAATGGAAGTTATAGCGATCCCGGTTGTCCCTTTACTGTTCAGTTGTGTTCCGGACTTGGTTCCGTGGAGTTGGTAGTTGTATCTATCTTGTTGTCATCCTTTAATCCCATTTGTTTGAGTTTTAGGATGTGTTGGGCATGTTTTGAGCAGGTGGGTTGAACCTTGGTCTAAAATCTTGTTGCCAGGATTTTGGTCGTTCTGCTCGAGCGGGTCGTCTAGCGCTCGAGCGGAGATTGCACACTCCCAGTATTTTGTGCTCTGCAAAACTTCTGCATGTGCGTTATTCACGCTCGAGCGGACTTCTTTGCGCTCGAGCGGGCTTGTTGGCGCTCGAGTGTACAGTACAGTTTTGGTAAAAGTTCTGGGATGGGGAGATTAGCGCTCGAGCGGACTGGTTTTTGACGCTCGAGCGGATGTGCTTTATCTTTGTGTCTTGGAGCTCGAGCGGGACTTATTACGCTCGAGCGGACCATGTTTTTTGTTCTTGACGCTCGAGCGTTGTGTTTTCCGCTCGAGTGGACCTATCGTATATCAGAAGGCAGTTAGACATTTTTGAATCACTTTTTGCATTCACTCTCTCTTTCTTACTTTCTAAAAAGATATTTTGAGAGCCTCTCTCTCTAGAAACTCCCTTCTCTCTAGGGTTTGATCTAGTTAGGGTACTTCCCTTTCCTTCGGCCTTTGTAAAAGTTGTGTTGATCGTCAAGGGCTTCGTTTTGATCCGAAAAGTTTGGAGTTTGGAGCACTTTGGTTTTGGTCTCTTCTCCGTTTGAGCTCTAACTTCGAGGTAAGGATATCCTACTCTATCTTATGAGCCTTGTCTTTAAATTTTGGTATTTCGATATGTTGGGGGTTGTTGGGAAATTTCGAGAAAGTTTGGGTCATTTTGTAATTTTCAAAAGAGGGGTTTTAAAAATTTATAAACCCAAATGTATGTAATACATCGAGAAAAAGGAATTAATGTTAAATCATTGATGTAAACGGAACCTTAGGGTTGTTGTGAGAATTATGGGAAAATGCCCTAATTTGTTGGTGAATTAATTTGTATAATTAATTTCGGGATATGAGAAATTGAATTGAGAATATTGGAATTGAAAAGGGAATGAGGGTAAAGGGTGTGGTTGGATTAATTTATCGTTCACCTAAATGAAATGTTGATATACTATCCATTTGGTGCATTTATTTTCTGTTTAGAAATAATTGCTTTGGGCTATCGGTGGAGGATAGTCTTGATTGTTGTAGACAATGCATGATGATTAGGCAAACTAAGACTAATCAATGGAATGTGTCATCGAATATGACGGTTGAAAGAATACATTAACTTTATGTATTGATTGATGATGTATATGATAACTGTTTATATGCATTGTGTTGTGTAGGAGGAGATAGGGGATGTACTCCACGGTTTAGGAGAAGATAGGGGATGGACCTCTAAACCGGATGTTGTTTGGGAGGAGATAGGGGATGGACTCCGTAGATACAGCTCATATGCTTATCTGTTGATGTGTTGATACAGCTCATCTGCTTATCTGTTGAAGTGTTGATACAGCTCATATGCTTATCTATTGATGTGTTGATACAGCTAGTATGCTTATCTATTGTGAAGTGGGAAATGTTTAATATGAGTTACCGTCTCATGCAAGTTGTTTGGCCAGGTTCTGAGCCATAGTTATGAATTGAGAATTGGATAAGAAATGGAAAGTGAAATGTAACATGGACATGATTGTCATGAACTATAATATGGTATAAGTTGGAATATAAGTGTGAACCATCTATCGAATAGAAAAGGAAATTGAATACAAATGGAAGTTGAATAAAAATAAAAATGAAAGTTCATTCCAGAAACCACTACACCTTAACGATCTATTTGGAAATTAAATAAAAAAATGAAGTTGAATAGAAAAGGAAATTGAATACAAATGGAAGTTGAATAAAAATAAAAATGGAAGTTCATTCCAGAAACCACTATACCTTAACGATCTATTTGGAAATTAAATAAAAAAAGGAATTTGAATAGAAAAGGAAATTGAATAAAATGGAAGCTGAATAAAAATAAAAATGGAAGTTGCATAAAATTAACAATGGAAGTTCATTCAATAAACCACTATATCTTAACGATTTATTTGAAATTAAATCAAAAAGGAAGTTGAATTGAAAAGGAAATTGAATAAAAATGGAAGTTGAATAAAAATAAAAATGGAAGTTGCATCAAAATTGAAAATGGAAGTTCATTTAAGAAACCACTATACCTTAACGATCTATTTGTAAATTAAATAAAAAACGAAGTTGAATAGAAAAGGAAATTGAATAAAAATGGAAGTTGAATAAAAATAAAAATGGAAGTTGCATAAAATTAAAATAGAAGTTCATTCAAGAAACGACTATACCTTAACGATCTATTTGGAAATTAAAGAAAAATGGAAGTTGAATGGAAAAGGAAATTGAATAAAAATTAATGTTCAATAAAAAGAAAAATCGAAGTTGCATAAAATTAACAATAAAAGTTCATTGAAGAAACTACTATACCTTAACGATATATCTGGAAATTAAGTAAAAAAGTTCAACAGAAAAGGAAATTAAATACAAATGGAAGTTGAATAGAAATAATGTAACGCCCTCAAAATAATACATGAAACCCATCACATTAGACATGCATTGATATAAGAGAAATCAACCATTTCTATTCATCAGAGTAGTTCTTACAACAGTATTACATGTTAACAACAAAAGCAAATGCCCTACGGGCTTATAGCTTTCCAAGTTAACACTTGGTTAAACAAAAGAAGGGTACTAACTCTATACAAAATAAGCCCTTGGCTTGATAAACATGTAATACAATCAATTAAACAAAAAGAGTCTTCAACTCTCATCATCATCCAAGCTATGTCCTTGGAGGTGGCATGCTACCTGTACCTGAAGATAATATCCCATATAGGGTGAGCCAACGCCCAGTAGAGATATGCTAAACACAATATGAGCAATAACTAAGACATTGGCAATTGATAAATGTTTAATTCCCATAAATCAATTCATAATCCATTTCTATTACATGACCACTATGTCCATGTTTCCTTTCATTTTCCATGTCTTATCATGTTCACAATTCACAACAATGGCTCAGAACCTGGCCAACAACTAACATGAGATTTAGACTCATCATTAAAACACTTTCGAAATTCATGAAGGATACACATTGTAATGTTGTATCGATAACACATAAATCATCTCCACACTTTACCAAAGATACACATTTCGGTACTGTATCAACATAACATAGAATTACTTCTACACTTCACAATTGATAACGATATACATTTTAGTGCTATATCAAATCAATTTGGACACTTCCATAATCAACACTTGATACACATTGTAGTGTTGTATCAATGTCACACAAAATCCGGTTTAGAGGTCCATCCCCTATCTTCCCCTAAACCGTGGAGTACATCTCCTATCTCCTCCCACACAACATATGTATATAAACATAGATCATATACAATCAGTCAATACATAAAGTTAATGTATTATTCCAGTCGCTATATTCGATAGCATACTCAATCGATTAGTTTTAGTTTGCCTAATCATCATGTATTTTCTACAACAATCAAAACTACCCTCCACCGGTAGCCCAAGCAATTATTTCTAAACAGATAATAAAAGCTCCAACAAATAAATTATCAATGTTATCAAAAGTGAGCGATTAACAAATTCAACTCCACCATTCCACAATATAATGAATCAATTTCATTATTTCCGACTCAATTCCATAAATCCACAACTTTTTCCAAATTAATTATACCAATTAATTTATTTAACAAATTAGGGTTTTCTATCCCTTTTCCCAATATTGACCCAATGGTCTAAATATCAACAACCAACCACAATATCATTATTTTGAAACCCAAAATACACATTTTTAGAACCAAAATAACAAAGCTCCCTTTTAACATTTTGGAACCCTAAGTCCCAAAATTACCCAACTTCAACACTTTATCAAAACAACCAAAAATCTATGTCAAAGACCATAAGAGTGAGTAGGAATCCTCACCTCAAAAGTTGACACCCAACGAAGAAGATGAAGAAAATGAAAATGCTCCAAATCCCGAGATTCTTGGATCAAAAGATAGCCCTCGACGATCAACAACTTTTTTGTAAAGGCCAAAGGTGAGGAAACAACTCCTACTAGATTAATACCTAGAGAGAAGGCAAGGTTCTAGAGAGAGGAGCTCTCAAAATGGCTTTGTGAAAAGTAAGAGAGAGAGAGAAGTGTAAAAAGTGATTCAAAAATGCCTAGGTGCCCTCTGTTATACGACAGGTCCGCTCGAGCGGAAAACACAACGCTCGAGCGTCAAGAACAAAAAAGCTGGGTCTGCTCAAGCGCAATAAGTCCAGCTCGAGCGCCAAGACACAAGAGTGAAACACATCCGCTCGAGCGTGAAAAACCAGTCCGCTCGAGCGTGGATTATCCCATCCCATCACTTTCACCAAGAATGTAATACCCACTCAAGGGCTAATGAGCCCGCTCGAGCGCGACACGCTCGAGCGTAGAAATCACACCTGCAGAAGTTTTGCAGGGACACAAAATGCTGGAAGAGTGTAAACCCCGCTCGAGCGCAGGAAGACCCGCTCGAGCGGAACGACCAAAAACTGGGCAACAAGAAATTAGACCAAGGCTCAACCCACCTACTCGAAACATGCCCAACACATCCTAAAACTCAATCAAATGGAATCAAAGGATGACAACAAGATATACAACTACCAACTCCACGGAACCAAAGTCCGGATACAACAAATAAAGGAAGGGAAACCGGGATCGCTATAACCTCCCCCCCTTAAAGAATTTCGTCCCCGAAATTAAACACAAGTTTTCAAAAACAAGTTTTCCTCCATTCTCAACAATATTACAACATAATATTAAACAATCCGACCCATTACTGGTCAATCTCAACTCTTTTCAAGAGGCAAATCACAACACATAAACAACCTGCATTATCAACATGCATTCCTTTCCAATTTCAACAATTTCATATCATAACTAATGTTCACGATACATTTCCAATTCTACAATACTCAACATATTCAATGTTATATCAAACTTCCATTTTGAGGCAAGTTCCAAAACACTTCCATTAAACCAAAACATAAACCATGTTTTACAACCTAAGATATATTCAATACTCTTAAGGTTCAATAATACAACAAAATATACAATTCATGCTCAAACATCCACAAATAGATCCGGATATTTCTCTCGGACCTCCAACTCACGTTCCCAAGTAGCTTCCTCCACTCCGTGATGTTTCCACAAAACCTTCACTAGGGGAATGGTCTTGCCTCTCAAGACTTGCTCCCGGCTATCCAAGACCCGAACCGGTCTCTTCTCATACGAGACATCCTCATCAACCTCCAAATCGGTCCAATCCAACACATGCGATGGATCTGGCTCATACTTCCGAAGCATACTCACATGAAACACGTCATGAGCTCCGGACAACTACGGCGGCAAAGCCAAACGATAGGCAACCTCGCCAATCCTCTCAAGGATCTCAAAAGGACCAATAAACCGAGGGGATAACTTCCCACTCTTCCCAAACCTCATCAATCCCCGCCTAGGTGATATCTTTAGAAAGACATGATCACCCACCTCGAATACCAAGGGTCGCCTCCTACGGTCGGCATAAGATTTCTGACGACTTTGGGCTGTAACAAGCTTCCTACGGATAAGCTCAACTTTTTCCGTCGTCTCCCTCACTAACTCCGGGCCCAACAAAGGTGCATCACCCACCTCGACCCAACAAACTGGAGACCTACACGGTCGGCCATACAAGGCCTCAAACAGTGCCATACCGATACTAGACTGGAAACTGTTGTTGTAGGCAAACTCCACCAAGGGCAAGTGCCTCTCCCACGTCCCACTAAAGTCAAGGACACAACCCCGAAGCATATCCTCAAGGATTTGAATGGTACGCTCGGACTACCCGTCAGTCTGAGGATGATAAGCCATGCTAAAGGCCAACTTAGTGCCCAAGGCACTCTGCAAACTCTGCCACAACCTGGCAGTAAAACGAGGATCTCTATTTGAGACGATCGTCACTGGGACCCCGTGCAACCTCACTATGTCCCGAATATACAAATTGGCAAGGTGAACTATCGAATCTCTCACGCGCATAGGGATAAAGTGCGCCGACTTAGTTAACCGGTCTACAACCACCCAAATAGCATCACTACCCCGCTGAGTCCTCGGAAGACCTACAACGAAGTCCATAGTGACATGCTCCCACTTCCACTCGACAATAGGCAAGGGTTGTAACAAACTCGCTGGCCTCTGATGCTCGGCCTTCACTTGCTGACAAGTAAGGCACTTCGACACGAAAACTACCACGTCCCTCTTCATGCCCCTCACCAAAACTGGCGCCCCAAATCACGATACATCTTGGTGCCTCCCGGATGCACCGCAAGGCGTGAATGGTGAAACTCTCGGAGTACCTCCTCTCGGCAGGACTCCGGCACAAACAATCGGTCTCGGTATCTCACACTCTGGTCGGGATACTCAGACAAACCCTTCTCAACCTTCCCGCTGGAGATCTTCTCTCGAAGGGATTCTACCTCAAGGTCACCTCTCTATGCCTCTAACACTCTAGTCACAAGTGTAGGCTGCGCAACAACAGAAGACAAGGCAACAGCCTCAACGGATTCGCCCAAAAGGAAATCAAACTCACCAAGTGCACCCAACATCTCCCACTCCCGGATGCTATACTAGCTACATCACCTATGGATTTCCTGCTAAGGGCATCGGCCACAACATTGGCCTTCCCCGGATGGTAGTGCAACTCGAAGTCGTAATCCTCAATAAACTCCATCCACCTCCTCTGCCTCAAATTTAAGTCTCTCTGTGTAAACAGATACTTCAAACTCTTATGGTCCGAGAACACCTCGAACTTCTCTACATATAGGTAATGCCTCCAGATTTTCAAGGCAAAGATCACTGCTGCTAGCTCTAGGTCATGTGTAGGGTAATTCTTCTCGTGTATTTTCAACTAACGTGAGCCATAGGCAACCACTTTCCCCTCTTGCATCAACACACAACCCAAACCCTCTCGTGAGGCATCACAATAAACCGCGTAACCCAACCCTCTCTCCGGAATAATCAAGACCGGAGCGGTGGTCAATCTAACTTTTAGCTCTTGAAATGACTTTTCACAAGTCTCACTCCATACGAATTTGACTCCCTTCCGAGTCAGTCTAGTCAACAGTGAAGCTAACCTGGAGAAATCCTTCACAAACCGGCGATAATACCCAGCTAATCCCAGAAAACTGCGGATCTCAAACACACTCTTAGGCTGTGCCCAATCTTGTACTGCCTCTATCTTGGATGTATCAACAGACACCCCTTCCCCAGAAACCACATGGCCTAGGAACTTGACTTCTCCTAGCCAGAACTCACACTTCCCAAACTTGGCATACAGCCTATGGGCTCTAAGCAACTCAAGCACCACTCTCAAGTGTTCCTCGTGCTCCTCCTCAGAAGGCGAATAGATAAGAATGTCGTCCACGAAAACGACTACAAAACGATCTAAGAATTCGCTGAAGATCCGGTTCATCAAATCCATAAAGACTGCCGGTGCATTGGTGAGCCCAAATGGCATCACCAGAAACTCATAATGGCCATACCGCGTACGGAATGACGTCTTCAGAATATCCTCCTCCCTGATCCTCAACTGGTGGTAACCCGATCTCAAGTCTATCTTAGAGAAACAACGGGAACCCTTCAACTGGTCAAACAGATCATCTATACGGGGCATAGGGTACTTATTCTTGACCGTAGCCCGATTCAACTTCCGGTAGTCGATACAAAGTCTCAAGGCACCATCTTTCTTTTTAGCAAAGAGGGCTGGTGCTCCCCACGGCGAAACACTAGGGCGAACAAAGCCCTTATCCAGCAACTCCTGGAGCTGAATCTTCAACTCACTCAACTCGGCTCGGGCAAAACAGTAAGGTGCCATAGAGATCGGCGCCGTGCCAGGCACTAAATCAATGGAGAACTCTATCTCATGGTGAGGTGGTAAACCAACGAGATCCTCGGGAAAAACATCCGAATACTCACAAACCACCCTCGGTAAAACAATCTGGGTCTCATCACACTCACCACTTAAAAAGCTAGCAAGTAGACCACTAAGCTCACTCCGCCCTCGCGGATCATACACTGGTGGCAACACACTACCAACCTGATCCCCCAAGAAATGAAAACACTCCCCGCTCAAGGTACATACTGTGACCCTCTGGCGGTAGCAATCGATAACAGCCCGGTATGATGATAGCCAGTCCATACCCAAAATAACATCAAAACCCTTCATGGGATAACTACAAAAGGGAACGGAAGCCGATGATCGACGACCTCTATATCACAACCTCTACATCCGTGCTTCAAAATCAATTCATCCCCAAGAGGTGATACAACACATATAGGAGATGCTAATTGTGCCAACTCCAATTCCAAAACAGATGCAAATGCAGCAGATACAAAAGAATGAGACGCACCCGTATCAATCAATACACTAGCGACCGAGTTACAAAACAGAAAGGTACCTCTCACAACTGATGGAACCGGTACCCGGTCCTGCGCGGTAACAGCATACACGCACCCAGTAGGCCCCTGATCCACCTGTTCACCCCTCGGAGCATACGACTGCTGTACAGACTGGGACGATGAAGCCCCCTGATTGGCCCTCGAGGCCTGCACTGACTGAGCTGGCTGAAGACTCTGCCTCTGCCCAGATGCACCAGATGTGCCACCCAACTGCGGGCAAAACCTCTTCAGGTGCCCCGCCTGACCACACTGATAACAAGACAGTGGCTGACCCCTGCCCTGACTCTGGCTCTGTGGTCTAGCTGAAGAAGAAGCAGCTCTGACCTCCTCCCCTCTGTGGGCAAACCGAAGCCTTGTGGCCCAGCTGACCACACTTGTAACATGTGAAATCCCCTGATTGCCTCTCCCCGAGCCTGCACTCGGCACTGGAAAGGTCGATCTAGCAACACCACCCTGAGACTGCTGAGGGTTAGCACCCCTCTGTCTCCTGCCATCACCCTGACCATCCTGGCTCCTCTTGGAGCCCCTCTGTCCCTCCTCCTCCTGCATCATGATCTCCATATGGGCTGCAGCATCAACCAAGCGCCCATAGTCTCGGATCATAGAACCACCAACTCTCATCTTGAGGCCGCGCCTCAACCTCTTCTCAAACTCGATACAGCGGCGTTCCTCGGACGCCACAAGTTCAGGTGCGAACCTGGACAAGCTAGTAAAAGCAGCCTCATACTCGGCCACTGAAGAACTCAACTGCAAAAGCTGGCAAAACTGATCTCTCAGCTTCTCTCTGACTGCTGAAGATAAGAACTTCTCCTGGAAAGCACCCACAAAAGCCTCCCAAGTGCCATCCAAACGACCCTTCACGAATTTCCACCACTGACCCGCATCCCCCTTAAGCTGGAAAGATGCCAAGGTCACTTTCAATGCTCCGTCCTCGATGCCAAGCATCTCGAACGTCTTACTCATCTGCTCCAACCACTCATCCGCCTTAAGTGGGCTTTGGATCTCCAACAAACTCATCCGGATTAGACCGGAAGAACTCCCTCTTCAAGAAGGAAGGCCCTGCCTCAGCAACCTGGGCCTGCACTGGAGCCTGAACTGGATTCTCAGCTCTGAGAATACCCATAGACTCCCTCAAAGCATCGGCTATCCCTCGGGCTAAAGCGCCCATAGCCTCCTGACCTGCTGGCTCGGCCACATTGGCCTGGCCAACCCCCTCCTGCTGCGCCGGAATATCATCCGGTAAAGGCATCTCCTGCCTCCTAGGCCTACCTCGCCTACCACCTCGTCCTCGTCCTGACATCCTAATAAAGGTAACAGAGAACGTTAGCACATTCACAAATGTGCCGAAGCTATAACACTCGCGTCCTAATGCATGGACAACTGTAATTCACTCCACGTAAGCACATAAACACATAAGCACTTACGAATTTCATTTCCGGATAATGATAGTCCCGAGGCGTTACCTAGAGTTCCGGTTAGAAACAGCATTGATCAAGTGCTTTTCCAACAAGACTCACAGAAACCCAAGGATCCAATCAACATCCTAGAAACTAAATCCCAATCAAATAGTCACATAAACATGTTATCACATAAACACATTACATTACACTTAAGTCTCTAACAAGCGAGACAAACCCATTGTGATACTAATCACTTCCCACGTACCCAAAGTATTCGAACCCGGTACGCTCTGATACCAAGTTGTAACGCCCTCAAAATAATACATAAAACCCATCACATTAGACATGCATTGATATAAGAGAAATCAACCATTTCTATTCATCAGAGTAGTTCTTACAACAGTATTACATGTTAACAACAAAAGCAAATGCCCTACGGGCTTACAGCTTTCCAAGTTAACACTTGGTTAAACAAAAGAAGAGTACTAACTCTATACAAAATAAGCCCTTGGCTTGATAAACATGTAATACAATCAATTAAACAAAAAGAGTCTTCAACTCTCATCATCATCCAAGCTATGTCCTTGGAGGTGGCATGCTACCTGTACCTGAAAATAATGTCCCATATAGGGTGAGCCAACGCCCAGTAGAGATATGCTAAACACAGTATGAGCAATAACTAAGACATTAGCAATTGATAAATGTTTAATTCCCATAAATCAATTCATAATCCATTTCCATTACATGACCACTATGTCCATGTTTCCTTTCATTTTCCTCTTATCATGTTCACAATTCACAACAATGGCTCAGAACCTGGCCAACAACTAACATGAGATTTAGACTCATTTTAAAACACTTTCGAAATTCATGATGGATACACATTGTTGCTGTATCGATAACACATAAATCATTTCCACACTTTACGAAAGATACACATTTCGGTGCTGTATCAACATAACATAGAATTACTTCTACACTTCACAATTGATAACGATATACATTTTAGTGCTATATCAAATCAATTTGAACACTTCTATAATCAACACTTGATACACATTGTAGTGTTGTATCAATGTCACACAAAATCCGGTTTAGAGGTCCATCCCCTATCTTCCCCTAAACCGTGGAGTACATCCCCTATCTCCCCCACACAACACATGTATATAAACATAGATCATATACAATCATCAATACATAAAGTTAATGTATTATTCCAGTCGCTATATTCGATAGCATACTCAATCGATTAGTTTTAGTTTGCCTAATCATCATGCATTTCTACAACAATCAAAACTACCCTCCACCGGTAGCCCAAGCAATTATTTCTAAACAGATAATAAAAGCTCCAACAGATAAATTATCAATGTTTCAAAAGTGAGCGATTAACAAATCCAACTCCACCATTCCACAATATAATGATCAATTTCATTATTTCCAACTCAATTCCATAAATCCACAACTTTTCCAAATTAATTATACCAATTAATTATTCAACAAATTAGGGTTTTCTACCCTTTTCCCAATATTGACCCAATGGTCTAAATATCAACAACCAACCACAATATCATTATTTTGAAACCCAAAATACACATTTTTAGAACCAAAATAACAAAGCTCCCTTTTAACATTTTGAAACCCTAAGTCCCAAAATTACCCAACTTCAACACTTTATCAAAACAACCAAAAATCTATGTCAAAGACCATAAGAGTGAGTAGGAATCCCTACCTCAAAAGTTGACACCCAACGAAGAAGATGAAGAAAATGAAAATGCTCCAAATCCCGAGATTCTTGGATCAAAAGATAGCCCTCGACGATCAACAACTTTTTTGTAAAGGCCAAAGGTGAGGAAACAACTCCTACTAGATCAATACCTAGAGAGAAGGCAAGGTTCTAGAGAGAGGAGCTCTCAAAATGGCTTTGTGAAAAGTAAGAGAGAGAGAGAAGTGTAAAAAGTGATTCAAAAATGCCCAGGTGCCCTCTGTTATACGACAGGTCCGCTCGAGCGGAAAACACAACGCTCGAGCGTCAAGAACAAAAAAGCTGGGTCCGCTCGAGCGCAATAAGTCCCGCTCGAGCGCCAAGACACAAGAGTGAAACACATCCGCTTGAGCGTGAAAAACCAGTCCGCTCGAGCGTGGATTATCCCATCCCAGAACTTTCACCAAGAATGTACTACCCGCTCGAGCGCTAACGAGCCCGCTCGAGCGTAGAAATCACACCTGCAGAAGTTTTGCAGGGACACAAACTGCTGGAAGAGTGTAAACCCCGCTCGAGCGCAGGAAGACCCGCTCAAGCAGAACGACCAAAAACTAGGCAACAAGAAATTAGACCAAGGCTCAACCCACCTGCTCGAAACATGCCCAACACATCCTAAAACTCAATCAAATGGAATCAAATGATGACAACAAGATATACAACTACCAACTCCACGGAACCAAAGTCCGGATACAACAAATAAAGGAAGGGAAACCGGGATCGCTATAAATAAAAATGGAAGTTCTCTCAAGAAACCACTATACCTTAACGATCTATTTGGAAATTAAATAAAAAATGAAGTTGAATAGAAAAGGAAATTGAATAAAAATGAAAGTTGAATAAAAAAAAAATGGAAGTTGAATAAAATTAACAATGGAAGTTCATTGAAGAAACCATTATACCTTAACGATCTATTTTGGAAATGAAATAAAAAAGGAAGTTGAGTAGAATGGAAATTGAATACAAATCGAAGTTGAATAAAAATAAAAAGTGGAAGTTGCATCAAAATTGAAAATGGAAGTTCATTCAAGAAACCACTATACCTTAACAATCTATCGGGAAATTTAATAAAAAAGGGATTTCAATAGAAAAAGAAATTGAATAAAAATGGAAGTTGAATAAATATAAAAATGGAAGTTCATTCAAGAAAACACTATACCTTAACAATCTATTGGGAAATTAAATAAAAAGGGAAGTGAATAGAAAAGGAAATTGAATAAAAATAGAAGTTAAATAAAAATAAAAATGGAAGTTGCAAAAAATTAAAAATGGAAGTTCATTCAAGAAACCACTGTACCTTGACGATCTATTTGCAAATTATATAAAAAAATAAGATCAATAGAAAAAGAAATTGAATCAAAATAGAAGTTGCATTAATTAAAAATGGAAGTTTATTCGAGAAACCACTATATCTTAACAATCTATTTGGAAATTATATAAAAAATAAATTGAATAGAAAAAGAAATAGAATAAAAATGGAAGTTGCATAAAATTAAAAATGCAAGTTCATTCAAGAAACCACTATACCTTATCGATCTATTTGGAAATTAAATAAAAGGGAAGTTGAATAGAAAATTAAATTGAAGAAAAATGGAAGTTGAATAAAAATAAAAATGGAAGTTGCATCAAAATTGAAAATGGAAGTTCATTCAAGAAACCACTATACCTTAACGATCTATTTCGAAATTATATAAAAAAATAAGTTTAATAGAAAAAGAAATTGAATAAAAATGGAAGTTGAATAAAAATAAAAATAGAAGTTGCATAAAATTAAAAATCGAAGTTCATTCAAGAAACCACTATACCTTAACGATCTATTTGGAAATTAAATAAAAAAGGAAGTTGAATAGAAAAAGAAAATTGAATACAAATGGAAGTTTATTCCAGAAACCACTGTACCTTAACGATATATTTCGAAATAAAAAAAAAAGGAAATTGAATAAAATGGAAGCTGAATAAAAATAAAAATGGAAGTTGCATAAAATTAACAATGGAAGTTCATTCAAGAAACCACTATATCTTAACGATTTATTTGGAAATTAAATCAAAAAGGAAGTTGAATAAAAAAGGAATTTGAATAAAAATAAAAATGGAAGTTGCATCAAAATTGAAAATGGAAGTTCATTCAAGAAACCACTATACCTTAACGATCTATTTGGAAATTAAATAAAAAACGAAGTTGAATAGAAAAGGAAAATTGAATAAAAATAGAAGTTGAATAAAAATCAAAATGGATGTTGCATAAAATTAAAATGGAAGTTCATTCAAGCAACGACTATACCTTAACCATCTATTTGGAAATTAAAGAAAATTGGAAGTTGAACGGACAAGGAAATTGAAGAAAAATTAATGTTCAATAAAAATAAAAATCGAAGTTGCATAAAATTAACAAGAAAAGTTCATTTAATAAACCACTATACCTTAACGATATATAGGGAAATTAAGTAAAAAATGAAGTTGAATAGAAAAGGAAATTGAATACAAATGGAAGTTGAATAGAAATAAAAATGGAAGTTTATTAAAAAAACCACTATACCTTAACGATCTATTTGGAAATTAAATAAAAAAGGAAGTTGAATAGAAAAGGAAATTGAATAAAAATGAAAGTTGAATAAAAATAAAAATGGAAGTTGCATAAAATTAACAATGGAAGTTCATTGAAGAAATCATTATACCTTAACGATCTATTTGGATATTTAAAAACAAAGGAATGAATAGAAAAGGAAATCGAATACAAATAGAAGTTGAATAAAAATAAAAAGTGGAGGTTGCATCGAAATTGAAAATGGAAGTTCATTCAAGAAACTACTTTACCTTAACGATCTATTGGGAAGTTAAATAAAAAAGGAAGTTGAACAAAAATAAAAATGGAAATTGAATAAATATAAAAATGGAAGTTCATTGAAGAAACGACTGTACCTTAACGATCTATTGGGAAATTAAATAAAAAAGGAAGTTGAATAGAAAAAGAAATTGAATAAAAATGGAAGTTGAATAAAAAATAAAAAATGGAAGTTGCAACAAAATTGAAAATGGAAGTTCATTCATGTAACGCCCTCAAAAATAAACCCATAATACATAATATTAACATGCGGAATTATAAGGAAACAAAGTATCTTATTCCATTCATCAGAATACCATGAAATAAAAACATCATAATAAATGCCCTATGGGCTTACATCTTGCCAAGCCAACACTTGGACACAATTCCATGAGTTCTAACTCAAAAACAAATAAAGCCCTAGGCTTGAAAGTTTACAAGTTGTTCAAATAAAACAAATAAAATAAAGCAAGTCTTCGAGTCCAAATCCTCACAAGCTAAGTCCTTGGAGGTAGTGAACCACCTGAACCTGAAAATGAAGTTCCCATATAGGGTGAGCCACAGCCCAGTAGAAAAATACTAAACCAAGCATAAGAATTAACTAAAGCATTAGCATTCGATACATGGTTAACACAAGATAATCAATTTCCAATTTCATGACACGAATGTCTACATTGTCTATGACATATTGCCTATGACACCTTTCTCTTTCCAATATTTATTCAACTTTCCAATTATATCATTATGGCTCAGAACCTGGCCAACTATAATAGTGATCCAGATGTCACAAAAATAAATGAGACTAAAGCTCAAACCACAACACTTCCATACTTCCAACTGATACACATTATAATGATGTATCATATCAACAACAAATAGCAATATTGCTAATATCAATAAGCACACATATGAGTGATGCTACTGGAGTCCATCCCCTATCTCCTCCCAACAAATCCGGTTTAGAGGTACATCCCCTATCTTCCCCTAAACCGTGGAGTTCATCCCCTATCTTCTCCAAACAACATGCATATGCAATGAAACACACATTTGCCATATACAACACATAATCAATACAAGTAATGTTCTGTATTAATTCAACAGTCAACATAAGTGACTTAATTCCAGTTATACCTAAGCCACATGCAAGGTCTACAACAATCACGACTATCCTCCACCGATAGCCCAAAACAGTTATTTCTAAACAAGAAATAAATACAATAATGAATGTAAAATCAACATTCTCATAGGTAAGTATTTAAACTACCCAACTATATCATTAATCTCATAATTTCCCAAACTTCATGAATTAAACCCAATTCCACATTTTTCCCTTAAATCATTTATACAAATTAATCTAAGCGAAAACCCTAAGGTTTCTCCCAAAATTACCAAACTACCCCCACATACCAAAATACCAACACTTAGGATTAAAGCGTATAAATGGAGTAGGAAATCCCTACCTCGAAGCAAGAACCCAAAAAGAAGAAGACGGAGATGATAGCCCAAACTCCAAAGTGCTCCAAATCAACAACCGTTCAGATTAAATGGAAGCCCTCGACCCACTCTACCTTTTTAATGAAGGAACTAGGTTAGATACTCACTCTAAATAGATGAAACCTAGGAGAGAAGAGATTGGAGAGAGAGGAGGAGAGAGAATTCGTAACCTAGGGTTTTATAAACTGAAAGGGGCTGAAAAACTGTTTTAAAACACGCTGCTGCGTATTTAAACAAAATAGGCTCGCTCGAGCGAAGACATGGTCGCTCGAGCGACCAGACACAAAAATCCACGCTCGAGCGAAGAAAAGCTCGCTCGAGCCAAAAACTCGATGCTTTAGGTCTGCAACCCAGAAGCTCGCTCGAGCGACCAACTCCTCGCTCGAGCGACGAACTCGAAAACATACACCTCGCTCGCTCGAGCGACGAAATGCTCGCTCGAGCCAAGAAACACATCTATCAGGTCTAAGTACTAGACGCAATCGCTCGCTCGAGCCAAGGAAAGCTCGCTCGAGCGAAGAACCAAAAACGAAGACCTCGCTCGAGCGAAGAGAAGAGAAGCTCGAGCGACCAAGCCAAAAACTGAACATGCAGACTTGGTTTCTAAACCCAACCAACCTGCTAAACACATCCTATAACCCAAGAATAAGGAATTAAAGGACAACAACAACAAATATAACAGCGGAATCCACGGAACGTAAATCCGGATACAATAATCAAATGGGAAAAAGACCGGGGTCGCTATAATTCAAGAAACCACTATACCTTAGCGATCTATTTGGAAATTATATAAAAAAAATAAGTTGAATAGAAAAAGAAATTGAATAAAAATGGAAGTTGAATAAAAATAGAAATAGAAGTTGCATAAAATTAAAATTGGAAGTTCATTCCAGAAACCACTATACCTTAACAATTTATTTGGAAATTAAATAAAAAGGAAGTTGAATAGAAAAGGAAATCGAATAAAAATGGAAGTTGAATAAAAATAAAAATTTAAGTTGGATCAAAATTGAAAATGGAAGTTCATTCAAGAAACCACTATACCTTAACGATCTATTTGGAAATTAAATGAAAAAGGAAGTTGAATAGGAAAAGAAAATTGAATAAAAATGGAAGTTGAATAAAAATAAAAATGGAAGTTGCATAAAATTAAAATGGAAGTTCGTTCAAGAAACGAGTATACCTTAATGATCTATTTGGAAATTAAAGAAATATGGAAGTTGAATGGAAAAGGAAATTGAATAAAAATTAATGTTCAATAAAAATAAAAATCGAAGTTGCATAAAATTAACATTAAAAGTTCATTCAAGAAACCACTATACCTTAACGATATATCTGGAAATTAAGTAAAATAGGAAGTTGAATAGAAAAGGAAATTGAATACAAATGGAAGTTGAATAGAAATAAAAATGGCAGTTCATTCAACAAACCACTATACCTTAACGATCTATTTAGAAATTAAATAAAAAAGCAAGCTGAATAGAAAAGGAAATTGAATAAAAATGAAAGTTCATTAAAAATAAAAATGGAAGTTGCATAAAATTAACAATGGAAGTTCATTGAAGAAACCATTATACCTTAATGATCTATTTGGATATTAAATGACAAAGGAAGTTGAATAGAAAAGAAAATTGAATACAAATAGAAGTTGAATAAAAATAAAAAGTGGAGGTTGCATCAAAATTGAAAATGGAAGTTCATTCAACAAACCACTATACCTTAATGATCTATTGGGCAGTTAAATAAAAAAGGAAGTTGAATAAAAATAAAAATTGAAGTTGAATAAATATAAAAATGGAAGTTCGTTCAAGAAACCACTGTACCTTAACAATCTATTGTGAAATTAAATAAAAAAGGAAATTGAATAGAAAAGGAAATTGAATAAAAATGGAAGTTGAATAAAAATAAAAAATGGAAGTTGCAACAAAATTGAAAATGGAAGTTCATTCAAGAAACCACTATACCTTAGCGATCTATTTGGAAATTATATAAAAAAATAAGTTGAATAGAAAAAGAAGTTGAATAAAAATAAAAATAGAAGTTGCATAAAATTAAAAATAGAAGTTCATTCCAAAAACCACTATACCTTAACGATTTATTTAGAAATTCAATAAAAAGGAAGTTGAATAAAAATAAAAATTTAAGTTGCATGAAAATTGAAAATGGAAGTTCATTCAAGAAATCACTATACCTTAACGATCTATTTGGAAATTAAATAAAAAAGGAAGTTGAATAGAAAAAAAAAATTGAATAAAAATGGAAATTGAATAAAAATAAAAATGGAAGTTGCATAAAATTAAAAATCGAAGTTCATTCAAGAAACCACTATACCTTAACGATCTATTTGAAAATTAAATAAAAAACGAAGTTGAATAGAAAAGGAAATTGAATATAAATGGAAGTTGAATAAAAATAAAAATGAAAGTTCATTGCCGAAACCACTATACCTTAACGATATATTTGGAAATTAAAAAAAAAAAGGAATTTGAATAGAAAAGGAAATTGAATAAAATGGAAGCTGAATAAAAATAAAAATCGAAGTTGCATAAAATTAACAACGCAAGTTCATTCAACAAACCACTATATCTTAACGATTTATTTGGAAATTAAATCAAAAAGGAAGTTGAATAGAAAAAGAAATTGAATAAAAATAGAAGTTGAGTAAAAATAACACTGGAAGTTGAATCAAAATTGAAAATAGAAGTTCATTCAAGAAACTACTATACCGTAACGATCTATATGGAAATTAAATAAAAATGGAAGTTGAATAGTAAAAGAAAATTGAATAAAAATGGAAGCTGAATAAAAATAAAAATGGAAGTTGCATAAAATTAAAATTGAAGTTCGTTCAAGAAACGAGTATACCTTAACGATCTATTTGGAAATTAAAGAAAAATGGAAGCTGAATGGAAAATAAATTGAATAAAAATTAATGTTCAATAAAAATAAAAATCGAAGTTGCATAAAATTAACAATAAAAGTTCATTCAAGAAACCACTATACCTTAACGATATATCTAAAAATTAAGTAAAAAAGAAAGTTGAATAAAAGGAAATTGAATACAAATGGAAGTTGAACAGAAATAAAAATGGAAGTTCATTCAACAAACCACTATACCTTAACGATCTATTTGGAAATTAAATAAAAAAAAAAGTTGAATAGAAAAGGAAATTGAATAAAAATGGAAGTTGAATAAATATAAAAATGGAAGTTGCGTAAAATTAAAAATGGAAGTTCATTCAAAAAACCACTGTACCTTAATGATCTATTTGGAAATTATATAAAAAAAAAATAAGTTGAATAGAAAACGAAATTGAATAAAAATAGAAGTTGCATAAAATTAAAAGTGGAAGTTTATTCAAGAAACCACTATAGCTTAACGATCTATTGGGAAATTAAATGAAAAAGGAAGTTGAATAGAAAAAGAAATTGAATACAAATGGAAGTTGAATAAAAATAAAATGGAAGTTGCATAAAATTAAAAATGGAAGTTCATTCAAGAAACCACTGTACCTTAACGATCTATTTGGAAATTATATAAAAAAAATAAGTTGAATAGAAAAAGAAATTGAATAAAAATAGAAGTTGCATAAAATTAAAAGTGGAAGTTTATTCAAGAAACCACTATATCTTAACGATCTATTTGGAAATTAGATAAAAAAATAAGTTGAATAGAAAAAGAAATAGAATAAAAATGGAAGTTGAATAAAAATAAAAATAGAAGTTGCATAAAATTAAAAATGGAAGTTCATTCAAGAAACCACTATACCTTAACAATCTATTTGGAAATTAAATAAAAAGGAAGTTGAATAGAAAACGAAATTCAAGAAAAATGGAAGTTGAATACAAATACAAATGGAAGTTGCATCAAAATTGAAAATGGAAGTTCATTCAAAAAACCACTATACCTTAACGATCTATTTGCAAATTATATAAAAAAATAAGTTGAATAGAAAAAGAAATTGAATAAAAATGGAAGTTGAATAAAAATAAAAATAGAAGTTGCATAAAATTAAAAATGGAAGTTCATTCAAGAAACCACTATACCATAACGATCTATTTGGAAATTAAATAAAAAAGGAAGTTGAATAGAAAAGGAAATTGAATAAAAATGGACGTTGAATAAAAATAAAAATGGAAATTGCATCAAAATTGAAAACGGAAGTTCATTCAAGAAACCACTATACCTTAACGATCTGTTTGGAAATTATATATAAAAAAAAAAGTTGAATAGAAAAAGAAATTGAATAAAAATGGAGGTTGAGTAAAAATAAAAATAGAAGTTGCATAAAATTAAAAATCAAAGTTTATTCAAAAACTATTATACCTTAATGATCTATTTGAAAATTAAATAAAAAATGAAGTTTAATAGAAAAGGAAATTGAATACAAATGGAAGTTGAAGAAAAATAAAAATGGAAGTTCATTCCCGAGGCCACTATACCTTAACGATCAATTTGGAAATTAAATAAAAAAAAAAAGGAATTTGAATAGAAAAGGAAACTGAAAAAAATTGGAAGTAGAATAAAAATAAAAATGAAAGTTCAAGAAAAATAAAAATGGAAGTTGCATAAAATTAACAATGGAAGTTCATCCAAGAAACCACTATACCTTAACGATCTATTTGGAAATTAAATCAAAAAGGAAGTTGAATAGAAAAAGAAATTGAATAAAAATCGAAGTTGAATAAAAACAAAAATGGAAGTTGCATCAAAATTGAAAATGGAAGTTCATTCAAGAAACCACTATACCTTAACGATCTCTTTGGAAATTAAACAAAAAAAGAAGTTGAATAGAAAAGAAAATTGAATAAAAATGAAAGTTGAATAAAAACAAAAATGGAAGTTGAATAAAATTAAAATGGAAGTTCGTTCAAGAAAGGACTATGCCTTAATGATCTATTGGGAAGTTAAATAAAAAAGGAAGTTGAATAAAAATAAATATGGAAGTTGAATAAATATAAAAATGGAAGTTCATTCAAGAAACCACTGTACCTTAACGATCTATTTGGAAATTACATAAAAAAATAAGTTGAATAGAAAAAGAAATAGAATAAAAATGGAAGTTGAATAAAAATAAAAATAGAAGTTGCATAAAATTAAAAATGGAAGTTCATTCAAGAAACCAGTATACCTTAACGATCTATTTGGAAATTAAATAAAAAGGAAATTGAATAGAAAATGAAATTGAAGAAAAATGGAAGTTGAATAAAAATATAAATGGAAGTTGCATCAAAATTGAAAATGGAAGTTCATTCAAAAAACCACTATACCTTAACGATCTATTTGCAAATTATATAAAAAAATAAGTTGAATAGAAAAAGAAATTGAATAAAAATGGAAGTTGAATAAAAACGAAAATAGAAGTTGCAGAAAATTAAAAATGGAAGTTCATTCCAAAACCACTATACCTTAACGATTTATTTGGAAATTAAATAAAAAGGAAGTTGACTAGAAAACGAAATTGAATAAAAATGGAAGTTGAATAAAAATAAAAATTTAAGTTGCATCAAAATTGAAAATGGAAGTTCATTCAAGAAACCACTATACCTTAACGATCTATTTGGAAATTAAATAAATAAGGAAGTTGAATAAAAAAAGAAAATTGAATAAAAATGGAAGTGGAATAAATATAAAAATGGAAGTTGCATAAAATTAAAAATCGAAGTTCATTCAAGAAACCACTATACCTTAACGATCTATTGGGAAATTAAATAAAAACGGAAGTTGAATAGAAAAGGACATTGAATATAAATGGAAGTTGAATAAAGATAAAACTGGAAGTTCATGCAGAAACCACTATACCTTAACGATATATTTGGAAATTAAACAAAAAAAGGAATTTGAATAGAAAAGGAAATTGAATAAAATGCAAGTTGAATAAAAATAAAAATCGAAGTTGCATAAAATTAACAATGGAAGTTCATTCAACAAACCACAATATCTTAACGATTTATTTGGAAATTAAATCAAAAAGGAAGTTGAATAGAAAAGGAAATTGAATAAAAATAGAAGTTGAATAAAAATAACAATGGAAGTTGCATCAAAATTGAAAATGGAAGTTCATTCAAGAAATCACTATATCTTAACGATTTATTTGGAAATTAAATAAAAAAGGAAGTTGAATAGATAAAGAAAATTGAATAAAAATGGAAGTTGAATAAAAATAAAAATGGAAGTTGCATAAAATTAAAATGGAAGTTCGTTCAAGAAGCGAGTATACCTTAACGATATATTTGGAAATTAAAGAAAAATGGAAGTTGAATGGAAAAAGAAATTGAAAAAAAAATTAATGTTCAATAAAAATAAAAATTGAAGTTGCAAAAAATTAACAATAAAAGTTCATTCAAGAAACCACTATACCTTAACGATATATCTGGAAATTAAGTAAAAAGGGAAGTTGAATAAAAGGAAATTGAATACAATGGAAGTTGAATAGAAATAAAAATGGAAGTTCATTCAACAAACCACTATACCTTAACGACCTATTTGGAAATTAAATAAAAAAGGAAGCTGAATAGAAAAAAAAATTGAATAAAAATGAAAGTTGAATAAAAATAAAAATGGAAGTTGCATAAAATTAACAATGGAAGTTCATTGAAGAAACCATTATACCTTAACGATATATTTGGAAATTAAATAAAAAAGGAATTTGAATAGAAAAGGAAATTAAATACAAATGGATGCTGAATAAAAAAATTAAAAAAAAAAAAGTAGAAGTTGCATCAAAATTGAAAATGGAAGTTCATTCAAAAAACCACTATACCTTAACGATCTATTGGGAAATTAAATAAAAAAGGAAGTTGAATAGAAAAGGAAATTGAATAAAAATTGAAGTTGAATAAAAAATAAAATGGAAGGTCATTCAAGAAACCACTATACCTTAACGATCTATTGGGAAATTAAATGAAAAAGGAAATTAAATAGAAAATGAAATTGAATAAAAACGGAAGTTGAATAAACATAAAAATGGAAGTTGCATAAAATTAAAAATCGAAGTTCATTCAAGAAACCACTGTACCTTAACGATATATTTGGAAATTATATAAAAAAATAAGTTGAATCGAAAAAGAAATTGAATAAAAATAGAAGTTGCATAAAATTAAAAATGGAAGTTTATTCAAGAAACCACTATATCTTAACGATCTATTTGGAAATTATATAAAAAAATAAGTTGAATAGAAAAAGAAATAGAATAAAAATGGAAGTTGAATAAAAATAAAAAATAAAAGTTGCATAAAATTAAAAATGGAAGTTCATTCAAGAAACCATTATACCTTAACGATCTATTTGGAAAGTAAATAAAAAGGAAGTTAAATAGAAAATGAAATTGAAGAAAAATGGAAGTTGAATAAAAATAAAAAAGGAAGTTGCATCAAAATTGAAAATGGAAGTTCATTCAAGAAACCACCATACCTTAACCATCTATTTGCAAATTATATAACAAAATAAGTTGAATAGAAAAAGAAATTGAATAAAAATGGAAGTTGAATAAAAATAAAAATAGAAGTTGCATAAAATTAAAAAGGGAAGTTCATTCAAGAAACCACTATACCATAACGATCTATTTGGAAATTAAATAAAAAAGGAAGTTGAATAGAAAAGAAAGTTGAATAAAAATGGAAGTTGAATAAAAATAAAAATGAAATTGCATCAAAATTGAAAATGGAAGTTCATTCAAGAAACAACTATACCTTAACAATCTATTTAGAAATTATATAAAAAAAATAAGTTGAATAGAAAAAGAAATTAAATAAAAATGGAGGTTGAGTAAAAATAAATATGGAAGTTTCAAAAAATTAAAAATCAAAGTTTATTCAAAAACCACTATACCTTAATGATCTATTTCGAAATTAAATAAAAAAGGAAGCTGAATAGAAAAGGAAATTGAATACAAATTATAGCGACCCCGGTCTTTTTCCCATTTGATTATTGTATCCGGACTTACGTTCCGTGGATTCCGCTGTTATATTTGTTGTTGTTGTCCTTTAATTCCTTATTCTTGGGTTATAGGATGTGTTTAGCAGGTTGTTGCAGATTGGTTGGGTTTAGAAACCAAGTCTGCATGTTCAGTTTTGGCTTGGTCGCTCGAGCAGCTTCTCTTCGCTCGAGCGAGGTCTTCGTTTTTGGTTCTTCGCTCGAGCGAGCTTTCCTTGGCTCGAGCGAGCGATTGCGTCTAGTACTTAGACCTGATAGATGTGTTTCTTGGCTCGAGCGAGCGAGGTGTATGTTTTCGAGTTCGTCGCTCGAGCGAGGAGTTGGTCGCTCGAGCGAGCTTCTGGGTTGCAGACTTGAAGCATCGAGTTTTTGGCTCGAGCGAGCTTTTCTTCGCTCGAGCGTGGATTTTTGTGTCTGGTCGCTCGAGCGACCATGTCTTCGCTCGAGCGAGCCTATTTTGTTTAAATACGCAGCAGCGTTTTTTAAACAATTTTTCAGCCCCTTTCAGTTTATAAAACCTAGGTTACGAATTCTCTCTCTCTCCCAACTCATCTTCTCTCCTAGGTTCATCTATTTAGAGTGAGTATCTAACCTAGTTCCTTCATTAAAAAGGTAGAGTGGGTCGAGGGCTTCCATTTAATCTGAACGGTTGTTGATTTGGAGCACTTTGGAGTTTGGGCTATCATCTCCGTCTTCTTCTTTTTGGGTTCTTGCTTCGAGGTAGGGATTTCCTACTCCATTTATACGCTTTAATCCTAAGTGTTGGTATTTTGGTATGTGGGGGTAGTTTGGTAATTTGGGAGAAACCTTAGGGTTTTGGCTTAGAATTTTATAACTGATTTAAGGGAAAAATGTGGAATTAGGTTTAATTCATGAAGTTTGGGAAATTATGAGATTAATGATATAGTTGGGTAGTTTAAATACTTACCTATGAGAATGTTGATTTTACATTCATTGTTGTATTTATTTCTTGTTTAGAAATAACTGTTTTGGGCTATCGGTGGAGGATAGTCGTAATTGTTGTAGACCTTGCATGTGGCTTAGGTATAACTGGAATTAAGTCACTTATGTTGACTGTTGAATTAATACAGAACATTACTTGTATTGATTATGTGTTGTATATGGCAAATGTGTGTTTCATTGCATATGCATATTGTTTGGAGAAGATAGGGGATGAACTCCACGGTTTAGGGGAAGATAGGGGATGTACCTCTAAACCGGATTTGTTGGGAGGAGATAGGGGATGGACTCCAGTAGCATCACTCATATGTGTGCTTATTGATATTAGCAATATTGCTATTTGTTGTTGATATGATACATCATTATAATGTGTATCAGTTGGAAGTATGGAAGTGTTGTGGTTTGAGCTTTAGTCTCATTTATTTTTTGTGACATCTGGATCACTATTATAGTTGGCCAGGTTCTGAGCCATAATGATATAATTGGAAAGTTGAATAAATATTGGAAAGAGAAAGGTGTCATAGGCAATATGTGATAGACAATGTAGACATTCGTGTCATGAAATTGGAAATTGATTATCTTGTGTTAACCATGTATCGAATGCTAATGCTTTAGTTAATTCTTATGCTTGGTTTAGTATTTTTCTACTGGGCTGTGGCTCACCCTATATGGGAACTTCATTTTCAGGTTCAGGTGGTTCACTACCTCCAAGGACTTAGCTTGTGAGGATTTGGACTCGAAGACTTGCTTTATTTTATTTGTTTTATTTGAACAACTTGTAAACTTTCAAGCCTAGGGCTTTATTTGTTTTTTGAGTTAGAACTCATGGAATTGTGTCCAAGTGTTGGCTTGGCAAGATGTAAGCCCATAGGGCATTTATTATGATGTTTTTATTTCATGGTATTCTGATGAATGGAATAAGATACTTTGTTTCCTTATAATTCCGCATGTTAATATTATGTATTATGGGTTTATTTTTGAGGGCGTTACATGAATGAACTTCCATTTTCAATTTTGTTGCAACTTCCATTTTTTATTTTTTATTCAACTTCCATTTTATTCAATTTCTTTTTCTATTCAACTTCCTTTTTATTTAATTTCCCAATAGATCGTTAAGGTACAGTCGTTTCTTCAATGAACTTCCATTTTTATATTTATTCAATTTCCATTTTTATTTTTGTTCAACTTCCTTTTTTATTTAACTTCCCAATAGATCGTTAAGGTAAAGTAGTTTCTTGAATGAACTTCCATTTTCAATTTCGATGCAACCTCCACTTTTTATTTTTATTCAACTTCTATTTGTATTCGATTTCCTTTTCTATTCAGCTTCCTTTGTCATTTAATATCCAAATAGATCGTTAAGGTATAATGATTTCTTCAATGAACTTCCATTGTTAATTTTGTGCAACTTCCATTTTTATTTTTATTCAACTTTCATTTTTATTCAATTTCCTTTTCTATTCAACTTCCTTTTTTATTTAATTTCCAAATAGATCGTTAAGGTATAGTGGTTTTTTTTAATAAACTTCCATTTTTATTTCTATTCAACTTCCATTTGTATTCAATTTCCTTTTCTATTCAACTTCATTTTTTACTTAATTTCCCTATATATCGTTAAGGTATAGTGGTTTATTAAATGAACTTTTATTGTTAATTTTATGCAACTTCGATTTTTATTTTTATTGAACATTAATTTTTCTTCAATTTCCTTGTCCGTTCAACTTCCAATTTTCTTGAATTTCCAAATAGATGGTTAAGGTATAGTCGTTGCTTGAATGAACTTCCATTTTAATTTGATAGAGACTTAGTGTAATGATTACATGCTTATATGATAACATGTTTATGTGATTATGTGGGTATGGAATGTAGTTCCTAGGATGTTGATTGGATCCTTGAGTCTCTGAAAGTCTTGTTGGAAAGGCACTTGATCAATGTTGTTTCCAACCGGAACTTTAGTGGCGCCTCGGGACTATCATTATCCAGGAATGAAATTCGTAGGTGCTTATGTGATTATGTGCTTACGTGGTGTGATTTATTGTTGTCCAATGTATTAGGACGTGAGTGTTATAGTTTTGGCACATTATTTAGAGTGCTAACGTCTTTGTTTCCTTTATTAGGATGTCAGGACGAGGACGAGGTCGTGGTAGGCGTGGTAGGCAGGCCAGGCAGGAAGTGCCTATACCGGAGGAAATTCCGGCAGTTCAGGAGGGTGTTGGCCAGGCCAATGTGGCCGAGCCAGTAGGACAGCAGTTTATGGGCTTTGGCCCAAGGGATAGCAGGGGCATTTCAGGCGTCAGTTGACATTCTGAGGGCTGCGAATCCAGCCCAGGCTGTTGTTGCTGCAGATACAGGACCTTCTTTTCTGAAGAGGGAATTCTTCCCGGTCTCACCGGACGAATTTTTAGGTGATCCTAGCGAGCCGCTTAAGGCAGATGAATGGCTCGAACAGACAACGAAAACGTTTGAGATGCTAGGCATCGAAGACGAGGGGTTGAAGGTGACCTTGGCATCTTCCAGCTGAAAGGGGATGCGGGTCAGTGGTGGAAGTTCACCAAGGGTCGTATTGGAGGTACTTGGAAGGCTTTTGTTGATGCTTTTCAGGAGAAGTACCTGTCTCCAGCTGTTCAGGAGAAGTTGAGAGATCAGTTCCGCCATCTTGAGCAGAACAGTTTATCAGTGGCCGAGTTTGAGGCTGCATTCACTAGTTTGTCCAGGTTTGCACCTGAGTTGGTGGCGACTGAGGAACGCCGTTGCATTGAGTTTGAGAAGAAGTTGAGGCGTGGCCTCATGGAGAGTTGTCGGATCTATGATTAGGGATTTTGGGCGATTGGTTGATGCAGCAGCCCATACCGAGACTATGATGCAGGAAGAGGGGGAAAGGCAGAAAGGCTCCAAGAGGAGTCAGGATGGCCAGAGTGATGGCAGGAGGCAGAGAGGTTTCACTCCTCAGCAGCCTCAGAGTAGTTTTTCTAGATCCACTTTTCCAGTGCCGAGTGCTAGTTCTGGGAAAGGCAGTCAGGGAGACATTACCTGTTTCAAGTGTGGCCAGCTGGGTCACAAGTCTCCAGTTTGTCCTCAGAGGGGAGGAGTTCAGAGAGCAGCATCTTCTTCGGCTCGATCTCAGAGCCAGAGTCAGGGTAGAGGCCAGCCGCTCTCTTGTTTTCAGTGCGGTCAGCCGGGGCACATGAAGAGGTTTGCCCACAGTTGGGTGGCACATCTGGTGCATCTGGTTCGAGGCAGACTCAGAGTCAGCTGCCTGCTCAGTCAGTTCAGGCCTCGAGGGCCAATCAGGGGGCTTCTTCGTCCCAGTCTGTGCAGCAGTCTATGCTCCGAGGGGTGAGCAGGTTGATCAGAGGTCATCTGGGCGCGTGTATGCTGTTACCGCGCAGGATCTGTACCGGCTCCATCTGTGTGAGAGGTACCTTCTTGTTTTGCAATTCAGTTGCTAGTGTTTTGATCGATACGGGTGCATCTCATTCCTTTGTGTCTGCTGCATTTGCATCTGTTTTGGAGTTGGAGTTAGCACAGTTAGCGTCTCCTATTTGTGTAGTGTCACCTCTTGGGGGTGAATTGATTTTGAAACAAGGTGTTAGGGGTTGTGATATAGAGGTCGATGATCATAGAATCCCTTTCTCTTTTGTAGTTATGCCCATGAAGGGCTTTGATGTTATTTTGGGTATGGACTGGTTGTCGTCATACCGGGCAGTTATTGATTGCTACCGTCAGAGGGTCACTTGTTGTACCGTGAACGGGGAGTGTTTTCGTTTTCTGGGGGACCGGGTTGGTAGTGTTTTGCCACCGGGTTATGATCCGCGGGGCGGAGTGAGCTTAGTGGTCTACTTGCTAGTCTTTCGATTAGTGAGGGTGATGAGACCCAGATTGTGTTGCCGAGGGTGGTTTGTGAGTATTCGGACGTTTTTCCCGAGGATCTTGTTAGTTTGCCACCTCAGCGAGAGATTGAGTTCTCTATTGATTTAGTGCCCGGCACGGCGCCGATTTCTATGGCACCTTACCGTTTTGCCCCAGCCGAGTTAGTTGAGTTGAAGGTTCAACTCCAGGAGTTGTTAGATAAGGGCTATATCCGTCCTAGTGTTTCGCCGTGGGGAGCACCGGCCCTCTTTGCTAAGAAGAAAGGTGGTGCTTTGAGATTGTGTATTGATTACAGGAAATTGAATCGGGCTACGGTTAAGAATAAGTATCCTATGCCCCGTATTGATGATTTGTTTGACCAGTTGAAGGGTTCCCGTTGTTTCTCTAAGATAGATTTGAGATCGGGTTACACAGTTGAGAGTCAGGGAGGAGGATATTCCAAGACGGCATTCCGTACGCGGTATGGCCATATGAGTTTCTGGTGATGCCGTTTGGGCTCACCAATGCACCGGCAGTGTTTATGGATTTGATGAACCGGATCTTCCGGGAATTCTTGGATCGTTTTGTGGTCGTCTTCGTGGACGACATTTTTTTCACCTTCGAGGAGGAGCACGAGGACACTTGAGAGTGGTGCTAGAGTTACTTAGAGCCCATAAGCTTTATGCTAAGTTCGGGAAGTGTGAGTTCTGGCTAGAAGAGGTGAAGTTCTTAGGCCATGTAGTTTCTGGGGAAGGGGTGTCTGTTGATACATCCAAGACTGAGGCAGTGCAAGATTGGGCACAGCCTAAGAGTGTGTTTGAGATCCGCAGTTTTCTGGGATTAGCTGGGTATTACCGTCGGTTTGTGAAAGATTTCTCCAGGTTAGCTTCACCGTTGACTAGATTGACTCGGAAGGGAGTCAAATTTGTATGGAGTGAGACTTGTGAAAAGTCGTTTCAGGAGTTGAAGTTAGACTGACCACCGCTCCAGTCTTGATTATTCCGGAGAGAGGGTTGGGTTATGCAGTCTATTGTGATGCCTCACGAGAGGGTCTGGGTTGTGTGTTGATGCAAGAGGGGAAAGTGGTTGCCTATGGCTCACGTCAGTTGAAAATTCATGAGAAGAATTACCCTACGCATGATTTAGAATTAGCAGCTGTGATTTTGCCTTGAAGATTTGGAGGCATTATCTTTATGGTGAGAGGTTCGAGGTATTCTCGGATCATAAGAGTCTGAAATATCTGTTTACACAGAAAGACTTGAATTTGA
The DNA here is from genome assembly GCA_030407325.1 of Camellia japonica. Taxonomy (NCBI): domain Eukaryota; kingdom Viridiplantae; phylum Streptophyta; class Magnoliopsida; order Ericales; family Theaceae; genus Camellia; species Camellia japonica. The sequence continues at coordinate 19,246,675 of JAPPVO010000014.1, forward strand.
GGCAGAGGAGGTGGATGGAGTTCATTGAGGATTATGACTTCGAGTTGCACTATCATCCGGGGAAGGCCAATGTTGTGGCCGATGCCCTTAGTAGGAAATCTGTTGGTGACTTAGCTAGTATAGCCATCCGGGAGTGGGAGATGTTGGGTGCAGTTGGGGAGTTTGATTTGCATCTGGGCGAATCCGTAGAGGCTGCGGCCTTGTTTTCTGTTGTTGCACAGCCTACACTTGTGACTCGAGTGTTAGAGGCTCAGAGGGGTGATCTTGAGGTAGAATCTCTCCGAGAGAAGATTTCCAATGGGAAGGTTGAGAAGGGTTTGACGGTGTATCCCGACTTGAGTGTGAGATACCGAGACCGTCTGTTTGTGCCGGAGTCTTGCCGAGAGGAGGTACTCCGAGAGTTTCATCATTCACGCCTTGCGGTGCATCCGGGAGGTACTAAGATGTATCGGGATTTGGGTCGCCAGTTTTGGTGGCGGGGTATGAAGAGAGATGTGGCAGCTTTCGTATCTAGGTGCCTTACTTGTCAGCAAGTGAAGGCCGAGCATCAGAGGCCAGCGGGTTTGTTGCAACCCTTGCCTATTGCCGAGTGGAAGTGGGAGCATGTCACTATGGACTTCGTTGTGGGTCTTCCGAGGACTCAGCGGGGTAGTGATGCTATTTGGGTGGTTGTAGACCGGTTGACGAAGTCGGCGCACTTCATTCCTATGCGTGTTAGAGATTCGGTAGATCATCTTGCCGACTTATATATCCGGGACATAGTGAGGTTGCACGGGGTCCCAGTGACGATCGTCTCAGATAGAGATCCTCGTTTTACTGCCAGGTTGTGGCAGAGTTTGCAGAGTGCTTTAGGCACTAAGTTGACCTTAGCACGGCTTATCATCCTCAGACTGACGGGCAGTCCGAGCGTACTATTCAGATCCTTGAGGATATGCTTCGGGGTTGTGTTCTCGACTTTAGTGGGTCGTGGGAGAGGCACTTGCCATTAGTGGAGTTTGCCTACAACAACAGTTTTCAGTCTAGTATCGGTATGGCACCGTTTGAGGCCTTGTATGGCCGACCGTGTAGATCTCCGTTTGTTGGGCCGAGGTGGGTGATGCACCTCTGTTGGGTCCGGAGTTGGTGAGGGAAACGACGGAGAAAGTTGAGCTTATCCGTAAGAGGCTTGTTACAGCACAGAGTCGTCAGAAATCTTATGCTGACCGTAGGAGGAGACCTTTGGTATTTGAGGTGGGTGATCATGTCTTTTTGAAGATATCACCTAGCGGGGTTGATGAGGTTTGGGAAGAGCGGGAAGTTGTCCCCTCGGTTTATTGGGCCTTTTGAGATCCTTGAGAGGATTGGCGAGGCTGCTTATCGTTTAGCTTTGCCACCGCAGTTATCCGGAGTTCATGACGTGTTTCATGTGAGTATGCTTCGGAAGTATGAGCCATCCATCACATGTGTCTGGATTGGACTGACTTAGTTGTTGATGAGGATGTCTCATATGAGGAGAGACCGATTCGGTCTTGGATAGGCGGGATCAAGTTTTGCGAGGCAAAACCATCCCTTTGGTGAAAGTTTTGTGGAAGCATCACGGAGTGGAGGAAGCCACTTGGGAACGTGAATTGGAAGTCCGTGAGAAATATCCGGACATGTTTAGTGATTAGAAATCTTATATATAGATTTTTGTAATATTGTTGAACTTGAGAATTTTATATATGTCTTAAGTTGGAAAACATTGAGAATGTTTTGGATTTAATGTTAGCATTTTGAACTTGCCTTTTTATGGAAGTGGAATATAACATTTATATATTGAATGTGTTGTTTATATCATGAACTTGAATAATGATATGGAAATTGTTAACATTGAAAGGAATAATGCATAATATTGATGCAGGTTGAAATATATGTTGGTTTATACATATTGTGAGATGCCTCTTGATAAGAGATGAAGTGACCAATATTGGTCAAGTTGTTGATTATTGTTTTATATATCATTGGGAATTAAGAAAAACTTGTTTTTACAAACTCATGCTTAATTTCGGGGACGAAATTCTTTTAAGGGGGGGAGGTTATAGCGACCCCGGTCTTTTTCCCTTTGATTATTGTATCCGGACTTACGTTCCGTGGATTCCGCTGTTATATTTGTTGTTGTTGTCCTTTAATTCCTTATTCTTGGGTTATAGGATGTGTTTAGCAGGTTGGTTGCAGATTGGTTGGGTTTAGAAACCAAGTCTGCATGTTCAGTTTTTGGCTTGGTCGCTCGAGCGAGCTTCTCTTCGCTCGAGCGAGGTCTTCGTTTTTGGTTCTTCGCTCGAGCGAGCTTTCCTTGGCTCGAGCGAGCTTGCGTCTAGTACTTAGACCTGAGAGATGTGTTTCTTGGCTCGAGCGAGCATTTCTTCGCTCGAGCGAGCGAGGTGTATGTTTTCGAGTTCTTCGCTCGAGCGAGCATTGTCGCTCGAGCGAGCTTCTGGGTTGCAGACCTGAAGCATCGAGTTTTTGGCTCGAGCGAGCTTTTCTTCGCTCGAGCGTGGATTTTGTGTCTGGTCGCTCGAGCGACCATGTCTTCGCTCGAGCGAGCCTAGTTTAAATACGCAGCAGCGTTTTAAAACATTTTTTTCATTTTATCCAAAACCCTAGTTACGAGTTCTCTCTCTCCCAACTCACTTCTCTCCTAGGTTTGATCTAGTTAGTGGTTTACCCTAGTTGCTTTACAAAAAATAGAGGGAGTGAGGGCTTCATTTAATCTGAACGGTTGTTGATTTGGAGCACTTTGGAGTTTGGGCTATCATCTCCGTCTTCTTCTTTTTGGGTTCTTGCTTCGAGGTAGGGATTTCCTACTCCATTTATACGCTTTAATCCTAAGTGTTGGTATTTTGGTATGTGGGGGTAGTTTGGTAATTTTGGGAGAAACCTTAGGGTTTTGGCTTAGATTAATTTGTATAATTAATTTAAGGGAAAAATGTGGAATTGGGTTTAATTCATGAAGTTGGGGAAATTATGAGATTAATGATATAGTTGGGTAGTTTAAATACTTACCTATGAGAATGTTGATTTTACATTCATTGTTGTATTTATTTCTTGTTTAGAAATAACTGTTTTGGGCTATCGGTGGAGGATAGTCGTGATTGTTGTAGACCTTGCATGTGGCTTAGGTATAACTGGAATTAAGTCACTTATGTTGACTGTTGAATTAATACAGAACATTACTTGTATTGATTATGTGTTGTATATGGCAATTGTGTGTTTCATTGCATATGCATTTGTTTGGAGAAGATAGGGGATGAACTCCACGGTTTAGGGGAAGATAGGGGATGTACCTCTAAACCGGATTTGTTGGGAGGAGATAGGGGATGGACTCCAGTAGCATCACTCATATATGTGCTTATTGATATAGCAATATTGCTATTTGTTGTTGATATGATACATCATTATAATGTGTATCAGTTGGAAGTATGGAAGTGTTGTGGTTTGAGCTTTAGTCTCATTTATTTTTGTGACATCTGGATCACTATTATAGTTGGCCAGGTTCTGAGCCATAATGATATAATTGGAAAGTTGAATAAATATTGGAAAGTGAAAGGTGTCATAGACAATATGTCATAGACAATGTAGACATTCGTGTCATGAAATTGGAAATTGATTATCTTGTGTTAACCATGTATCGAATGCTAATGCTTTAGTTAATTCTTATGCTTGGTTTAGTATTTTTCTACTGGGCTGTGGCTCACCCTATATGGGAACTTCATTTTCAGGTTCAGGTGGTTCACTACCTCCAAGGACTTAGCTTGTGAGGATTTGGACTCGAAGACTTGCTTTATTTTATTTGTTTTATTTGAACAACTTGTAAACTTTCAAGCCTAGGGCTTTATTTGTTTTTGAGTTAGAACTCATGGAATTGTGTCCAAGTGTTGGCTTGGCAAGATGTAAGCCCATAGGGCATTTATTATGATGTTTTTATTTCATGGTATTCTGATGAATGGAATAAGATACTTTGTTTCCTTATAATTCCGCATGTTAATATTATGTATTATGGGTTTATTTTTGAGGGCGTTACACAAATGGAAGTTGAATAAAAATAAAAATGGAAATTGAAGAAAAATAAAAATGGAAGTTGCATAAAATTAACAATGGAAGTTCATTCAAGAAACCACTATACCTTAACGATCCATTTGAAAATTAAATCAAAAAGGAAGTTGAATAGAAATAGAAATTGAATAAAAACAAAAATGGAAGTTGCGTCAAAATTGAAAATGAAAGTTCATTCAAGAAACCACCATACCTTAACGATCTATTTGGAAAACAAACAAAAAAGGAAGTTGAATAGAAAAGAAAATCGAATAAAAATGAAAGTTGAAGAAAAATAAAAATGGAAGTTGAATAAAATTGAATGGAAGTTCGTTCAAGAAACGACTATACCTTAATGATCTATTGGAAAGTTAAATAAAAAAGGAAGTTGAATAAAAATAAATATGGAAGTTGAATAAATATAAAAATAGAAGTACATTCAAGAAACCACTTCACCTTAACGATCTATTCTGAAATTATATAAAAAAATAAGTTGAATAGAAAAAGAAATAGAATAAAAATGGAAGTCGAATAAAAATAAAAATAGAAGTTGCATAAAATTGAAAATGGAAGTTCATTCAAGAAACCTCTAAACCTTAACGATCTGTTTGGAAATTAAATAAAAAGGAAGTTGAATAGAAAATGAAATTGAAGAAAAATGGAAGTTCTATAAAAATAAAAATGGAAGTTGCATCGAAATTGAAAATGAAAGTTCATTCAAGAAACCACAATACCTTAACGATCTACTTGCAAATTATATAAAAAAAGTAAGTTGAATAGAAAAAGAAATTGAATAAAAATAAAAATAGAAGTTGCATAAAATTAAAAATGGAAGTTCATTCAAGAAATCACTATACCATAACGATCTATTTGGAAATTAAATAAAAAAAGGAAGTTGAATAGAAAAGGAAATTGAATAAAAATGGAACTCGAATAAAAATAAAAATGGAAATTGCATCAAAATTGAAAATGGAAGTTGAATAGAAAAGGAAATTGATTACAAATGGAAGTTAAATAGAAATAAAAATGGAAGTTCATTCGACAAACCACTTTGCCTTAACGATCTATTTGGAAATTAAATAAAAAAGGAAGTTGAATAGAAAAGGAAATTGAACAAAAATAAAAGTTGAATAAAAATAAAAATGGAAGTTGCAAAAAATTAACAATGGAAGTTCATTGAAGAAACCATTATACCTTAACGATCCATTTGGAATTTAAATAAAAAAGGAATTTGAATAGAAAAGGAAATTGAATACAAATAGAAGTTGAATAAAAAAATTAAAAAAAAAAAGTGGAAATTGCATCAAAATTGAAAATGGAAGTTCATTCAAGAAACCACTATACCTTAACGATCTATTGGGAAATTAAATAAAAAAGGAAGTTGAATAGAAAAACAAATTGAATTAAACTGACGTTGAATAAAAATAAAAATGGAAGTTGAATAAATATAAAAATGGAAGTTCATTCAACAAATCACTATACCTTAACGATCTATTGGGAAATTAAATAAAAAAGGAAGTTGAATAGAAAATGAAATTGAATAAAAATGGAAGTTGAATAAAAATAAAAATAGAAGTTGCATAAAATTAAAAATGAAAGTCCATTCAAGAAACTACTGTACCTTAACGATCTATTTGGAAATTATATATAAAAAAAATTGAATAGAAAAAGAAATTGAATAAAAATAGAAGTTGCATAAAATTAAAAATGGAAGTTTATTCAAGAAACCACTTTATCTTAACGATCTATTTAGAAATTATATAAAAAAATAAGTTGAATAGAAAAAGAAATAGAATAAAAATTGAAGTTGAATAAAAATAAAAATAGAAGTTGCATAAAATTAAAAATGGAAGTTCATTCAAAAAGCCACTATACCTTAACGATCTATTTGGAAATTAAATAAAAAATGAAGTTGAATAGAAAATGAAATTGAAGAAAAATGGAAGTTGAATAAAAATAAAAATGGAAGTTGCATCAAAATTGAAAATGGAAGTTCATTCAAAAAAACACTATATCTTAACGATCTATTTGCAAATTATATAAATAAATAAGTTGAATAGAAAAAGAAATTGAATAAAAATGGAAGTTGAAAAAAAATAAAAATAAAAGTGGCATAAAATTAAAAATGGAACTTCATTCAAGAAACCACTATACCTTAACGATCTATTTGGAAATTAAATAAAAAGGAAGTTGAGTAGAAAAGGAAATTGAATAGAAATGGAAGTTGAATAAAAATAAAAATGGAAGTTACATCAAAATTGAAAATGGAAGTTCATTCAAGAAACTACTATGCCTTAACGATCTATTTGGAAATTACATAAAAAAAAATAAGTTGAATAGAAAAACAAATTAAATAAAAATGGAAGTTGAGTAAAAATAAAAATAGAAGTTGAATAAAATTAAAAATCAAAGTTCATTCAAAAACCACTATACCTTAATGATCTATTTGGAAATTAAATAAAAAAGGAAGTTGAATAGAAAAGGAAATTGAATACAAATGGAAGTTGAATAAAAACAAAAATGGTAGTTCATTCGCGAAACCACTACACCTTAACGATCTATTTGGAAATTAAATAAAAAAAGGAATTTGAATAGAAAAGGAAATTGAAAAAAATTGGAAGTTGAAGAAAAATAAAAATAGAAGTTGCATAAAATTAACAGTGGATGTTCATTCAAGAAACCACTATACCTTAACGATCTATTTGGAAATTAAATCAACAAGGAAGTTGAATAGAAAAAGAAATTGAATAAAAATCGAAGTTGAATAAAAATGAAAATGGAAGTTGCATCAAAATTGAAAATGGAAGTTCATTCAAGAAACGACTATACCTTAATGATCTATTTTGAAATTAAACAAAAAAAAGAAGTTGAAAAGAAAAAGAAATTGAATAAAAATGAAAGTTGAAGAAAAATAAAAATGGAAGTTGAATAAAATTAAAATGGAAGTTCGTTCAAGAAACGACTATACCTTAATGATCTATTTGGAAATTAAAAAAAAATGAAGTTGAACGGAAAAGGAAATTGAATAAAAATTAAAGTTCAATAAAAATAAAAATCAAAGTTGCATAAAATTAACAATAAAAGTTCATTGAAGAAACTACTATACCTTAACGGTCTATCTGGAAATTAAGTAAAGGACGAAGTTGAATAGAAAAGGAAATTGAATACAAATGGAAATTGAATAGAAATAAAAATGGAAGTTCATTCAAGAAACCACTACACCTTAACGATATATTTGGAAATTAAATAAAAAGGGAAGTTGAATAGAAAATGACATTGAATAAAAATGAGAGTTGAATTAAAATATAAAATGGAAGTTGCATAAAATTAGCAATGGAAGTTATTTGAAGAAACCATTATACCTCAACGATCTACATGGAAATTAAATAAACAAGGAAGTTAAATAAAAAAGGAAATTGAATACAAATGGAAGTAGAATAAAAATAAAAAATGGAAGTTGCAACAAATTTGAAAATGGAAGTTCATTCAAGAAGCCACTATACCTTAGCGATCTTTTTGGAAATTATATAAAACAAATAAGTTGAATAAAAAAAGAAATTGAATAAAAATGGAAGTTGAATAAAAATAAAAATAGAAGTTGCATAAAATTAAAAATCGAAGTTCATTCAAGAAACCACTATTACTTAACGATCAATTTAGAAATTAAATTAAAAAGGAAGTTGCATAGAAAAGGAAATTGAATACAAATGGAAGTTGAATAAAAATAAAAATGGAAGTTCATTCCAGAAACCACAACACCTTAACGATCTATTTGGAAATTAAATAAAAAAGGAAGTTGAATAGAAAAGGAAAATGAATACAAATTGAAGTTGAATAAAAATAAAAATGGAAGTTCATTCAAGAAACCACACTACCTTAACGATCTATTTGGAAATTAAACAAAAAAAAAAATGAATTTGAATAGAAAAGGAAATTGAATAAAATGGAAGATGAATAAAAATAAAAATGGAATTTGCATAAAATTAACAATGGAAGTTCATTTAACAAACCATTATATCTTAACGATTTATTTGGAAATTTAGTCAAAGAGAAAGTTGAATAGAAAAGGAAATTGAATAAAAATGGAAGTTGAATAAAAATAAAAATGGAAGTTGCATCAAAATCGAAAATGGAAATTCATTAAAGAAACCACTATACCTTAATGATCTATTTGGAAATTAAATAAAAAAGGAAGTTGAATAGAAAAGGAAATTGAATAAAACTGGAAGTTGAATAAATATAAAAATGGAAGTTACATAAAATTAAAATGGAAGTTCATTCAAGAAACGACTATACCTTAACGATCTATTTGGAAATTAAAGAAAAATGGAAGTCAAATGGAAAAGGAAATTGAATAAAAATTAATATTCAATAAAAATAAAAATCGAAGTTGCATAAAATTAACAATAAAAGTTCATTTAAGAAACCACTATACCTTAACGATATATCTAGAAATTAAGGAAAAAATGAAGTTGAACAGAAAAGGAAATTGAATACAAATGGAAGTTGAATAGAAATAAAAATGGAAGTTCATTCAAGAAACCACTATACCTTAACGATCTATTTGGAAATTAAATAAAATAGGAAGTTGAATAGAAAAAGAAATTGAATAAAAATGAAAATTGAATAAAAATAAAAATGGAAGTTGCATAAAATTAACAATGCAAGTTCATTGAAGAAACCATTATACCTTAACAATCTATTTGGAAATTAAATAAAAAAAGAATTTGAATAAGAAAGGAAATTGAATACAAATGGAAGTTGAATAAAAATAAAAAGTGGAAGTTGCATCAAAATTGAAAAAGGTAGTTCATTCAAAAAACCACTATACCTTAACGATCTGTTGGGAAATTAAATAAAAAAGGAAGTTGAATAGAATACGAAATTGAATAAAAATTGAAGTTGAATAAATATAAAACTAGAAGTTCATTCAAAAATCCACTATACCTTAACAATCTTTTGGAAATTAAATAAAAAAGGAAGTTGAATAGAAAAGGAAATTGAATAAAAATGGAAGTTGAATAAAAATAAAAATGGAAGTTGCATAAAATTAAAAATGGAAGTTTATTTAAGAAACCACTGTACTTTAACGATCTATTTGGAAAATATATAAAAAAATAAGTTGAATAGAAAAAGAAATTGCATAAAAATGGAAGTTGAATAAAAATAAAAATAGAAGTTGCATAAAATTAAAAATGAAAGTTTATTGAAGAAACCACTATATCTTAACGAGCTATTTGGAAATTATAAAAAAAAAAAAAAGAAGTTGAATAGAAAAAGAAATTGAATAAAAATGGAAGTTCAATAAAAATAAAAATAAAAGTTGCATAAAATTAAAAATGGAAGTTCATTCACTATAGCATTATACCTTAACGATCTGTTTGGATATTAAATACAAAGGAAGTTGAATAGAAAAAGAAATTGAATAAAAATGGAAGTTGAATAAAAATAAAAATAAAAATGGAAGTTGCATCAAAATTGAAAATGGAAGTTCATTCAAGAAACCACTATATCTTAACGATCTATTTGGAAATTATATAAAAAAATAAGTTGAATAGAAAAGGAAATTGAATAAAAATGGAAGTTGAATAAAAATAAAAATAGAAGTTGCATAAAATTAAAAATCGAAGTTCATTCAAGAAACCATTATACCTTAATGATCTATTTGGAAATTAAATAAAAAAGGGAGTTGAATAAAAAAGGAAATTGAATAAAAATGGATGTTGAATAAAAATAAAAATGGAAGTTGCATAAAATTAACAGTGGAAGTTCATTCAAGAAACCAATATACCTAAACGATCTATTTGGATATTAAATAAAAAAGGAAGTTGAATAGAAAAGAAAATTGAATAAAAATGGAAGTTGAATAAAAATAAAAATGGAAGTTGCATAAAATTAAAATGGAAGTTGAATAGAAATGGAAATTGAATAAAAATAAAAATGGAAGTTCGTTCAAGAAACCACTATACCTTAACGATCTATTTGGAAATTAAATAAAACAAAGAAGTTGAATAGAAAAGAAAATTGAATAAAAATGGAAGTTGAATAAAAATAAAAATAGAAGTTGCATAAATTTCAAGTGGAAGTTCATTCAAGAAATGACTATACCTTAACGATCTGTTTGAAAATTAAATAAAAATGGAAGTTGAATGGAAAATGAAATTGAATAAAAATTGATGTTCAATAAAAATAAAAATGGAAGTAGCATAAAATTAACAATAAAAGTTCATTGAAGAAACCACTATTCCTTAACGATCTATCTGGAACGTAAATAAAAAAGGAAATTGAATACAAATGGAAGATGAATAAAAATAAAAATGGAAGTTCATTCAAAAAACCACTATACCTTAACGATCTATTTGGAAATTAAATAAAAAACGAAGTTCAATAGAAAAGGAAATTTAATAAAAATTGAAGTTGAATAAAAATAAAAATGGAAGTTGCTTAAAATAAACAATGACAGTTCATTGAAGAAACCACTGTACCTTAACGATATATTTTGAAATTAAATAAAAAAAGGAAGTTGAATAGAAAAGGAAATTGAATAAAAAGTGAAGTTGAATAAAAATAAAAATGGAAGTTGCATAAAATTGAAAATAGAAGTTCATTAAAAAAACCATTATACCTTAACGATCTATGTGGAAATTAAATAAAAAAATAAGTTGAATAGAAAAGGAAATCGAATAAAAACTCAAGTTGAATAGAAATAAAAATGGAAGTTGCATAAATATAAAAATGGAAATTCATTCAAGAAACCACTATAACTCAACGATCTATTTGAAAATTAAATAAAAAGGAAGTGGAATAGAAAAGGAAATTGAATAAAAATGGAAGTTGCATAAAAATAAAATTGGAAGTTGCGTCAAATTGAAATGGAAGTTCATTCAAGAAACCATACACCTTAACGATCTATTTGGAAATTAAATAAAAATTGAAGTTGAATAAAAATAAAAATGAAAAGTTGCATAAATATAAAAATTGAAGTTCATTCAAGAAACCACTATACCTTAACGATCTATTTGAAAATTAAATAAAAAATGACGTTGAATAGAAAAGGAAATTGAATAAAAATGGAAGTTGAATAAAAAAGAAAATGGAAGTTGCATCAAAATTGAAAATGGAAGTTTATTCAAGAAACCACTATACCTTAACGATCTATTTGGAAATTAAATAAAAAAGGAAATTGAATAGAAAAGGAAATTGAATAAAAATGGAAGTTGAATAAAAATAAAAATGGAATTTGCATAAAATTAACATAGGAAGTTTATTCAAGAAACCACAATACGTTAACGATCTATCTGGAAATTAAGTAAAAAAGGAAGTTGAATCTGGAAATTAAGTAAAAAAGAAGTTGAATCTGGAAATTAAGTAAAAAAGGAAGTTGAATAGAAAAGGAAATTGAATAAAAATGGAAGTTGAATAAAAATAAAAATGGAAGTTGCATCAAAATTGAAAATGGAAGTTCATTCAAGAATCCGCTATACCTTAACGATCTATTTGGAAATTAAATAAAAAATGAAGTTGAATAGAAAAGGAAATTGAATAAAAATTGAAGTTCAATAGAAATAAAAATGGAAGTTGCATAAATACAAAAATGGAAGTTCATTCAAGAAACCACTATACCTCAACATCTATTTGGAAATTAAACAAAAAAAAAAAGGAAGTTGAATAGAAAAGGAAATGGAATAAAAATGGATGTTGCATCAAAATTGAAAACTGAAGTTCCTTCAAGAAACCGCTATACCTTAACAATCTATTTAGAAATTAAATAAAAAAGGAAATTGAATAGAAAAGGAAATTGAAAAAAAATTGAAATTGAATAAAAATAAAAATAAAAGTTGCATCAAAATTGAAAATGGAAGTTTATTCAAGAAACCACTATACTTGAATGATCTAGTTGGAAATTAAATAAAAAAAGGAAGTTGAATAGAAAAGGAAATGGAATAAAAATGGATGTTGCATCAAAATTGAAAATGGAAATTCCTTCAAGAAACCACTATACCTTAACAATCTATTTAGAAATTAAATAAAAAATGAAGTTGAATAGAAAAGCAAATTGAAAAAAAAATTGAAATTCAATAAAAATAAAAATGAAAGTTGCATCGAAATTGAAAATGGAAGTTTATTCAAGAAACCACTATACTTTAACGATCTATTTGGAAATTAAATAAAAAAGGAAGATGAATAGAAAAGGAAATTGAATAAAAATGGAAGTTGCATAAAATTAAAATGAAAGTTCATTCAAGAAATGACTATACCTTAACGATCTATTTGGAAATTAAATAATAATGGAAGTTGAATGGAAAAGGAAATTGAATAAAAATTGATGTTCAATAATAATAAAAACGGAAGTTGCACAAAATTAGCAATAAAAGTTCATTGAAGAAACCACTATACCTTAACAATCTATCTGAAAATTAAATAAAAAAGAAGTTGAATAGAAAATGAAATTGAATACAAATGGAAGTTGAATAAAAATAAAAATGGAGGTTCATTTAAGAAACCACTATACCTTAACGATCTATTTGGAAATTAAATAGAAAAAGGAAGTTGAATAGAAAATGAAATTGAATATAAATGGATGTTGAATAAAAATAAAAATGGAAGTTGCATCAAAATTGAAAATAGAAGTTCATTCAAGAAACCATTATACCTTAACGATCTATTTGGAAATTAAATAAAAAAGGAAGCTGAATAGAAAAGGAAATTGAATAAAAATGGAAGTTGCATAAAATTAAAATTGAAGTTTATTCAAGAAACGACTATACCTGAACGATCTATTTGGAAATTAAATAAAAATGGAAGTTGAATGGAAAAGGACATTGAATAAAAATTGATGTGCAATAAAAATAAAAATGGATGTTGCATAAACGTGACAATAAAAGTTCATTGAATAAGCCACTATACTTTAACGATCTATCTGAAAATTAAATAAAAAAGGAAGGTGAATAGAAAAGGAAATTGAATACAAATGGAAGTTGAATAAAAATAAAAATGGAAGTACATTCTATAAACCACTATACCTTAACGATCTATTTGGAAATTAAATAAAACAGGAAGTTGAATAGAAAAGGAAATTGAATAAAAATGGAAGTTGAATAAAAATAAAAATGGAAGTTGCATAAAATTAACAAAGGAAGTTCATTCAAGAAACCATTATACCTTGACGATCTATTTGGAAATTAAATAAAAAAGGAAGTTGAATAGAAAAGGAAATTGAATAAAAATGGAAGTTGAATATAAGTAATGTAACGCCCTCAAAATAAACCCATAATTCATACATTCATGATACAAGAAAGTGACAATATATTCAAGAGAATAAAGTGCACATCTATTTACCAGAGTATTTATCACAAAAGTATTACATGTTGACAACAAAAGTAAATACCCTACGGGCTTACAACTTTCCAAGCCAACACTTGGCTAAAAAGAGAGTACTAACTCATACACATTAAGCCCTCGGCTGAATTTTTCATGTAATACACAAAAAGGTAAACACAGAAAGTGATCTTTGGCCTCTAAGCCTCCCAAGCTATGTCCTTGGAGGTGCCATATACCTGAACCTGAAAATGATGTCCCAAATATAGGGTGAGCCAATGCCCAGTAGAGATATACTAAACAAGTATGAGAAATAACTAAACAATAGCATTTGATGTATGGTTGACACTTATAAACCAACTTACAACACTTTCAATTCAATATCAAGTAATCCATTTTTAATTTCAGTTTCCTTCACTTTTACAGTTTTGATTTATACTATGGCTCAGAACCTGACCAAACAATTTAATGAGACTATAACACATATAAACAACTTCCATACTTCAACACTTCCATATTTCAAGTGATACACAGATTTGCTGTATCAGTGGAGTCCATTCCTATCTCCTCCCAAACAGGTTTGAGAGTCCATCCCCTATCTCCTCTCAAACCATGGAGTACATCCCATCTCCTCCCAAACAATATACATATACAATGTATTTAAACATTTATCATATACAATGATCAATCAATACACACATTTGCTATATTATTCTAACCGTCATATTCAATGACATATTCAATGTGTTTAGTTTCAGTTTTCCCTAATCATCATACAATGACTATAACAATCAAGACTATCCTCCACTGATAGCCCAAAGTAGTTATCTCTAAACAGATAATAAATTTATCAACAGATAAAATAACAACATTTTCATAGGTGAGTGATTAAATTATCCAACTACACCATTTACTCCCATAATTTTCCAATTTCATGAATCTCACTTCAATTTCACATTTTCCCAAATTTTTTATTCAAATTAGTTATTCAACATAATTAGGGCATTTTCCCCATTTTTCCAATTATTGATCCAAAGACCAAATTCCACCAATTTAACTCACAAACTCATATTCCCAAGGCCTTATATGCACATGGAGCTTTAAAACACAAACCCCCCCCTTTTATGAATTACACTTCAAACCCTAACTTTTTCCAAAATTACCAAACAACACCATCTAATCAAAATGACCAAAATTTATATTAAAACTCATAGAATAGAGTAGGTTATCCCTACCTCAAATGGAGAGAAAAAAGTTGATGAAGAAAACCCGAAGTGCTCCAAATCCACAAATTTTCGGATTAAAAGATAGCTCACACCAAGCTCTACACTTAATACAAAGGAACTAGGGTAGGAGACCACTAGAACTAGATGAAACCCTAGAGAGAAGGTATATAGAGAGAGAAAGAGCAGCTGGTATAGGGTTTGTATAAAAGAAGATGATGAAAAAGTGAAGTGTAACCCGCTGCTGCCAACTGATATATTCGAGGCTCGCTCGAGCGAAGGAGTGGTCGCTCGAGCGACCAGACACAAAGAAACCTTGCTCGAGCGTAGAAAGCCTTGCTCGAGCCAACAAATCGAAGCTTCAGGTCTGCAACCCAGAAGCATGCTCGAGCGAAGAAACCCAAAACATAGACCTCGCTTGCTCGAGCGAAGGAAAGCTCACTCGAGCCAAGAAATGCAACCTTCAGGTCTAGAACCAGACGCAGACGCACGCTCGAGCGCAAGACTTCTCGCTCGAGCCACCAGACACAAAACTCAACTCTCGCTCGAGCGAAGTAACCCTGGCTCGAGCAAAGGAACCAAAACACAGAGCTCGCTCGAGCGAAGGAGCAAAATCCGGGCAGCAACTATTGGTTTAAACTCACTACCAACCTGTAACACACCTGCCCAATATATCCCAAAATACGAATACAAGGAATTAAAGGATGGAAACAAGATATACACACAGCCAACACCACGAAACCTAATTCCGAAATACAACAACCAATAGAGGGAAAATCGGGATCGCTATAGTCACTTTTATGCAACTTCCATTTTTATTTTTATTGAACATTAATTTTTATTCAACGCCCTTTTCCATTCAACTTCCATTTTTATTTAATTTCCAAATAGATCGTTAAGATATAGTCGTTTCTTGAATGAACTTCCATTTTAATTTTATGCAACTTCCATTTTTATTTTATTCAACTTCCATTTTTATTCAATTCCCTTTTCTATTCAACTTCTTTTTTTATTTAATTTCCAAATAGATCGTTAAGGTATAATGGTTTCTTGAATGAACTTCCATTGTTAATTTTATGCAACTTCCATTTTTATTTTTATTCAACTTCCATTTTTATTCAATTTCCTTTTCTATTCAACATCCTTTTTTATTTAATTTCGAAATAGATCGTTAAGGTATT
This sequence comes from Camellia japonica, assembly GCA_030407325.1. NCBI lineage: Eukaryota > Viridiplantae > Streptophyta > Magnoliopsida > Ericales > Theaceae > Camellia > Camellia japonica. The sequence continues at coordinate 19,262,447 of JAPPVO010000014.1, forward strand.
GTGGTTTCTTGAATGAACTTCCATTTTTATTTTTATTCAACTTCCATTTTTATTCAATTTCCTTTTCAATTCAACTTCCTTTTTTTATTTAATTTCCAGATAGATCGTTAAGGTATATAGTGGTTTCTTCAATAAACTTTAATTGCTAATTTTATGCAACTTTCATTTTTTTTTTTTTATTGAACATCAATTTCTATTCAATGTCTTTTTCCATTCAACTTCCATTTTTATTTAATTTCCAAATAGATCGTTAAGGTATAGTCGTTTTTTGAATGAACTTCCATATTAATTTTATGCAACTTCCATTTTTATTTTTATTCAACTTCCATTTTTATTCAATTTCCATTTCTATTCAACTTTCTTTTTAATTTAATTTCCAAATAGATCGTTAAGGCATAGTGGTTTCTTGAATGAACTTCCATTTTTATTTTTCTTCAACTTCCATTTTTATTCAATTTCCTTTCTATTCAATTCCTTTTTTATTTAATTTCCAAATAGATCGTTAAGGTATAGTGGTTTCTTGAATGAACTTCCATTTTCAACATTTGTACTCAATTTCCTTTTCTATTCAACTTCCTTTTTTACTTAATTTCCAGATAGATCGTTAAGGTATAGTGGTTTCTTGAATGAACTTTTATTGTTAATTTTATGCAACTTCGATTTTTATTTTTATTGAACATTAATTTTTATTCAATTTCCTTTTCCATTCAACTTCTATTTTTATTTAATTTCCAAATAGATCGTTAAGGTATAGTCGTTTCTTGAATGAACTTCCATTTTAATTTTATGCAACTTCCATTTTTATTTTTATTCAACTTCCATTTTTATTCAATTTCCTTTTCTATTCAACTTTCTTTTTTATTTAATTTCCAAATAGATCGTTAAGGTATAATGGTTTCTTGAATGAACTTCCATTTTCAATTTTGATGCAACTTCCATTTTTATTTTTGTTCAATTTCTATTTTTATTCAATTTCCTTTTCTATTCAACTTCCTTTTTTATTTAATTTCCAAATAGATCGTTAAGGTATAATGGTTTCATGAATGAACTTCCATTTTTAATTTTATGCAAGTTCCATTTTTATTTTTATTCAATTTCCTTTTCTATTGAACTTTCTTTTTTTACTTAATTACCAAATAGATCGTTAAGGTATAGTGGTTTATGGAATGAACTTCCATTTTTATTTTTCTTCAACTTCCATTTGTATTTAATTTTCTTTTCTATTCAACTTCATTTTTTATTTAATTTCCAAATACATTGTTAAGGTATAGTGATTTTTTCAATGAACTTTTATTATTAATTTTATGCAACTTCCATTTTTATTTTTATTGAACATCAATTTTTATTCAAGTTCCTTTTCCATTCAACTTCCATTTTTATTTAATTTCGAAATAGATCATTAAGGTATAGTGGTTTCTTGAATAAACTTCCGTTTTTATATTTATGCAACTTCTATTTTTATTTTTATTCAACTTCAATTTTTATTCAATTTCCTTTTCTATTCAACTTCCTTTTTTATTTAATTTCCTAATAGATCATTAAGGTATAGTGGTTTCTTGAACGAACTTCCATTTTCAATTTTGATGCAGCTTCCATTTTTTATTTTTATTCAACTTTCATTTGTATTCAATTTCTTTTTCGATTCTGTTGGCTTTTTGGCTTTCGAAGGGTATTTTTGTAAATACGAGCGTGCCAGCAAGGATCAATCAGTCCTTACAGAAATGTTAATTCCCAACCAATTATCAGACGATTGTGTTTTAGTTCTTTCAGCCTCAATGAAAAGGACTTTTACTGGTGGCTTGACTTAAGAGAAATTAAACAAAATAACAGTTAAATGAAGAGCAATTGAAGTATTTCATTAGAATGAAAACTTACAATGATCGACTCAAGCCTCGTAGAGGTTTACAGTGATAATCTACTTGAAACTACTCCTATGAATGAAGTGCAGTGCAGGAATTTAAAGTGCAGGAATGTAAAGAGCAGGAATTTAAAGAACAGGAAATGTAAAACTGGAAAAGAAAATATGTAAAGTAAAACTGGTTTGTATGATCTGAGTCTGGGGGGTTTTTCTGGGGTCTTCCCCGCTATTTATACTTCTCAAGGATGACCATTGAACTGCACTTCAAACCGTCGAACTGCTGCCTTATAAGTAGTTCCACTACGCCATCACTTGCAGTTAGGCTTCCCTCCTATATTTGAATTTGAATCTGAGTAACCGTTGAAGCCACGTCACCTTGCATCTCTTTATTGATCCAATGCTACTCAGATCACGTGAGAACCAATACTAACTGCCACGTGTACGATCAGGATCGAAGACTTCAATAATCTTCCTATATTACCCTTATTTGCCACGTGTTGAATTTAACTGGCTTGTACAAATATGAAGCCAACATTACCCCCCGCACTAATATACCCATACTTGGTGATATTAGTGGATCAAAGCCCTTTTCCCCGCGTTTTTTAGAACGTGCATGGGGTCTATATTCTAGAAACGCAACCGTCATTTATTGATGATCATTTGCATTAATTCTCTTTCAATCTTTTGAACACCCCAATACCTTAGCACTCGCACAGACTGATACTTCTTCTATGGCCGAATCAACTTTCTCCTCCATGATCGAGCACACGAAGAGTCATATGATGATGTGTTCCTCCTCGAAAGAATTTTCATGCATTAATTAGCCACCTCTATCCACCTTTCCATATTCAGGTCATGGATGCCTTTGTAAATTATCGACCTTTGGATTACGAACACATTGCCCTTAATCTTTCGATTCAGAAACTTGCGAATATAGATACAAGAAATTCTTCCTCTGACTCACCCTTGTGCTTCGAACAAATTGCTTCCAAATCTTTGATTTGGAAAGTTGCAAATATGGACTTGGGAAACTCTTCTTCACAAACCTCTGCATAGGATAAAGCTGCAACTTCTTCATCTTCTGGGGTTTCTGGCTGGACAAGCTGGTCAACACCTGAGACCTGTGATTTGAGGGAACGAATCAATCATCATTTTGTTGAGTTCACTGACCCTTTAGAATTCCCTTCCTATGTACGAAGCTCGGTGGTCTATCCTTACGTGCCCATTGACCATCGACGCAGTTTGGAGGAGAATTTGCTTGTGGCATGGTATACATCTTCCATGCCTACAAAGACAGTGCATGTTGCCCGACGCCCATAAGAGGCACAAGGATACAATCCATCATTCCTAGCTCAGAAGGCGAAGATTTGCTCTTCTGACTGGCGGGATTATATTAATGCCCTTGTTCCTTCTACCCTTGCTCCACCTCCTGAAATAGAAGCATCCACACTTTCTCTTTCGCCAAATCCTTGCTGGATAGAGAAACTAAGGCTTGCCCTCTCTGCGGATAAGGTCTTTCCACCTTACAAACCTCCACATTCCCCTACTCCGGCCGAGCGAAAACAAGCACAACTTCTGCTTGCGGCTTTTTCTCACTTGCCCTTCAATGTTCTTGAGGACGAAGTCCCTCTTAAGAATTTTCGATGGGCTTGTGATATTCTAACTCGGGGTCACATTCTCAATCCCCTCGCCCAAGCAGAGCTTCACATGTTTTGGACCAACTTCCATTGCTTCTCCACTGGCATCGGACCTCTATGAACACCACACAAGCTTTAGACCAACTTTCGTCCCTTCGAATTCATGCCCAATACAAAGCAGAAACTTTATTGAAGAATTTGATGATTTCAAGAATAAAGATTCTGCATACTGGGATGACTTGGATATAGACGAATTGGAACAAGGGTTGAGAGAAACAGCTTTCGAAATAAAGGCTGAGGAGCTCTACTACGAAGTGAGAGCACATCAACTCATGCAGCCAATGTTAGAAGAAATAGAGGATAGAATAAAGAAAGAACAGAAATTCATTGATCATAGTTGGACTAAATTTCATGATCTTGTTATTTATTCATTCTTATTTTTATGAGCTTGAGTTTGTACCCAAAAATGGCCACTCGATGTAACTGTTTTTGCTTTAATACCACTAAGACTTCCCTTTATGGTTTGATATTGTCTCCATTTGTCTTCAAAGCAATTTCAGAGCTTTGAACTGAACAATCTTTTCCTTCGAACCTGGATTCAATCGTTTTAAATGAATATTAACCAAAACGACCATGAACTTTTCCAATTTATGGAATGCAGTTGATGGTTTTTTGATGTTTTCCATTCAAGATCCATGCACAACCTTACTCTTCAAAACTTGTTTCAATCACAACCAATATATGGTCCATGATTTATTATGATCAATCAGTTTTAAATTGATCTTTTTGTCTTGAACAACAGTCTTACTATACTCAAAAATATGGAAGCTCTCTTTTGAGGGCTGCATTGTTTTAGTTCGAAAAGACAACTTTTCTGAATATATATATAACCAACTATTGGTTTTGATGTTTCGAATGCCAATTTCCATTCCTAAGGGATTTCTAGTTTTACTTCGAAGAACATCACTTTCAATGAGAAACCTAAACAGGTCTTTAATCCCTTTGAAGTAAACGAACACTTGGCATTCTTGCATCCATGGGATAGGGATATGCTTCGAAGCTGGCTTCTTGGTTCCGAAGCTGTTGTTAATGGACTTTCGGCGCCAAAAACTGGTGTGTTATGTTTTGAACACACCAATTCCTCCTCACAGGTCTCAGTTTCACTTCGAAGGACATTACTTTCACTAAGCAACCTAAGATAGGTCTTTTAATCCCCTTCGAAGTAAATCAAATACTTGAGTATTCTTACATTTTTAAGTATGGAAATGTGCTTCGAAGTCGACTTCTTTGTTTCGAAGCTGTTGTTTCTTGGCTTTTGGCCCCAAAACCTGGTTTCGAAGCCAAATATTTTACTTCGAAGCTAGCCTCAGCAACGGGGCTGTGTTTTTCCCTCCAAATACTATCAATATTTGAAGGAAACTCTTCATATTCGTACTTTTAGTGTTCAACAAACCAAGCGTTTATATATCCCCCAAACACAAAGGCTTTTGAAACCCTTTTACTTTGTGTTCTCAAATCATTTGCTCGCTCAACACACAAACCCTTTTACCTCTGCCGATCTTCCACTTCTCTCTACTTCCTTTCTCAGCTTCACCTTCTGGACCCGCGTACTATCAATGGCTTCTTCTTCGGTACCAATCGTAGAGCGTGCGAGCCCATCTGTAACCCTGAAGAGGATCATTGATGCAGAATGTGAGAAGTCTCCCAGCCCTATATCCTCGTTTGGAAAACCAATGTCTTCTTTACGAATGTGGTCTTGACTGGAGGAACTGGAGGATAAACCGCCCCCACCGATGTTGGCCCACGGTGAGACCAGAGTGGCAAGAATGGTATGACCGGGTTGTCCCCGCTAGAACTCTGGACCTTCAAGAGCTCGCCTTCTCGATGCTCTCCGACTATCCAAGGTAACTATCTCAGAGGACCCTTTCCTAATTCCTATTCCTGCTGCCTTGTTTTTGGAATCCTATCTTTAATTTCTTTCAATTTAGATTGTGGGATGATCGCCCCTACTGTGCTTGATATTTGCCATCTACTAGGATTTTCCCCATTGGTACCGCCCTTTGGACCAGATTATACCCTGACCCAGCAGTCCCCTTTCTTCTCCCCCTCTCTTAACTCATCCTATATGATTTTGCTAAGGCTGAGAATAAAAAAGGGCTTTGTGACTGATAGAGAGTTCTTTTCTTCTTATTGTATTGGCTTTTGCAAATTCCTCTTCTGCACATTCTCTCAGAGAATCATGCCTGGAATTTGCCCCTCTTGCCAAAGCCCTTGTTTTACAGAAAAAGGTGGCCTTAGCCCCATATGTTCTAGGCCATGTATATAGAGTCTATTCCCTCTTTTGTGGAGAAACCCTTAGATGTTAACCAGGGGGCCATTCTGGATCCTTCAGCTTTGGCTTTTTGCCTATTTTAACCGAGTTACAATCCAAATGCCTTAAAAATTTTTCTGAGCCAACCCTCTCACTCATGGCATAAGGCTGGCCAATGCTTCACTTTATCCTTCACCTTTGCTTTTTACTTCTCCTTCTTCCACCAGCTTCCAGCTTCTCTTCCTGCTTTCCGTTTCCGTCCCTTCGAACCCACCATTGGTCCATCCTGGTTTGAGGAATTTCCTAAGTGACAGGTCCTGCGCCTCACCTGCTCACAAAGATATATGGGCTTCCATTCTGATCCAAGAGAATTATTTATTGGACCTTGAACCCCAGAGCCTACAAATGCATAGCTGAGCCATATTGTCCTGCTCAATTTGCTAGACAATTTGGCTTCACACAAGGGGTCCCAATACCTCTCTGCAGCAATACCAATCTAAGCCTCACTACGAGGATCTGAAAAGTTCAGAGGTCCAGGCTAAAAGAGGCAACTTTCAAATTTATAGATGACTTGGTCAATTTCGAGTATACCCCTTTCCTTCCTCAGGGTACCTTATTGAAGAGGTACCAGAATTGGTGGGTGACCAACATGGAAGTGCACTTGGCCATTTCTCCTCAGAACCTGCTAATGGTATTGGATCTGTCCAAGCCCAAAGGAGCTGGAACTGTTACTTCTTCCACTATTCCAGTTGCAGTGCCTGCGTCCACTCCTGCTGCCTCAACTCCTCCTAGAGTCACTCGGGCTGCTTCGAAGAAAGGTATACACCTTTGTTTCTTTTCCTTTGGCCTTCTCTATAATGGTTGTATTGTAGTCTTATCCTTAGCTCTTCTTTTGTGAAGGTAGCCCACAACAAAAGAAAAGGAGACTGCTTGATCTTGAAAAGAAAACAGCTGAGGTGCAAGCAGAAGAAGAAGAAACAGATCAAGGGCATGAGTCGCCCTTAATAAGAAGAAAAAGAGTGATCGTCCCTACTTCTGACTTAGTCCAAGATGAGACAACTGCCAAAGAGGTAGAAGAGGAGCTCATCTCTACAGAATCTAGATCCCAGATTGAAGAAGTTGAGAAGGAAACTGAGAAGGAACAGATAATACAAATACAGAGAAGAAAGAAAAAAAAGATGACTGTCTCTCTTTCTGATTTCACAGAAGACTCCGATTCCGAGACAATTGCCATGGCAATAGAAAAGAGAAAGAAAGTGGCTGCTTCTGCTACTAACTTGGTTGAAGATACCATCCATGAGGCAGCTGCCAAGGCCGTAGAAGAAGAACATTCTAAGGCTATAATTGTTTTCGAGAGGGCTGAGAAAAGACGGCAACAACAACTTCTGAGAGATGAAGCTGCTACTGCTGATACATTACAAAGGGAAACTGCGAGAATGCAACAAACTGCCAAACATTACTCCCTTCGTAGCTCTCCCATCACTGCCAACATTTCTGAAACAAGTAATTTATTTTATGCTTCTACTATTTTTCCTTATCAAATTTTGACATTGAAGCTTGACATTACGTTTTTTCCTTTTTGCAACCACAACTACTGAGGCTATACTTCCAATGAGGGCTCCCTCAATTTCAGTTGAGGTTGATCGGATGCAAAATGTGAAGGCCATTCTGATAATACTTCCACTTCCTAGGCCCACATTCCATGTACCCCTTTGAGTCCCAGCATTCCTGCAACTCTTTCTTCTGGTCTAACTCCATATCTTCCCTATCTGTCCTTCGACCTGTCTCAATTTACCTTTCATTCAGGCCCTGCTCTTCCTTCTCCTTCTAAGGAAATTCCAACCATTACTTCTTCTTCGAAGGTATCTGATTCCCTGATTGAGGGTGCTGGTGGTTCTCTAACTCATAGTTCATTGCCTTTGCCTACTTCCAGCCCCTTTTCACTTGATTCTTTGGTGGCTAAGACCATAGAGACTGCCAAAGATGCTCCATCCATTTCTCCTATCCCTATGCAGTCCTCTATACCTTCCACCACAACTCTCTCTGCACCCCTCATGTCTACAGATGAGGTAGACATCTTTGAAGCCAGGCTAGCCAGTCTCTTCGATGTACCCTCTACCTCTCCAACAACCAATTTTGAAGCTGAGCCATTAGTTTTGGCCGACTCCTTGCTATAAATTCTTGAAAGCTCTCCTTCCTCCAGCAGCAAGCCTTCTGCACCTCTGATGGGCTTAGACACCTGCCTGGAACTGTTAATCTCCTTTTCGAGGCTCCCCTTCGAGGCTTTGCAAAGGCCTATAATAAGAGATGGGTTCCTCTAGTGCTGCAAAGTTGCTGAACAGTCAGGCATGGATGTCTCAAGTCACTTATCCCATGCAGTAGCTACTATCGAATTCCACATCAACATCTGCCATGCTGCCAAAGCTGCGGAGGAAAAATTGGCTAGAGACCAGAGTTTTGTTTCCCAAGTACATACTGAAGTCTCAGAGCTCAAGGAACAACACTCCTCTGCCTCTCACTTTCGAGTTCAGCTGCTGGAGAAGAAAGCTCAACTTGAAGAGGAGCTATTTGCAGTGAATCAGGCCTTAGTCTGAACTGATACCAAACTGCAAATCACCAACCAAGGACTGGCCGATCGGAAAGAAGAAATGGCTACAGCTATTAAGTTGTTTTCATCACTTAGCAATAGGAAATCTATTGTAAAAGAACAATCAAGACATTGTAATGATTTTTGGGCCAATTTGTGGCAAAATGTACTTAACTCTTTATGAAAAACAAATCCTTGTCTATCATCTGAGTAGTCTTGTGTTCTTTTTCTTGACATTTATTCTACTCCTTGTGTTTCCCAAATAGTTGGAAAATAGGGCTTCAAATATCTGCCATTGATCTTTTTGGGATGTATGTATCCATTCAAATTTCTCAAATGGTATGCCCCAAAAGGCAGGACTCTATGAATTTGATATGGTCCTTCCCAGTTAGGTGACCATTTACCAAACTTATGGCTTTTAATTCCTATCGGGAGTATTGTCTTCCATACCAAATCACCTTCATCAAAGCCAATGTATTTGACCTTCTTATTGTAATTTTTGGCTGCTTTCTTCCTTAGCAAGAGAATGCTGTTTAATGCCAGAATTCTGGCTTCATCTATGCCTTCTAATTCCAAGCACATACTCTGATGGTATTGGTCAGGATTTAGCTGGTCTTGGCATCTTACCCTCAAAGATTTAACATTAATTTCCACAGGTAACACTGCATCATGCCCATACACTAAGGCATAAGGAGTAACTCCTGTGCTTGACCTTGGGGAAGTTCTGTAAGCCCACAACACATCCAACAATAAGTTATGCCAATCCCTGGGATTGTCCTCCACAACCTTTTGTATTCCTTTTTTCAAGGATTTATTGGATGATTCAGCTTGACCATTGGCTTGTGCATAATATGGGGTGGAATTAACGAGACTAATTCCAAATTCTGCCATAAAGGACTTCACCATCTTCCCATCGAACACAGTCCCATTATCCACAGTTATAGTTTGTGGGATGCCAAATCTATGGATTCGATCCTTAATAAATCCAATAACCTCAGTCTGGTCTACAGCCTTATATGGCTTAGCTTCGACCCACTTAGTGAAGTAATCAGTGGCCACTAGAATGAAACAATGATGCTTCGAAGAAGCTGGGTGTATTTTCCCATCATATCCATAGCCCATCCTCTGAATGGCCAGGGTTTCACTACTACATGTAGGTCAGTTATGGGCACATGCCTTATTGTGCCATGCTTTTGGCATGCCTGGCAACCCTTTGCATACTCTATGCAGTCTTTAAGGATAGTTGGCCAATAATAGGAATGCCTTCGAAGCAACCATCTCATCTTCACACCAGGCTGATGAGCACCACAGATGCCTTCATGAACCTCAGCCATAGCTGTTAATGCTTCTTTTGGGCCTAAACATTCCAACAATAAGCCATCTCCCCCCCCCCTTTTGTAGAGAGCATTGCCATATATCATGTATTACATAGACTGCAATTTAATTTTCCTGCTAGCCTTCGAAGATGGACCAGCCAAGTACTGCATTATTGGATGCCTCCAATCTTGTTCTTGCAAGTCATTATGATTGACTTCCAAGACCACATTCATTTTATTCAAAGGTGGTATCAATTTCTGATATGTTGTTTGGCTTATGTTCCTTTGGGCATCATCCCTTCTCTTGAAGTTCGAAACTTTCTGAGCCACATCATTAGTTCTATTATTCAAGAATCTTGGAACATGAGTTACATTTGCTATTTGAAATTGAGAAAGCAAATGTAATGCAACAACATAGTATGGTAAAATGCTTATGCTTTGACACTTGAAAATCCCTTTCACTTGGTTAACCACCAATTGAGAGTCTCCAAATATGTCAACTGCATGAACTTGTAATCTAATAAGAATTTCTAGTCCCACTATTAAGGTTTCATATTCAGCTTGGTTATTGGAACAGGTAACGGTAGACACCCCATTTTTGACCGTCCTCAAGACTTGGAAGTCACTGATTGAACACTCAGTGATCACCCTTGTTTGTGTTCATCTTGAGTTCCCGGAAGCCTTGGCAACGCGCCTCGCCTCAGGATCTCTCGACTCGACTATTTTGTGTATGGTTTTGCACCAAACACTTGTGTTTTGCCTTTGAGAGGCAGGGTAGGGCTTGTAGACCATCCCCACCCATCACCGGCCAGGGCTTGAGGCCACCGGTTGTGTTTTGTGGCCACTGGCCAAATGTTTGGCCGGCCGGCACTATAGATGGCCGGCCGGCTATCTTTTTTTTGTCAATTGCATCTTTGGCCGGCTGACTACTGTGCATCTGCTTTTGCAGATATTTTCTCACAGCTGGCATGCATTTGTATGGAGGGATCTCTCTTTTTAGAAGCTTGTCTTGTAAGCTTTACAAGACAAAAAGCTCTATAAAGAGAGGTCTTCTCTCTTGTTTGAGGGGTTAGACATTTTAGATAACATTTTAGGATTTTGAGTTCTAGGGTTAGGGTTTCTTCATATCCTACCTCCATATCTCTCTCTTTTGTGTGTGTTTAAGCCTAGATTTGCACACAAACACCCACCATCACACTTTTTCTTGAAGCTGAGATCCTTGAGGGTTGGTTTTGGATTTTTGGAGCTGGTTTCAACCTAAAGGAACTGCTGGAGCTTCATTTGTGAAGAAGGTCTACAAGGGTAACCACTTTTCCCTTTTATTCCTCATTTTTGCACACCACTTTTACCTATCTTGCAATTGTTTTTTGGCTTTGCATATAATACATAAAAGTTCTGTTTTTAAGGCCTCTAAATAGTTTGTTAAGAGTGTTTTAAGCTTTGGGGTTGTTTGACCCCTCTTAAGCCTTGTTTGGCCCTTGTTTTGTGCCATTTTGTGTGAGCTCCGGGACCTTAATGTTTGGGCCTCCTCACCACTGAAATCTTGAGGGATTTCAGAGGTGAGGATGGTGCCTTGAGGTCCTAGGAAGGAGAGGGCCACCCCCTCTCCTTGTTGTCCTTGAAAAGGGCTATTTTTGCCTCTTGAGGGAGTACCATGTTTAAGCGTATGTTGGCCACACCTTAACTGATTTTTATGCTTATTATGCCATGAAATAGCATTGAGTTGAGTTGGTTTTGGTACACCATGCTTACTTAGCATACATGCCTTGTAATGCCATTGTTTGGGCCTTAACATGCCTTAGGTTGTAAGCCCTTGTTCTAGCATGTTTTAGGCCTAGCTTTGTGAAGCTTTAGTGCATGTTTTTGTATGATTCAACTCTGTTTTAAATTGCTTGAGTCATACTTGCCATGTATTGCATAGCCCCTTTGCATTATTTAGCTTGTAGGCTTTAAATATGTGAAGTATTGAGCATGCATTGCTTGACTTATTTCAGTGGCTTGGAACCACTTAACATGCAATTTTAATCCTTATAACATGCTTACATGTTTGCCTTTCAATGCTTCTTTGATGCTTTAAAAGTTTGTGTTGTATGCTCCATGTTAAGCATTTATGCATGCCTCCACACTTAGACCATTTAGACGCTATCTAGGTGTGCCTTTGTCCCTGTATTGGCATGATTTGGGACTGTTTTAATCCAACTTGGTCATTTGCTTCATGTGTCACATGACCTTGGCTTGTCTCGGGTTCTTGGCTTTGATTGGGACCTTAATTGTGTGCCATGCTTATCTTGTTCATTTGGTTTGGCATCATTTTAGCATGATTTCAGAGCTTTCCATTGCATACTAATTGTCCATGTTTGCATCTTCTTAGGTGTACCTAGAAGTTGTTCTTTATGCTTGAATGTTGGTCCATGTTTGCATGCATGTTTGTGTGTCCATTACTCCTTCATTTTTTGAGCATCTTGGCCACTGTTTTAGGCCTAGTTACGACTGCCTAAATCATGTTTAAGTCCATCTCTTTGCTTGTTGCATATACTCCTTGTATGTTGTAGCATATCGATGAGTGTGTTGCATGTTTGAACTTACATGATTGAATGAAGTCACATGTTTGCTCACACGCTTAGACACCTACATTACACCTTGCATGCTTATTGGTTGCATTGTCTCATGCCTTGCATGTTTTGTATGCCTCTCTGCATTGCCATGTTGCATACCTAGTTAACATGCTTAGGTTGCATTGCATTAGCATGCATACTTGGCCTCTTGAATCGCTTATGATAGAGGTTAAGTTCCCCTTGGTTTGACTATGTGCATTGCATTCCATATTAAATGTGCACACTTGGCTTCTTGGGCCATCATGCATGGAAATGCACGATTGGTGGTCCGAAAACCAAGGCTCATGCCCCTTTGAGTCATAAACATGATATGGGGTGTGATTGGTGCATATATTGCTTAAAATGCATTGCCATGCCAAGTATTGTCCTCTGCTGCTGTCAAATCAGTTTCTGCAGGAGGTTTTGTCCGGCCGGATACATTTAGTGCCGACCGGCCATAATTTTTGGCCGGTGGATCAGAGTTGTGGCCGGTGATCATTCTACATGGCCGGTGGTGTTCTCCCCCAGCCGGTGGTGTTCCCTGGCATCCATAGAGCAAACCCTGAGACTTTGGCAGTCCTCAAAGGAGTAAAGCAGGGAAAATAGAGGCATCTTGGGCATGTCGGTGGATTTCCGGGCAAAGCCGAGCGTGCACTGCATTGAGCCTTCATCCCGGGACTGTTTATTGCTTTATTAGATTAATTAATTTGCTTAATTAATTTAGTTGGCCTGTAATAGTTAATTAGCTAGGATAGTTAATTCAGTATTTGATTTGTATATTCTTTCGGTCCCTCCGAGCGAGGGCGAATTTGTAATAAGTGTGGGTGAGTGTGTGCATGTCTTCTAACCCACACTTCTTTCTCCCTTTTACTTACCTGCTTTGATGGTTAGTATTAGGTCATGTTTAATTTAGCATACCTCATGCTATGCATGCGTGCCCATTCGTCAGCATTACATGCACCGGGCTCGGCGCATCATGCTAATTGCATTATATTTCAAAATAAATTTGAATACCTGCTGCTTGTGCATTTCACATGACATCCTTAGATTAGCCGAGCCTATTCTAGTGACATTTTGTATGCGATGCATTAGGCACTTAATATGGACTTGGATCATGCATTGATTGCTAACATGTTCTTGTTTTGGCACGGAGTACTTTGTAAGTATTTTATGCTTTAGCATCCTTGCATGCGTACGAGTGTTGCCATGACAGCATGCTTACCATGTGACTAGATGCTTATATGTTAAACTGCCCGAATGCCTATGGGTGAAGGTTGGATTGTGTGAGTTGGAACAACTCATTGAAATCCGTATTTTAGCCTACTTGTGAGTATTAAAACCCAAAGCATTTTCCAAAACAAACGGATATGCAATGCTTGTTTCCAAGTTAGGCGATCTAGTCTATACTTGTTTGCTGTGCGCATAACATAGTAAATCTAGGCTAATAACCGGAATAAGAACACATAAACGTTTTCAAAATTGGATATCACGGTTAGTAGAGGCCGATCTTCGGATCGGGCGAGAGGGGGTGCTCATAGCTGACCTTCCCCGATCGTACCCAAGCTCCCGAGCCGAGGTAACTTTGGTGATGACGGACACGTGGCCTTTGGCACTGAGTCAGGGTTTCCTAAATTTGCCCATTAAAAAACATTTAGGTGGCAACTCTGTATCTGGCAGAGCAGTCCATGTTTGGCACTTCTTTTCTAAAAATCTGTTTCTCAAAAACGATTTGCCGGATTTGGACTCTTTGGTTCAGATTTAGAACCGTGACAAATCGAGTCCGAACTGTAACGCCGTCGAGGTCCCTCGCGGGCTTGTTACAGTAACTTCATCCACTCTGAAACCATGTGTGGTCTCTACCCCTTGTGGAGACCTAATCACAATACCAATTCCAGTTAAGCCATTGGCTTTCGACCCCATCGAACCCACATCGCCATGGCTTCAACACTAGCCATACCAAGTTCCATTTTCTCTTGGCTCTCTGTTTGAGATGATGGTCCGCTAGAAAATTGGCTAAAACTTACCCTTTTACTGCCCTTTGAGGGACATATTTTAGATAAAATTCTGATAAGGTTAGTATCCACTTGCCAATTCTTCCCCTCAACATAGGTCTAGATAACATGTACTTAACCAAATCTGTGGTTGCAATTACCAAGACAGTTGTAGGTAAAAGATAGTATCTTAATTTCATTGCAGCAAATACAAAGCAAGACACAGCTTTTAACAGCTGAATATGTACATTCACAAGAATTTAAAAACTACTAAGGTAATAAATAGCTTGCTCCTTGCCTTCTTGATATCTTGGGCTAAGAAGCTCCAATGAATTTCTGCTGCAGCTATGTATACTTCAAGGGTTGTCACTTTGGTGGCATCAGCACTGGAGGGTTGGCCAAGTAGGCTTTGATACCTTCGAAAGCAATTTGATGCTCTGCTGACCACACAAATTCCTCTTCATCTTTCAGCCTTAATAAGGAAGAAAAAACTTTAGTTTTCCCTGCAGTGTTAGAAATGAATCTTCGAAGAAAATTAACCTGCCCAAGGAACTTTTGTAATTCTTTCTTACTTGATGGAGGTCTGGCTTCAATGATGGCTTTGGCTTTATTCTGGTCAATCTGTATTCATTTCTTGTGTACCACATAGCCCAAGAAGTTTCCAGATGATACGCCAAAAGCACACTTAAGAGGATTGAGCTTCAATTTGAACTTTCTCATTCTTTCAAAGGCTGCTTCTAAGTGAAACAGATGCTCCTCCATTCATTGGGATTTAACTACAATGTCATCAATATAACACTCTAAATACCCTCCAATGAGGTCATGAAAGATAGTGTTCATAGCCCTCAGATATGTAGCTCCAGCATTCTTCAGGCCAAATGGCATTTTAGCCCATTCGAATGTGCCAATATTTCCAAGACATCTGAATGTTGTCTTGTGGGCATCCTCTTCTGCAATGCAGATCTGGTTATAACCAGAATGCCCATCCATCATTGATAAAACTTGATGCCCTGCTGAACTGTGTAACAACCCTCACTTTGACTTACTCATGCTTGCATACATTCATGTATGATGTATCTTGTCTTGTCTCGTTTTGCTTAAGTGTTGTTTGCATGATTTTGTTCCTTGTTTGGTGTGTAGCCGACGTCATCTTAGCCTAGTTCGCCTTTGAGCCTTTGCGCCTAGAACTAACTTGGAACCACTTAGGTTGACCTCCATCTCCACCCTGGCATATTGGCTGAGATGTCATTATCTAGGCCGAGGTGTGCATCACCATGGCTGAGATGTTTACCCTTGCACTAAGTGATTTTGTTCCTGGAATGGTATGACCTAGACCGAGGTGTGGCACAGCTTAGTCAAGAGTTGTCCTTCCAAGCCGATGTCTTTTCACCCCACTTGCCGAAGCTTCGTCCTTAGCCGAGATCACCACTGCCGGAGTGCTCTTGCCGTCTAGCTTGTTGAACACACTTTGTCATAGTCTTGTCTTGTCAATCAGTCACCTTTTTGAGGTCACCCAATACGGTAGCGCCACGTGTCCGAGCTGAGGGTTAAGTCAGCCGACAGACCTAGAAACATATCATTTTGTATCAAATCTTGCCTTGTAGAGAGAGAGAAGCTCTAGGAGGAAGTTCTTGAGAGAGGGGTAGACTTCCAAGCTTGATCTTTGGTGCTTGAGCCGTTAGATTTGTGATTTGAGGTTAGAATCTTAACCTACTCTTGTTGCTCTTATTGATCATCTAGCTGCATTGCACGATCGAATCTGTTCTGCATGCCATGCATTGATTAAAGTTGGTTTTAGAAAGAGAAAGTAGTGTTCATGTGTTCTTGATAAAAAGTCTTGTTTTGATCCGAAAGTTTGTAACAAGAACCATGTTTTTGTTTTGTTTTCATATGATCTTCTTGTATGGATATCCAGGTCCATGTTTTCGAACTCATATCGTGAAATCTCAGATTTTGGAATAACGAGTTGTGATCTAAGCATGCATATTCTTGATGTTCTTCATGTTCATGTTCCTCATGTTCTTCGAAGGGATACCCAGATTTTTCCCGACTTCGCTTTTGAATGTGGCCATCGGAACCACACCTCGGCGAGAAGGTGTGGGACCTCGGCCAAGACTTGGTAGGTACCCAGTGTGTTTTCCCGAGATGAAAAACAATGTCTTAATCCCAGCATGTTTTGCTTTGTCTTGACTTGGTTTTTTGGAAAAGAATGCCGGGATCATTGCATTCATGTACAGTTTGTTTGAAGATGCATTTCATATCCATCTTTGAGCATCTCTTCTTGTCTACTTGAAGCGCCTTCAGTAGTATTTGCCATGTGATTGTAGGTTTCGACCTTTGCCTGGAGCCTACACCCGAAGAGCTACGTGAGTGGTATTTTTAATAAAGCTATGTTATAATGTTTTGATAAATCTTGTTTTGCTTCGTTTTGATAAAAGTATTTGTCAAGCATGAATGATTATCTCTATTTTGATATATCAAGTATAAGCTTTGTTTTGATGACATCTTTGAGAAGTCCCTTGTGCTGGAGGACTCTAAACTTTCGCAGTACAAGTCCCTTGTGCTAGAGGACTCTAAACTTTTGTAGCACTCTTGTTCGAGATATCTCCCTTGCCACCGACTGCATTGTGCGGATGGGTTGACTAATCGATTACGATCGTTCAGTCCTTTGTCTTGCCACTAACGGTTTACCGCGTGGGTTTGTTTGTTCGGAATGCTATCGTTTTATATTTGGTTGATGCTTGTAAGCATCCCTTGAAGCTTGAAAGACTTGATAGATGAATATAGTTCATCCCTTGATTTGTAAAGTTTTGACATGTTTTGTTTTGATAGGACTTCGGCTATTATTCATACAAAACCTTTATTACTTGTACCATTCACTGAGTATCCAAGCTCACCCCCTCTATATATATATGTAGGTGATGAGCAGGACGGCGGCGACGCCTAGATGTGTTTTTGCAAGCTTGTTTTGGAGTCATGTTATGTTGGCTTGACTTTTTCTATGTCGGCCATATTGTATTTACATCGGCATCTTGAAGATTATGCTTCTTGGCTTGTATTCATTGTATTTGTACATGTCGGCTTGAGAAGCCTTTTGATCAAGATGTAACATGTATTTTGTTTATCAACGGTTGATTATAAAACCATATCATGTATGCCATTTCGTTTGATCTATGCACAGCTCTTATGGACCACTTGTACTTTAAGTTTTGCTTCCACACTTGTAAGCCCCCTATGTATACTCTGTTTGTGTGTGAATCTTGGAAAGAGGCTTTGGTAATCTCGGATTACTGGCCATCATGGCACCATCCTACTAGGGGCGGGTTGGGGTCATGACAGAATGGTATCAGAGCACAAGTTCCTTATAATACGTTATTCACACACTTTGAGTCCTAAAGAGCATAGGATTTCCCTTAGAATTGATGTTAGGATTGCATCATATTGCTTGCTACTTGACAATGTGTACATCAACTTGGCATGCCTATTTGTTACTTGCCTACGTGTTTATTTGCTCGTTTTGTTTTAAAGTCATACTTCGCATACTCATAGCATCATGAGGAGAGGTAGACCCCCAGTTGGCTGAGATCAGTCCGAGGACAGATTGGACAGACTGGAAAGGTTAGTTGAAGGTTTGGCCCGTGAGTTGAGGCAAACAAGACAGCAGTACGCTAGTGCTACTTCGACTTAGGCCGAGCAGACAAACGGCCGAAATGCAGATCCGCCTCCACCTCCACCTCCACCTCCACCTCCTCCGGTACCACCAGTGCTCCCACAGCCAGCTTTATATGGGGACGACATGATAGCTTTGATCAGAGAATTCAAGAAAATGAAGCCACCGAGGTTCCAAGGGGGTATAGAGCCGATGAAAGCCGAAGCGTGGGTTATGGAAATGGAAAAGCTGTTTGAGATCTTCCCTAGCACCGACGCTCAGAAGGTGTCGTTGGCAGCATTCACATTAGATGACGACGCTCGCAGATGGTGGATGATGGTTCGAGAAGGCAATCCAGACTTGACCTGGACCCGATTTTTGGAGTTGTTCTACAACAAGCATTTTCCCCTAAGTGTTCGAGATCGCAAGACTACCGAATTTCAGACTTTGACACAAGGCAACAGAACAGTGGCTGAATACGACTGTGCTTTTACCGAGTTGGCAAGGTATGCACCTCACATGGTGAACGACGAATATATGAAGGCTAGAAAGTTTGAGAGTGGACTGCGTGCACCGATACAAGACCGAGTTAACATACTCAACATGACGACTTACGCCAGAGTACTGGACAAAGCCATTCTGGCCGAAGCTAACTTGAACAGATACCAGAGCTTAGGAGAGAGCCAGAGGAAGAGGCCGAATTATGACAATCGCCGAGCACAATTTGGTACCAAGAAGAAAGCGAATGTTGGCAGTTCAAGCAACCCAAGGCAGGAAAATGGGACTAAGCCGACATGTACAAGTTGCGGGAAGTTACATTTCGGGGTCTGTCGTCGGGCGTCTGGAGCTTGTTATGAATGTGGTGAAATGGGTCATTACGTGAGAGACTGTCCTAAGACAAAGGCTGATGATAGCAAGAAAGATGAGAACACCTCAGGTTCCGTACAGAAAGGTAACGTCGGGAAAGGACAGATGAGACAGGGCAGAGTTTTTGCACTAGTACCAGGAGACACTCAGAATGCTGAGACAGTGGTGTCAGGTAGACTCCCAATTTGCTCTCTAGATGCATATGTATTGATTGATTCGGGTTCTACACATTCATTCGTATCTGCTAAGTTTGCCGAGAAGATTAATAGGAAACTAGAACCCCTTGGTTATGCGTTATCTGTGTCTACTCCATCTGGGAGGTCTATGATTGTTGCATCCATTTATAGAGCATGTGTTGTTGTGATTGAGAACGTTGAATTATTAGTTGATTTAATGCCACTGGACATAACCCATTTTGATGTTATATTGGGAATGGATTGGTTAGTAGCAAACCATGCATCCATTGATTGTGTCTCTAAGAGTGTCACCTTGAAGTCCCCAAACCAAGCCGAGGTTACGTTTCAAGGTAAAGGGGTAGTGTCCCCGCCTTACTTGATCTCATCCATGAAAGCCTTTAAGTTCATCCAAAGAGGGTGTCGAGGTTATTTGTGTAGTGTACTAAGTAATCCGAATGGAAGTGTTGAGTTAGCCGACGTTCCGGTTGTTAATGAATTCCTCAACGTCTTCCCAAATGATTTGCCTGGTCACTTAGTTGATAGAGAGGTAAATTTGTTGTTGACGTCATGTCAAGAACCCAGCCTATCTCTAAAACACCCTACAGAATGGCCCCCGCCGAGCTTAAGGAACTGAAACTGCAACTACAAGAGTTGATAGATAAGGGTTTTATTAGGCCGAGCACTTCACCTTGGGGAGCACCCATCTTGTTTGTTAAGAAGAAGGATGGTACGCTTTGTCTTTGTATTGATTACCGAGAACTAAATAAGGTCACCATTAAGAATAAGTACCCATTGCCGAGGATAGATGATTTGTTTGATCAGTTGCAAGGAGCACGAGTCTTTTCTAAAATTGATCTTAGGTCGGGTTACCATCAGCTTAAGGTTAAAGCCGAAGATGTTGAGAAGACCGCCTTCCGGACGAGGTATGGCCACTACGAATTTTTAGTGATGCCTTTTGGAGTGACCAATGCCCCTGCTGCATTTATGGATTTGATGAACAGAGTCTTTAAGCCATATTTAGATGAGTTTGTAGTTGTCTTCATTGATGATATATTGATCTACTCTAAGAGTAAAGCTGAGCATGAGGACCATTTGAGACTTACCTTACAGATTTTGAGAGACCGGAAATTGTATGCTAAGTTTAGCAAGTGTGAGTTTTGGCTTCCTACTATTTCATTCTTGGGTCATGTGATTACTGAAGAGGGTATCTCGGTTGATCCTAGTAAAATCGAAGCCGTGGTGAATTGGCCGAGGCCAACCAATGTGTCCGAGGTTCGTAGTTTCCTGGGTTTGGCAGGTTATTATCGGAAGTTTGTGAAGGATTTCTCAAGGACTGCAATTCCATTGACGCAATTGACTAAGAAGGGAGCGGCATATGAATGGACCGAAGATCGGGAATCAGCCTTCCAGGAGTTGAAGACGAGGTTAGTCACAGCACCAGTTCTTGTACTTCCATCAGGTAATGAAGAGTTCCATATCTATAGCGATGCTTCACATAAGGGTTTGGGTTGTGTATTAATGCAAAGGGGTAAAGTCATAGCATATGCATCTCGTCAGTTGAAGCCACATGAAAAGAACTATCCTACCCATGATTTAGAACTAGCAGCCGTAGTATTGGCTTTGAAGATTTGGTGTCACTACTTGTATGGAGCTTCTTGTCAGGTTTTTACAGATCATAAGAGCTTAAAATACCTGTTCACTCAGAAGGAATTGAATATGAGGCAGAGAAGGTGGCTCGAGTTGTTGAAAGACTACGACATGCAAATTCAGTATCACCCAGGTAAAGCTAACACCGTAGCCGATGCTTTGAGCAGGAGGATAGTTGGAAGTTTGGCATGTCTAACTATGATTTCAGTGGAACCGACTATTGTTGAGGAAGTAAAGGCAAGACAAATGGAGGATGAATTCTTCAAGAAGGTAGCCGATGAGATTATTACAAAGCCGAGATCAGGGTACACCATCGAAAATCAAGTGCTTAAGTTTGAAGGAAGATTATGTGTGGCCGACGTTCCAGAGTTGAAAAGGAAAATTTTGCAGGAAGCTCATGGTTCCAAGTTTGCTATTCATCCAGGGAACACCAAGATGTATCAAGATGTGAAGCAGACGTTTTGGTGGCCGAATATGAAAGGAGAAATAGCTGATTTCGTATCCCAGTGTCTGTATTGTCAACAAGTGAAAGCAAAACATCAAAGGCCAGCAGGACTTCTTCAACCTTTGCCGATTCCTGAATGGAAATGGGAACACATCTCCATGGATTTTGTGATTGGTTTGCCGAAGACACAGAAAGGTATGGATTCGATTTGGGTTGTTGTTGATAGATTAACTAAGTCAGCACACTTTTTGCCTGTTAAGACTACCTTCAATGCCGATCAACTTGCCTTGTTGTATGTGAACAAGATTGTTAGACTTCATGGAGTGCCGATGTCAATTGTGTCAGACCGAGATCCAAAGTTTGTTTCCAGATTTTGGCAGAGTCTACAAAGAGCTTTCGGAGTCGAGTTGAGGTTTAGCACAACTTTTCATCCCCAGACCGATGGGCAAACAGAGAGAACAATTCAGACACTTGAAGATATGCTTAGGCTGTGTGTATTGGACTTCCAAGGAAGTTGGGGAGTACATTTGCCATTGGTGGAATTTACCTACAACAACAGTTATCAAGCTAGCATTGGCATGGCGCCGTATGAAGCATTGTATGGAAGAAAGTGCAGGTCACCGATATGTTGGACCGAGGTAGGAGACAAAGCTCTGCTTGGACCCGAGTTAATTCAAGTAACAACGGAGAAGATTAAACTTATTCAACAGAGGATTAAAACTACTCAGAGCCGACAAAAGAGCTACGCCGATCAGAGAAGAAATGAGTTAGAATTCGAAGTTGGGGATCATGTATTCCTGAAGATTTCGCCGATGAAGGGAGTTTCCAGATTTGGGAAGAAGGGTAAGTTAGCACCCCGTTATATTGGACCATTTGAAATCCTTGACAAGGTTAACTCCGTTGCCTACAGACTTGCTTTGCCACCAGAATTGAGCCAAGTCCATAATGTGTTTCACATCTCGATGTTGAGAAGGTATATTCGGGATCCACTGTATGTGATCGACTATTTCGGGATTGTAGTTAACAAGGATTTAGGCTATGAAGAGAAGCCGATATGTATTATTGATAGACAAGTAAGGCAGTTGAGAAACAAGTCGATACCAATGGTAAAGATTGAATGGAAAGAGCATTACGGCAAGGATGCTACATGGGAAATGGAAGAAGAAATGAAAATTCGACATCCAGAGTTGTTCTTGGAACAAGGTAACTTAAGTTTGGGGACCAAACTTCTTTAAGGGGGGTAGGATGTAACAACCCTCACTTTGACTTACTCATGCTTGCATACATTCATGTATGATCTTGTCTTGTTATGTAGTAATTGCAAATCTTGTCTTGTCTCGTTTTGCTTAAGTGTTGCTTGCATGGTTTTGTTCCTTGTTTGGTGTGTAGCCGAGGTCATCTTAGCCTAGTTCACCTTTGAGCCTTTGCGCCTAGAACTAACTTGGAACCACTTTGGTTGACCTCCATCTCCACCCTGGCATATTGGCGAGATGTCATTATCTAGGCCGAGGTGTGCATCACCATGGCCGAGATGTGTATCATCTAGGCCGAGATGTTTACCCTTTGCACTTAAGTGTGTAAGTGATTTTTGTTCCTGGATTGGTATGACCTAGACCGAGGTGTGGCACATCTAGGCCAAGGTGTGGCACAGCTTAGTCAAGAGTTGTCCTTCCAAGCCGATGTCTTTTCACCCCACTTGCCGAAGCTTTGTCCTTAGCCGAGATCACCACTGCCGGAGTGCTCTTGCCGTCTAGCTTGTTGAACACTTTGTCATAGTCTTGTCTTGTCAATCAGTCACCTTTTTGAGGTCACCCAATATGGTTAGCGCCACGTGTCGAGCTGAGGGTTAAGTCAGCCGACAGACCTAGAAACATATCATTTTGTATCAAATCTTGCCTTGTAGAGAGAGAGAAGCTCTAGGAGGAAGTTCTTGAGAGAGGAGTAGACTTCCAAGCTTGATCTTTGGTGCTTGAGCCGTTAGATTCGTGATTTGAGGTTAGAATCTTAACCTACTCTTGTTGCTCTTATTGATCATTAGCTGCATTGCACGATCGAATCTGTTCTGCATGCCATGCATTGATTTAAAGTTGGTTTTAGAAAGAGAAAGTAGTGTTCATGTGTTCTTGATAAAAAGTCTTGTTTTGATCCGAAAGTTTGTAACAAGAACCATGTTTTTGTGTTTGTTTTCATATGATCTTCTTGTATGGGTATCCAGGTCCATGTTTTCGAACTCATAGCGTGAAATCTCAGATTTTGGAATAACGAGTTGTGATCTAAGCATGCATATTCTTGATGTTCTTCATGTTCATGTTCCTCATGTTCTTCGAAGGGAAACCCAGATTTTTCCCGACTTCGCTTTTGAATGTGGCCATCGGAACCACACCTCGGCGAGAAGGTGTGGGACCTCGGCCAAGACTTGGTAGGTACCCAGTGTGTTTTCCCGAGATGAAAAACAGTGTCTTAATCCCAGCATGTTTTGCTTTGTCTTGACTTGGTTTTTGGAAAAGAATGCCGGGATCATTGCATTCATGTACAGTTTGTTTTGAAGATGCATTTCATATCCATCTTTGAGCATCTCTTCTTGTCTACTTGAAGCGCCTTCAGTAGTATTTGCCATGTGATTGTAGGTTTCGACCTTTGCCTCGAGCCTACACCCGAAGAGCTACGTGAGTGGTATTTTTAATAAACTATGTTATAATGTTTTGATAAATCTTGTTTTGCTTCGTTTTGATAAAAGTATTTGTCAAGCATGAATGATTATCCCTATTTTGATATATCAAGTATAAGCTTTGTTTTGATGACATCTTTGAGAAGTCCCTTGTGCTGGAGGACTCTAAACTTTCGCAATACAAGTCCCTTGTGCTGGAGGACTCTAAACTTTCGCAGTACAAGTCCCTTGTGCTAGAGGACTCTAAACTTTTGTAGCACTCTTGTTCGAGATATCTCCCTTGCCACCGACTGCCTTGTGCGGGTGGGTTGACTAATTGATTACGAATCGTTCAGTCCTTTGTCTTGCCACTGACGGTTTACCGCGTGGGTTTGTTTGTTCGGAATGCTATCGTTTTATATTTGGTTGATGCTTGTAAGCATCCCTTGAAGCTTGAAAGACTTGATAGATGAATATAGTTCATCCCTTGATTTGTAAAGTTTTGACATGTTTTGTTTTGATAGGACTTCGGCTATTATTCATGCAAAACCTTTATTACTTGTACCATTCACTGAGTATCCAAGCTCACCCCCTCTATATATATATGTAGGTGATGAGCAGGACGGCGGCGACGCCTAGATGTGTTTTTGCAAGCTTGTTTTGGAGTCATGTTATGTCGGCTTGACTTGTTCTATGTCGGCCATATTGTATTTACGTCGGCATCTTGAAGATTATGCTTCTTGGCTTGTATTCATTGTATTTGTACATGTCGGCTTGAGAAGCCTTTTGATCAAGATGTAACATGTATTTTGTTTATTAACGGTTGATTATAAAACCATATCATGTATGTCGTTTCATTTGATCTATGCACAGCTCTTATGGACCACTTGTACTTTAAGTTTTGCTTCCGCACTTGTAAGCCCCCTATGTATACTCTGTTTGTGTGTGAATCTTGGAAAGAGGCCTTTGGTAATCTCGGATTGCTGGCCATCATGGCACCATCCTACTAGGGGCGGGTTGGGGTCGTGACAAACTGTCTACCAACAGATCCACTATAGGCATGGGGTACTCATCTTTTGGAGTTGTTAAATTCAAGTTTCTGAAATCAATGCATACCCTCATTTTACCATTCTTCTTAACCACAGGCACAATATTAGATAGCCATTCCACATACCTGGCTGTCCTAATAAAGCCTGCTTTGAGTAGTCTAAGAATCTCTTCCTTGACTTTCTGAATTACTTCTGGACTCATTCTTCTTGGTTTTTGCTTGTATGGCTTGAAGTTAAGTTTCATAGGGAGCCTATGTTCCACTAATGACCTATCCAATCCTGGTAGTTCATTATAAGACCATGCAAAGCAATCTTTATATTTCTTTAGAACAACCAACAACTGGTCCCTGTCCAGAACATTCAGACAAGCACTTATGTAGGTGGGCTGCTGTATAGAACCTTCCCCTAAATTTACTTCTTCTAAGGGGTCTTGTGTCTGAGAACTTACTGAAGCTTCTTCTTTGATTTCTTCTATCTTCGAAGCACTCTCCCTGCTTTGTTCTGCTCCCAGGTTCTTTAATCCAACATCTTTGCCCTCCTCCTCATAGACAAAGTCTGTCCACAAGGCTTCCTCTTCCTGTATCTCCTGGACTTTTGTTTCAATGTCCAATGCACAGTATTTATCAAGGGCCAAAACTTTGGCCTGTTGCTGCTTCTGCTTGCAGCCAATTATCATGGCTTCTCTCTCTTGCTCCTGTACTTTCTGGACTATTGATTTTACATCCAATGTTGAGAATTTAATTAGAGCCAAAGACTTGGCTTCTTGTGTTCATTTCTTTGCCTACAACCAGGCATCATTGTCATCCTTAACGACAACCTCCTCATCAGCACTCTCCTGGACTAAGTGCTTCAGGTGTGTCACTTCCTCATCAGCCGTCACTTCGGCTGAGCCATCAGGTTTCCTAGTATACTGAGTGGTGTCACTCCCTCAATATACAGTTTGGCCTCTGCGAAGTCTGCACAGGCTATGAAAGGTTGAGGATCTGCATCAATTTCCTCTGTCTCCCATTGCCTAAGGCCATCATAATTTTCTGATGCAAAGAGGAAGGCACACATTTGTTAGTGTGAATCCAATCTCTCCCAAGTAAAGCATTGTATTTAGCATTACTGTCGATTACGAAGAATGCTGTCATGCAGTCCCTGGTTCCCACACTCAGGTTGATGGGTAGAATTCCCTGAGCCATCTGTTTGTCTCCAGCAAAGCCAGCGATGGTTGTGCTGGTTGGGATTAACCTAGGATTCTTTTTCCCTAGTTTCTTCAAAGAAGATTTCGGTAGTAAATTCACTGCTGCTCCATTGTCTATCAGGACTCGGTTCAGTTGTATCCCATCGAAGAAAGCTTTTATGTACAAAGGCTTGACATGTTGTGTCATAGAATTCGAGGGATACTCAAAAGGATACGAGAGGTTAATGCTCACCTCTTCTTTACTCTCATATTCAGTTTCCATTGGGGTAGCCATTTCAGAATCATCTTGTACCATACATACTTGTGAGTCTTCACTAGAGACAGGAATAGAATCAATGTCTTGGTCATCTTGGTCCTCATCTCCAGCCTGGAACTCATGAGGTAGTATGTGTACCATATTGACTGATACTGGTGAAAATGAGCCAAATTGGATGGCTGGCTGTACCTGTTTCCCCCCTTGGCCACCTTGTTCAGTTACTTCAGCAGCATCCTCCATGCTGCACTCTGGCACTTCGTTGTTAACTGATTCCTTCGAAGGATCTTTCTCAACTGGTTTTTCAACCAAAAATGTTTGCTCAGCCATGAAGGCTTCGAACATTTCTTCCTCCACCATTTCTTTCTTTTGGCTTATGCCAATTTCTTCTTCTGTCTCGCTATCACTATCCATCAGAGCTTTCTCCAATCCTGCCAAGCTAGATTCTTCTCTGGCTTTTAGTTCAGAATGAACCTTGGCCAACTGTTCCCTGCTGCAACCCACCTTGCTTTGTCGAGTTGTCTTTGGAGTGTGGTCTGACTTTGGAGTCTTCTTTCCTTCTGTCTGGACCAATGAAGAGCTCTCTCCATTTTCTTTCACATCTTTCTGGTACTGAGTGTACCTATGCTGAATCTTTCTCCTTTGTGATCTCGAAATGACTGGGACCATATCTGGTTCCTTCGTCTTTGGGTACTTAAGCAATACCCAATTGTTCGGAGCCACCAAAGGAGGTTTAACCATCCTTCCTTGATTTCCAACATCTCTCTAAGTGGGCACTTCCCTAGGTTTGTTCTACATCACAAACCAATCTGGAACTCCAGGTACCCACGAACTTACTGACTCAGATGTTGAACTGCTTCTTTCTACCTTCGAAGCCATCTTCGAAGCTGGCTGTGAAGGCACTTGCTTGGTCCTGACCTCATGTTTCGAGCCTGATTCAGGCCTTCGATGAAGGAAGGTGCCACTTTCTGTCCTGCGTGAGGTTGGTCTAGGAGGCCAATCTCTGGCTTTGATCCCATAACCTGAACTCTTCTCCAGTCTTCTTTCAGAATGACTGCTCTCCATTCTGTAGTAGTTGGGTGGCCTAGACTCATACAAGGGCCTCTTGCCTTTAGCATGCATTCTATCGACTGCTGGTTCAACTACCAATGGCTGCTGCCTAACACTAGCCGGATACGGCCTTTTGTTGTAAGCATTGGTTGGTTTAGGGCGTCTCTGAACATCCCTGTAGTATTGCTTCCCATCAATTGGAAGCCCCTTCAACCATTTATAACTCAGTCTGCACCTGGGACACATCCTTTGCATTACTGCTGCCTCTAAGGAATCATCATCCAGTGATTCTTCATCAGAGTGTTCCCTCTGGTGTGAGAAACCTTGTCCAATAACTGGCAGATTTCTGGTGTCCTTTTTGATGGTTGGCTGGTTAGCAACATGCATCTGCACATTGACTTCT
This sequence comes from Camellia japonica, assembly GCA_030407325.1. Classification (NCBI taxonomy): domain Eukaryota; kingdom Viridiplantae; phylum Streptophyta; class Magnoliopsida; order Ericales; family Theaceae; genus Camellia; species Camellia japonica. The sequence goes on from JAPPVO010000014.1 coordinate 19,290,113, forward strand.
TCCAATTCTGTCAAGGACAAGTTCTGGAAGTCTGACGTAATGACATTGGCTGCCACCTCTCCAACTTCTGGAAATGGATTACTGTCGATCCCCATGGCCTTTTCTGTTTTGGCTGGGAACTTCAAACTTCCTTTCCGAATTTGTTCTTGGATCCTGTCTCGAAAAACAATGTTGTTTTTAGTCGAGTGAGACCAAGAGTTATGCCATTTACAATATACTTTTCCCTTAAGTTCATCTGGAGATGGCAATTTTACTCCTTTAGGTAACTTAAGGAAGTTGGCCGCAAGCAAATGATCAAAAATGTCATCTGCCTTTGTTAAATCGAAAGAGTACTTTCTGTGAAAGTCTTTCTTTTTAAACTGCTGGTCAATTGTTGTATCCTTATGAATTAATGCCTCACAGATCACAGGTTCTTTGCCCACAATCTCTGCTGCATCGATCTCATAATTAGGATCTCTATAATATGTCTTGTACGATGCATTATTTCGATCTTGTTCCTCCTCTAGTAATGCTTCATACCTAGACACCTTATAGGTTAGTTCCACCAAATCTCTGAATTCAGTTGAGTCAAACTTCTTTCGAAGCCTGAACTCTAAGCCATTTTGAGCCAATCTTACGAATTCTGGCTCTGGCAGATGACTCTACATTTATTTCGAGCCCTTTTAAATCTAGCAATAAACTGAGTAGCCTTTTCTTCAGGCCTTTGACTCAATCTAGCCAAGTCTGCCATGGAAACCTCTGGCTCCGATTGGAAGAATTGGGCATGAAATGCCTCTTCCATTTGTTGCCAATTTTGAATGGAGCCAGGTGTAAGGTTGATGTACCATACAAATGCTCCCCCAGTTAGAGAATTTGGGAATAATCTTAGTTTCATATAGTCATGATTAGTAAATTCACCGCATTGAGCAGCAAACCTAGCAATATGCTCTATTGTTGATTGGTTTCCACTCCCATAGAAAAGGGTAAAATCTGGTATCCTGAACCCCCTTGGGTATTCATGTACCCTATCTACCCATTCTGGGTATGGTTTTCTGTATACAGGAGTCTGGACCCCCCGAGCCATCGGTCCACACATCTCCCTAACAATATCAGCAATTTGGTCCCTAGGGACCATATTTTGTGCCTGCTGAACCACTACTGGAGGGACAAACACAGGATTTGGTGGACAAACTTGTGCTTGTGGTCCTCTTGGTCCATAAGGTGGTACATTTGGGACTGGTTGCCCCTGTGGTGCAGGTTGCTGTTGGGGTGTGGGTAACCCCTTTGAGCCTGTCCTGCGAAAGGACCTACGAAAGGTGCTGGAACAGGTGTTGTGTCCCTTCCATTTGCAGGCCAACTTTCCAACCCCCCGGGTATAAATTCGAATAAGGGATTAGTGAACCCCCTTGTACCAGGTATGGCTTCGAACATGGGATTTGTGACCATTCTTATGCCAGTTTCTTGTACTGGGCCAGATCCACCAATTTGTATGGCTTCATTGTTAAGTACTGAGGCATTTTGACCTGCTATAGGCCTCGAAATGGGTTCATACCAAGACTGAGGTGATGGTCTTTCATAGTTCTGACTACTAGTTTGACCATTAGAATGTCCATTAACTTGCATAGGCTGTTTATCTCTAGCCAATCTTTGTTGAGGGACATTCAAAACTTCCTCGATGTGTCTTGTGTTTGTTGGTTGGTGGTTATTCATTCGATCCAAAAAGGATGTTGCCCACCTTTCCATTGTGTTCATTAATTGCTGTCCCATGGCATCTACTAGGCCATCCCATGGATTTATTGGATGAGATGGAACAGTGGATGGTCCAATTCCTTGGTTTCGTCCAATACTATGAACATGTGGTTCTTGTCCTGAAGTACTGGTCTGTTCGACCATAGGTTCTGATAATATGGGAGTTTCCACAGGATGTGTTACCACATTATCCTCTGGATTAGGTATTTCTACCTCTCCTTCTACGCCTTCTTCCAAGCGTTCATTTTCTCCTTGTCTTCTTCGTCTAGCCATTTCAATGAGTCCCACTGGGCGTGCCAAAAATATATGTTGGCTTTTTGGCTTTCGAAGGGTATTTTTGTAAATGCGAGCGTGCCAGCAAGGATCAATCAGTCCTTACAGAAATGTTAATTGCCAACCAATTATCAGACGATTGTGTTTTAGTTCTTTCAGCCTCAATGAAGAGGACTTTTACTGGTGGCTTGACTTAGGAGAAATTAAACAAAATAACAGTTAAATGAAGAGCAATTGAAGTATTTCATTAGAATGAAAACTTACAATGATCCGAACTCAGCCTCGTAGAGGTTTACAGTGATAATCTACTTGAAACTACTCCTATGAATGAAGTGCAGTGCAGGAATTTAAAGTGCAGGAATGTAAAGAGCAGGAATTTAAAGAACAGGAAATGTAAAACTGGAAAAGAAAATATGTAAAGTAAGACTGGTTTGTATGATCAGTCTGGGGGTTTTTCTGGGGTCTTCCCGCTATTTATACTTCTCAAGGATGACCATCGAACTGCACTTCAAACCGTCGAACTGCTCCTCCATGATCGTTGATCATGATGCCTTATAAGTAGTTCCACTACGCCATCACTTGCAGTTAGGCTTCCCTCCTATATTTGAATTTGAATCTGAGTAACCGTTGAAGCCACGTTACCTTGCACCTCTTTATTGATCAATGCTACTCAGATCACGTGAGAACCAATACTAACTGCCACGTGTACGATCAGGATCGAAGACTTGAATAATCTTCCTATATTACCCTTATTCTGCCACGTGTTGAATTGTAACTGGCTTGTACAAAATATGAAGCCAACAGATTCAACTTTCTTTTTTACTTAATTTCCATATTGACCGTTAAGATATAGTGGTTTCTTGAATTGACTTTTATTGTTAATTTTATGTAACTTCGGTTTTTATTTTTATTGAACATTAATTTTTATTCAATTTCCTTTTCCATTCAAGTTCCATTTTTATTTAATTTCCAAATAGATCGTTAAGGTATAATCGTTTCTTAAATGAACTTCCATTTTAATTTTATGCAACTTCAATTTTTATTTTTATTCAAATTCCATTTTTATTCAATTTCCTTTTCTATTCAATTTCTTTTTTTATTTAATTTCCAAAAAGATCGTTAAGGTATAGTGGTTTTCTTGAATGAACTTCTATTTTCAATTTTGATGCAACTTCCATTTTTATTTTTATTCAACTTCCATTTTTATTCAATTTCCTTTTCTATTCAACTTCCTTTTTTATTTAATTTCCGAATAGATTCTTAAGGTATAGTGATTTCTTGAATGACTTCCATTGTTAATTTTATGCAACTTCCATTTTTATTTTTATTCAATTTCCTTTTCTATTTAACTTCTTTTTTTTTTATTTAATTTCCAAATGGATCGTTAAGGTATAGTGGTTTCTTCAATGAACTTCCATTTTTATTTTTATTCAACTTCCATTTGTATTCAATTTCTTTTTCTATTCAACTTCCTTTTTTATTCAATTTCCAGACCGATCATTAAGGTATAGTGGTTTTATCAATAAACTTTTATTGCTAATTTTGCGCAACATCCATTTTTATTTTTTTTGAACATTAATTTTTATTCAATTTTCTTTTCCATTCAACTTCCATTTTTATTTAATTTCAAAATAGATCGTTAAGGTATAGCCGTTTCATGAATGAACTTCCATTTTAATTTTATGCAACTTCAATTTTTATTTTTCTTTAACTTCCTTTTCTATTCAACTTCCTTTTTTATTTAATTTCCAAATAGATCGTTAAGCTATAGTCGTTTCTTGAATGCACTTCCATATTAATTTTATGCTACTTCAATTTTTATTTTTATTCAACTTCCTTTTGTATTAAATTTCCTTTTCTATTCAACTTTTTTTTTATTTAATTTCCAGATAGATCGTTATGGTATAGTGGTTTCTTCAATGAACTTTTATTGTTAATTTTATGCAACCTCTATTTTTATTTTTATTGAACATCAATTTTTATTCAATGTCTTTTTCCATTCAATTTCCATTTTTATTTAATCTCGAAATAGATCGTTAAGATATAGTGTTTTCTTGAATGAACTTCCATTTTTATATTTATGCGACTTCTTTTATTATTTTTATTCAATATCCTTTTCTATTCAACTTCCTTTTTTATTTAATTTCCTAATTGATCGTTAAGGTATAGTGGTTTCTTGAAAGAACTTCAATTTTCAATTTTGATGCAACTTCCATTTTTTATTTTTATTCAACTTCCATTTGTATTCAATTTCCTTTTCTATTCAACTTCCTTTTTTACTTAATTTCCAGATAGATCGTTATGGTATAGTAGTTTTCTGAATGAACTTTTATTGTTAATTTTATGCAATTTTCATTTTTATTTTTATTGAACATTAATTTTTATTCAATTTCCTTTTCCATTCAACTTCTATTTTTATTTAATTTCCAAATAGATAATTAAGGTATAGTCGTTTCTTGAATGAACTTCCATTTTTATTTTATGCAACTTCTATTTTTATTTTTATTCAACTTCCATTTTTATTCAATTTCCTTTTCTATTCAACTTCCTCTTTTATTTAATTTCCAAATAGATCGTTAAGGTATAGTGGTTTCTTCAACGAACTTCTATTTTCAATTTTGATGCAACTTCCATTTTTATTTTTATTCAACTTCCATATTTATTCAATTTCCTTTTCTATTCAACTTCCTTTTTCATTTAATTTTCAAATAGATCGTTAAGGTATAGTAGTTTCTTGAATGAACTTCTATTTTCAATTTTGACGCAACTTCCATTTTTATTTTTATTCAACTTCCATTTTTATTCAATTTCCTTTTCTATTCAACTTCCTTTTTTATTTAATTTCCAAATAGATCCTTAAGGTATAGTGGTTTCTTGAATGACTTCCATTGTTAATTTTATGGAACTTCTATTTTTATTTTTATTTAACTTCCATTTTAATTCAATTTCCTTTTCTATTCAACTTCCTTTTTTAATTTAATTTTCAAATAGATCGTTAATTCTTGAATGAACTGTCATTTTTATTTTTATTCAACTTCCATTTGTATTCAATTTCTTTTTCTATTCAACTTCCTTTTTTATTCAATTTCCAGACCGATCATTAAGGTATAGTGAATTATTCAATTAACTTTTATTGCTAATTTTGTGCAACTTCCATTTTTATTTTTATTGAACATCAATTTTTATTCCAGTTTTCCTTTTCCATTCAACTTCCATTTTTATTTAATTTCCAAATAAATCGTTAAGGTATAGCTGTTTCTCGAATGAACTTCCATTTTCATTTTACGCAACTTCCACTTTTATTTTTCTTCAACTTCCATTTTTATTCAATTTCCTTTTCTATTCAACTTCCTTTTTTATTTAATTTCCAAATAGATCGTTAAGCTATAGTCGTTTTCTTGAATGCACTTCCATATTAATTTTATGCAACTTCAATTTTTATTTTTATTCAACTTCCATTTGTATTGAATTTCCTTTTCTATTCAACTTCTTTTTTTTATTTAATTTCCAGATAGATCGTTAAGGTATATTGGTTTCTTGAATGAACTTTCATTTTTATAATTATGCAACTTCCTTTTTTATTTTTATTCAACTTCCTTTTTTATTTAATTTCCCAATTGATCGTTAAGGTATAGCGGTTTCTTGAATGAACTTTCATTTTCAATTTTGATGCAACTTCCATTTTTTATTTTTATTCAACTTCCATTTGTATTCAATTTCCTTTTCTATTCAACTTCCTTTTTTACTTAATTTCCAAATAAATCGTTATGGTATAGTGGTTTCTTGAAAGAACTTTTATTGTTAATTTTATGCAATTTTCATTTTTATTTTTATTCAACTTCCATTTTTATTCAATTTCCTTTTCTATTCAACTTTCTTTTTCATTTAGTTTCCAAATAGATCGTTGAGGTATAGTGGTTTTTTGAATGAACTTCCATTTTTATTTTTATTCAACTTCCATTTTTATTCAAGTTCCTTTTCTATTCAACTTCCTTTTTTATTTAATTTCCAGATAGATCGTTAAGGTGCAATGGTTTCTTCAATGAACTTTTATTGCTAATTTTGTGCAACTTCCATTTTTATTTTTATTGAGAATCCTTTTTTATTCAATTTCCTTCTCCACTCAACTTCCATTTTTATTTAATTTCCAAATAGAACGTTAGGGTATAGTCGTTTCTTGAATGAACTTCAATTTTAATTTTCTGCAACTTCTATTTTTATTTTTAATCAACTTCCATTTTTATTCAATTTCCTTTTCAATTCAATTTCCTTTTTTATTTAATTTCCAAATAGATCGTTAAGGTAAAGTGGTTTCTGGAATGAACATCCATTTTTGTTTTTATTCAACTTCCATTTGTATTTAATTTCCTTTTCTATTCAACTTCTTTTTTATTTAATTTCCAGATAAATCGTTACGGTATAGGAGTTCCTTCAATGAACTTTTATTGTTAATTTTATGCAACTTTCATTTTTATTTTTATTGAACATCAATTTTTATTCAATTTCCTTTTCCATGCAAGGTATAATGGTTTCTTCAATGAACATCCATTGTTAATTTTATGTAACTTCCATTTTTATTTTTATTCCAGTTCCATTTTTATTCAATTTCCTTTTCTATTCAACTTCATTTTTTATTTTATTTCAAAATAGATCGTTAAGGTATAGTGGTTTCTTTAATGAACTTCCATTCTATTTGTATTCAACTTCCATTTGTATTCAATTTCCTTTTCTCTTCAGCTTCCTTTTTTACTTAATTTCCAGATTAATCGGTAAGGTATACTGGTTTTTGAATGAACTTTTATTGTTAATTTCATGCGACTTCGATTTTTATTTTTATTGAACATTAATTTTTATTCAATTTCCTTCTCCATTCAACTTCTATTTTTCTTTAATTTCTAAATAGATCGTTAAGGTATAGTCGTTTCTTGAATGAACTTCCATTTTAATTTTATGCAACTTCCATTTTTATTTTTATTGAACTTCCATTTTTATTCAATTTATTTTTTCTATTCAATTTCCTTTTTTATTTAATTTCCAAATAGGTCGTTAAGGTATAGTGGTTTCTTGAATGAACTTCCATTTTCAATTTTGATGCAACTTCCATTTTTATTTTTATTCAACTTCAATTTTTATTCAATTTCTTTTTCTATTCAACATCCTTTTTTATTTAATTTCCAAATAGATCGTTAAGGTATTGTGGTTTTCTTGAATGAATTTTCATTGTTAATTCTATGCAACTTCCATTTTTATTTTTATTCAACTTCCATTTTCATTCAATTTCCTTTTCTATTCAACTTCCTTTTTTTATTTAATTTCCAAATAGATCGTTAATGTATAGTGGTTTCTGAAATGAACTTCCATTTTTATTTTTATTCAATTTCCTTTTCTATTCAAATTCCTTTTCTTATTTAATTTCCAAATAGATTGTTAATGTATAGTGGTTTCTGGAATGAACTTCCATTTTTATTTTTTTTCAGCTTCCATTTTTATTGAATTTCCTTTTGTATTCAACTTCCTTTTTTATTTAATTTCCAAATAGACCGTTAGGCTACAGTGATTTCTTGAATGAACTTCGATTTTTAATTTTATGCAACTTCTATATTTATTTTTATTCAACTTCCAATTTTATTCAATTTCATTTTCTATTCACATTATTTTTTTATATAATTACCAAATAGATCGTTACGGTATAGTGGTTTCTTGAATGAACTTCCATTTTCAATTTTGATGCAACTTCCATTTTTATTTTTATTCAACTTTCATTTTTATTCAATTTCCTTTTCTATTCAACATCCTTTTTATTTAATTTCCAAATAGATCGTTAAGGTAAAATGGTTTCTTGAATGAACTTCCATTTTTAATTTTATGCAACTTCGATTTTTATTTTTATTCAACTTCCATTTTTATTCAATTTCTTTTTCTATTCAACTTATTTTTTTATATAATTTCCAAATATATTGTTAAGGTATAGTGGTTTCTTGAATGAACTTCCATTTTTAATTTTATGCAACTTATATTTTTATTTTTATTCAATTTCAATTTTTATTCAATTTCTTTTTCTTTTCAACTTATTTTTTTATATAATTTCAAAATAGATCGTTAAGGTATAGTGGTTTCTTGAATGAACTTCCATTTTTACTTTTATGCAGCTTCCATGTTTATTTTTATTCAACTTCCATTTTTATTCGATTTCCTTTTCTATTCAACTTCCTTTTTTATTTAATTTCTAAATAAATCGTTAAGGTATAATGGTTTCTTAAATGAACTTCCATTTTCAATTTTATGCAACTTTCATTTTTATTTTTATTCAACTTCCTTTTTTATTTAATTTCCATTTCGATTCAACTTCCTTTTTTATTTAATATCCGAATAGATAGTTAAGGTATAGTGGTTTCTTGAATGAACTTCCATTGTTAATTTTATTCAACATCCATTTTTATTTTTATTCAACTTCTTTTTTTTTTTTAATTTCTAAATAGATCGTGAAGGTATAATGGTTTTTTGAATGAACTTTCATTTTTATTTTTATTCAATTTCCATTTGTATTATATTTCCTTTTCTATTCACCTTCACTTTTTATTTAATTTCCATATAGGTCATTAAGGTATAGTGGTTTCTTGAATGAACTTTTTTTGTAAATTTTATGCACCTTCGATTTTTATTTTTATTGAACATTAATTTTTATTCAATTTCCTTTTCCATTGAAATTCCGCTTCTATTTAATTTCCAATTAGGTCGTTAAGTTATAGTCGTTTCTTGAATGAACTTCCATTTTAATTTTTGCAACTTCCATTTTTATGTTTATTCAACTTCTATTTTTATTCAATTTCCTTCGCTATATAACTTCGGTTTTTTATTTAATTTCCAAATAGATCGTTAAGGTATAGTGGTTTCTTGAATAAACTTCCATTTTTATTTTTATTCATCTTCCATTTGTATTCAATTTCCTTTTCTATTCAATTTCCTTTTTTATTAATTACTTTTCAGATAGATCGTTAAGGAATAGTGGTTTCTTCAACGAACTTTTATTGTTAATTTTATGCTACTTCCATTTTTATTTTTATTGAACATCAATTTTTATTCAATTTCCTTTTCCATTCAACTTCCATTTTTATTTAATTTTCAAATAGATCATTAAGGTATAGTCGTTTCTTGAATGAACTTCCACTTCAAATTTATGCAACCTCTATTTTTATTTTTATTCAACTTCTATTTTTATTCAATTTTCTTTTCTATTCAACTTCTTTGTTTTATTTAATTTCCAAATAGATCGTTAAGGTATAGTGGTTTCTTGAATGAACTTCCATTTTTATTTTTATTCAATTTCCTTTTCTATTCAACTTCCATTTTAATTTTATGCAACTTCCATTTTTATTTTTATATAACTTCCATTTTTATTCAATTTCCTTTTCTATTCAACTTCCTTTTTTATTTAATTTACAAATAGATCGTTATGGTATAATGGTTTCTTGAATGACCTCCCACTGTTAGTTTTATGCAACTTCCATTTTTATTTTTATTCAACTTCCATTTTTATTCAATTTCCTTTTCTATTCAACTTCTTTTTTTATTTAATTTCCAATTAGATCATTAAGGTATAGTGGTTTCTTGAATGAAGTTCCATTTCTATTTGTATTCAACTTCCATTTGTATTCAATTTCTTTTTCTATTCAAGTTCGTTTTTTACTCAATTTTCAGATAGATCGTTAAGGTATAGGGTTTTTTTGAATGAACTTTTATTGTTAATTTTATGCAACTTCGATTTTTATTTTTCTTGAACATTAATTTTTATTCAATTTCCTTTTCCATTCAACTTCCATTTTCATTTAATTTCCAAATAAATCATTAAGGTATAGTCATTTCGTGAATGAACTTCCTTTTTAATTTTATGCAACTTCCATTTTTATTTTTATTCAACTTCCATTTTTATTCAATTTTCTTTTCTATTCAGCTTCCTTTTTTATTTAATTTCCAAATAAATCGTTAAGGTATAGTGGTTTCTTGAATGAACTTCTATTTTCAATTTTGATGCAACTTCCATTTTTATTTTTATTCGACATCCATTTATATTCAATTTTCCTTTTCTATCCAACTTCCTTTTCCTATTTAATTTGGAAATATATCGTTAATGTATAGTGGTTTTTTGAATGAACCTCCATTTTTATTTTTATTAAACTTCCATATGTATTCAATTTCATTTTCTATTCAACTTCTTTTTTATTTAATTTTCAAATAGAGTGTTAAGGTATAGTGGTTTCTTCAATGAACTTTTGTTGCTAATTTTGTGCAACTTCCGTTTTTATTATTATTGAACATCAATTTTTATTCAATTTCCTTTTCCATTCAACTTCTATTTTTATTTAATTTCCAAATAGATCGTTAAGGTATAGTCATTTCTTGAATGAACTTCCATTTTAATTTTATGCAACTTCCATTTTTATTTTTATTCAACTTCTATTTTTATTCAATTTCTTTATCTATTCAATTTCCTTTTTTATTTAATTTCCAAATAGATCGTTAAGGTATAGCAGTTTCTTGAACGAACTTCCATTTTCAATTTTGATGCAGCGTCCATTTTTATTCCATTTCCTTTTCTATTGAACTTCCTTTTTTTATTTAATTTCCAAATAGATCGTTGTGGTATTGTGGTTTCTTGAATAAACTTCCATTTTTAAAATTATGCAACTTCCATTTTTATTTCTGTTGAACTTCAATTTTTATTCAATTTCCTTTTCTGTTCAACTTCATTTTTTTATTTAATTTCCAAATAGATCGTTAAGGTATAGCGGATTCTTGAATGAACTTCCATTTTTAATTTTGATGCAACTTCCATTTTTATTTTTACTCAACTTCCATTTTTATTCAATTTCCTTTTCTATTCAACTTCCTTTTTTTTATTTAATTTCCAAACCGATCGTTAAGATATAGTGGTTTCTTGAATGAACTTCCATTGTCAATTTTATCCAACTTCCATTTTTATTTTTATTCAACTTCAATTTTTATTCAATTTCCTTTTCTATTCAAATTCATTTTTTATTTAATTTCCAAATAAATTTGTTAAGGTATTGTGGTTTCCTGAATGAACTTCCATTTTTATTTTTATTCAACTTCTATTTGTATTCAATTTCCTTTTTTATTGAACTTCCTTTTTTACTTAATTTCCAAATAAATCGTTAAGGTATAGTGGTTTCTTGAATGAACTTTTATTGTTAATTTTATGCAACTTCCATTTTTATTTTTATTAAACATCAATTTTTATTCAGTTTCCTTTTCCATTCAGCTTCTATTTTTATTTAATTTCCAAATAGATCGTTAAGGTATAGTCGTTTCTTGAATGAACTTCCATTTTCAATTTTATGCAACTTCCATTTTTATTTTTATTCAACTACCTTTTTTATTGAATTTCTTTTTCTATTCAAGTTCCTTTTTTATTTAATTTCCAAATAGATCATTAAGCTATGGTGGTTTCTTGAATGAACTTCCATTGTTAATTTTATGCAACTTCTATTTTTATTTTTATTCAACTTCCATTTTTATTCAATTTCCTTTTCTATTCAACTTCCTTTTCTTATTTAATTTCCAAATAGATCGTGAAGGTATAGTTGTTTCTTGAATTAACTTCCATTTTTATTTTTATTCAACTTCCATTTGTATTCAACTTCCTTTTTTATTTAATTTCCAAATAGATCGTTAAGGTATAGTGGTTTTTTGAATGAACTTCCATTTTTATTTTTATTCAACTTCCATTTGTACTCAATTTCCTTCTCTATTCCACTTCCTTTTTTATTTAATTTCCAAAAAGATCGTTAAGGTATAGTGGTTTCTTGAATGAACTTCCATTTTTAATTTTATGTAACTTCCATTTTTATTTTTATTCAACTTCCATTTCTATTCAATTTCCTTTTCTATTCAAATTCTTTTTTTATTTAATTTTCAAATAGATCGTTAAGTATAGTGGGTTCTTGAATGAACTTCCATTTTTAATTTTATTCAACTTCATTTTTTATTTTTATTCAACTTCCTTTTTTATTTAATTTCCAAATAGATCGTTAAGGTGTAGTGGTTTCTTGAATGAAGTTTCATTTTCAATTTTATGCAACTTTCATTTTTATTTTTATTCAACTTCATTTTTTATTCAATTTCCATTTCTATTCAACTTCCTTTTTTTATTTAATATCCAAATAGATAGTTAAGGCATAGTGGTTTCTTAAATGAACTTCCATTGTTAATTTTATTCAACTTCCATTTTTATTTTTATTCAACTTCCATTTTTGTTCAATTTCCTTTTCTATTCAACTTCGTTTTTTATTTAATTTCAAAATAGATCGTTAAGGTATAGTGGTTTCTTGAATGAACTTTCCTTTTTATTTTTATTCAATTTCCATTTGTATTCAATTTTCTTTTCTATTCACCTTCACTTTTTATTTAATTTCCAGATAGATCGTTATGGTATAGTGGTTTCTTGAATGAACTTTTTTTATAAATTTTATGCACCTTCGATTTTTATTTTTATTGAATATCAATTTTTATTCAATTTCCTTTTCCATTGAACTTCCATTTCTATTTAATTTCTCGTTAGGTCGTTAAGTTATAGTCGTTTCTTGAATGAACTTCCATTATAATTTTATGCAACTTCCAATTTTATTCAATTTCCTTTGCTATACAACTTCCTTTTTTTATTTAATTTCCAAATATATCGTTAAGGTATAGTCATTTCTTGAATAAATTTTCATTTCCAAATTTGATGCAACTTCCATTTTTATTTTTATTCAACTTCCGTCTTTATTCAATTTCCTTTTCTTGAAAGAACTTCCATTTTAATTTTATGCAACTACCATTTTTATTTTTATTCAACTTACATTTTTATTCAATTTCCTTTTCTATTCAGCTTCCTTTTTTTTATTTAATTTCCAAATAAATCGTTAAGGTATAGTGGTTTCTTGAATTAAATTTCATTTTCAATTTTGATGCAACATTCATTTTTAGTTTTATTCAACATCCATTTATATTCAATTTCCTTTTCTATTCAACTTTCTTTTTCTATTTAATTTCCAAATAGATCGTTAAGATATAGTGGTTTCTTGAATGAACTTCCATTTTTATTTTTATTCAACTTCCATTTGTATTCAATTTCCTTTTCTATTCACCTTCACTTTTATTTAATTTTCAGAGAGATTGTTACGGTATAGTGGTTTCTTCAGTGAACTTTTATTGCTAATTTTGTGCAACTTCCGTTTTTATTATTATTGAACATCAAGTTTTATTCAATTTCCTTTTCCATTCAACTTCCACTTTTATTTAATTTAAAAATAGATCGTTAAGGTATAGTCGTTTCTTGAATGAACTTCCATTTTAATTTTATGCAACTTCTATTTTTATTTTTATTCAACTCCCATTTTTATTCAATTTCCTTTTCTAGTCAACTTCCTTTTTTATTTAATTTCCAAATAGATCGTTAAAATATAGTGGTTTCTTGAATAAACTTCCATTTTCAATTTTGATGCAACTTTCATTTTTATTTTTATTCAACTTCAATTTTTTTTCAATTTCCTTTTCTTTTCAACTACCTTTTTTTTATTTAATTTCCAAATAGATCGTTAAGATATAGCGGTTTCTTGAACGAACTTCCATTTTCAATTTTGATGCAACATCCATTTTTATTCCATTTCCTTTTCTATTCAACTTCCTTTTTTTATTTAATTTCCAAATAGATCGTTGAGGTATAGTGGTTTCTTGAATGAACTTTCATTTTTGTATTTATGCAACTTCCATTTTTATTTGTATTCAACTTCAATTTTTATTCAATTTCCTTTTTTATTCAACTTCATTTTTTATTTAATTTCCAACAGATCGTTAAGGTATAGCGGATTCTTGAATGAACTTCCATTTTCAATTTTATGCAACTTCCGTTTTTATTTTTATTCAACTTCATTTTATTCAATTTCCTTTTCTATTCAACTTCTTTTTTTTATTTAATTTCCAACGATCGTTCAGGTATAATGTTTCTTGAATGAACTTCCATTGTTATTTTATGCAACTTCATTTATTTTTATTCAACTTCAACTTTTATTCAATTTGCTTTCTATTCAATTTCATTTTTTATTTAATTTCCCAAATAGATCGTTAAGATATAGTGGTTTCTTGAATGAACTTCCATTTTTATTTTTATTCAACTTCCGTTTGTATTCAATTCCCTCTTCTATTCAACTTCCTTTTTTACTTAATTTCCAGATAGATCGTTAACGTATTGTGGTTTCTTGAATAAACTTCCACTGTTAATTTTATGCAAATTCCATTTTTATTTTTATTCAACTTCCATTTTTATTAAATTTCTTTTTCTATTCAACTTCTTTTTTTTATTTAATTTTCAAATAGATCGTTAAGGTATAGTCGTTTCTTGAATAAATTTTCATTTTCAATTTTGATGCAACTTCCATTTTTATTTTTATTCGACTTCCGTCTTTCTTCAATTTCCTTTTCTATTCAATGTCCTTTTTTATTTAATTTTCAAATAGATCGTTAAGGTATACTGGTTTCTTGAATAAATATCCATTTTTATATTTATGCAACTTTCATTTTTATTTTTGTTTACTTCAATTTTTATTCAATTTCATTTTCTATTCAACTTCATTTTTTATTTAATTTCCAAATATAAAGTTAAGGTACAGTGGTTTCTTGAATGAACTTCCATTGTCAATTTTGACGCAACTTCCAATTTTATTTTTATTCAACTTCCATTTTTATTTAATTTCCTTTTCTATTCCACTTCCTTTTTTATTTAATTTCCAAATAGATCGTTGAGGTATAGTGGTTTCTTGAATGAACTTCCATTTTTATATTTATGCAACTTCCAATTTTATTTTTATTCAACTTCAATTTTTAATCAATTTCCTTTTCTATTCGACTTTCTTTTTTATTTAATTTCCACATAGATCGTTAAGGTATAGTGGTTTCTTGAATGAACTTCCATTTTTCAATTTATGCAACTTTCATTTTTATTTTTATTAAACTTCCTTTTTTATTCAATTTCCTTTTCCATTCAACTTCCTTTTTTATTTAATTTCCACATAGATCGTTACGGTATAGGTGTTTCTTGAATGAACTTCCATTTTCAATTTTATGCAACTTCCATTTTTTTTTTATTCAACTTTCATTTTTATTCAATTTCTTTTTCTATTCAATTTCCTTTTTTATTTAATTTCAAAATAGGTCGTTAAGGTGTAGTGTTTTCTTGAATGAACTGTCATTGTTTATTTTAAGCAACTTCCATTTTTATTTTTATTCAACTTCAATTTTTGTTCAATTTCCTTTTCTATTTACCTTCATTTTTTTTTTAATTTCCAAATAGATCGTTAAGGTATAGTGGTTTCTTGAATGAACTTCCATTTTTATTTTTATTCATGTAGCGATCCCGGTTCTTTCTCCTTTCGATGTTTGTATCCGGACTTAGTTCCGAGGATTCCGGTTGTTGTTTTGAGCTGTTTCTATCCTTCAATTCTTTAAATTTGGGTTTAGAATGTTTTGGGCAGGTTGGTTGCAGATTGGTTGAGTTTAGGAACCGAGTCTGCCTGTCCAGTTTTTTTACTTGGTCGCTCGAGCGAGCTTCTCTTCGCTCGAGCGAGGCTTTTGTTTGTGGTCCGTCGCTCGAGCCAGCCTTTCTTCGCTCGAGCGAGCGTTGCGTCTAGTACTTAGACCTGAGAGCAGTGTTTGTTGGCTCGAGCGAGCTTCTCTTCGCTCGAGCGAGGTCTGTTTCTTGTGTCTGGTTGCTCGAGCGACCAGGTCTTCGCTCGAGCGAGCCTGTCCAGTTTATAAACTCAGCAGCGGGGAAAATAACATTTTTTCTCCTTGTTTCTTTCTTGAAACCCTAGCAGCCGAGAGTCTCTCTCTCTAAACTTACACTCTCTCTAGATTTCATCTCTTTCTTCTATAAATCCATCCTGGGTCCTTTGTTAAAAAGGTAGAGGAGAGTGAGGGCTACATTTTAATCTGAACAATTGTGGATTTGGAGCACTTGGATTTCGGGTCAATCTTCTCCATTTGGGTTCTCCTTTGAGGTAGGGATTCTCCTTGTTTCTTTTCAATACTCCATCTATAGATAGACATGTGGTAGTTTTTGTATTGCATAAAAACAGTATATCATGTTGGATTTATTAAAAATCATGAGGTTGAACCTTGGGTTGACTGTTGGAGTTGGGTTTATTATCATTAGTTATGGTTTAGGCTAATTGGGGTGTTAATTAGCATGTTGTTGTTGAAAGGAGAGAAAACCCTAATTTTATTTGATTTAATAAATTAATAGAGGGGTTTTGATCGTTGGGCAAATACTTATGTATTTTGGGTCTTCAATGTGATCATTGTTGTTTGTGTTGTAATAATTGAGCCTGTTAGGTCAATATTGAGAAAGAGGGAGGAAAACCCTAGTGTAATGATTATAACTTAATTTGCATGATTAAATTGGAGTGGCTTGGAAAAGAATGTAATGGGTTAAAATGAGTTATGGCCTTATTGTCCAGGGAATTGAATTTGTGAAGGCAAAAGGTATGAAAGTTAGATTATTGTAATGTGAGTGGTGAACACACATATGTGGAGGTTGTATCTTTAACTGCCATGTTAGTTTTGTTGAAGGGTTTGTGGTCTCATGATAATTGAGTCTGTTAATAGATGTACAACATACCTGCATCTAGAGGTTTTGTCCTTGGTCATCGGTGGAGGATGACACGGTTGTGTTGAATTGTTGTTTATGCATTACACCATTGATTGTTTGTGTATATGACGTTGTGTTTATATACATTACTTGTGTATGGGAGGAAATAGGGGATGTACTCCACGGTTTAGGGGAAGATAGGGGATACCTCTAAACCGGTTGATGATTATGGGAAGATAGGGGATGAACCCAGGGTTGCAGCTCATGTGCGCACCTATTGCAGAGATATAGCTTTTATGCTTATCTATTGAAGTGTGATACAGCTCATATGCTTGTCCACTGAAGTGTTTTGTTAATATGATACATCACTAAAATGTGTATCAGTTGTGAAGTACGGAAGTGGGTTTTTGTGAGATTGATACGATACCAACATGTGTATTCGTTATGTTATCAGATATGTTTAACTTGATTTGTTATTCCTGTTGAATTGGAAATATTGTTAATAAGAGATGAAACCCTTGTTGAATTATTTGGCCAGGTTCCGAGCCATAAAAGGGAAGGTGAATTGTGCCATAGACTATTGGTCATAGGCAATGTAGACATTCGTGTCATGAAATTGTAAATGGATTATCTTGTGTTAATCATGTATCAGTTGCTACTCCTTGTCTTTTAGAAGTGTAAAGAGAATCAAACATTTTAGAAATATGTTCTAGAAAGGCACATCCGTTGTATGTGTGGAAATTGGAGAATAGTAGTGGTCTTAGTGAATTTTTTTTCCTAAGTAATTGCTTATGTATAAAAGATTGGGAACGGGGTTAATGAAAGGAAAAAGGGAAAGATGAATCGCTTATAGCGTTGAATGAAATAGTTGTTGTTGAGAAAAGTTTATATATATATATACATATATATTTTGTCTAAACTGTCACATTATTATTCTAGTACGAGAAAGAGTGTTCATGATCATAGCTATCTGTACTGTTGTTATTGTTGAGGATCATGTTGAGATCTCTACTGGACTATATGTTCATCCCACGTTGTTGAAATTTTTTTCAGGTGTTTAGCAGGATGTGCTACAAGATTTGGATCTTCTTGTTTGTGGGCCACGGGGCCTCTTTGTTGTTGGCGGAAAGCCATATGTGTAAAAGGGTTACACCCTTCATTTGTTTATTTAAAGGTTGTAAGCCCAAGGGCAATTTATTAAGTATGATCATGTAACATTTACTTGCATACGAATGAGAGTACTAATATTCATTGCTATGAATGTATGAGTTTATTTCCGCATGTTATCTCTGAAATTGGATTAAGTTAATGAACTTGGTAATGACCTTTAGTAATAAAAAAAAGTGGGGCGTGACAATTCAACTTCCACTTGTATTCAATTTCCTTTTCTATTCAACTTCCTTTTTTATTTAATTTCTAGACAGATCGTTAAGGTATAGTGGTTTCTTAAATGAACTTTATTGTTAATTGTATGCAACTTCCATTTTTATTGTTATTGAACATCAATTTTTATTCAATTTCCTTTGGCATTCAACTTCCATTTTTATTTAATTTCCAAATAGATCGTTAACGTATAGTTGTTTCTTGAATGAACTTCCATTTTAATTTTATGCAACTTCCATTTTTCTTTTTATTCAACTTCAATTTTTATTCAATTTCATTTTCTATTCAACTTCCTTCATTATTTAATTACCAAATAGATCGTTAAGGAATAATGGTTTCTTGAATGAACTTCCATTGTTAATTTTATGCAACTTCTATTTTTATTTTTATTCAACTTCCATTTTTATTCAATTTCGTTTTCTGTTCAACTTTCTTTTTTAATTAGTTTCCCAATAGGCTGTTAAGGTATAGTGGTTTCTAGAATGAACTTCCATTTTTATTTGTATTCAACTTCTATTTGTATTCAGTTTCCTTTTCTATTCAACTTCCTTTTTTACTTAATTTCCAGATAGATCCTTAAGGTATAGTGGTTTCTTGAATGAACATTTATTGTAAATTTTATGCAATCTCAATTTTTATTTTTATTGAACATTAATTTTTATTCAATTTCCTTTTCCATTCAACTTCCATTTTCATTTAATTTCCAAATAGATCGTTAAGGTATAGTCGTTTCTTGAATGAACTTACATTTTAATTTTATGCAAGTTCCTTTTTTATTTTTATTCAACTTCCATTTTTATTCAATTTTCTTTTCTATTCAACTTTCTTTTTTATTTAATTTCCAAATAGATCGTAAAGGTCTAGTGGTTTCTTGAACGAACTTCCATTTTCAATTTTGATGCAACTTCCATTTTTATTTTTATTCAACTTCATTTTTTATTGAATTTCCTTTTCTATTCAAGTTCCTTTTTTATTTAATTTCTGAATAGATCATTAAGCTATGGTGGTTTCTTGAATGAACTTCCATTGTTAATTTTATGCAACTTCCATTTTTATTTTTATTTAACTTCAATTTTTATTCAATTTCCTTTTGTATTCAACTTCATTTTTTATTTAATTTCCAAATAGATCGTTAAGGTATAGTGGTTTCTTGAATGAACTTCAATTTTTATTTTTATTCAACTTCCATTTGTATTCAATTTCTTTTTCTATTCAACTTCCTTTTTTACTTAATTTCCAGATAGATCGTCACGGTATAGTGGTTTTTTGAATGAACTTTTATTTTTAATTTTATGCAACTTCCATTTTTATTTTCATTGAAAATCAATTTTTATTGAATTTCCTTTTCCATTCAACTTCCATTTTTATTTAATTTTCTTATAGATCGTTAACGTATAGTTGTTTCTTAAATGAACTTCCATTTTTATTTTTATTCAACTTCAATTTTTATTCAATTTCCTTTTCTATTCAACTTCCTTTTTTATTTAATTACCAAATAGATCGTTAAGGAATAATGGTTTTGTGAATGAACTTCCATTGTTAATTTTATGCAACTTCCATTTTTATTTTTATTCAACTTCCATTGTTATTCAATTTCGTTTTCTATTCAACTTTCTTTTTTAGTTAATTTCCAAATTGGCTGTTAAGGTATAGTGGTTTCTAGAATGAACTTCCATTTTTATTTGTATTCAACTTCCATTTGTTTTCAATTTCCTTTTCTATTCAACCTCCTTTTTTACTTAATTTCCAGATAGATCGTTAAGGTATAGTGGTTTCTTGAATGAACATTTATTGTAAATTTTATGCAATCTCGATTTTTATTTTCATTGAACATTAATTTTTATTCAATTTCCTTTTCCATTCAACTTCCATTTTTATTTAATTGCCAAATAGATCGTTAAGGTATAGTCGTTTCTTGAATGAACTTCCATTTTAATTTTATGCAACTTTCTTTTTTATTTTTATTCAACTTCCATTTTTATTCAATTTTCTTTTCTATTCAACTTCCTTTTTTATTTAATTTCCAAATAGATCGTAAAGGTATAGTGGTTTCTTGAACAAACTTCCATTTTCAATTTTGATGCAACTTCCATTTTTATTTTTATTCAACTTCCTTTTTTTATTTTTATTGAACATTAATTTTTATTCAATTTCCTTTTCCATTCAACTTCCATTTTTATTTAATTGCCAAATAGATCGTTAAGGTATAGTCGTTTCTTGAATGAACTTCCATTGTTAATTTTATGCAACATCCATTTTTATTTTTATTCAACTTCCATTTTTATTCAATTTCCTTTTCTATTCAACTTCATTTTCTTATTTAATTTCTAAATAGATCGTTAAGGTATAGTGGTTTCTTGAATGAACTTCCATTTTTATTTTTATTCAGCTTCCATTTGTATTCAACTTCCTTTTTTATTTAATTTCCAAATATATCGTTAAGGTATAGTGGTTTCTTGAATGAACTTCCATTTTTACTTTTATCCAACTTCCATTTGTATTCAATTTCCTTTTCTATTCAACTTCCTTTTTTATTTATTTTCCAAATTGATCGTTAAGGTATTCTGGTTTCTTGAATGAACTTCCTTTTTTATTCAATTTCGTTTTCTATTCAACTTCCTTTTTTTATTTAATTTCCAAATAGATCGTTAAGGTGTAGTGATTTCTTGAATGAATTTCTATTGTTTATTTTATGCAACTTCTATTTTTCTTTTTAATCAACTTCGATTTTTATTGAATTTCCTTTTCTATCCAACTTATTTTTTTATATAATTTCCAAATAGATCGTTAAGGTATAGTGGTTTTGTTGAATGAACTTCCATTTTTAATTTTATGCAACTTCCATTTTTAATTTTATTCAACTTCCATTTTTATTCAATTTCCTTTTTTATTCAACTCCTTTTTTTATTTAATTTTTAAATAAATCGTTACGGTATAGTGGTTTTTTAATGAACTTCCATTTTCAATTTTATGCAACTTTCATTTTTATTTTTATTCAACTTCCTTTTTTATTCAATTTCCATTTCTATTCACCTTCCTTTTTTATTTAATATCCAAATAGGTAGTTAAGGTATAGCGGTTTCTTGAATGAACTTCCATTGTTAATTTTATTCAAATTCCATTTTTTTTAATTCAACTTCCATTTTTATTCAATTTCCTTTTCAATTCAATTTCCTTTTTTTATTTAATTTCCAAATAGATCGTTAAGGTATAGTGGTTTCTTGAAAGAATTTTCATTTTTATTTTTATTCAATTTCCATTTGTATTCAATTTCCTTTTCTATTCAACTTCACTTTTTATTTAATTTCCAGATTGATCGTTAAGGTATAGTGGTTTCTTCAATGAACTTTTTTTTGTAAATTTTATGCAACTTCGATTTTTATTTTTATTGAACATCAATTTTTATTCAATTTCCTTTTCCATTGAACTTCCATTTCTATTTAATTTCCAATTAGGTCTTAAGTTATAGTCGTTTCTTAGATGAACTTCCATTTTAATTTTATGCAACTTTCATTTTATTTTTGTTCGACTTCCATTTTTATTCAATTTCCTTTGCTATACAACTTCCTTTTTTTAACTAATTTGCAAATAGATCGTTAAGGTATAGTGGTTTCTTGAATGAACTTCCATTTTTATTTTTATTCATCTTCTATTTGTATTCAATTTACTTTTTTATTCAAGTTCCAATGTCATTTAATTTCCAGATATATCGTTAGGGGATAGTGCTTTCTTCAATGAACTTTTATTGTTAATTTTATGCAACTTCCATTTTTTTTTTTTTTGAACATCAATTTTTATTCTCTTTCCTTTTCCATTCAACTTCCATTTTTATTTAATTTTCAAATAGATCATTAAGGTATAGTCTTTTCTTGAATGAACTTCCACTTTAAAGTTATGCAACTTCCATTTTTATTTTTATTCAACTTCCATTTTTATTCAATTTTCTTTTCTATTCAACTTCTTTGTTTTATTTAATTTACAAATAGATCGTTAAGGTATAGTGGTTTCTTGAATGAACTTCCATTTTTATTTTTATTCAATTTCTTTTTCTATTCAACTTCCATTTTAATTTTATGCAACTTCCATTTTTTTTTTATTCAACTTCTACTTTTATTCAATTTCCTTTTCTATTCAACTTCCTTTTTTATTTAATTTCCAAATAGATCGTTAAGGTATAATAATTTCTTGAATGAACTTCCATTTTTAATTTTATGCAACTTCCATTTTTATTTTTATTGAACTTCCATTTTTATTCAATTTCTTTTTTTATTCAGCTTCCTTTTTTATTTAATTTCCAAATAGATCATTAAGGTATAGTGGTTTCTTGAATGAACTTCCATTTTTATTTGTATTCAACTTCCATTTGTATTCAATTTCCTTTTTTATTCAACTTCGTTTTTTACTTAATTTCCAGATAGATCGTTAAGGTATTGGGGTTTCTTGAATGACCTTTTATTGTTAATTTTATGCAGCTTCGATTTTTATTTTTCTTGAACTTTAATTTTTATTCAATTTCCTTTTCCATTCAGCTTTTATTTTCATTTAATTTCCAAATAGATCGTTAAGGTATAGTCGTTTCTTGAATGAACTTCTATTTTAAATTTATGCAACTTCCATTTTTATTTTCATTCAACTTCCATTTTTATTTTCATTCAACTTCCATTTTTATTCAATTTCCTTTTTCTATTCAACTTTCTTTTTTTATTTAATTTCCAAATAGATCGTTAAGGTATAGTGGTTTCTTCAATGAACTTCCATTTTCAATTTTGATGCAACTTCCATTTTTATTTTTATTCAACTCCATTTTTATTCAATTTCCTTTTCTATTCAACTTCCGTTTTTACTTAATTTCCAGATAGATCGTGAAGGTATAGTGGTTTCTTGAATGAAGTTCGATATTTATTTTTATTCAACTTCCATTTGTATTGAATTCCCTTTTCTATTCAACTTCCTTTTCTATTTAATTTCCAGATAGATTGTAAAGGTATAGTGGTTTCTTCAATGAACTTTTATTGCTAATTTTGTGCAGCTTCCGTTTTTATTTTTATCGAATATCAATTTTTATTCAATTTCCTTTTTCATTCAACTTCAATTTTTATTTAATTTCCAAATAGATCGTTAAGGTATAGTCGTTTCTTGAATGAACTTCAATTTTAACTTTATGCAACTTCCATTTTCATTTTTATTCAACTTCTATTTTTATTCAATCTCCTTTTCTATTCAACTTCCTTTTTTATTTAATTTCCAAATAAATCGTTAAGGTATAGTGGTTTCTTGAATAAACTTCTATTTTCAATTTTGATACAACTTTCATTTTTATATTTATTCAACTTCAATTTGTTTTGAATTTCCTTTTCTATTCAACTTCATTTTTTATTTAATTTCCAAATAGATCGCAAAGGTATAGCGGTTTCTTGAATGACCTTCCATTTTCAATTTTGATGCAACATCCATTTTTATTCCATTTCCTTTTCTATTCAACGTCCTTTTTTATTTAATTTTCAAATAAATCGTTAAGGTGTAGTGGTTTCTTGATTGAACTTACATTTTTATATTTATGGAACTTTCATTTTTATTTTTATTCAACTTCAATTTTTATTCAATTTCCTTTTCTATTCAACTTCATTTTTTATTTAATTTCCAAATAGATCGTGAAGGTATAGCGGTTTCTTGAATGAACGTCCATTTCCAATTTTGATGCAACTTCCAATTTTGTTTTTATTGAACTTCTATTTTTATTCAATTTTCTTTTCTATTCCACTACCTTTTTTATTTAATTTCCAAATAGGTCATTGAGGTATAGTGGTTTCTTGAATCAACTTCCACTTTTATATTTATGCAACTTCCATTTTTATTTCTATTCAACTTGAATTTTTATTCAATTTTCTTTTCTATACAACTTCCTTTTTATTTAATTTCCACATAGATCGTTAAGGTATAGTGGTTTCTAGAAAGAACTTCCATTTTCAATTTTATGCAACTTTCATTTTTATTTTTATTCAACTTCTTTTCTTTATTCAATTTCCTTTTCTATTCAACTTCTTTTTTTACCTAATTTCCTAATTGGTCGTTAAGGTGTAGTGGTTTTTTGAATGAACTTTCACTGTTTATTTTAAGCAACTTCAATTTTTATTCAATTTCCTTTTCTATTCAACTTCGTTTTTTATTTAATTTCCAAATAGATCGTTAAGGTATAGTGGTTTCTTGAATGAACTTCCATTTTTATTTTTATTCATCTTCCATTTGTATTCAATTTACTTTTTTATTCAACTTCCTATGTTATTTAATTTCCAGATAGATCGTTAGGGGATAGTGTTTTCTTCAATAAACTTTTATTGTTAATTTTATGCAACTTCCGTTTTTATTTTTATTGAACATCAATTTTTATTCTATTTCCTTTTCCATTCAACTTCCATTTTTATTTAATTTTCAAATAGATCATTAAGGTATAGTCGTTTCTTGAATGAACTTCCATTTTAAAGTTATGCAACTTAGATTTTTATTTTTATTAAACTTTCAGTTTTATTCGATTTTCTTTTCTATTCAACTTCTTTGTTTTATTTAATTGCCAAATAGATCGTTAAGGTATAGTGGTTTCTTGAATGAACTTCCATTTTTATTTTTATTCAATTTCATTTTCTATTCAACTTCCATTTTAATTTAATGCAACTTCCATTTTTATTTTTATTCAACTTCCACTTTTATTCAATTTCCTTTTCTATGCAACTTTCTTTTCTTTTTTTTTAATTTCCAAATAGATCGTTAAGGTATAATGGTTTCTTGAATGAACTTCCATTGTTAATTTAATGCAACTTCCATTTTTATTTTTATTGAACTTTCATTTTTATTCAATTTCTTTTTCTATTCAACTTCCTTTTTTATTTAATTTTCAAATAGATTATTAAGGTATAGTGGTTTCTTGAATGAACTTTCATTTTTATTTGTATTCAACTTCCATTTATATTCAATTTCCTTTTCTATTCAACTTCGTATTTTACTTAATTTCCATATAGATCGTTAAGCTATAGGGTTTCTTGAATGAGTTTTTATTGTTAATTTTATGAAACTTCGATTTTTATTTTTCTTGAACTTTAATTTTTATTCAATTTCCTTTCCCATTCAACTTCCATTTTCATTTAATTTCCAAATAGATCGTTAAGGTATAGTCGTTTCCTGAATGAACTTCCATTTTAATTTTATGCAACTTCCATTTTTATTTTCATTCAACTTCCATTTTTATTCAGTTTCATTTTCTATTCAACTTCCTTTTTTATTTAATTTCCAAATAGATCGTTAAGGTATAGTGGTTTTTTGAATGAACTTCCATTTTCAATTTTGATGCAACTTCCATTTTTATTTTTATTCAACATCCATTTTTATTCAATTTCCTTTTCTATTCAACTTTCTTTTTTTATTTAATTTCCAAATAGATCGTTAAGATATAGTGGTCTCTTGAATGAACTTCCATTTTTATTTTTATTCAACTTCCATTTGTATTGAATTTCCTTTTCTATTAAACTTCCTTTTTTATTTAACTTCCAGATAGATTGTTAAGGTATAGTGGTTTTTCAATGAACTTTTATTGCTAATTTTGTGCAGCTTCCGTTTTTATTTTTATCGAACATCAATTTTTATTCAATTTCCTTTTTCATTCCATTTCCATTTTTATTTAATTTCTAAATAGATCGTTAAGGTATAGTGGTTTCTTGAATAAACTTCCATTTTCAATTTTGATTCAACTTTCATTTTTATTTTTATTCAACTTCAATTTTTTTTCAATTTCCTTTTCTATTCAACTTCCTTTTTTATTTAATTTCCAAATAGATCGCAAAGGTATAGCGGTTTCTTGAACGAACTTCCATTTTCAATTTTAATGCAACATCCATTTTTATTCCATTTCCTTTTCTATTCAACGTCCTTTTTTATTTCATTTTCAAATAGATCGTTAAGGTATAGTGGTTTCTTGCATGAACTTGCATTTTTATATTTATGGAACTTTCATTTTTATTTTTTATTCAACTTCAATTTTTATTCAATTTCCTTTTCTATTCAACTTCATTTTTTATTTAATTTCCAAACAGATCGTTAAGGTATAGCGGTTTCGTGAATGAACTGCCATTTCCAATTTTGATGCAACTTCGAATTTTATTTTTATCCAACTTGAAATTTTATTCAAAATTTCTTTTCTATTCCACTTCCTTTTTTATTTAATTTCCAAATAGATCGTTGAGGTATAGTGGTTTCTTGAATCAACTTCTATTTTCATATTTATGCAACTTCCATTTTTATTTCTATTCAATTTCCTTTTCTATTCAACTTCATTTTTTTTTTAATTTCCACATAGATCGTTAAGGTATAGTGGTTTTTAGAATGAACTTCCATTTTAATTTTATGCAACTTCCATTTTTATTTTTATTCAACTTTTTTTTTTTTACTTAATTTCATTTTCTATTCAACTTCCTTTTTTACGTAATTTCCAAATAGGTCGTTAAGGTGTAGTGGTTTCTTGATTGAACTTTCACTGTTTATTTTAAGCAACTTCAATTTTTATTCAATTTCCTTTTCTATTCAACTTCGTTTTTTATTTAATTTCCAAATATATCGTTAAGGTATAGTGGTTTCTTAAATGAATTTTCATTTTTATTTTTATTCAAATTCCATTTGTATTCAATTTCCTTTTCTAATCACCTTCACTTTTTATTTAATTTCCAGATTGATCGTTAAGGTATAGTGGTTTCTTGAATTAACTTTTTTTGTAAATTTTATGAAAGTTCGATTTTTATTTTTATTCAATATCAATTTTTATTCAATTTCCTTTTCCATTGAACTTGCATTTCTATTTAATTTCCAATTAGGTCGTTAAGTTATAGTCGTTTCTTGAATGAACTTCCATTTTAATTTTATGCAACTTCCATTTGTATTAAATTTCCTTTTCTATTCAACTTCTTTTTTATTTAATTTCCTGATAGATTGTTAAGGGATAGTGGTTTCTTCAATGAACTTTTATTCCTAATTTTGTGCAACTTCCGTTTTTATTTTTATTGAACATCAATTTGTATTCAATTTCCTGTTCCATTCATCTTCCATTTTTATTTAATTTCCAAATAGATCGTTAAGGTATAGTCATTTCTTGAATGAACTTCCATTTTAATTTTATGCAACTTCTATTTTTATTTTTATTCATCTTCAATTTTTGTTCAATTTCCTTTTCTATTCAACTTTGTTTTTTATTTAATTTCATAATAGATCGTTAAGGTATAGTGGTGTTTTGAATAAACTTCCATTTTCAATTTTGATGCAACTTTCATTTTTATTTTTATTCAACTTCAATTTTTTTTTCAATTTCCTTTTTTGTTTAATTCCCAAATAGATCGTTAACGTATAGCGGTTTCTTGAACGAACATCCTTTTTTAATTTTAATGTAACTTCCATCTCTATTCAATTTCCATTTCTATTCAACGTTCTTTTTTATTTAATTTTCAAATTGATCGTTAAGGTATAGTAGTTTCTTGGATGAACTTCCATTTTTCTATTTGTGCAACTTTCATTTTTGTTTTTATTCAATTTCAATTTTTATTCAATTTCCTTTTCTATTCAACTTCATTTTTTATTTAATTTCCAAATAAATCGTTAAGGTATAGTGGTTTCTTGAATGAACTTCCATTTTCAATTTTGATGCAACTTCCAATTTTATTTTCATTCAACTTCCATTTTTATTTAATTTCCAAATAGATCGTTTTGGTTTAGTGGTTTCTTGAATGAACTTCCATTTTTATATTTATGCAACGTCCATTTTTATTTCTATTCAACTTGAATTTTTATTCAATTTCCTTTTCTATTCAACTTCCTTTTTTATTTAATTTCCACATAGATCGTTAAGGTATAGTGGTTTCTTGAATGAACTTCTATTTTCATTTTTACTCAACTATCATTTGTATTCAATTTCCTTTTCTATTCAACTTCCTTTTTTACTTACTTTCCAGATAGATCGTTAAGGTATAGTGGTTTCTTGAATGAACTTTTATTGTTAATTTTATGCAACTTCAATTTTTATTTTTATTGAACAACAATTTTTATTCAATTTCTTTTTCCATTCAACTTCCATTTTTAATTTTATGCAACTTTCTTTTTTATTTTTATTCAATTTCATTTTCTATTCAACTTCCTTTTTTATTTAATTTCCAAATAGATCGTTGTTGTTTTTTTAATGAACTTTTATTTTTAATTTCTATTTTCAATTTCTATTTTTATTTTCAATTTCTTTTATTTTCAATTTCCTTTTCCATTCAATTTCTATTTTTATTTAATTTCCAAATAGATCGTTAAGGTATAGTCGTTTCTTGAATAAACTTGCATTTTACATTTATGGAACTTTCTTTTTTATTTTTACTGAACTTCCATTTTTATTCAATTTTCTCTCTATTCAACTTCTTTTTTTTATTTCATTTCCAAATAGATCATTAAGGTATAGTGGTTTCTTGAGTGAACTTCCATTGTTAATTTTATGCAACTTCCATTTTTATTTTTTTTTCAACTTCCATTTTTATTCGATTTCCTTTTCTATTCAACTTACTTTTTTATTTAATTTCCAAATAAATCGTTAAGGTATAGTGATTTCTTCAATAAGCTTCCATTTTTATTTTTATTCAACTTCCAATTGTGTTCAATTTCCTTTTCTATTCCACTTCCTTTTTTATTTAATTTCCAGAAAGATCGCTAAGGTATAGTGGTTTCTTTAATGAACTTTTATTGTTAATTTTATGCAACTTCCATTTTTATTTTTATTGAACATAAATTTTTATTCAATGTCCTTTTCCATTCAACATCCATTTTTATTTAATTTCGAAATGCATCGTTAACGTGTAGTGGTTTCTTGATTTAACTTCCATCTTCAATTTTGATGCAACTTCTATTTTTACTTTTATTCAACTTCTATTTTTATTCAATTTCCTTTTCTATTCAACTTCCTTTTTTATTTAATGTTCAAATAGATCGTTAAGTATATTGGTTTTCTGAATGAACTTCCATTTTTAATTTTATACAACTTCCTTTTTATTTTTATTCAAGTTCCTTTTTTATTTAATTTGCAAATAGATCGTTCAGGTATAGTGGTTTCTGGAATGAACTTCCATTTTTAATTTTATGCAACTTCCATTTTTTTTTTATTCAACTTCATATTTTATTCAATTTCTTTTTCTATTTAACTTCCTTTTTTTATTTAATTTCCAAATAGATCGTTAAGGTATAGTGGTTTTTTGAATAAACTTCCATTTTTATTTTTATTCAACTTCCATTTGGATTCACTTTCCTTTTCTATTCAACTTCCTTTTTTATTTAATTTCCAGATAGATCATTAAGGCATAGTGGTTTCTTGAACATTTTTTTATGCAACTTCGATTTTTTTTTTTTTTATTGAACATCAATTTTTATTCAATTTCCTTTTCCATTCAACTTCCATTTTTTTTTAATTTCCAAAAACATCGTTAAGGTATAGTCGGTTTTTGAACGAACTTCCATCTTAATTTTATGCAACTTCCATTTTTATTTTTATTCAACTTCCATTTTTATTCAATTTCTTTTTCTATTCAACTTCCTTTTTTTTATTTAATTTCCAAACAGATCGTTAAGGTATAGTGATTTCTTGAATGAACTTCGATTTTTATTTTTATTCAACTTCCATTTGTATTCAATTTCCTTTTCAGTTAAACTTTCTTTTTTATTTAATTTCGAGATAGATCGTTAAGGTATAGTGGTTTTTTTAATGGTTTCTTGAATGAACTTCCATCGTTAATTTTATGCAACTTTCATTTTTATTTTTATTCAACTTCCTTTTCTATTCAAGTTCTTTTTTTTTATTTAATTTCCAAATAGATCGTTAAGGTATAGTCGTTTCTTGAATGAACTTCCATTTTAATTTTATGCGACTTCCATTTTTATTTTTTTTCAACTTTCATTTTTATTCAATTTCCTTTTCTATTCAACTTCCTTTTTTATTTAATTTCCAAATAGATCGTTAAGGTATATTGGTTTCTTGAATAAACTTCCATTTTCAATTTTGATGGAACTTTAATTTTTATTTTTATTCAACGTTAATTTTTTTTCAATTTCCTTTCCTATTCAACTTCCTTTTTTATTTAATTTCCAAATAGATCGTTAAGGTATAGTGGTTTCTTGAACGAACTTCCATTTTCAATTTTGATGCAACATCCATTTTTATTCCATTTCCTTTTCTATTCAACTTCCTTTTTTATTTAATTTTGAAATAGATCGTTAAGGTATAGTGGTTTCTTGAATGAACTTTTATTGTAAATTTTATGCAACTTCGATTTTTATTTTTATTGAACATTAATTTTTATTCAATTTCCTTTTCCATTCAACTTCCATTTTTATTTAATTTTCGAATAGATTGTTAAGTTATAGTCGTTTCTCGAAAGAACTTCCAATTTAATTTTTTGCAACATCCATTTTTATTTTTATTCAGCTTCTATTTTTATTTAATTTTCTTTTCTACTCAACTTCCTTTTTTTATTTAATTTCGAAATAGATCGTGAAGGTATAGTGGTTTCTTGAATGAACTACCATTGTTAATTTTTATGCAACTTCCTTTTTTATTTAATTTCCTTTTCTATTCAAGTTCCTTTTTTATTTAATTTCCAAATAGATCGTTAAGCTATAGTGGTTTCTTGAATGAACTTCCATTGTTAATTTTATGCAACTTCCAGTTTTATTCAATTTTCTTTTCTATTCAACTTCCTTTTCTTATTTAATTTCCAAATAGATCGTTAAGGTATAGTGGTTTCTTGAATGAACTTCCATTTTTATTTTTATTCAACTTCCATTTGTATTCAATTTCCTTTTGCATTCAACTTCCTTTTTTATTTAATTTCCAAATAGATCGTTAAGGTATAGTGGTTTCTTGAATGAACTTCCATTTTTATTTTTATTCAACTTCCATTTGTATTCAATTTCTTTTTCTATTTAACTTTTTTTTTTATTTAATTTCCAAATAGATCGTTAGGGTATAGTGGTTTTTGAATGAACTTCAATTTTCAATTTTATGCAACTTCCATTTTTATTTTTATTCAACTTCCTTTTTTATTCAATTTCCTTTTGTATTCATCTTCCTTTTTTATTCAATTTCCTTTTGTATTCAACTTCCTTTTTTATTTAATTTCCGAATAGATCGTTAAGGTGTAGTGGTTTCTTGAATGAACTTCCATTGTTTATTTTATGCAACTTCCATTTTTATTTTTGTTCAACTTCAATTTTTATTAAATTTTTTTTTTCTATTCAACTTCGTTTTTTATTTAATTTCCAAATAGATCATTAAGGTATACTGGTTTCTTGAATGAACTTCCATTTTTATTTTTATTCAACTTCCTTTGTATTCAATTTCCTTTTCTATTCAACTTCCATTTTTACTTAATTTCCAGATAGATCGTTAAGGTATAGTGGTTTCTTGAATAAACTTTTATTATTAATTTTATGCAACTTCCATTTTTATTTTTATTCAACTTCCTTTTTTATTCAATTTCCTTTTGTATTCAACTTCCTTTTTTTTCAATTTCCTTTTGTATTCAACTTCTTTTTTTATTCAATTTCCAAATAGATTGTTATGGTGTAGTGGTTTCTTGAATGAACTTCCATTGTTTATTTTATGCAACTTCCATTTTTATTTTTGTTCGACTTCAATTTTTATTCAATTTTTTTTTTCTCTTCAACTTCGTTTTTTGTTTAATTTCCAAATAGATCGTTAAGGTATACTGGTTTCTTGTATGAACTTTCATTTTTATTTTTATTCAACTTCCATTTGTATTCAATTTCCTTTTCTATTCAACTTCCGTTTTTACTTAATTTCCAGATAGATCGTTAAGGTATAGTGGTTTCTTGAATGAACTTTTATTGTTAATTTTATGCAACTTCCATTTTTATTTTTATTTAATATCAATTCTTATTCAAGTTCCTTTACCATTCAACTTCCATTTTTATTTAATTTCCACGTAGATCATTAAGTTATTGTCGTTTCTTGAATTAACTTGCATTTTAATTTTATGCAACCTCCATTTTTATTTTTATTCAACCTCCATTTTTATTTAATTTCCTTTTCTATTCAACTTCATTTTTTATTTAATTTCCAAACAGATTTTTATGGTATAATGGTTTCTTGAATGAACTTCCATTGTTAATTTTATGCAACTTCTATTTTTATTTTTATTCAACTTCCATTTTTATTCAATTTCCTTTTCTATTCAACTTCCTTTTTTAATTAATTTCCAAATAAATTGTTAATGTATAGTGGTTTGTTCAATGAACTTCCATTTTTATTTGTTTTCAACTTCCATTTGTATTCACTTTCCTTTTCCATTCAACTTCCTTTTTTTACTTAATTTCTATGTAGATCGTTAAGGTATAGTGGTTTCTTGAATGAACTTTTATTGTTAATTTTATGCAACTTCGATTTTTATTTTTATTGAACATTAATTTTTATTCGATTTCCTTTTCCATTCAACTTCCATTTTTATTTAATTTCCAAATAGGTCGTTAAGGTATAGTCGTGTAACAACCCTCACTTTGACTTACTCATGCTTGCATACATTCATGTATGATCTTGTCTTGTTATGTAGTGATTGCAAATCTTGTCTTGTCTCGTTTTGCTTAAGTGTTGCTTGCATGGTTTTGTTCCTCGTTTGGTGTGTAGCCGAGGTCATCTTAGCCTAGTTCACCTTTGAGCCTTGCGCCTAGAACTAACTTGGAACCACTTAGGTTGACCTCCATCTCCGCCCTGGCATATTGGCCGAGATGTCATTATCTAGGCCGAGGTGTGCATCACCATGGCCGAGGTGTGTATCATCTGGGCCGAGATGTTCACCCTTGCACTAAGTGATTTTGTTCCTGGATTGGTATGACCTAGACCGAGGTGTGGCACATCTAGGCCAAGGTGTGGCACAGCTTAGTCAAGAGTTGTCCTTCCAAGCCGATGTCTTTGTCACCCCACTTGCCGAAGCTTTGTCCTTAGCCGAGATCACCACCGCCGGAGTGCTCTTGCCGTCTAGCTTGTTGAACACACTTTGTCATAGTCTTGTCTTGTCAATCAGTCACCCTTTTTGAGGTCACCCAATACGGTAGCGCCACGTGTCCGAGCTGAGGGTTAAGTCAGCCGACTACCCTAGAAACATATCATTTTGTATCAAATCTTGCCTTGTAGAGAGAGAAGCTCTAGGAGGAAGTTCTTGAGAGAGGAGTAGACTTCCAAGCTTGATCTTTGGTGCTTGAGCCGTTAGATTCGTGATTTGAGGTTAGGATCTTAACCTACTCTTGTTGCTCTTATTGATCATCTAGCTGCATTGCACGATTGAATCTGTTCTGCATGCCATGCATTGATTTAAAGTTGGTTTTAGAAAGAGAAAGTAGTGTTCATGTGTTCTTAATACAAAGTCTTGTTTTGATCTAAAAGTTGGTAGCAAGAACCATGTTTTTGTGTTTGTTTTCACATGATCTTCTTATATGGGTACCCAAGTCCATGTTTTCGAACTCATAGCATGAAATCTCAGGTTTTGGTATAACAAGTTGTGATTTATGTATGCATATTCTTCATGTTCTTCATGTTCTTCGAAGGGAAACCCAGATTTTTCCCGACTTTGCTTTTGAATGAGGCCATCGGAACCACACCTCGGCGAAAAGGTGTGGGACCTCGGCCAAGACTTGGTAGGTACCCAGTGTGTTTTCCTGAGAGGGAAAATAGTGTCTTAATCCCAGCATGTTCTGCTTTGTCTTGACTTGGTTTTTGGAAAAGAATGCCAGGATCATTGCATTCATGTACAGTTTGTTTTGAAGATGCATTTCATATCCATCCTTGAGCATCTCTTCTTGTCTACTTGGAGCGCCTTCAGTAGTATTTGCAATGTGATTGTAGGTTGTGACCTTTGCCTCGAGCCTACACCCAAAGAGCTATGTGAGTGGTATTTTTAATAAAGCTATGCTATAATGTTTTTGATAAATCTTGCTTTGCTTCGTTTTGATAAAAGTATTTGTTAAGCATGAATGATTATCCCTATTTTGATATATCAAGTATAAGCTTTGTTTTGATGACATCTTGAGAAGTCCCTGGTGCTGGAGGACTCTAAACTTTCGCAGTACAAGTCCCTTGTGCTGGAGGACTTTAAACTTTCGCAGTACAAGTCCCTTGTGCTAGAGGACTCTAAACTTTTGTAGCACTCTTGTTCGAGATATCTCCCTTGCCACCGACAGCCTTGTGCAGGTGGGTTGACTAATCGATTACGGATCGTTCAGTCCCTTGTTTTGCCACTGACGGTTTACCGCGTGGGTCTATTTGGCCGAGATGCCATCGTTTTGTAATATGTTGATGTTAGTAAGCATCTTTTGGAGTTCTGGAAATTTGCTTAGATGAATACTGTTCATCCCTTGATTTGTAAAGCTTTGACATGTTTTGTTTTGAAAGGACTTCGGCTATTATTCATGCAAAACCTTTATTGCCTGTACCATTCACTGAGTATCCAAGCTCACCCTCTCTATATATATGTAGGTGATGAGCAGGACGGCGGCGACGCCTAGATGTGTTTTTGCAAGCTTGTTTTGGAGTCATGTTATGTCGGCTTGACTTGTTCTACGTCGGCCATATTGTATTTACGTCGGCATCTTGAAGATTATGCTTCTTGGCTTGTATTCATTGTATTTGTACATGTCGGCTTGAGAAGCCTTTTGATCAAGATGTAACATGTATTTTGTTTATCAACGGTTGATTATAAAACCATATCATGTATATCTTTTCATTTGATCTATGCACAGCTCTTATGGACCACTTGTATTTTAATTTATTGCTTCCGCATTTGTAAGCCCCCTATGAATACTCTGTTTGTGTGTGAATCTTGGAAAGAGGCCTTTGGTAATCTCGGATTACTGGCCATCATGGCACCATCCTACTAGGGGCGGGTTGGGGTCGTGACAAGTCGTTTCTTGAATAAACTTCCATTTTAATTTTATGCAACTTCCATTTTTATTTTTATTCAACTTTCATTTTTATTCAAATTTCCTTTTCTATTCAACTTTCTTTTTTTATTTCATTTCCAAATAGATCGTTAAGGTATAGTGGTTCTTGAATGAACTTCTATTTTTTTTTATTCAACTTCCATTCGTATTCAATTTCCCGTTCTTTTCAACTTACCTTTTTATTTAATTTCCAAATAGATCGTTAAGGTATAGTGGTTTCTTCAATCAACTTTTATTGTTAATTTGGTACAATTTCCATTTTATTTTTATTGAACATCAATTTTTATCCAATTTCCTTTTCCATTCGATTTCCATTTTTATTTAATTTCCAAATAGATCGTTAAGGTATAGTCGTTCCTTGAATGAACTTCCATTTTAATTTTAAGCAACATCAATTTTTATTTTTATTCAACTTCCATTTTTATTCAATTTCCTTTTCTATTCAACTTCCTTTTTTATTTAATTTCCAAATAGATCGTTAAGGTATAATGGTTTCTTGAAAGAACTTCCACTGTTAATTTTACGCAACATCCATTTTTATTTTTATTCAACTTCCACGCTTATTCAATTTCCTTTTTTATTTAATTTCCAAATAGATCGTTAAGGTATAGTGGTTTTTTGAATGAATTTCCATTTTTATTTTTATTCAACTTCCATTTGTATTCAATTTCGTTTTCTATTCAACTTCCTTTTTTATTTACTTTCCAGATAGATCGTTAAGGTATAGTGGTTTCTTGAATGAACTTTTATTGTTAATTTTGGGCAACTTCCATTTTTATTTCTATTGAATATCAATTTTTATTCAATGTCCTTTTTCATTCAACTTCCATTTTTATTTAATTTCTAAATAGATCGTTATGGTGTAGTCGTTTTTTGAATGAACTTCCATATTAATTTTATGTAACTTCCATTTTCATTTTTATTCAACTTCCATTTTTATTCAATTTCCTTTTCTTTTCAACTTCCTTTTTTATTTAATTTCCAAATAGATCTTTAAGGTATGGTGATTTCTTGAATGAACTTCCATTTTCAATTTTGATGCAACTTCCATTTTTATTTTTATTTGACTTCCATTTTTATTCAATTTTCTTTTCTATTCAACTTCCTTTTTTATTTAATTTCCAAATAGATCGTTCCGGTATAGTGGTTTCTTGAATGAACTTTCATTTTTATATTTATGCAACTTCCATTTTTATTTTTATTCAATTTCAATTTTTATTCAATTTCCTTTTCTATTCAACTTCCTTTTTTATTTAATTTTCAAATAGATCGTTAAGGTATAGCGGTTTCTTGAATGAACTTCCATTTTTGTATTTATGCAACTTTCATTAGTATTTTTATTCAACTTCAATTTTTATTCAATTTCCTTTTCTATTCAACTTCATTTTTTATTTAATTTCCAAATAGATCGTTAAGGTATAGCGGTTTCTTGAATGAACTTCCATTTTCAATTTTGATGCAACTTCCAATTTTATTTTTATTCAACTTCCATTTTTATTCAATTTTCTTTTCTATTCCACTTCCTTTTTTATTTAATTTCCAAATAGATCGTTGAGGTATAGTGGTTTCTTGAATGAACTTCCACTTTTATATTTATGCAACTTCCATTTTTATTTCTATTCAACTTCAATTTTTATTCAATTTCCTTTTCTATTCAACTTTCTAGTTTATTTAATTTCCACATAGATCGTTAAGGTATAGTGGCTTCTTGAATGAACTACCATTTTCAATTTTATGCAACTTCCATTTTTATTTTTATTGAACTTCCTTTTTTATTCAATTTCCTTTTCTATTCAACTTCCTTTTTTATTTAATTTCCAAATAGATCATTAAGGTGTAGTGGTTTCTTGAATGAACTTTCATTGTTTATTTTATGCAACTTCCATTTTTATTTTAATTCAACTTCAATTTTTATTCAATTTTCTTTTCTATTTAACTTCATTTTTTGTTTAATTTCCAAATAGATCGTTAAGGTATCGTGGTTTCTTGAATGAACTTCCATTTTTATTTTTATTCAACTTCCATTTCTATTCAATTTCCTTTTCTATTCAACTTCCTTTTTTACTTAATTTCTAGATGGATCGTTAAGGTATAGTGGTTTCTTGAATGAACTTTTATTGTTAATTTTATGCAACTTCCATTTTTATTTTTGTTGAACATCAATTTGTATTCAATTTCCTTTTACATTCAACTTCCATTTTTATTTAATTTCCAAATAGATCGTTAAGTTATAGTTGTTTCTTGAATGAACTTTCATTTTAATTTTATGCAACTTCCATTTTTATTTTTATTCAACTTCAATTTTTAGTCAATTTCCTTTTCTATTCAACTTCTTTTTTATTTAATTACCAAATAGATCGTTAAGGTATAATGGTTTCATGAATGAACTTCAATTGTTAATTTTATGCAATTTCCATTTTTATTTTTACTCAACTTTCATTTTTATTCAATTTCTTTTCTATTCAACTTCCTTTTTTATTTAATTTCCAAATAGGCTGTTAAGGTATAGTGGTTTTTTGAATTAACGTCTATTTTTATTTGCATTCAACTTCTATTTGTATTCAATTTCCTTTTCTATTCAACTTCCTTTTTTACTTAATTTCCAGATAGATCGTTAAGGTATAGTGGTTTCTTGAATGAACTTTTATTGTAAATTTTATGCAACTTCGGTTTTTATTTTTATTGAACATTAATTTTTATTCAATTTCCTTTTCCATTCAACTTCTATTTTTATTTAATTTCCAAATAGATCGTTAAGGTATAGTATTTTCTTTAATGAACTTCCATTTTAATTTTATGCAACTTTCATTTTTATTTTTATTCAACTTCCATTTTTATTCAATTTTCTTTTCTATTCAACTTCCTTTTTTATTTAATTTTCCAATAGA
This sequence comes from Camellia japonica, assembly GCA_030407325.1. Classification (NCBI taxonomy): domain Eukaryota; kingdom Viridiplantae; phylum Streptophyta; class Magnoliopsida; order Ericales; family Theaceae; genus Camellia; species Camellia japonica. Next base: position 19,328,036 of record JAPPVO010000014.1, read on the forward strand.
TCGTTAAGGTATAGTGCTTTCTTGAATGAACTTCTATTTTCAATTTTGATGCAACTTCCATTTTTATTTTCATTCAACTTCCATTTTTATTCAATTTCCTTTTCTGTTCAAGTTCCTTTTTTATTTAATTTCCAAATAGATCGTTAAGCTATAGTTGTTTCTTTAATGAACTTTCATTGTTAATTTTATGCAACTTCCATTTTTATTCATTTTCTTTTCTATTCAACTTCCTTTTCTTATTTAATTTCCAAATTGATCGTTAAGGTATAGTGGTTTCTTGAATGAACTTCCATTTTTATTTTTATTCAACTTCCATTTGTATTCAATTTCCTTTTCTATTCAACTTTCTTTTTTATTTAATTTCCAAATAGATCGTTAAGGTATAATGGTTTACTGAATGAACTTCCATTTTTATTTTTGTTCAACTTCCATTTGTATTCAATTTCCTTTTCTATTCAACTTCTTTTTTTATTTAATTTCCAAATAGATTGTTAAGGTATAGTAGTTTCTTGAATGAACTTCCATTTTCAAATTTATGCAACTTCCATTTTTATTTTTATTCAATTTCTTTTTTTGTTCAGGTTCCTTTTCTATTCAACTTCCTTTTTTATTTAATTTCCAAATAGATCGTTAAGGTGTAGTGGTTTCTTGAATGAACTTCCATTGTTTATTTTATGCAACTTCCATGTTTATTTTTATTCAATTTCAATTTTTATTCAATTTCCTTTTCTATTCAACTTCGTTTTTTATTTAATTTCCAAATAGATCATTAAGGTATAGTGGTTTCTTGAATGAACTTCCATTTTTGTTTTTATTCAACTTCCATTTGTATTCAATTTCCTTTTCTATTCTACTTCCTTTTTTACTTAATTTCCAGATAGATTGTTAAGGTATAGTGGTTTCTTGAATGAACTTTTATTGTTAATTTTAGGCAACTTTCATCTTTATTTTTATTGAATAACAATTTTTATTCAATTTCCTTTACCATTCAACTTCCATTTTTATTTAATTTCACATAGATCATTAACTTATAGTTGTTTCTTGAATTAACTTCCTGTAGACGCGCTCCCGGAGAGAACTCCCGAGGAAACCTCGTTTTGTTCTCTGAGCTACTACAGTTCGGACTCAAATGTCACGGTTCTGAATCTAATCTCGCAATGTGCGATCTGAGACCGATAAATCACCAAAGAGCCCAAATTCGGCAAATCGTTTTGGAAAATTGATTTTTATAAAGAAGTACGAAACATGGACTATTTTGCCAGATACAGAGTCGCCACCTAAATATTTTATTTTGGAAAAATTTAGGAAATCCTGACTCGTGCCTAAGGCCACGTGTCCGTCATCACCAAAGTTGCCTCGGCTCGGGAACTTGGGTATGATTGGAGAAGGTCATCTATGAGCACCCCCGCTCGCCCGATCAAAGATCGGCCTGTATTAAGCATGATATCTTGTTTTTCAAAACACATGCATTCTTATTCCGGTTGATTAGCTAATCTTACTATGTGATGCGCACGACAAACAAGTATAGACTAGATCGCCTAATTTGGAACCAAGCATCGCATATCCGTTTGTTTGGAAAATGGTTTGAAGTTTGCTACTCGCAAGTAGGCTAAAATACAGATTTTGATGAATTGTTCTAGTTCAAGTAATCCAACCTTCACCCATAGGCATTCAGGCAGTTAATCACGTAACCAATTAGCCTCATGGCAAGCATGCTTTCATGGCAACATTAACATACGTGTAGTATGCTAAAGCGTAAACACTCACAGTGTACTCCAAGCCAAAACAAGGAACTAGTTAGAAATCATGCATGATCCTAGTTCATGTTAAGATGGCTAATGTAACACATGCGAAAATGCAACTAAAATAGGCTCGGCTATTCTAGAATGTCATGTGAAATGCAACTTGGTACATGTATTCAACTTTGTATTGAAAGTATAATGTAGTTAGTATGATGCGCCGAGCCCGGTGTATGCAAAACAGATGAATGGATGCACACATGCGAGTATAAGGTATGCTAAATTAAACATGCCCTAACACTAACCATCGTAAGCGGTTAAGTAAAAGGGAGAAAGAAATGGAGGTTGGAAGACATGCATCACACACACGCACGCTTATTACAATAATTGACCCTCTCAAAGGAGGGACCGAATAAGAAGCTAACTAGCTAATCTAAGCTAATTAAACTAATTATTACAACACAATTAATTAACTAATCCTAGTTAACTAATTATTACAAAACGAATTGAATAGCTAATGCATTAACTAATAAAGGTACAAACCAAAGCAAAAGCAAAAGCAAGCTATCTAAGCATGGCAGCTAAGGAAAGCAATAAAATAGGAGGTTCTCGGATGGAGAAGATTGGATGCATGCCTGGTCGCCTTGTTCGAAAATCCAATGCGATGTCCCGATTTGCCTCTGTTTTCATTTGTTCTCAGAAACTTGCACCAAGCTCCAGAAAGCTGAAACTCCACCTTGGGAATCCTGTGGGAGGGTGGCCGACCACTTTTGGTCTCTAGAAACACCTGCCGACCACTTTTGGTTGTTGAAAAACTAGAAAAGTGGTCGGCCAGCTTCTTTTTCTGGTTGGCCGGCCAGTTGTTGCTGCTGAATCCCAATTTTCTGCAACAGAGAACAAGAAAGGGCATGGCAATGTATTTGCAAGATATGTGTGCACAACCACCCTCCTATCATGCTATGAACTCAAGGGAGTGTAGGTTCTCGACCCTCGGGCCACCAATCGCGCATTTCCATGCATGATGGCCAAGAGGTGAAGTTGCACAATTCAATATGAAATGAATGCACAAGTAAACACATAAAGCCTAAAACTCTATCATGGATGATCAAGAGCATCGGCGACCGGGAATCAAGGCACGTTTCATCACTTTAGTATGAAACGTCCCTCGTTTCCCGTGTTTGGACTAACACCTATTCCAAACACAATGCAACAAGCATGGCATACACAATGCGACTCGATCATGCAAGTATGCAATATGACTTAAGCATGCAAACATGCAATGCAATATGAACAACCTAACAAGGCTAATGGCATGCACAATGCTAAAGCATGTAACAACTAGCATACACAATGCTAAATGCTAAAAACTAGATGGCATACTCAATGCAAGGCATTCATAAGGTTCTAAGCATAATGTAATGCATGCATGCACAATGCAATGCAACAAGGGCAACTTATGTAATATACCAAGCATGGCATGCTCAATGTAATACACATGGTATACTCAATGGACTTAAACCAAAAGGGTAGACCTCAATCATGCCCAAATCAGTGGCCATTGGTGATGAAATGAAGGCACATAAAGCAAGGCATGCATGCACAATGCATTGGCCATCAAAGAGGCCAAAGAGCACAACTCTCAAGAGCGCTCAATGAGTGACAGAAGTGGAAGTGTAACAACACTAAGTGCACTGAAATGAAGCAAGAAATGATGCCAAATCATTCAAACAACATAAGTAAAGCATGCTAGGGTCCTAAGGCATGAAAGCTAGCAAAGAGCAACACAAAGGAGGCATGCAATACATGGCACAAATGCATGAACTAAGCATGGACAGAGCTCAAGTAGGTCAAAACAAGGACCAAAACATGCTGAGATAAGGGCCCAAAGGCCTAGGCATGCAAGCATACGAGCTAAGCCATAAGCTAGGCAAACATGGACAATACTTAGAGGCATTCAAAGCATGAATGAAGTAGGAACAAAAGCATGGTATAAGCTCTGAAATGTCATGTTAGATGATGCCAAATCATGTACACAACACAAATGAAGCATGCAATGGTGCTCAAAGCTTGAAGCAAGCAAGAGCATTTGTACTACAAGTATACAAAACATGAAGCATGTGACCAAGGCAACCCAAATAGTCCTAGAACATGTTAAAATGAGTCTAAAACATGCATGGAAGGAAGCCAAAACATGCTAGCATGAGAGGCATAAGACATGATACATACAAGGCAAATAAGGTGGATTACACTACACCTATTAAGACCAAGCATGGGATGACTTAAGAAATAAAAATCAGAGTTATATCATGGCATAATAACCCCAAAAACACATTGAAATGGTGGCTCGCAAGCTATGGCATGAAGGCATACGCAATGGTTCATGTTAAGGCATAAAGGGGCAAACCCTCCAACGCATTGAATGAGTAACAAATGTGAATGCATGGGCATGAAACATGGACTGAAATCACATAACAAGTGATGCCAAATCATTGAAATAAGCCAAGTAATGCATGCTAGAGGATTCAATACACAAAGCTAACAAGCTAGATTGAACCAAGGCTATACAAAGCAAGTCATGCATGACCAATACAACACAAATCAGACCTTAAACATGCTAAAACATGAACAAAGTCTTCTTTAAGCTAAGCCAAAAGCATGCTAAAATGACATGTTACAACATGATGCATGTTAGGCTATTTCATGGGATTGCACTACAAGTGCATGGAGCATGCAAAGGCTAACCAAACCAAACCCTAACAAAGGTATGACATGGCAAAACATCACCAAAAACATGCTGAAATGGAAAGAAAACAAGCTAGAATGACATGCTACTTCATGAAGCATACAAAGCTAGTTTAAGGGATTTACACTACAAGTGTATTAGGCATGCAAGAGCCAACCAAACCAACCCAAAACAGATCTAAGGCATGTTAAAACAACACCAAAAACCCACTGAGATGGCTCCAAAACAAGCTAGAAAGACATGCTCAAACATGAGGCATACAAGACTAGATTGTGTGATTTACACTACAAGTGTATTAACCATGCATGGAATGACCAAAGCAAGCAAAAACAGTGGTATGCCACAGCAAAATAACCACAAATACAAGCTAAGATATGGTCAACATACACTTAGTAAAGATGCTCAAACATGAGGCATGTTAAGGCATATATTGAAGATGCAAGGAGAGGGGATGGCCCTCCCCTTCTTAGGACCTTAAAACACCATTTTGGATTTCAGTGGTGAGAAGGCCAAAACAAGGTGGTTCCGAAGCTCACAAAAAAGGCTAAAAAACAAGGCCAGAGAGGGTAAACAACCCCAAACACAAAAGTGATCTTAAACAAAGATCAAAAGCATGCAAAAATAGAACTTTTATCAGTTATAAGTCAAGCGTAAAACAGCATGCAAGATAGGCTAAAAGCTTAAGCAAGAAAGGGGGATTTAAAGGTCAAAAGCTCACCCTTGAAGACCTTCTTTATATCTGCAACTCCAGTAGGTTTTTCAAGCTCAAGACAACCCAAGAACACCAAAATCAGCCCCTAAGCACCTCAGTAGTAAAAGGATGGTGTTTGAGTGTGTGTTTGTGTGTTAAAGTAAGACAATTCTACACTTTACGGCATGAAAATGATGCAAACAAGGCAATATAGATACAACACTATATCTATCCTCTTCCCTCAGATTTTCTAAACCTGGAGGAGGGAGGAGGAGCCTCCCTCTTATAGAAGAGGAAAGCCAAAGCTTCTTGGAAAAGCTAAGCTTGAATGTCATCCCTCCATATGGAGGATGGCTCAAATGCTCTCCAGCTGTGCCAGCTGTCCCAAAATATCTCCAAAAAGGTGTCAAAAAGCAGCCGACCACTTGAAGTGGTCAGCCTGCTAGTTTAAGTGGTCGGCCGACCACTTTAAGTGGTCAACCAGAGCAAAAATTGGTCGGCCATAGGTGGGAGAGGTCAACACACTAAATGCAAGGTGGTGGTGTGGTGGCCGACCAGAAAAGATGGTCCAAAGACCAAGAAAGCCAGTTATCTGACAAGAAAACTAGCTGGAAAAAGGAAAAGTGGTCTCCAAGGAGAAATACTGGTCTCCCACCCTTGTACCACCTTCCAAACAAGGAAAACAAGGTTTGTACCAAAAAAAACCAAAGCGGATGCAAGACGATAAATCGGGAGGCGAAACACGCGGCCAAAAGCCCCGAAAACTAGCTGACGAGCATCAAAAGTGGTATGCAACCACAAAAGTGGTCTCCTGGACCACAGTGTTCCTCTAGGTAGAGGCAACAAGGTGTGGTTCAAAAACCACGCCAAACGGAGAATGTTAAGCGGTCCCGAGACAAGGCGCGCGGCCAAAGGCTCCAAAAATCGAAACTAGTCTCCAACGGAAAAAGTGGCCTACGACCACGAAAAGTAGTCTACGACCACAGAGAGATGGTCTACAAGACCACTCCCTCCCTCCGGGAAGGGAAAACAAGACTTGGTCCACAAACCGAGCCAAAGCACAAAAAGTTCCGAGGCCTAGAGGCAAGGCTCTCAGCCAAAACTCCGAAACCTTAGAACGAGCACAACATGCACCATCACCGAGTGCTCAATCGATGATGTCTGAGTCTTAAGGTTGGTCAAAAATGGGGTGTCTACAGTTGCCCCTCTTTGACAGAACTCGGAAGTCACAAGTGACGGGAGTGAGTGTCAAAGCCCAGAGACGACCCATTTTTGACAAGGCCGAAGACTTAGACAAACAGGCAAGATAACAAAGAAATGTGCCCGCAAGCAGGGGCAAAATGCAAGTGACAATGCAAGAAGCCGAACATAACTTATGATCATGCAAAGAAAGCTGTAACGAAGTAATTATGTAAAATAAATGCAACAGTTTAAGCAAATGAATACAAATCAAACTACATTACATGCAGAAAGGATGTAAGAGAATTATACAATTCTCACTACGTCTCACGCAGGGTACATACAATACCGGTCTGGTTCGTCTGGTCGCGCCAGCTTCAAATGAACCGTACATACAATATCGTGCCTGCAAAAGAGAGAAACTCAACAGGTACAATATCGTTAGAAACATGCATAGCAATGCAAGTGAAAAGTGCGTAATAACGCAAGTCGAGGGATGCATGACAATGCAACCTAAGTGTGACGCATAACAATGCGGAAGGAGTGCAAAGCAACGCAATGCACTAACAAGTGCAGATGAGGTGCGCAAGATAGCGCGAATGATATGCAATGCACAAGACAGTGCGATGAAGGTGCGCAAGATAGCGCGATAAAATGCATACACAATGCAAGTAAGGTGCACAAAATAGTGCAATGCGCAAAACAGCGCGATAAAATGCATGCACAATGCAAGTAATGGACACAGCGCAAAATAGCGCGATAAAATGTATGCCAAATGCAAGTAATGGACACAGTGCAAAATAGCGCGATATGCAAAATAGCGCGATACGCAAGATAGGGCGATAAAATGCATGCAAAATGCAAGTACGGTGCACAAAATAGTGCGATTGATAATTTGCACAAAACAGTGTGAAGCAAACAGATAGTACAGTAGATGCAAAGGGTGACAAACTCCAACCATGCTGGAATCATGAGAGGAGAAAAACAAAACAACCGCCCGGGTGTGTTCAAAACACAACCTGAGATAAAACACACCCAGGCCCGCGCACACGCGTCCTAAGATAAATTCCAAACACGCTGAAATCATGTAAGGAATGGGACACTTAAACCACGTTGAAATCGTGAGAGGAGGTCCAGAACAACCCGCCCAGGTGTGTTCAAAACACAACCTGAGATAAAACACGCCCAGGCCCGCACACATGCGTCCTGAGATAAATTCCAAACACGCTGAAATCGTGTAAGGAATGGGACACTCAAACCACGCTGAAATCGTGAGAGGAGGTCCAGAACAACCCGCCCAGGTGTGTTCAAAACACAACTTGAGATAAAACACGCCCAGGCCCGCGCACATGCATCCTGAGATAAATTCAACACGCTGAAATCGTGTAAGAATGGGACACTCAACTCAAACGCATAAATCGTGAGAGGAGGCCCAGAACAACCCGCCCAGGTGTGTTCAAAACACAACCTGAGAATAAAACACGCCCAGGCCCGCGCACATGCGTCCTGAGATAAATTCCAAACACGCTGAAACCGTGTGAGGAACGGGACAGAGGGAGAAACATAGGGACGTATCCCAAAGTTTCTAATGGCATGAGCATTGGAACGTATTCCAAATGCTCTTTACCAGAGGGGGAGACACATAGGGACGTATCCTAGTGTTTCCGAAAAGAAGAAGAGACATAGGGACGTATCCTCGTGTCTCGGAAGAAGAAGGAAGCATAGGGACATATCCCCATGTTTCGGAAAGAAGAAGGCAAACCTCTCAGTGTAGTACACGCAAGAGAGGAGAAAGGGAAAAAAATCTCTCAGCGTAGCACATGCGAGAGAGGAAAGATGAAAATCTCTAAGCGTAGCACACGCGAGAGAGGAGAAGGGAAAATCTCTCAGCGTAGCATACGCGAGAGAGGAAAGAGAAAATCTCTCAGCATAGCACACGCGAGAGAGGAGAAGGGAAAATCTCTCAGCATAACACACGCGAGAGAGGAAAGATACCATCTCTCAGCGTATCACATGCAAGAGAGGAAAGGGAAAACCTCTTAGCGTAGCACACGCTAGAGAGGAAAGAGAAAACCTCTCAGCGTAGCACATGCTAGAGAGGAAAGAGAAAAAAAAACCTCTCAGCGTATCACATGTGAGAGAGGAAAGAGAAACATCTCTCAGCGTATCACACGCAAGAGAGGAAAGGTAGCATCTCTCCGCGTATCACACGCAAGAGAGGAAAAGAGCATCTCTTCGCGTATCACACGCAAGAGAGGAAAGGAAGCATCTCTCAGCATATCAAATGCAAGAGAGCAAAGGTACCCAAACGCGCGCCAAACGCGAGAGGAGAAAGGCATTCCAACGCGCGCCAAACGTGAGAGGAGGAAGGGATCAGTCAAACTAAACCGGAACTTCTCTGAATGAACAGTACATACAATACCGTTCACGAACGAGAAAGGATCTAATAGGTAGAATGCAATACAACGCATGATGTTAAGGATTGCAATAAACAAACAAAGCGGCACTTTAGAAAGCACCTCATGAGGTGAGTGGCAGTGAACTGCTTTACTCCGTTGGGGATTTCCCTTTTGCATTGCGTTGTTCAAACACTTACCTTCAACTCACAGTACAAAGGTGCTGAAATGCTGACAAGGAGCAACATCTGCTGGGGAAACCACAGATGCCACTTTTCTTCCTGATCATGTTCACAACTTTCCCTATTCTTCAACAAGATGACATACTAGGTTGGTTCAGTATCCAGAATTGAAGTGCATACATGCCGCCTCAACCTATGGGGCTTCCATACAAATTTCAAGCCGGGGATACACCCCTGGGTATTCAAACCAGACTTTAGTCTCGGAAATTCCAAACCTTTGTGTTCTAGGCAACAACTATTCGAACTCTAGTTTCCACCATCGCAATTGATCTCCTAGGAACTCATTGCAAACACAGCCAAGATGCCTTTGGCAGGGACTGGTACTCCGAGAGAGCACTTCTGATTGCCATTTTGGCACGAAAATAATCAACACAATATTCTATTCATTTTGAACACACAACCCATATTGCGCACTGCTCCTTCTGAACACACAGCTCATAACACAGCACTCTGTTTATTTTGAACACACGGCTCATGCAGGACATTGCTGATTCTGAACACACGGCCCATAATACAGTACCCGATTTATTCTGCACACAGCTCATAAAACAGTACTCAGCATATTTTGCCCACGGCTCATTCTGAACACTCAGCCCATTCTGAACACTGCCCACTCTGAACACACAGCCCATATGTAGACACCCATTTTTGACCGTCCTCAAGACTTGGACGTCACCGTTTGAACACTCGGTGATTATCCATGTTTGTGTTCGTTTGGAGTTCCCGGAGGTCTCGGCTACGCGCCCTGCCTCAGGATCTCCGAACTCGACCGTTTTGTGTCTGGTTTTGCACCAAACACTTGTGTTTTGCCTTGGAGGGGCAGGGAATTCCTTGTGAGGCATCCCCACACACCACCAGCAGTGTCTAGAGGCCACCGGCTGGTTTTTGTTGCCACCGGCAATGTATGTGGCTGGTCGGCACTCTTTGTTGCCGGTCGGCAGTCATTTTTGTCAAAATGACATTTTTGGCCAGCCGACTACTGTTCATCTGCTTTTTCAGATATTTTAGGACAGCTGTGTGGCATTTGGTTCCCCTCCATACACGTGTATGGAGGGATGCCCTCCTTGTAAGCTTGTTGTATAAGCTTTACAAGTTGGTTGCCTATAAGAGAAGGGTCTCTTCTCTTGGCATAGGGGTTAGAGAATTTTGGAGAGAAAAACACAGAGAGAAGCTCTGGTTTTAGGGTTAGGGTTCATACATATCTCCTATCTCTCTTTTTCTCTCTTTGTGTTCTAGGTGTTTTAGTCCATACTATTGCACACAAACACCTAGTGCTTCACCTTCCTTTGGTATGAGGTTCGAAGGGGTGGTTTTGGTGTTTTGGAGCTGGATTCAAGCCAAGGAGGGCTGTTGGAGCATCATTTGTGAAGGTGATCTACAAGGGTGAGAAACTTCCCTTTTATTCCCCATTTTTGCATTGCTTTTCTACCTATCTTAGAGCTGTTTTTGTGCTTAGTGTATAATACAAAAAAGTTCTGTTTTTTAGCCCTCTTGATTGTTTATTAAGAGTGTTTTGTGGTTTGGGTTTGTTTGACCCCTCCTAAGCCTTGTAAGGCTCCTTTTTGTGCTATTTTTGTGCAAGTTTCGAGACTTTGGTGTTTGGGCCTCTTCACCACTGAAATCTTGAGGGATTTCAGTGGTGGAGATGGTGCCTTGAAGTCTCCAAAAGGGGAGGGCCACCCCCTCTCCTTGTTGTCCTTGAAAGGGACCCTTTTTGGCCTCTTGAGGGAGCATCATGTTAGAGTGTGTATTGATCATGTCTTGGCTGTTTTCCATGCTTATTATGCCATGATATAACCTTGTTGTGTGTTGGTTTTGGTACACCATGCATACTTAGCATACCTACCATGTAATACCTTATTATTGCCTTAATATGTCTTAGGTTGTTAGCCTTTGCTCTAGCATGTTTTAGGTTTAGCCTTGTGAAGGTTTTGTGCTCATTTTGCCATGTTTTAGGTCTGTCCATAGTTGTTTGGGTCGATCTTGGCATGCGTAGTATAGCTCCTTTGTATTCGAGCTTGTATGCTTCAAGTATGTGAATGTGTAGTATGTGTTGCTTGCATCATTTCAGTGGTTTGGAACCACCCTACATGTTATTTCAGTCCCTTTGACATGCTCATATGTTTGCCTTGGACACCTCTTTGATGTTTCAAAAGCTTGTGTTGTATGCTCCATGTTTTAGCATTTGTGCATGCCTTTGAATTGGAACCATTTAGATGCCATCTAGGTGGTCTTTTAGGCTTTGTTTTGTGTGCTAAAATTCTATTTATGGTCGCTTAAGTCTTGCCATGTGTGGTTATACTAAGTATAGTCCATTGCCTCTTTGGTGAGCCTTGAATGCTTGGGCCATTCGCATGCTAATATTTGTCTTGTTTAGGTTGGTTTGGCACCTCTTATCACATGATTTTAAAGCTTTTCATTGCATGCTAATTGTCTATTGTTTAGACTCTTTAAGTGTGCTTAAGAGTTGCCTTTATATGCCTAAGTGTTGGATCATGAGTGCTTGCATGTTTGTTTGCATTTTGGCCTTCACTTCCATGGTTTTGGCCACTGATTTTGGGCCTAGTTAGGACTGCCCAAGTCATGTTTAAGTCCATCATTTGCTTGTTTGCATGCTTACTTCGTGTGTTGTCACATACTTGGCCTATCTCATGTTGTCGCATGTTCGGAACCCTTTGCATTTGGCATGCATTCTTCTTTGGTCAAGTTGCTTACATGTTGCAAGTCTTGCATATTAACATGTTTAGTTGCATCTTGCATGCTTGGTTAGTTTGCATGTCTCACATGCTTGTTTGCTTAGGTTGCATGCCTAGTGTGCATTGTTTGTTCACATGCTCATGTTGCGCCCTTAGCTTGCATGCCTAGGTTGCATTGCATCTTGCACGCATGCCTTGTTCCTTGACTTGGTGATGGGAATTGGGCCTTGGTTCGTTTGTTTGGTTTGCATTTCATTTGACATGAAAGTTGCACACTTGATTCTTTGGGCCATCATGCATGGAAATGCGTGATTGGTGGTCCGAGAATCGAGACACATGCCCCTTTGAGTCACAAACATGATAGGGGACATGATTGGTGCATACATTGCTTGGATTGTATTGCCATGCAAGTTCTGTCCTCTGCTGCTGTGAGTTGCAGGTTCTGCAGGCATTCTTTGCCGACCGACAGTATACATTGCCGACCGGCAGTAAATCTCCAGCCAATGGATTCATTTTGTGTCGGTGACCACAATTCACTGCCGGTGGTAATTCTACTCAGCTGGTGATGATTCCCAGTATCCAGAGAGGCATCCTTGAGACTTTGGCAGTCTTCAGAGAGACAGAGCAGGGAAAACAAAGGCAGACTATGCATGGCCGTGCACTTCCGAGCAGGACCCGAGCATGCGCTGTATCTGGCTCTCCTCCCGAGGCAGTTTACTGTTTTTCCTAGTTTAATTAGTTTGTTAACTGATTAGGCAATTTGTAATATTTAATTAGCTTGCATAGTTAATTAGTTTGTAATATTTATTTGGTCCCTCCGAGCGAGAGCGAATTTGTAATAAGGGTGGGTGTGTGTGTATGCATTCCAACCTCCACTTCTTTCTTCCCTTTTATTTACCTGCTTATGATGGTAGATTAGGGCATATTTACATTAGCATACAGTATGATAGCATGCGTGCATCCATACATTCGTCTTGCATGCACCGGGCTCGGTACATCATGCTAACTGCATCTGTATTTCAATTTCCAAATTGAATACGTGTTAGTTGTAGCATTTCACATGTCATCGTAGATTAGCCGAGCCTATCCTAATCACATTTTGCTTGTGTTGCATTAGTCATTTTAACATGAACTAGGACATGCATGTTTGCTAACTAGTTTATTGTTTTGGCATGGAGTACGATGTAAGTATTTTCGCTTTAGCATATCGCATGCGTGTGAATGTTGCCATGACAGTATGCTTACCATGTGGCTAAGTGCTTATATGAGATAAACTATTTGAATGCCTGTGGGTGAAGGTTGGATTGTTTGAGTTGGAAAAACTCGTTGAAATCCGTGTTTTAGCCTACTTGCAAGTAGCAAATTCCAAAGCGCTTTTCAAAACAAACGGATATGCAATGCTTGTTTCCAAATTAGGCAATCTAGTCTATACTTGTTTGCTGTGCGCATAACATAGTAATTCTAGGCTAATAACCGGAATAAGAACACATAACGTTTTCAAAATCAGATATCATGGTTAGTAGAGGCCGGTCTTCGGACCGGGCGAAAGGGGGTGCTCATAGCTGACCTTCCCCGATCGTACCCAAGCTCCCGAGCCAAGACAACTTTGGTGATGACGGACACGTGGCCTTCGGCACCGAGTAAGGGTTTCCTAAATTTCCCATTTTAAAAAATATTTAGGTGGCGACTCTGTATCTGGCAAAGCAGTCCATGTTTGGCACTCCTTTTCAAAAATCTGTTTTCTCAAAACGATTTGCCGGATTTGGACTCTTTGGTTCAGATTTAGAACCGTGACACAAATGAGTCCGAACTGTAACCCGTGGTCCCTCGCGGGCATGTTACAGTTTCTGGCGACTCTGCTGGGGATTTAGAGAGCTTGACTCGAACTCGTGATATCCTTTTTGACTACACTTATGTGTTTCTTTGCATTGCATGTGCATTGGTGCGCCTAGGACACCGTGTTGGCCATCTGCTATTCCTAAGCGGTTTGCTGGAGGCTTGTCTTGTCAAGGCATGACCATAAGGCTGACCAGTTGCGGGCTCTGCCAGTATGAGAACACAAACCCCAGTTCTACCGGGGCACCCTTTTTGACCATTCGACCTAGTGCATATCGAAATCCATAGTGACCACTCCAAACTAGGACAGGTTGCTTACCCGATATAGGTTGTTTGAAACCGCTGCGTGCGTAGTGAAACCCTAGCTCCTGACAAAATAGGACAGGGAAACCCTACCCCAACGTAGGGGTGTATTAGCTCTCATTTACTTGCTACGTGCTTTTAGAGTGTATCTCTACAGGGAATGCATATACCAGTTTGCGAGTCCAGGTATCAGGCCCGAGGGCACCAGTATCAGTGTTGTTGGGAACCAGTTATGTCTGCGGGTATCAGTTCAGTTTTGAACAGTGATTCTGGGGAACAGTGATCAGTAATAGAGTGCAGTTGATCGGCTACACCCGTGTTTGATCTGTTTGGGGACTGAAATACTGCTTGTTTTCCATTTCAAGGTTCAGAAATTCAGAGAGTTGATCCAGAATAGCTAGTGTCTTCTCCTTGCTGAGGCAGGACTTAGCATGACGCAGAATTCAGAAGAGATCGTGGTCATGACGGCCGCGTTGGATCAAGGAATCACCTTACACAGTGAGACTACTGTTGATATGCCGCATCCACCCAGATCGCCTGCTGCGCACCCGGTCTGGACCCCCAGCTATACCAGGCTCGCGAGCCTACTACATTTGAACTAATGGGGATGATAGGTGATCTCCAGATCCGTGGCAGATCTCGCCTACGGAATGTCAGCTTCACCGCCAGCCGCACCATATGCCGGGAGTTTTGCACCCCAGGAGCCCCCACTGTTAGGGCGGATCGTAATTGAACTCAGCCAACCGGAGATGGCCTCCAACTATGGCAATGACATGTCAACGATAACCCAAACCCCTGATCAGGCCGAGGCCAGGGGAAAGAAAATGAAGCAGATGCCGATCCTATCGAAACTGCTGTGGGCAGTCGAGGCTATGAAAGCCGGGGGGATGAACAAGCAACAGATATCTGCAGTCATGACAAAAGCTGTGGAGGATGCTTTCCCCACTCCGCCTGAGGGCAGTTCCAGTCAATCAGAAACCGGGATAGGCCCCGTCATGCCAAAACAGTTCTTCCCGCTCCCAACCCTGTACCCGGAAAGATCAGAAATGAAGGCCGCACCTGCCGACCCGTTCGCTAGTGTATCTGGCAAGAGTGCTCAGGCTCCAAAGTACCTGCCCCGAGGGCACAGGGTCTTCCATCCTCTCTACATGCCTTTGTCTAGGGCACTTTTGATTTTGGCCAAAAAGGGGCATCTTAAACCCTTGGAGCCTCGACCCCTACCGAAGAATCTCCCTGCTACTCATGATGCTGCTCTGTACTGTGCGTACCATCAGCAGACTGGTCATGCTACCGATAACTGCTTCCGCCTCCGTCATGAGGTACAGGATTTGATTGACAACGAGGTTATCCTCCCCCCTACCTCCGCAAAGTCCGTCAACACCCAGTTGTTGGATTTTGAGGACACAGATACTGCGAGTATGTAATCAGAAAGTGAACCACCTGTGGGCGGCACTTGGTATATTTGATGTGGCGTCTGGCATGCATTTTTGGAGCATCTGCGAATGCTAGTTTTGTAAATTCTGGCTTGGGTGTCGAGTCAGTCTTTTGTTTGTTTTTTTTGAGTCTGTCTCATTGTCTTGAGTCAGTCCTTTTGCTTACGGGTCTGTCTTGTTGTAGCGAGTCAGTCCCTTTGTATAGAATACCAGGTGATTCTGGGGTTGTCGAACGCCGTTCCTTTGTATAGAATACCAGGTGATTGTTTTGCCTCGAACGCCGTTTTGTAATTATCCTTTTTGTTTTTCCTTTCGAGTCTGTCTCGGTTAAGGAGCCAGTCACAATCAGGGAATCTGAATGAAACAGCTGCGGCTATTACGCTTCCGTGCTTGTTGTTGTTTCAACTAGTTGTGCCAGAGGATGTGAATGGAACGACGGTACATACCACCTACTCTCTTGTGCCTTAAACATCGTTGTAATGACCTAAGCTTTTCATAAAAACCCTTTTTGAACACTGCGGTGATAAAAGCGAAGAGGAAGGAATTCCTCGGGTTTTGCAAAATTTTGATCATTTTGAGAGAAAGAGAGGCATGCTAAGCTTTTAATGAATGAAATCATGCTTGTCGGCGTGAGTACTGAGAAGGATCCTGGTTTGATCCAGACTGGTTCCACACTATCTTCTGCGCGAGCGATTTGTCGCTTTCTTAAAAACTTTCAAAAATGAAATGTTTCGCGCAGTCTTGTGAAGACCTGTGTGGAATCGCTCTTGAGATTGTGCAGCCCAGGATCGCTCTCAGCCTCAAGATTCAATTTATCTGTTACAAACTGGAATCTGTTCAAAACGTTCAACAGTGCCATGAAACGCCTGTGTGGCCCATTTTGAGGCAGCCCTCGAGCAAGAGGCATCAAAGTCAGATCAAGGAGATCAGATCCCACCCGGCAAGGCTCGTGAAGCAACCGTGACGGACTTTTCTGCAAATCAACACAACAGTCATCCTCCTGGACACAGAGAGGCTTCAATCTCAAAACCATTTGGCATGGGCTTGCTACACTTTTACCCTTTGAGAGGCTCGCTGGGCTGAAAACCCGGAAGGGCGACCCAGGCAAAAGTTAGAGCAAAGAAAAAAAGAAATAAAAAAAAAGAGACAAAAAAAAAAAGAAGCAAGAGAGAAAAAAAATAATAAAATAAAATAGCAAAAAAAAAAATGAAAATGCAAAAGAAAAGAAAAGAAAAGAAAAAGAAAAAGAAAAACATAGCTCGCAAGGTCGAAAACCCGCATTGGGCACCTTGGCAAAAGTTAGAGCCTAAACAGTGAAGGTTAAAATACCCGAGTGTACCTTAACCGAAACTACGTAAGGCTTGATTCCCATGTTTGGGATACGTAGGCAACTTCATCTTGAAGTCCAGCCCCCAACGCTTTCATAGCGTCTCAGTCTATGTCATGGTTTTGATCACCTGTGTCTCCTCCGAATCCGATGTCTCAGTCACAGCGACAACTGCGTAATCAACTTCCTCCTGAAGTCTAACCACCAACACCTTCCAGGTGACTGTGTCCATATATTGGTTCAGACCATCTCTTCGGAGATCAGTCGTCACTGATAAAAGCGGTTTACAGCATGCTGCGGCACCATCCAGACAAGGGGCAACTTTCCGTTGCCATCCGTTGTCATACGTTGTCCTAAGTTGCCCTGAGTTGCTATCCAAACCAGGGGCAACTTTCTATTGCCATATACCCCCTTTTAAGCAAGGGGCAATTTTCCATTGCCTCCGATCCGAGGTTGCGCGTCTCGAGGGTAGGTTCCGTGCTCGCTGAGCATTGACTGTTTGCAAAAATAGTTTTTGAAAATTTTTACTGAGGTTGACTTATTTTCTCTAGAAAACTATTTCATTTTCCAAAATTGGACCATGTTTAGACCGAAAGGAAAATTTTCAGTACTCACAGCCTGACTTGCATGATTTTCAAATAAAAAATCGAACAAGTGTGTCAATCCGACTCTCATTTTGATGAAAACGGTTTTACAAAACAAAAAAATGGTCAAAGTGACGAACTAGGGGCACAATTGAGTCAGGTCTTCTGTCTTTCCCCCGTCAACATACTTCCCAGAAGGGCACTCTATCCACCGGAAGGAATGGCCGTGAGCTAACAGTGTTGGGCGCGAACCCGCAACTTCTTATTCATCCATCAACCGCTCTGGGAAGGGATTGAAAATGAGAGATTAAAGAATAGAGAGGAGTAAGTTGAGAGAAAAGTAAGAAGAGGGTTTTGAGAGAAAAACCGAGCCTGAGGGCCGAGTGATGTGAGTATCACAAATCAGAAAGGGTGGGAAATAATACCCGGAGGAATTGGCTCCTCGAGATTTGAGGTCTTTTTGTAAACATGTCCGTGTGTCGTGTCTTTTGATTTGTCGGTCTCGATTTTGGCTTTGAGTCTTTTCCGAGTGTGTCTCGTTGTGTTCAGGTCGTGTGCCTTTTGTTTCTTTGTTTGAGTCCCTCCGCTGTGTTCTGTGGTAGGCTCGATACCCCGGTTGAAAACCCTTCTTTATTTCAAAAAAATCGTTTGTGCTCAGAATGCTGTGCCATTCTCTACATTCATGCGAAGCAAGAGAAGAAAGGGAAATTTGGGATGTCCAAGTATGTTTCAACTCCAACTGTTTCAGTCTTTGTGGTCCGTCTTGTCAGATTGGGGCTGTTTGTTCAGGGTTTGCTGTGTGCGGAATGAACCGAGTGCTGTGTTATGGGCTGTATGCAGATCAATCCCCAGTAGAGTATGGGCTGTATTATTCAGTTTGTGTAGTGGTTTGTATGAGTTGTTTGCTGTTAGTTGGTTGGTTATCCGATTATCATAGTGCAAGTGCTCAATTTTCAGACAACAGATTAAGATCATTTACATTTAAGGTGCAATATGATGCAATACAGTGCAAGGTATGAAATGCGCAGATATAACACTCTTTTAGACAAAAAGTTTGTTTCATTTCATAATCTTTTCAAGTACATGAGTTTTGGAAACAAAATCTGCCTGCGGCAGTACAAAGTACCCTAACTATTAACAAAAGGGGAAAGTGCAAAAAAAGAAAATAAAAACAGCAAAAATCTATATCAAATGTCAAAAATGGCCCCGGGGCTATCAATCTGTCCTAGTCCTCTTCCTGGACGAAGGTCCAGGAGCATCATCACTAGGAGCATCACTAGGGGCATCGCCGTCTGAGCTCGAGTCCGAGCCATCACCGGTCTCCTCCGCCTTTGTCTCTGCCTCAGACTCGTCATCTGGAACTGGAGCCCGCGAGCTGCTCCCGACATGAGTGCGCCCCCCTCTGGTGCGGGGATATACTCTGCCATCCCGGGTAGAAATGGGAGGTCCAGCTGGAGCGCCACCCACCGGAGGAATCTGGAAGGGAGGCTGAAAAAGCATGAAAGGCGAATGCATCAGAATACTGTGAGCAGTGAATTAGTACAGAATGCAGTGTATGAGTACAATGTGGATGCCGTGAGCAGTATCAGTGCAGAATGCAGTGTATGAGTACAGTGTGTGGTGCCGTGAGCAGTATCAGTACAGAATACGTGTATGATACAGTGTATGTATGCTGTGAGCAGTAAATCAGTGCAGGGTGCAGTGTGTAAGTATCGTGTATCAGATGCCGTGAGCAGTTTATCAGATGTTGTGTTGTGCATCAGATTATGTAAAGCAGTTTGTGTATGGTTTGAGGCTGTGGTCAGAAAGAACATACCGGAATGCTGTAAAGGGCTAGGAGGTCGAAGGTCCGCTGTAGCATCCCCATCATGGAGGCATTCATCTCCAATGACTGCCGGGTGTACTCAGAAGACGCCTGCAAAAGTATCAGATGCATCAGTATTCTGTGGAATATCAAATAAACTGAAATGAAATAACTGTACAAGAATGAAGTAATACATACCGGAGGCAAGTCGGGGACACCGACAAACTCGTGATCAGCCGGCGGAGGAGCAAAGGGGATCTGGTAGGTCGCCCCACCCTGCCCTCTGAAAGTCAATGAAGCGGGCAGAGCAGGCCAACCGGTCCCTCGCCCTCGCTGGACTCCGCCCCTGCCACGGACTCGAGCTCTCCTCGACGCTCCCACTCCAGCCGCTGGCGCCGCTGGTCTCTCTCTCTCCGCTCGGCGGCCGCCGCTCAGAGGTCGCATGATGAAGGTCCGGACGTACTCCAAGTAATCGCCCTCGCCTCTGAAGCCGTCTGCCTCCCAGCCGATCGTGTAGTCGGTCATCTGCTCAGCGGTGAATCTCTCGGTATCCCTCATATTCTCAGGAGGGTGCACCGGGACTATCTGCTCCGGTAAACCCAGGGTCTGACGCAAGAAACGCTCACCCAGGTACCAAGCCCGACAGACCGGGCCCTCCAGCAAAATCCAGAAACGCGAGGTCTCATCGGCACCGGCAAACCGATCCCGCACCACGGCTGGCAAAGGAGCCCAAGGCTACCAGGTGATCTGAAAATGAAATACAGTTTGTTATCTACTGTTATTGAAATATGCAGTGGAAAGGCGAAGCTTAAATGAACTGCAAGTAAAACATACCTCTGCGGGGTGATGGTGTCGAAAGTACGGCGGAAGAAGCTAAATGTCTCTCGGGCCTCCGCACGCACCTCCCGTCGAAACGGCGTGAGAAGGGACGACGAGAGGGGTCTCTCGTCGGGTACGGGAGCAAGCCTAGGAAAGTAGGCATAAACCCACAACTGCAAGATAAATACCAGTGCATTTATCAGATAAAGCAGAATATAGAATAAAAGCAGAAATAGCAGAGCCGTGTGTTGTGCAGTGTATTGTGCAGAGTGTACAGTGTGAGCAGTGTACAGTCAGTGTAAAGCAGAGTATGTGTGTGCCGTGTGTACAGTATACAGCAAGTAAAGCAGACTACAGTGTGCAGTACAGAGTACAGAAAATATAGAACAGAAATGAAAGCAGAAAGAAATGTACCTCCCAAGCACGCCAGTAGCCCCGAGCAACTGTCCGCTGCCGCGGGAAGCTGAGCTCATATATCCAAGAGAGTGGCCAGAGCGGCGCCACCCCAGTCATAATGTAAGATGTCCCTGACGTCCACCAGTGCGCTGAGCAGCAGAGAGGCACGGTGTTCGCCCGGTCGGCGAAAATGGTCCCCACAGAACATGGAAGCCGCGTGCGTATCTCTCCACGGCCTCCTGAGTCATCGGGGCTGCATCAACAAGGGGGCTGGACCCTGAACTGCACCTCAAACCAGGAGTATCGGACGAAGCCGGGACGCGCAAGAGGCGGCAGCTCGCCGAGCAAGTAGACCTGAGCCGCGGTCCACTCATCCATATGTATCAAAGGGGATCGGATCACCCCCTACCCCGATGCCTGTGAGCATCGAGAAATCATAAGGGGTCATCGTCATGTCCCCGTCGCAGAAAATGAAATGAATCGGTGGTGTCCCACCACCTCTCCACCAGAGCGGCAGGAGAGGTCTGCATGTAGTGAGCCTGGAGAGTCCCTGCAGAATGCGCCAAAGCCGGCCTGGTACACGATGTGGCGAACTGCGTCGGGAAGCTCGGCATACCACTCACGAGCGACAGTGTTCCCATACCCGCGGATGGTATGGGAATCTCCCTGTTTTCAAACAAGTAGTTGCGAAGCAATATAAAATGTGCAGTTTTGAAGAAACAGTCAAAATCAGTGCAAATGTGGCATGCGTGCGTGTTTTCAGATTCAAACAGATACCGGGTGCCGGTGTGCTTACAGTGAACTACAACGTGTGATGCGTCAGCGTGTTTGAGTGGTTCAGTGCAAATGTGGCATGCGTGCGTGTTTTCAGATTCAAACAGATACCGGGTGCCGGTGTGCTTACAGTGAACTGCAATGTGTGATGCGTCAGCATGTTGGAGTGGTTCAGTGCAAATGTGGCATGCGTGCGTATTTTCAAGTTCAAATAGATACCGAGTGCCGGTGTGCTTACAGTGAACAGCAACGTATGATGCGTCAGCGTGTTTGAGTGGTTCAGTGCAAATGTGGCATGCGTGCGTGTTTTCAGATTCAAATAGATACCGAGTGCCGGTGTGCTTACAGTGAACTGCAACGTATGATGCGTTAGCGTGTTTGAGTGGTTCAGTGCAAATGTGGCATGCGTGTATATTTTCAGATTCAAGCAGGTATCGGGTGCCAGTGTTTGCAGTGAAATACGGTGTGTGCCGTGTGTTGAGTGGTTCAAGGCTAGTGCAGTGTGTGTGCACGTGTGAGTCTTAAACAGATAATCAGTTGCAAGTGCATTTGCAATCAACTACAATATACAATGTATCAGTGTGTCGGAACTAAGCAGTTAAAAAACTGTAATCAGCTATGGCAGTTGACAGTTAAAAGTTCTACATTGCAGAAATTGAAACAGAAAAAAATGTTACCTCGGAAGCGCCGAAGGATAAGTGAAAGGTAGGCTCGCGCAGCAGAAGCTCGGGATCCAACGCCATGTCAAAACTCCTGAACTGGCGCAGTCCGTCGGGGGGCAGAATGTGAATCGCCGGCCGGTAGGTCGCCGGGTCGAACGGGCGCTCGCTCAAAGGTAGGAGCTCGACCCCGGGATCCATCTCGTGATCCGGGGAGTCCCACTGCGTGGAATGTCATCGCCATGTCAAGAATGATGAGAAAATAGCCGGAGGGAGGAAAATCGGGCTAGAATATGGAAAGTCAACCGAAAAGTCAACCCCCGAGGGTGGAAAATGGCCGGAAAACCGGGATGTGAAAAGGACGGAAATCAAGAGGAAAGCGAGGGGAACAAACCCCAAAAAGGTGGAAACGGCAAAAGAGGCACCAAACAAAGATTTGTTCGGTTGAAAATGTCCGAAACGCGAAGAAAATCGCGAATCCGACGACGAAACGGGCGTAGAACGCGAAGAAACGGAGAAAAGAGGAGAGGAAAACGCTCTAGAGAGAGAGGGGAGGTTTTCGGCTAAGGAGGAAGTGAAAATAGGGTTTAGAACCCTATTTTAAAAGACCCTTGGTGAAATGTCGAATCTGCCCCGACTAGGAACTTTTTGCCGGTCGGCAACATTTTGTGCCGGTCGGCATAATATTGTGCCGATGAAATTATTTTGCAGCCGGTGGCTTCCCCTCCCGGCCGGTGGTGTTCCCACAACCTTGTTTAGGCTATGTGAGTAGTTTTTGGTCTTCATAGCTCAAGAAAGTGCAAGAAAGTGTATCTCCGATGCTCAACCGGCCTCCGTTTTGACCTCGGACCACGTCTTCTGTGCGTAGCACTCCAACTCATACAATGTTGTATCCTTTGGTATCCTTTTTTGCCTTTTACAGGATTCAAAAGTTGCCCCGTGTGCGTTGCACGCGTTCATCGCACTATTTTGGTGCATTACATTGTGCTATTATGCGCCTCACAGTTGCATTGTTATGCACATACTACATGCGTTGTAACACGCACCCCTTGCATTGTCATTGCATTTTTATTACAAGCATTGTCATGTATTTCAATACATACGTCGCCTCGCGCATCGTTCGCGTTGTCGTGCATTCCCTTACCATGCATTGTCATGCATTCCGAAACACGTGCGTTGTTATGCATTTAAGTCCGTTTGCATCATTTTACATTCCGTGTGGCATGCATGTCACACTTGCATCATTTTGCATTTCCCTGAGGCATGCGTGTCTCATTTACATTTTACATTTTGTGTGGCATGCGTGTCACACTCGTATCATTTTCCATTTCCTTGAGGCATGCGTGTCTCATTTGCATCATTTTACAATCCTTGAGGCATGCGTGTCTCATCTACATATCATCTTACATTCCTTGAGGCATGCGTGTCTCATTTGTATCATCTTACATTCCTTGAGGCATGCGTATCTCATTTGCATCATTTTTACATTCCTTGAGGCATGTGTGTCTCATTTGCATCATCTTACGTTCTTATGAGGCATACGTGTCTCATTTGCATCATTTTGCATCTTATGAGGCATGCGTGTCTCATTTGTATTAGTTTGCATCTTATGAGGCACGCGTATCACACTTGCATCATTCCTCATTTGCATTGGCACGTGTGCCTCATTCTCATTGGCACGTGTGCCTCATTCGCATTGGCACGTGTGCCTCATTCTCATTGGCACGTGTGCCTCATTCGCATTGGCACGTGTGCCTCATTCGCATTGGCACGTGTGCCTCATTCTCATTGGCACGTGTGCCTCACTCGCATTGGCACGTGTGCCTCATTTTCATCGGCACGTGTGCCTCATTTTCATCGGCATGTGTGCCTCACTTTCATCGGCATGCGTGTCTCATTTCCATTGGCATGTGTGCCCCACTTTTATCGGCATGCGTGTCTCATTTCCATTGGCATGTGTGCCCCATCTTCATCGACATGCGTGTCTCATTTCCATTGGCATGTGTGCCCCATCTTCATCGGCATGCGTGTCTCATTTCCATTGGCAGGTGTGCCCCATCTTCTTCATTGGCATGTGTGCCTCATTTCCATTGGCATGCGTGTCACATTTTTGTTGGCATGCGTGTCGTCATTTGCATTAGCATGCGTGCCTCATTTGCATTGACTTACATTCCTTGCGACCTGCGTTGTCTTGCTTTCATTTGCATTGTCATGCATGTTGCTAACGACATTGTACCTGTTAAGTTTGTTTTCTTTTCAGGCACGATATTGTATGTACGGCTCATTTGAGGCCGGTGCAACCGGACGAGCCGCACAGGTATTGTATCCTCCGCGTAAGACGTACAGAGAATTACATAATTCTCTTACATCCTTTCTGCATTGTAATGTAGTCTGGTGTATGCTAGCTTAAAACTGTTGCATGTGTGCTTCGTTACAGCTTTCTTTGCATGATCATAAGTTATGCTCGGCTTCTTGCATTTTCAGTTGCATTTTGCCCTTGCCTTCGGGCGCATACCTTGTTTGTCTTGCATGTTTGTCCAAGTCTTCGGCCTTGTCAAAAATGGGTCGTCTCTGGGCTTTGACATTCACTCTCGTCATTGTTATGACTTTCGAGTTCTGTCAAAGAGGGGCAACTGTAGACACCCCATTTTTGACCGTCCTCAAGACTTGGACGTCACCGTTTGAACACTCGGTGATTATCCATGTTTGTGTTCGTTTGGAGTTCCCGGAGGTCTCGGCTACGCGCCCTGCCTCAGGATCTCCGAACTCGACCATTTTGTGTCTGGTTTTGCACTAAACACTTGTGTTTTGCCTTGGAGGGGCAGGGAATGCCTTGTGAGGCATCCCACACACCACCGGCAGTGTCTAGAGGCCACCGGCTGGTTTTTGTTGCCACCGGCAATGTATGTGGCCGGTCGGCACTCTTTGTTGCCGGTCGTCAGTCATTTTTGTCAAAATGACATTTTTGGCCAGCCGACTACTGTTCATCTGCTTTTTCAGATATTTTGGGACAGCTGTGTGGCATTTGGTTCCCCTCCATACACGTGTATGGAGGGATGCCCTCCTTGTAAGCTTGTTGTATAAGCTTTACAAGTTGGTTGCCTATAAGAGAAGGGTCTTTTCTCTTGGCATAGGGGTTAGAGAATTTTGGAGAGAAAAACACAGAGAGAAGCTCTGGTTTTAGGGTTAGGGTTCATACATATCTCTTATCTCTCTTTTTCTCTCTTTGTGTTCTAGGTGTTTTAGTCCATACTATTGCACACAAACACCTAGTGCTTCACCTTCCTTTGGCTACTGAGGTTCTAAGTGGCTGGTTTTGGTGTTTTGGAGCTGGATTCAAGCTAAGGAGGGCTGTTGGAGCATCATTTGTGAAGGTGATCTACAAGGGTGAGAAACTTCCCTTTTATTCCCCATTTTTGCATTGCTTTTCTACCTATCTTAGAGCTGTTTTCGTGCTTAGTGTATAATACAAAAAAGTTCTATTTTTTAGCCCTCCTGATTGTTTATTAAGAGTGTTTTGTGGTTTGGGTTTGTTTGACCCCTCCTAAGCCTTGTAAGGCTCCTTTTTTGTGCTATTTTTGTGCAAGTTTCGAGACTTTGGTGTTTGGGCCTCTTCACCACTGAAATCTTAAGGGATTTTAGTGGTGGAGATGGTGCCTTGAAGTCTCCAAAAGGGGAGGGCCACCCCCTCTCCTTGTTGTCCTTGAAAGGGACCCTTTTTGGCCTCTTGAGGGAGCATCATGTTAGAGTGTGTATTGATCATGTCTTGGCTGTTTTCCATGCTTATTATGCCATGATATAACCTTGTTGTGTGTTGGTTTTGGTACACCATGCATACTTAGCATACCTACCATGTAATACCTTGTTATTGCCTTAATATGTCTTAGGTTGTTAGCCTTTGCTCTAGCATGTTTTAGGTTTAGCCTTGTGAAGGTTTTGTGCTCATTTTGCCATGTTTTAGGTCTGTCCATAGTTGTTTGGGTCAATCTTGGCATGCGTAGTATAGCTTCTTTGTATTCGAGCTTGTATGCTTCAAGTATGTGAATGTGTAGTATGTGTTGCTTGCATCATTTCGGTGGTTTGGAACCACCCTACATGTTATTTCAGTCCCTTTGACATGCTCATATGTTTGCCTTGGACACCTCTTTGATGCTTCAAAAGCTTGTGTTGTATGCTCCATGTTTTAGCATTTGTGCATGCCTTTGAATTGGAACCATTTAGATGCCATCTAGGTGGTCTTTTAGGCTTTGTTTTGTGTGCTAAAATTCTGTTTATGGTCGCTTAAGTCTTGCCATGTGTGGTTATACTAAGTATAGTCCATTGCCTCTTTGGTGAGCCTTGAATGCTTGGGCCATTCGCACGCTAATATTTAAGTTGGTTTGGCACCTCTTATCACATGATTTTAAAGCTTTTCATTGCATGCTAATTGTCTATTGTTTAGACTCTTTAAGTGTGCTTAAGAGTTGCCTTTATATGCCTAAGTGTTGGATCATGAGTGCTTGCATGTTTGTTTGCATTTTGGCCTTCACTTCCATGGTTTTGGCCACTGATTTTGGGCCTAGTTAGGGCTGCCCAAGTCATGTTTAAGTCCATCATTTGCTTGTTTGCATGCTTACTTCGTGTGTTGTCACATACTTGGCCTATCTCATGTTGTCGCATGTTCGGAACCCTTTGCATTTGGCATGCATTCTTCTTTGGTCAAGTTGCTTACATGTTGCAAGTCTTGCATATTAACATGTTTAGTTGCATCTTGCATGCTTGGTTAGTTTGCATGTCTCACATGCTTGTTTGCTTAGGTTGCATGCCTAGTGTGCATTGTTTGTTCACATGCTCATGTTGCGCCCTTAGCTTGCATGCCTAGGTTGCATTGCATCTTGCACGCATGCCTTGTTCCTTGACTTGGTGATGGGAATTGGGCCTTGGTTCGTTTGTTTGGTTTGCATTTCATTTGACATGAAAGTTGCACACTTGATTCTTTGGGCCATCATGCATGGAAATGCGTGATTGGTGGTCCGAGAATCGAGACACATGCCCCTTTGAGTCACAAACATGATAGGGGACATGATTGGTGCATACATTGCTTGGATTGTATTGCCATGCAAGTTCTCTGCTGCTGTGAGTTGCAGGTTCTGCAGGCATTCTTTGCCGACCGGCAGTATACATTGCCGACCGGCAGTATACATTGCCGACCGGCAGTAAATCTCCAACCGATGGATTCATTTTGTGCCGGTGACCACAATTCACTGCCGGTGGTAATTCTACTCAGCCGGTGGTGATTCCCAGTATCCAGAGAGGCATCCTTGAGACTTTGGCAGTCTTCAGAGAGGCAGAGCAGGGAAAACAGAGGCAGACTATGCATGGTCGTGTACTTCCGAGCAGGACCCGAGCATGCGCTGTATCTGGCTCTCCTCCCGAGGTGGTTTACTGCTTTTCCTAGTTTAATTAGTTTGTTAACTGATTAGGCAATTTGTAATATTTAATTAGCTTGCGTAGTTAATTAGTTTGTAATATTTATTTGGTCCCTCCGAGCGAGGGCGAATTTGTAGTAAGGGTGGGTGTGTGTGTGTATGCATTCCAACCTCCACTTCTTTCTTCCCTTTTATTTACCTGCTTATGGTGGTAGATTAGGGCATATTTACATTAGCATACAGTATGACAGCATGCGTGCATCCATACATTCGTCTTGCATGCACCGGGCTCGGTACATCATGCTAACTGCATTTGTATTTCAATTTCCAAATTGAATACGTGTTAGTTGTAGCATTTCACATGTCATCGTAGATTAGTCGAGCCTATCCTAATCACATTTTGCTTGTGTTGCATTAGTCATTTTAACATGAACTAGGACATGCATGTTTGCTAACTAGTTTATTATTTTGGCACGGAGTACGATGTAAGTATTTTCGCTTTAGCATATCGCATGCGTGTGAATGTTGCCATGACAGTATGCTTACCATGTGGCTAAGTGCTTATATGAGATAAACTATTTGAATGCCTATGGGTGAAGGTTGGATTGTTTGAGTTGAAAAAACTCGTTGAAATCCGTGTTTTAGCCTACTTGCGAGTAGCAAATTCCAAAGCTCTTTTCAAAACAAACGGATATGCAATGCTTGTTTCCAAATTAGGCAATCTAGTCTATACTTGTTTACTGTGCGCATAACATAGTAATTCTAGGCTAATAACCGGAATAAGAACACATAACGTTTTCAAAATCGGATATCATGGTTAGTAGAGGCTGGTCTTCGGACCGGGCGAAAGGGGGTGCTCATAGCTGACCTTCCCCGATCGTACCCAAGCTCCCGAGCCAAGACAACTTTGGTGATAATGGACACGTGGCCTTCGGCACCGAGTCAGGGTTTCCTAAATTTCCCATTTTAAAAAATATTTAGGTGGCGACTCGGTATCTGGCAAAGCAGTCCATGTTTGGCACTCCTTTTCAAAAATCTGTTTTCTCAAAACGATTTGCCGGATTTGGACTCTTTGGTTCAGATTTAGAACCGTGACACAAATTGAGTCCGAACTGTAACCCGTGAGTTCCCTCGCGGGCATGTTACACCATAACACAGTGCTCTGTTCATTTTGAACAGACGGGATGCAAAAACGGAACTCGCAGAAGTCGAAACAACCTCAGATGCTCCGATTTTTCCTCTTTTCTTTTGCTTTGAAGTCTAGAACCTATATAGCTTCAGATAGGTCCTGGTTTTACTATTCTGACATGACCTGGGTTGAACCCTGCAGTTTATGAAAGAATAAATTCTTGTTTTGCACAAATATGGAGAATGGCACAGCACTCTAAGCACAAAACAATTTATTTTTGAAATTAAAATGAGAAAGGGGTTCTGATCGGGCATTGAGCCTACAACTGACCACAGTCAAAACGACTCAACAAAGAAAAACAAAAGGTAAACAACCTAAACACATCGAGAAACACTCAAAACGACTCAAGACAAGAATCGCGACAAACAAAATAACAGACACGACACTCAGACGTGTTCCAAAGACGAGAGACCGCTTAGATCATGAGGAGCCAGTTTCTCCGGGTATTGTTTCCCACCCTTTCTTATTTGTGATCCTCACATCACTCGGCCCTCAGGCTCTGTTTTTCTGAAAAAGCCATTTTCTCACTTTTTCTCTCAGCGCGCATCTCTCTATTCTTCAATCTCTCTTCTTCTTTTTTTTTTATCCCTCCCCTGGGTGGTTAATAGATAAATAGGAAGTTGCGGGCTCATGCCCAGCATATTCAGCTCGCGGCTATTTCCTCCGGTGACGTTTAGTCGATGCCCCGGATGAGGGAGTGGAGTATCTTGATCCATTCCGGTTCGTACTTCGCACTTGGCTTGATACCTCGCTGCTTGGAGGATGAGAGAGCTTTCAGCCCTCTGTTATTCGCTCTAGTCGTGCCTTTTCTGGCTGGTATGATGCCCTTCTTGGCAAGTATGTTGACAATGGGAAAAAGACAGAAAACCAGACTCAACTGTGCCCCTAGTTCATCATTTTGACCATTTTTTGTTTTGGCTTTCTACTAAAGCAATTTTAATCAATATGAGAGTTAGATTAACACACTTGTTCGACTTTCTGATTTAAAATCATGCAAGTCAGGCTATGAGCACTGAAAATTTTCCTTTTTTGGGTCTAAGAAAATGGTCCAATTTTGGAAAATGGAATAATTTTCGAGAGAAATTAGTCAACCTCAGTAAAAATTCTCAAAAACTATTTTTGCAAATGGCCACCGCTCAACGAGCACGGAACCTACTCTTAAGATGCACAACCTTAGATCCAAAATAATGGAAAATTGCCCCTTGTCTGAAGGACACTGCATGGCAACAGAAAGTTGCCCCTCTTTTGAATAGCACCGCAGCACACTGAACGGCAACGGAAAGTTGCCCCTTGTTTGAATAGCACCGCAGTACATTGCAATCAGTTCTCATGGTGACAATCACAACCGAACTCTCGGATATAGAGAAGAACAAGATGATCAAAACCATTACATGGACACAATCGATTTGGAAGTGTTTATGGCTGGACTTCAGAATGAAGTTGCCTACGTATCCCAAACATGGGAATCAAGCCTTACGTAGTTCAGGTTAAGGTACACTCGTGTATTAACCCTCTCTTTTTGCGCTCTAACTTTTGCCAAGGCCGCCCTTTACGGGTTTTCAACCTTGCGAGCTTTGTTCTTCTTTTCTTTTCATTTCTTTTTTCATCTTTTTTTTTTCATTCTTTGCATTTTTTATTTATTTTCTTTGTTCTTTTTGTTCTTTTTCTTGCTCTAACTTTTGCCTGGGTTGCCCTTCCGGGTTTTCGGGCCAGCGAGCCTCTCAAGGGTAAAAGTGTAGCTCTGTCCATGTCAAATGGTTTTAGGATCTCGAAGCCATCTGAATCCAGAAGAATGGCTACTGTTTGTTGATGATGTAGAAGTCCATCCAATGGGGGCTGAATTGCCCCCAGTGTTGTGGATAAGAACTTAGTTGTCCTTCAGCAATACTTTCTTCTTTCTTCCCTTTTGTGATTTGGCATTCTTGTCGATCTTCATTGATTTGCGAAATGATCCATCTTTGGCTCTTCGAGCATAATCTGACATTTTTTTGCCCCTAGTTCAAGGGGTGCTTCTGATCTAGCTTTGCAAGCTTCTTTTGACGACGTCTGACCTTCTCGCCCCTAATTCATGGGCTGCTTCGAATCTGGCCACACAGGCCTCACATTGTGATTGACCGTTGAACATTCTGAATTAAGGTTCAAGGTTTGAGGGCAAAGGGGGGCGGGTCTTGAGGCTGAGAGCGATCCTAAGCTGCACAATCTCCAGAACGATCCCACACAGGTCTTCGTAGGACTGTGCAAAATATTTTTTTAAATCTTTTAAGAAAGCGACTAATCGCTCGCGCTGAAGACAATGTAGAACCAATCTGGATCAAGCCAGGATCCTTCTCAGCACTCACGTTAACAAGCATGATCTCAATCATTAAGGGCTTAGCATGCCTCTCTTTCTCTCAATTGATCAAATTTTGCAAAACCCGAGGAATTCCTTCCTCTTTGTTTTCATCACAATGTTAGAAAAAGTTTTGAAAAACTTAGGTCAATGCAATGATTTAAAGGCGCAGAAAAGCAGGTGAAAAGCACTGCCGTTTCATTCTAAACTTGTTGGCACAACAGGCTCAAAGTAGAAATAAGCACAAAAACTTGAAAACCACTGCTGCTTCATTCAGATCTTTTGATGTAACTGGCTCCACGGCAGAAATAGACCCAAAAAAAAAAAAAATGATGCCTGAGGTAACATCCCCGGAATCACCCGACTCCTATACAACAGGACTAACTTAATACAACAAGACAGACCCCAAACAAAAGACTGACTTTAAAGCAGAAAGACAGACTCAAAACAACACAGCAGAACTGACTCAATGCCCAAGCCAGAACGTAAAATAAACAGCATTCGCAAATGCTCAAAACAGGGCGTGCCATACGCAACATCTGGAGTAAACTGAACGCTGCCCGTAGGTGGTTCGTCCCCCGATCATATACTCATACTATCCCCCAAGTCCACTGATCCAGTGACGATAGACTTTGCTGAGCTTGGTGGGATAATAACCTCGTTATCGATCAAATCTTGCACCTCGTGGCGAAGACGAAAGCAATTGTTGGTGCCGTGACCGGTTTGTTGATGGTATGCACAGTACTGGGTACCATCATGCTTAGCTGGAAGGGGATTCGGGAGGGGGCGAGGCTCAAGAGGTTTGAGATGGCCTTTCTCAACAAGGATTTGAAGAGCCTTGGGCAAAGGCATATAGAGGGCATGGAAGACCCTGCGACCCCGGGGTTGGTACTTCGAGGTTTGTGGATTTTTGCTGGGCGCACTAGCAAAAGGGTCGGCAGGCACTGGCTTGGTCTGTTGATTTTTCCCGGATGCAGAATTAGGGTTGGAAGGAACGGCTCTGGCACGGCGGTCTTTCTCCCGATTTTTCCCTTGGCTTGAACTGCCCTCAGTCTGAGTAGGGAAGGTGTCATCCGCAGTTTTTGCAGCAACTGCGAGTACCTGTTGCTTATTCAGTCCCCCGGCTTTCAAAGCCTCAACAGCCTGCAGAAGTTGTTCATAGGGATCAGTGTCTGTCCCCATCTTGTTCTTTCCACTAGCCTCAGCTTGGTCGAAGGTTTGGGTTGCTATATCAGAGCGAAACCCGGTTGTTGTTGGCATGCCATTGCCTATACTTAGGATGGGTTCAGGTTGGCTGAGTTCAATTACAATCCGTCCGAAGAGCGGGGATTCTTCTGGCATGAAATTTTCGGCATGTGCTATGGTCGACGGTGGAGCTGACATTCCGAAGGCTAGATTAGCTACAGATCTCTGAAGATCGCCGATCATTCCCATAAGCTTGAAAGTGGTGGGCTCACGGGTTTGAAATGGTTGGAGTTCCCAGATCGGGTGTGCAACAGGTGACCTGGGCAGATATTCCATTTCAACATCGGTCTCACCCTGCATGGCGATTTCCTGGTTTAATGTTGCTGCCATGACCACAATTTCTTCTGAATTCTATGTCATCGCGAGTCTGCTGAATTGAACAGAGGTGATGTGACTGGTGGCTGACGGATCTGATGAACCGGTGAGCCTTGACTGGCCTTTCTCTGCCTTGCCTCAGCGAAGGAGAACACTGGTTGCTCTGAACTGAATTTCTGAACTCCCCCCCTTTGAAAGAGAAAACAGGCAGCATCTCAGCCCAATTTTATTAGAACAGATATAAGCATAACTGAATAACTGTATTCGACCACTGATCACTGTTCCCCAAATTATTACCCCAAAACTGAATCTGATACCCGCAGATATAACGGATTCTCAAAACACTGATGCCCGCAGGCCTGATACCTAGACTTGCAAACTGATACGTAACCTGTAGAGGCACACTCTAACAGCACATAACAAGCAAGTGAGAGCCAAAACACCCCTATGTTGGGGTACGGTTTCCCTGTCCTATTTTGTCAGGAGCTAGGGTTACACTACGCACACAGCTATTTCAAACAACCTAAAATCGGGTAAGCAACCTGTCCTAGTTTGGAATAGTCACTATGGATTCCGATATGTACTAGGTCGAATGGTCAAAAAGGGTGCCTCAGTAAAAACCGAGGTTTGTGTTCCCGTCGTGGCAGAGCCCGCAACCGGTCAGCCTTATGGCACGCTTCTCAAAGCGGGCCTCCGGCAAACCGTTCAGGAATAGCATACGGCAAACACGGTGTCCTAGGCGCACCAATGCAAATGCAATGCAAAGAGACACATAAGTGCAATCAAAACAAAATATCATGAGTTCGAGTCAAGTTCTCTAAACTCCCTAGCAGAGTCGCCAGAAACTGTAGATGCGCTCCCGGAGAGAACTCCCGAGGAAACCTCGTTTTGTTCTCTGAGCTACTACAGTTCGGACTCAAATGTCACGGTTCTGAATCTAATCTCACAATGTGCGATGTGAGACCGATAAATCACCAAAGAGTCCAAATCCGGCAAATCGTTTTGGAAAACTGATTTTTATAAAGAAGTACCAAACATGGACTGCTTTGCCAGATATAGAGTCGCTACCTAAATATTTTATTTTGGGGAAATTTAGAAAACCCTGACTCGTGCCTAAGGCCACGTGTCCGTCATCACCAAAGTTGCCTCGGCTCGGGAACTTGGGTACGATTGGGGAAGGTCATCTATGAGCACCCCCGCTCGCCCGATCAAAGATCGGCCTGTACTAAGCATGATATCTTGTTTTTGAAAACAAATGTGTTCTTATTCCGGTTGATTAGCTAATCTTACTATGTGATGCGCACGGCAAACAAGTATAGACTAGATCGCCTAATTTGGAACCAAGCATCGCATATCCGTTTGTTTGGAAAATGGTTTGAAGTTTGCTACTCGCAAGTAGGTTAAAATGCGGATTTCGATGAATTGTTCCAGTTCAAGTAATCCAACCTTCACCCATAGGCATTCAGGCAGTTAATCACGTAAGCAATTAGCCTCGTGGCAAGCATGCTTTCATGGCAACATTAACATACGTGCAGTATGCTAAAGCGTAAACACTCACAGTGTACTCCAAGCCAAAACAAGGAACTAGTTAGAAATCATGCATGATCCTAGTTCATGTTAAGATGGCTAATGCAACACATGCAAAAATGCAACTAAAATAGGCTCGGCTATTCTAGAATGTCATGTGAAATGCAACTTGGTACATGTATTCAACTTTGTATTGAAAGTACAATGCAGTTAGTATGATGCGCCGAGCCCGGTGCATGCAAAACAGATGAATGGATGCACGCATGTGAGCATAAGGTATGCTAAATTAAACATGCCCTAAAACTAACCATCGTAAGCGGTTAAGTAAAAGGGAGAAAGAAATGGAGGTTGGAAGACATGCATCACACATACGCACGCTTATTACAATAATTGGCCCTCTCAAAGGAGGGACCGAATAAGAAGCTAACTAGCTAATCTAAGCTAATTAAACTAATTATTACAATACAATTAATTAACTAATCCTAGTTAACTAATTATTACAAAACGAATTGAATAGCTAACACATTAACTAATAAAGGTACAAACCAAAGCAAAAGCAAGCTATCTAAGCATGGCAGCTAAGGAAAGCAATAAAACAGGAGGTTCTCGGAGGGAGAAGATTGGATGCATGCACGGTCGCCTTGTTTGGAAATCCAATGCGATGTCCCGATTTGCCTCTGTTTTCATTTGTTCTCATAAACTTGCACCAAGCTCCAGAAAGCTGAAACTCCACCTTGGGAATCCTGTGGGAGGGTGGCCGACCACTTTTGGTCTCTAGAAACACCTGCCGGCCACTTTGGTTGTTGAAAAACCAGAAAAATGGTCGGCCAGCTACTTTTTCTGGCTGGTTGGCCAGTTGTTGCTACTGAATCCCAGTTTTCTGCAACAGAGAGCAAGAAAGGGCATGGCAATGTATTTGCAAGATATGTGTGTACAACCACCCTCCCTATCATGCCATGAACTCAAGGGAGTGTAGGTTCTCAACCCTCGGGCCACCAATCGCACATTTCCATGCATGATGGCCGAGAGGCGAAGTTGCACAATTCAATATGAAATGAATGCATAAGTAAACACATAAAGCCTAAAACTCTATCATGGATGATCAAGAGCGTCAGCGATCGGGAATCAAGGCACGTTTCATCAGTTTTGAGTATGAAACGTCCCTCATTTCCCGTGTTTGGACTAACACCTATTCCCAAACACATGCAACAAGAAACATGACATACACAATGCGACTCGATCATGCAAGTATGCAATATGGCTTAAGCATGCAAACATGCAATGCAATATGAACAACCTAACAAGGCTAATGGCATGCACAATGCTAAAGCATGCAACAACTAGCATACACAATGCTAAATGCTAAAAACTAGATGGCATACTCAATGCAAGGCATTCATAAGGTTCTAAGCATAATGTAATGCATGCATGCACAATGCAATGCAACAAGGGCAACTTATGTAATATACCAAGCATGGCATGCTCAATGTAATACACATGGTATACTCAATGGACTTAAACCAAAAGGGTAGACCTCAATCATGCCCAAATCAGTGGCCATTGGTGATGAAATGAAGACACATAAAGCAAGGCATGCATGCACAATGCATTGGCCATCAAAGAGGCCAAAGAGCACAACTCTCAAGAGCGCTCAATGAGTGACAGAAGTGGAAATGTAACAACACTAAGTGCACTGAAATGAAGCAATAAATGATGCCAAATCATTCAAACAACATAAGTAAAGCATGCTAGCGTCCTAAGGCATGAAAGCTAGCAAAGAGCAACACAAAGGAGACATGCAATACATGGCATAAATGCATGAACTAAGCATGGACAGAGCTCTAGTAGGTCAAAACAAGGACCAAAACATGCTGAGATAAGGGCCCAAAGGCCTAGGCATGCAAGCATACGAGCTAAGCCATAAGCTAGGCAAACATGGACAATACTTAGAGGCATTCAAAGCATGAATGAAGTAGGAACAAAAGCATGGTATAAGCTCTGAAATGTCATGTTAGATGATGCCAAATCATGTACACAACACAAATGAAGCATGCAATGGTGCTCAAAGCTTGAAGCAAGCAAGAGCATTTGTACTACAAGTATACAAAACATGAAGCATGTGACCAAGGCAACCCAAAATAGTCCTAGAACATGTTAAAATGAGTCTAAAACATGCATGGAAGGAAGCCAAAACATGCTAGCATGAGGGGCATAAGACATGATGCATACAAGGCAAATAAGGTGGATTACACTACACCCATTAAGACCAAGCATGGGATGACTTAAGCAATAAAAATCAGAGTTATATCATGGCATAATAACTCCAAAAACACATTGAAATGGTGGCTCACAAGCTATGGCATGAAGGCATACGCAATGGTTCATGTTAAGGCATAAAGGGGCAAACCCTCCAACGTATTGAATGAGTAACAAATGTGAATGTATGAGCATGAAACATGGACTGAAATCACATAACAAGTGATGCCAAATCATTGAAATAATCCAAGTAATGCATGCTAGAGGATTCAATACACAAAGCTAACAAGCCAGATTGAACCAAGGCTATACAAAGCAAGTCATGTATGACCAATACAACACAAATCAGACCTTAAACATGCTAAAACATGAACAAAGTCTTCTTTAAGCTAAGCCAAAAGCATGCTAAAATGACATGTTACAACATGATGCATGTTAGGCTATTTCATGAGATTGCACTACAAGTGCATGGAGCATACAAAGGCTAACCAAACCAAACCCTAAAAAAGGTATGACATGGCAAAACATCACCAAAAACATGCTGAAATGGAAAGAAAACAAGCTAGAATGACATGCTACTTCATGAAGCATACAAAGCTAGTTTAAGGGATTTACACTACAAGTGTATTAGGCATGCAAGAGCCAACCAAACCAACCCAAAACAGA
Organism: Camellia japonica; assembly: GCA_030407325.1. NCBI lineage: Eukaryota > Viridiplantae > Streptophyta > Magnoliopsida > Ericales > Theaceae > Camellia > Camellia japonica. The sequence goes on from JAPPVO010000014.1 coordinate 19,364,592, forward strand.
TCTAAGGCATGTTAAAAAAAAACACCAAAAACCCACTGAGATGGCTCCAAAACAAGCTAGAAAGACATGCTCAAACATGAGGCATACAAGACTAGATTGTGTGATTTACACTACAAGTGTATTAACCATGCATGGAGTGACCAAAGCAAGCAAAAACAATGGTATGCCACAGCAAAATAACCACAAATACAAGCTAAGATATGGTCAACAAACACTTAGTAAAGATGCTCAAACATGAGGCATGTTAAGGCATGTATTGAAGATGCAAGGAGAGGGGATGGCCCTCCCCTTCTTAGGACCTTAAAACACCATCCCCACCACTGAAATCCCTCTGGATTTCAGTGGTGAGAACGCCAAAACAAGGTGGTCGCGAAGCTCACAAAAAAAGGCTAAAAAACAAGGCCAAACAAGGCCTAAGAGGGGGTAAACAACCCCAAACACAAAAGTGATCTTAAACAAAGATCAAAAGCATGCAAAAAAGAACTTTTATCAGTTATAAGTCAAGCTTAAAACAGCATGCAAGATAGGCTAAAAGCTTAAGCAAGAAAGGGGGATTTAAAGGTCAAAAGCTCACCCTTGAAGACCCTCTTTATAACTGCAACTCCAGCAGGTTTTTCAAGCTCAAGACAATGCAAGAACACCAAAATCAGCCCTTAAGCACCTCAGTAGCAAAAGGATGGTGTTTGAGTGTGTGTTTGTGTGTTAAAGTAAGACAAATCTACACTTTAAGGCATGAAAATGAAGCAAACAAGGCAATATAGATACAACACTATATCTATCCTCTTCCCTCAGATTTTCTGAACCTGGAGGAGGGAGGAGGAGCCTCCCTCTTATAGAAGAGGAAAGCCAAAGCTTCTTGGAGAAGCTAAGCTTGAATGTCATCCCTCCATATGGAGGATGGCTCAAATGCTCTCCAGCTGTGCCAGCTGTCCCAAAATATCTCCAAAAAGGTGTCAAAAAGCAGCCGACCACTTGAAGTGGTCAGCCTGCTAGTTTAAGTGGTCGGCCGACCACTTTAAATGGTCAACCAGAGCAAAAACTGGTCGGCCATAGGTGGGAGAGGTCAACACACTAAATGCAAGGTGGTGGTGTGGTGGTCGACCAGAAAAGATGGTCCAAAGACCAAGAAAGCCAGTTATCTGACAAGAAAACTAGCTGGAAAAAAGAAAAGTGGTCTCCAAGGAGAAACACTGGTCTCCCACCCTTGTACCATCTTCCAAACAAGGAAAGAAAGGTTTGTACCAAAAACAAACCAAAGTGGATGCAAGACGAGAAATCGGGAGGCGAAACACGCGGCCAAAAGCCCCGAAAACTAGCTGACGAGCATCAAAAGTGGTATGCAACCACAAAAGTGGTCTCCCGGACCACAGTGTTCCTCTAGGCAAAGGCAACAAGGTGTGGTTCAAAAACCACGCCAAACGGAGAATGTTAAGCGGTCCCGAGACAAGGCGCGCGGCCAAAGGCTCCAAAAATCGGAAACTGGTCTCCAAACGGGAAAAGTGGCCTACGACCACGAAAAGTAGTCCACGACCACAGAGAGATGGTCTACAAGACCACTCCCTCCCTCCGGGAAGGGAAAACAAGACTTGGTCTGCAAATCGAGCCAAAGCACAAAAAGTTCCAAGGCCCGGAGGCAAGGCTCTCAGCCAAAACTCCGAAACCTCAGAACGAGCACAACATGCACCATCACCGAGCGCTCAATCGATGACGTCTGAGTCTTAAGGTCGGTCAAAAATGGGGTGTCTACACTTCCATTTTAATTTTATGCAACTTCCATTTTTATTTTTATTCAACCTCCATTTTTATTCAATTTCCTTTTCTATTCAACTTCCTTTTTCATTTAATTTTCGAATAGATTTTTAAGGTATATAATGGTTTCTTGAATGAACTTCCATTGTTAATTTTATGCAACTTCCATTTTTATTTTTATTCAACTTCCATTTTTATTCAATTTCCTTTTCTATTCAACTTCCTTTTTTAATTAATTTCCAAATAGATCGTTAAGGTATAGTGGTTTCTTGAATGAACTTCCATTTTTATTTGTTTTCAACTTCCATTTGTATTCAATTTCCTTTTCTATTCAACTTCCTTTTTTACTTAATTTCCAGATAGATCGTTAAGGTATAGTGGTTTCTTCAATGAACTTTTATTGTTAATTTTATGCAACTTCCATTTTTATTTTTATTGAACATTAATTTTTATTCAATTTCCTTTTCCATTCAACTTCAATTTTTATTTAATTTCCAAATAGATCGTTAAGGTATAGTCGTTTCTTGAATGAACTTCCATTTTAATTTTATTCAACTTCCATTTTTAATTTTATTCAACTTTCATTTTTATTCAATTTCCTTTTCTATTCAACTTCCTTTTTTTTATTTAATTTCCAAATAGATCATTAAGATATAGTGGCTTTTTGAATGAACTTCCATTTTTACTTTTATTCAACTTCCATTTTTAATTTTATTCAACTTTCATTTTTATTCAAGGAAACAAAGACGTTAAGGAAACAAAGACGTTAGCACATTAATAAATGTACCAAAGCTAAATACTCACGTCCTAATGCATTGGACAATAATAAATCACACCACGTAAGCACATAATCACATAAGCACCTACGAATTTCATCCCTGGATAATGATAGTCCCAAAGGGTTACTATAGTTCCGGTTGGAAGCAGCATTGATCAAGTGCCTTTCCAACAAGACTACTAGAAACTCAAGGATCCAATCAATATCTAGAAACTACATTCCATACCCACATAATCACATAAACATGTTATCATATAAGCATGTAATCATTACACTAAGTCTCTATCAAACGAGACGAACCCATTGTGATACTAATCACTTCCCACGTACCCAAAGTATTCAAACCCGGTACGCTCTGATACCAAGTTGTAACGCCCTCAAAAATAAACCCATAATAGATAATATAAGCATGCATTATTATATTAAAACAATAATATAAATCCATCCATCAGAGTAATATGAAATAAACATCATAATAAATGCCCTACGGGCTTACATCTTGCCAAGCCAACACTTGGATACAATTTACTGAGTTCTAACTCAAAACAGATAAAGCCCTAGGCTTGAAGGATTACAATGTTCAAATAAAACAAATAACAAATAAAACAAGTCTTCAAATTCAATTCCTCACAAGCTAAGTCCTTGGAGGGAGTGAACCACCTGAACCTGAAAAATAAAGTTCCCATATAGGGTGAGCCACAGCCCAGTAGAGAAATACTAAACCAAGCATAAGCAATAACTAAAGCATTAGCATCTGATACATGGTTAACACACTATAATCAAGTTACAATATTCATGACACGAATGTCTACACTGCCTATGACACATTGTCTATGGCACATTTTACTTTCCACTTATGGCTCAGAACCTGGCCAAATAACTCAACAGGGTTTCATCTTTTATTACCATTACTTCCAATTCAACAGGAATAACAATTCAGGTTAGACCTAATCATAACAAATACACATAGTGGTATTGTATCATTCACAATCAATTCACTTCCATACTTCCCAACTGATACACATTTTAGTGATGTATCATATTCACAATAAATAGAAATATATCCATTAATCAATAAGCACACATAAGAGTGATGCTACTGGAGTCCATCCCCTATCTCCTCCCAATAAATCCGGTTTAGAGGTCCATCCCCTATCTTCCCCTAAACCGTGGAGTTCATCCCCTATCTCCTCCAACACCAATGCATATGCAATAAAACACACAATTGCCATATACAACACATAATTAATACCCAAATGTTCTATATTAACTCAACAGTCAAACAATTGACTCAATTCCAGTTATACCTAAGACGCATGCAAGGTCTACAACAATCAATGGCTATCCTCCACCGATAGCCCAAAACAGTTATTTCTAAACAAGAAATAAATATATCATTGAATGTAAATTTAACATTCCCAATTCTATGAATTAAACCAAATTCCACATTATTCCTTTAAATTAATTATACAAATTAATCTAAACCAAACCCTAAGGTTTCTTCCAAAATTACCAAACTACCCCCACATACCAAAATACTAACACTTATGATTAAAGCGTATAAATGGAGTAGGAAATCCCTACCTCGAATATATAACTCAGAAAGAAGAAGAAGGAGATGATGCCTAAACTTCAAAGTGCTCCAAACCACGAATTTCTCAGATTAAATGAAAGCCCTCACTCCCCTCTATCTTATTTGTAAAGTAACTAGGGCAAAAACCCACCCTAACTAGATCAAACCTAGGAGAGAAGGTGTTTAGAGAAAGAGAGAACTCAGAAATTAGGGTTTTTGGATCAAAAGGGGCTGAAAAACTGTTTTAAAATACGCTGCTGCGTATTTATACCTGATAGGCTCGCTCGAGCGAAGACCTGGTCGCTCGAGCGACCAGACACAGAAAATCCTCGCTCGAGCCAAGAAAGGCTCGCTCGAGCGAAGAACTAACAGTTCGCTCGAGCGAAGAGAAACTCGCTCGAGCCAGCTAACACTGCTCTCAGGTCTAGCACTGGACGCAATCCTCGCTCGAGCCAAGAAATGCTCGCTTGAGCGACGGACCAAATACAAAGGCCTCGCTCGAGCGAAGATAAGCTCGCTCGAGCGACCAAGCCAAAAACTGAACATCAACTATTGGTTTTTAAACCCAACCAACCTGCAATTAACCTGCCCAACATATTCCACAACTCACAACTGAAGAATTACAAGACAACAACAGCAACAATATGATAATGGAATCTACGGAACTTAAGTCCGGAAACACTAATCAAATGGGAAAAGACCGGGGTCGCTATAACTTCCTTTTTTATTCAATTTTCTTTTCTATTCAACTTCCTTTTTTATTTAATTTCCAAATAGATTGTTAAGGTATAATGGTTTCTTGAATGAACTTCCATTTTTATATTTATGCAACTTCCATTTTTATTTTTATTCAACTTCAATTTTTATTCAATTTCCTTTTCTATTCAACTTACTTTTTTTATTTAATTTCCAAATAGATCGTTACGGTATAGTGGTTTCTTGAATGAACTTCCATTGTTAATTTTATGCAACTTCCATTTTTATTTTTATTCAATTTCCTTTTTTATTCAACTTCATTTTTTATTTAATTTCCAAATAGATCGTTAAGGTATAGTGGTTTCTTGAATGAACATCCATTTTCAATTTTGATGCAACTTCCATTTTTATTTTTATTCAACTTCAATTTTTATTCAATTTTCTTTTCTTTTCAATTCCACTTCCTTTTTTTTTTTTTTAAATTTCCAAATAGATCCTTAAGCTATAGTGGTTTCCTGAATGAACTACCATTTTTAATTTTATGCAACTTCCAATTATATTTTTATTCACTTTCCATTTTCATTCAATTTCCTTTTCTATTCAACTTCCATTTTTCTTTAATTTCCAAATACAGCGTTAACGGAAAGTGGTTTCTTGAATGAACTTCCATTGTTAATTTTATGTAACTTCCATTTTTATTCAATTTCCTTTTCTATTCAACTTCATTTTTTATTTAATTTCCAAGTAGGTCGTTAAGGTATAGTGGTTTCTTGATTAAACTTCCATTGTTAATTTTATGCAACTTTTATTTTTATTTTTATTCAACTTCCATTTTTATCCAATTTACTTTTCTATTCAACTTCCTTTTTATTCAATTTCCAAATAGATCGTTAAGGTATAGTGGTTTCTTGAATGAACTTCCATTTTTTTTTTTTGGTTCAACTTCAATTTTTATTCAATTTTTTTTTTCTATTCAACTTATTTGTTTTTATAATTTCCAAATAGTTCGTTTAGGTATATTGGTTTCTTGGATGAACTTCCATTTTTCATTGGATGCAACTTCCATTTTTATTTTTATTCAACTTCCATTTTTATTCAATTTCCTTTTCTATTCAACTTCATTTTTTATTTAATTTCCAAATAGATCGTTAAAGTACAGGGGTTTTTTGAATAAACTTCCATTTTTAATTTTATGCAACTTCTACTTCCATTTTTATTGAACTTCCATTTTTATTCAATTTCTTTTTTCTATTCAACTTGTTTTTTTAAATAATTTCCAAATAGATCATTAAGGTATAGTGGTTCTTGAATGAACTTCCATTTTTGATTTTATGCAACTTCCATTTTTATTTTTATTTTTATTTAACTTGAATTTTTATTTAATTTCCTTTTCTATTCAACTTCCTTTTTTTTATTTAATTTCCAAATAGTTCGTTAAGCTATAGTGGTTTCTTGAATGAACTTCCATTTTTTATTTTATGCAACTGGCATTTTTATTTTTATTCAATTTCCTTTTCTATTCAACTTCCTTTTTTATTTAATTTTCAAATAAAAAGTTATGTATAGTGGTTTCTTGAATGAACTTCTATTTTTAATTTTATACAACTTCCTTTTTTATTTTTATTCAAGTTGTTTTTTTATTTAATTTCCAAATAGATCGTTAAGGTATAGTGGTTTCTTGAATGAACTTCCATTTTCAATTTTGTTGCAACTTCCATTTTTATTTTTATTCAATTTCCTTTTCAATTCCACTTCCTTTTTTTTTTTTTAATTTCCAAATTGATCCTTAAGCTACAGTGGTTTCCTGAAGGAACTTCCATTTTTGATTTTATGCAGCTTCCATTTTTATTTTTATTCAACTTTCATTGTTATTCAATTTCCTTTTCTATTCAACTTCTTTTTTTCTTTAATTTCCAAATAGAGCGTTAACGGAAAGTGGTTTCTTGATTGTACTTCCATTGTTAATTTTATGCAACTTCCATTTTTATTCAATTTCCTTTTCTATTCAACTTTATTTTTTACTTAATTTCCAAGTAGGTTGTTATGGTATAGTGGTTTTTTGAATGAACTTCCATTGTTAATTTTATGCAACTTCCATTTTTTTTTTTTTTATTGAACATCAATTTTTGTCCTTTTCCATTCAACATCCATTTCTATTTAATTTCAAAATGGATCGTTAAGATATAGTGGTTCCTTGAATGAACTTCCATTTTCAATTTTGATGCAACTTCCATTTTTATTTTTATTCAACTTCCATTTTTATTAAAATTATTTTTCTATTCAACTTCCTTTTTTATTTAATTTCCAAATAGATCGTTAAGGTATAGTCGTTTCTTGAATGAACTTCCATTTTAATTTTATGCAACATCCATTTCTATTTTTATTCAACTTCCATTTTTATTCAATTTCCTTTTCTATTCAACTTCCTTTTTTATTCAATTTCCAAATAAATCGTTAAGGTATAATGGTTTCTTAAATGAACTTCTACTGTTAATTTTATGCAACATCCATTTTTATTTTTATTCAACTTCCATGCTTATTCAATTTCCTTTTCTATTCGACTTCCTTTTTCATTTAATTTCCAAATATATCGTTAATGTATAGTGGTTTCTTGAATGGACTTCCATTTTTATTTTTATTCAACTTCCATTTGTATTCAATTTCGTTTTCTATTCCACTTCCTTTTTTATTTAATTTCCAGATAGATCGTTAAGGTATAGTGGTTTCTTCAATGAACTTTTATTGTTAATTTTGGGCAACTTCCATTTTTATTTTTATTGAATATCAATTTTTATTCAATGTCCTTTTCCAATCAACTTCCATTTTTATTTAATTTTCAAATAGATCGTTAAGGTATAGTCATTTCTTGAATGAACTTCCATATTAATTTTATGCAACTTCCATTTTTATTTTTATTCAACTTCCATTTTTATTTAATTTCCTTTTCTATTCAGCTTCCTTTTTTATTTAATTTCCAAATAGATCGTTAAGGTATAGTGGTTTCTTGAATGAACTTCCGTTTTCAATTTTGATGCAACTTCCATTTATATTTTTATTCAACATCCATTTTTATTCAATTTTCTTTTCTATTCAAGTTCCTTTTTTATTTAATTTCCAAATAGATTGTCAACGTATAATTGTTTCTTGAATGAACTTCCATTTTTCTATTTATGCAACTTCCATTTTTATTTTTATTCAACTTCAATTTTTATTCAATTTCATTTTCTATTCAACTTCCTTTTTTTATTTAATTTGCAAATAGATCGTTACGGTATAGTGGTTTCTTAAATGAACTTCCATTGCTAATTTTATGCAACTTTCATTTTTATTTTTATTCGACTTCAATTTTTATTCAATTTCCTTTTCTATTCAACTTCATTTTTTATTTAATTTCCAAATAGATCGTTAAGGTATAGTGGTTTCTTGAATGAACATCCATTTTCAATTTTGATGCAACTTCCATTTTTATTTTTATTCAACTTCAATTTTTATTCAATTTCCTTTTCAATTCCACTTCCTTTTTTTTTTTTTAATTTCCAAATAGATCCTTAAGCTATAGTGGTTTCCTGAATGAACTACCATTTTTAATTTTATGCAACTTCCATTTATATTTTTATTCACCTTCCATTTTTATTCAATTTCCTTTTCTATTCAACTTCTTTTTTTCTTTAATTTCGAAATAGAGTGTTAACGGAAAGTGGTTTATTGAATGAACTTCCATTGTTAATTTTATGCAACTTCCATTTTTATTCAATGTCCTTTTCTATTCAACTTCATTTTTTATTTAATTTCCAAGTAGGTCGTTAAGGTATAGTGGTTTCTTGATTAAACTTACATTGTTAATTTTATGCAACTTTCATTTTTATTTTTATTCAACTTCCATTTTTATTCAATTTCCAAATAGATCGTTAAGGTATAGTGGTTTCTTGAATGGGCTTCCATTGTTAAATTTATGCAACTTCCTTTTTTTTTTTTTTTTTGTTCAACTTCAATTTTTATTCAATTTTTTTTTTCTATTCAACCTTTTTTTTTTTATAATTTGCAAATAGATCGTTAAGGTAAAGTGGTTTCTTGAATTAACTTCCATTGTTAATTTTATGAAACTTCCATTTTTATTTTTATTCAATTTCAATTTTTATTCAATTTCCTTTTCTATTCAACTTCCCTTTTTATTTAATTTTCAAATAGATCGTTAATGTATAGTTGTTTCTTGAATAAACTACCATTTTTATTAAATTTCCTTTTCTATTCAACTTTCGTTTTTATTTAATTTCTAAATACATCCTTAAGGTATAGTGGTTTCTTGAATGAACTTCCATTTTCAATTTTGTTGCAACTTCCATTTTTATTTTTATTCAATTTCAATTTTTATTCAATTTCCTTTTCAATTCCACTTCTGTTTTTTTTTAATTTCCAAATTGATCCTTAAGCTATAGTGGTTTCCTGAATGAACTTCCATTTTTATTTTTATTCAACTTTCATTTTTATTCAATTTCCTTTTCTATTCAACTTCTTTTTTTCTTTAATTTCCAAATAGAGCGTTAACGGAAAGTGGTTTCTTGATTGTACTTCCGTTGTTAATTTTATGCAACTTCCATTTTTATTCAATTTCCTTTTCTATTCAACTTCATTTTTTATTTAATTTCCAAGTAGGGCGTTATGGTATAGTGGTTTTTTGAATGAACTTCCATTGTTAATTTTATGCAACTTCCATTTTTATTTTTATTCAACTTCCATTTTTATCCAATTTACTTTTCTATTCAACTTTCTTTTTATTTAATTTCCAAATAGATCGTTAAGTTATAGTGATTTCTTGAATGAACTTCCATTGTTAAATTTATGCAACTTTAATTTTTTTTTTGTTCAATTTCAATTTTTATTCAATTTCTTTTTCTATTCAACTTATTTTTTTTTTTATAATTTCCAAATAGTTCGTTACGGTATAGTGGTTTCTTGAATGAACTTCCATTTTTAATTTGGTGCAACTTCCATTTTTATTTTTATTCAACTTCCATTTTTATTCAATTTCCTTTTCTATTCAACTTCATTTTTTATTTAATTTCGAAATGGATCGTTAAGGTATAGTGGTTTGTTGAATGAACTTCCATTTTCAATTTTGATGCAACTTCCATTTTTATTTTTATTCAACTTCCATTTTTATTCAATTTCTTTTTCTATTCAACTTCATTTTTTATTTAATTTCCAAATAGATCGTTAAGGTATAGTCGTTTCTTGAAAGAACTTCCATTTTTATATTTATGCAACTTCCATTTTTATTTTTATTCAACTTCCTTTTTTATTTAATTTCCAAGTACATCCTTAAGGTATAGTGGTTTTTTGAATGAACTTCCATTTTCAATTTTGATGCAACTTCAATTTTTATTTATATTCAACTTCCATTTTTATTCAATTTCAATTTCTATTCAACTAGCTTTTAAATTTAATTTCCAAATAGATCGTTAAGGTATAGTGGTTTCTTGAATGAACTTCCATTTTTATATTTATGCAACAACCATTTTTGTTTTTATTCAACTTGAATTTTTATTCAATTTCCTTTTCTATTCAACTTCATTTTTTATTTAATTTCCAAATAGATTGTTAAGGTATAGCGGTTTGTTGAATGAACTTCCATTTTCAATTTTGACGCAACTTCCATTTTTATTTTTATTCAAATTCAATTTTTATTCAATTTCCTTTTCTATTCAACTTCCTTTTTTATTTAATTTCCAATTCGATTTTTATGGTATAATGGTTTCTTGAATGAACTTCCATTGTTAATTTTATGCTACTTCCATTTTTATTATAATTCAACTTCCATTTTTATTCAATTTCATTTTCTATTCAACTTCCTTATTTACTTATTTTCCAGATAGATCGTTAAGGTATAGTGGTTTATTGAATGAACTTTTATTGTTAATTTTATGCAACTTCGATTTTTATTTTTATTGAACATTAATTTTTATTCAATTTCCTTTTCCATTCAACTTCCATTTTTGTTTAATTTCCAAATAGATCGTTAAGGTATAGTCGTTTTCTTGAATGAACTTCCATTTTAATTTTATGCAACTTCCATTTTTATTTTAATTCAACTTCCATTTTTATTCGATTTCCTTTTCTATTCAACCTCCCTTTTTATTTAATTTCCAAATAGATCATTAAGATATAGTGGTTTCTTGAATGAACTTCCATTTTTATTTGTTTTCAACTTCCATTTGTATTCAATTTCTTTTTCTATTCAACTTCATTTTGTTACTTATTTTCCAGATAGATCGCTAAGGCATAGTGGTTTCTTGAATGAACTTTTATTGTTAATTTTATGCAACTTCGATTTTTGTTTTTATTGAACATTAATTTTTATTCAATTTCTTTGTCCATTCAACTTCCATTTTTATTTAATTTCCAAATAGATCGTTAAGGTATAGTCGTTTCTTGAATGAACTTCCATTTTAGTTTTATGCAACTTCCATTTTTATTTTTATTCAACTTCCATTTTTATTCAATTTCCTTTTTCTATTCAACTTCCTTTTTTTTATTTAATTTCCAAATAGATCGTTAAGGTATAGTGGTTTCTTAAATGAACTTCCATTTTGTCACGACCTCAAAATTAAACCCATTAAATATAAAACAAGGCATGCATTACATTATTTAAATCATCAGAGTACTACGAAATAAAACATCAAAATAAATGCCCTACGGGCTTACATCTTGCCAAGCTAACACTTGGATACAATTTCATGAGTTCTAACTCAAAACAAATAAAGCCCTGGGCTTGAATGTTTACATAATTCAAATAAAAACAACTAGAATAAATAAAACAGATCTTCAAGTCCAAATCCTCACAAGCTAAGTCTTTGGAGGTAGTGAACCGCCTGAACCTGAAAATGAAGTTCCCATATAGGGTGAGCCACAGCCCAGTAGAGAAATACTAAACCAAATATACGCTTTGAATAAAGTCCTAGCATTCAATAGATGGTTAACCATGATAACCAGTTATATCAACATACAATCTTAAGACACCAATGTCTATGATACTTATCAATTTCATTTATACAAATATGGCTCAGAGCCTGGCCAAATAACTCAACGGGGATAACAATTTAAGTTAAACCTTTCTTATATCATAATGGATACACCTGTTGGTGTTGTATCAATATCTCATAAACCACTTCCGTACTTCACAAAAATAATGATATACATATTAGTGCTATATCAAATCAAATAATCAAACACTTCAGTGGACAAGCATATGAGCTGTATCACACTTCAATAGATAAGCATATGAGCTATATCTCTGCAATAGGCGCGCATATGAGCTGCAACCCTGGGTTCATCCCCTATCTTCCCATAATCATTAACCGGTTTAGAGGTACATCCCCTATCTTCCCCTAAACCGTGGAGTACATCCCCTATCTCCTCCCATACACAAGTAATGCATATAAACACAAAGTCATATACACAAACAATCAATACATAAATTTAGTGTATTATTCCAATCTTTATACATAACGACATGGCCAATTGATTAGTTTTAGTTATCCCTAATCCACATGCAATGTCTACAACAATCATGACTATCCTCCACCGATAGCCCAAAACAGTTATCTCTAAACAGAAAATAACTAAATCAACAATTTAATAGGCATATGATTTAAATCAACCAACTACCCCATTTAATCAATAATTCCTCATATTTCGTGAATTTAACCATTATTCCCAAGTTTCCTTAAATTAAACTTACAATTCAATTTAACACAACAACTAGGGTTTTTCCCAAAATTACCAAAATACCCCAAACATATTAAATTACCAAAACTTAGAACAAAACATATACATTAGAGTAGGAAATCCCTACCTCAAAAGATAACTCAAAAAGAAGAAGATGATGATGATGCCCAAAAACCAAAGTGCTCCGAACTAACAACTTTTCAGATTAAATGAAAGCCCTCGCCTCACTCTACCTTTTTAATGAAGGAAGTAGGGTAGGAACGCACTCTAAATAGATCAAACCTAGGAGAGAAGGTGAGTAGGGAGAGAGAGAAGTCGGACCTTAGGGTTTGGAATCTAAAAAGATCAAGAAAAACTGTTTAAAACCCGCTGCTGCCTATATAAACTAAACAGGCTCGCTCGAGCGAAGACATGGTCGCTCGAGCGACCAGACACAAAAATCCACGCTCGAGCGAAGAAAAGCTTGCTCGAGCCAAAAACTCGATGCTTCAGGTCTGCAACCCAGAAGCTCGCTCGAGCGACGAAATGCTCGCTCGAGCGAAGAACTCGAAAACATACACCTCGCTCGCTCGAGCGAAGAAATGCTCGCTCGAGCCAAGAAACACATCTCTCAGGTCTAAGTACTAGACGCAGACTCTCGCTCGAGCGACCAAACCCTGGCTCGAGCGAAGAACAAAACAATAGCTCGCTCGAGCGACCAAATCCTCGCTCGAGCGAAGGTCCAAAAATCTGGACAGCAACACTTGGTTTCCAACACAGCCAACCTGTAACAAACCTACCCAACTCAACCCATAACTCAAAAATAAAGAATTAAAGGACAACAACAACAATACTCAATGCCCGGATCCACGGAACTTACGTCCGGATACAACAATCTAAAGGAAAAGACCGGGGTCGCTATAACCTCCCCCCCTTAAAAGAATTTCGTCCCCGAAATTAAGCATAAGTTTTTTGAAAACAAGTTTTTCTCAAATTCTATCAATATGACATTTTAATAATGAACAACTTGACCCACTACTGGTCATCTCATCTCTTATCAAGAGGCATCTCACAATATGCATATACAATAACATATATTACAACCTGCGTCAATATTATGTATTTTTCCTTTCAATATTAACAATTTCAATATACGTGATTTCCATTTCCATATCATATTAAATTCCATGATATATGTAACACATTCAATCTATAAATGTGACATTCCACTTCCATTATGAAGCAGGTTTCAAACTACTAATATTAAACCAAAACATTCTCAATGTTTTCCAACTTAAGACATAAGTAAAGCTCTTAAGTTCAACAATATTACAAATCTAAATACAAGATTACAAATCAACAAACATGTCCGGATATTCTCGCAGACTTCCAACTCACTTTCCCAAGTGGCTTCTTCCACCCCGTGATGTTTCCACAGCACCTTTACCAAAGGGATGGTTTTGCCTCGCAAAACTTGATCCCGCCTATCTAAGACCCGAACCGGTCCTCCTCATATGAGACATCCTCTTCAACCACTAAATCAGTCCAATCTACACATGCGATGGATCCGGCTCATACTTCCGAAGCATACTCACATGAAACACGTCATGTACTCCGGACAACTGCGGTGGCAAAGCTAAACGATAAGCAGCCTCGCCAATCCTGTCAAGGATCTCAAAAGGACCTATGAACCGAGGGGACAACTTCCCGCTCTTCCCAAACCTCATCAATCCCCGTCTAGGTGATATCTTCAGAAAGACATGATCACCCACCTCAAACTCTAAAGGTCTCCTCCTACGGTCGGCATAAGATTTCTGACGACTCTGGGCTGTAACAAGTCTCTTACGGATAAGCTCAACTTTCTCCGTCGTTTCCCTCACCAACTCCGGACCCAATAGAGGTGCATCACCCACCTCAGCCCAACAAACTGGAGATCTACACGGTCGGCCATACAAGGCCTCAAACGGTGCCATACCGATACTAGACTGAAAACTGTTGTTGTAGGCAAACTCCACTAATGGCAAGTGCCTCTCCCACGACCCACTAAAGTCGAGAACACAACCCCGAAGCATATCCTCAAGGATCTGAATAGTACGCTCGGACTGCCCGTCAGTCTGAGGATGATAAGCCGTGCTAAAGGTCAACTTAGTGCCTAAGGCACTCTGCAAACTCTGCCACAACCTAGCAGTAAAACGAGGATCTCTATCTGAGACGATCGTCACTGGGACCCCGTGCAACCTCACTATGTCCCGAATGTACAAGTCGGCAAGGTGATCTACCGAATCTCTCACGCGCATAGGAATGAAGTGCGCCGTCTTAGTCAACCGGTCTACAACCACCCAAATAGCGTCACTACCCCGCTGAGTCCTCGGAAGACCCACAACGAAGTCCATAGTGACATGCTCCCACTTCCACTCGGCAATAGGCAAGGGTTGCAACAAACCCGCTGGCCTCTGATGTTCGGCCTTCACTTGCTGACAAGTAAGGCACTTAGACACGAATGCTGCCACATCTCTCTTCATACCCCGCCACCAAAACTGGCGACCCAAATCCCGATACATCTTAGTACCTCCCGGATGCACCGCAAGGCGTGAATGATGAAACTCTCGGAGTACCTCCTCTCGGCAAGACTCCGGCACAAACAGACGGTCTCGGTATCTCACACTCAAGTCGGGATACACCGTCAAACCCTTCTCAACCTTCCCATTGGAAATCTTCTCTCGGAGAGATTCTACCTCAAGATCACCCCTCTGAGCCTCTAACACTCGAGTCACAAGTGTAGGCTGTGCAACACAGAAAACAAGGCCGCAGCCTCTACGGATTCGCCCAGATGCAAATCAAACTCCCCAACTGCACCCAACATCTCCCACTCCCGGATGGCTATACTAGCTAAGTCACCAACAGATTTCCTACTAAGGGCATCGGCCACAACATTGGCCTTCCCCGGATGATAGTGCAACTCGAAGTCATAATCCTCAATGAACTCCATCCACCTCCTCTGCCTCAAATTCAAGTCTTTCTGTGTAAACAGATATTTCAGACTCTTATGATCCGAGAATACCTCGAATCTCACCATAAAGATAATGCCTCCAAATCTTCAAGGCAAATATCACAGCTGCTAACTCTAAATCATGCGTAGGGTAATTCTTCTCATGAATTTTCAACTGACGTGAACCATAGGCAACCACTTTCCCCTCTTGCATTAACACACAACCCAGACCCTCTCGTGAGGCGTCACAATAGACTGCATAACCCAACCCTCTCTCCGGAATAATCAAGACTGGAGCGGTGGTCAGTCTAACTTTCAACTCCTGAAACGACTTTTCACAAGTCTCACTCCATACAAATTTGACTCCCTTCCGAGTCAATCTAGTCAACGGTGAAGCTAACCTGGAGAAATCTTTCACAAACCGACGGTAATACCCAGCTAATCCCAGAAAACTGCGGATCTCAAACACACTCTTAGGCTGTGCCCAATCTTGCACTGCCTCAGTCTTGGATGTATCAACAGACACCCCTTCCCCAGAAACTACATGGCCTAAGAACTTCACCTCTTCTAGCCAAAACTCACACTTCCCGAACTTAGCATAAAGCTTATGGGCTCTAAGTAACTCTAGCACCACTCTCAAGTGTGCCTCGTGCTCCTCCTCTGAAGGTGAATAAATCAAAATGTCGTCCACGAAGACGACCACAAAACGATCCAAGAATTCCCGGAAGATCCGGTTCATCAAATCCATAAACACTGCCGGTGCATTGGTGAGCCCGAATGGCATCACCAGAAACTCATAATGGCCATACCGCGTACGGAATGCCGTCTTCGGAATATCCTCCTCCCTGACCCTCAACTGGTGGTAACCCGATCTCAAATCTATCTTAGAGAAACAACGGGAACCCTTCAACTGGTCGAACAGATCATCTATACGAGGCATAGGGTACTTATTCTTAACCGTAGCCCGATTCAATTTCCGGTAATCTATACATAGTCTCAAAGCACCACCTTTCTTTTTAACAAAGAGGGCCGGTGCTCCCCACGGTGAAACACTAGGACGGATATAGCCCTTATCTAGCAACTCCTGGAGCTGAATCTTCAACTCAACTAACTCGGCTGGGGCAAAACGATAAGGTGCCATAGAAATTGGCGCCGTGCCGGGCACTAGGTCAATAGAGAACTCAATCTCTCGATGCGGTGGCAACCCAACAAGATCCTCGGGAAAGACGTCCGAGTACTCACAAACCACCCTTGGCAACACAATTTGGGTCTCATCCACCTCACTAATCGACAGATTAGCAAGTAGACCACTAAGCTCACTCCGCCCTCGCGAACCATACCCCGGTGGCAAAACACTACCAACCCGGTCCCCTAGAAAATGAAAACACTCTCCGCCCACGGTACAACAAGTGACCCTCTGGCGATAGCAATCAATAACTGCCCGGTATGACGATAACCAGTCCATACCCAAAATAACATCGAAGCCTTTCATAGGCATAACTACAAAGGAAAATGGGATTCTATGATCATCGACCTCTATATCACAACCCCTAACACCTTGTTTCAAGATCAATTCACCCCCAAGAGGTGACACTACACAAATAGGAGACGCTAACTGAGCTAACTCCAACTCCAAAACAGATGCAAATGCAGCAGACACAAAGGAATGAGATGCACCCGTATCGATCAAAACACTAGCAACTGAATTGCAAAACAAGAAGGTACCTCTCACGACAGATGGAGCCGGTACAAGATCCTGCGCGTAACAGCATACACGCGCCCAGATGACCTCTGATCAACCTGCTCACCCCTAGACTGCTGCACAGACTGGGACGAAGAAGCCCCCTGATTGGCCCTCGAGGCCTGACCCGACTGAGCTGGCTGCTGACCCTGAGTCTGCCTCAAACCAGATGCACCAGGTGTGCCACTCAACTGCGGGCAATACCTCTTCATGTGCCCTGGCTGACCACACTGATAGCACGAGAGTGGCTGGCCTCTACCCTGACTCTGGCTCTGAGATCGAGCCGAAGAAGATGCTGCTCTCTGTACTCCTCCCCTCTGAGGACAAACTGGAGACTTGTGGCCCAGCTGGCCACACTTGAAACAGGTGATGTCTCCCTGACTGCCCTTCCCAGAACTAGCACTCGGTACTGGAAAGGTCGATCTAGAAAAGCTACCCTGAGACTGCTGAGGAGTGAAACCTCTCTGTCTCCTACCATCACTCTGCCCATCCTGACTCCTCTTGGAGCCTTTCTGCCCTTCCTCCTCCTCCTGCATCATAATCTCAGTATGGGCTGCTGCATCAACCAGACGCCCATAATCCCGAATCAAAGACCCTACTACTCTCAACTTGAGGCCACGCCTCAACCTCTTCTCGAACTCAATGCAACGGCGTTCCTCAGACGCCACCAACTCAGGTGCAAACCTGGACAAGCTGTAAACGATGCCTCAAATTCGGCCACTGAAGAACTGTTCTGCTTAAGCTGGCAAAACTGCTCCCTCAACCTCTCCTTAACTGCTGAAGACAGGAACTTCTCCTGGAAAGCATCTACAAAAGCCTCCCAAGTCCCTCCTATACGGCCCTTAGTGAACTTCCACCACTGACCCGCATCCCCCTTAAGCTGGAAAGATGCCAAGGTCACCTTTAGTGCCCCGTCTTCGATGCCTAGCATCTCAAACGTCTTCGTTGTCTGTTCGAGCCATTCATCTGCCTTAAGCGGCTCTTTAGGATCACCTAAAAATTCGTCCGGGTTGGACCGGAAGAACTCCCTCTTCAGAAAAGAAGGACCCGTATCTGCAGCAACAACAGCCTGGGCTGGATTCGCAGCCCTCAGAATGTCAACTGACGCCTGAAATGCCCCTGCTATCCCTTTGGTAACTTGGTATCAGAGCGTACCGGGTTTGAATACTTTGGGTACGTGGGAAGTGATTAGTATCACATTGGGTTCGTCTCGTTTGATAGAGACTTAGTGTAATTTCACATGCTTATATGATAACATGTTAATGTGACTATGTGGGTATGGAATGTAGTTTCTAGATATTGATTGGATCCTTGAGTCTCTGAAAGTCTTGTTGGAAAGGCACTTGATCAATGTTGTTTCCAACTAGAACTTTAGTGGCGCCTCTGGACTATCATTATCCAGGAATGAAATTCGTAGGTGCTTATGTGAATATGTGCTTACGTGGTGTGATTTATTGTTGTCCAATGTATTAGGACGTGAGAGTTATAGTTTTGGCACATTATTTAGAGTGCTAACGTCTTTGTTTCCTTTATTAGGATGTCAGGACGAGGACGAGGTCGTGGTAGGCGTGGTAGGCAGGCCAGGCAGGAAGTACCTATACCGGAGGAAATTCCGGCAGTTCAGCCCCGACCCTTCACACGTCATCGATATTGTCCGCTTTAGGCCATGCCCGCACGGATTTGTTCTTCCCAGTGGGTCACCCATCCCAGAACTACTCCAGCTTAAGCACGCTTAACTGGGGAGTTCTAATAGGGATCTCACCACCCGGGAAAAGGCCTCGATGCTGTATAAGGGTCCCGGTTTTTACTTTTATAGCCCAGGAACTCCCCTTCCATTCCCGATGTAGGACACCAGGGCCTTACAATCCACTCCCCCTAAGGCTGCACGTCCCCGTGCAGTAGCCTGCCAGCTCGCAAGCCCGCCCACATGTACCGAGAGACGCCAGGGGCCCACACTCGGTACTCCGGAGAGTCGGCTCTGATACCATTTGTAACACCCCGACCCTTCACACGTCATCGATATTGTCCGCTTTAGGCCACGCCCGCACGGATTTGTTCTTCCCAGTGGGTCACCCATCCCAGAACTACTCCAGCTTAAGCACGCTTAACTGGGGAGTTCTAATAGGGATCTCACCACCCGGGAAAAGGCCTCGATGCTGTATAAGGGTCCCGGTTTTTACTTTTATAGCCCAGGAACTCCCCCTCCATTCCCGATGTAGGACACCAGGGCCTTACACATTTTTATTTCTATTCAACTTCCATTTTTATTTTTGTTCAACTTCAATTTTTATTCAATTTCCTTTTCTATTCAACTTCCTTTTTTATTTAATTTCCAAATAGATCGTTAAGATATAGAGGTTTCTTGAATGAACTTCCATTTTCAATTTTGATGCAACTTCCATTTTTATTTGTATTCAACTTCCATTTGCATTCAATTTCATTTTTTATTCAACTTCATTTTTTACTTAATTTCTAGATAGATCGTTAAGGTATAGTGGTTTCAAATGAATAAACTTTTATTGTTAATTTTATGCAACTTCGATTTTTATTTTTATTGAACATTAATTTTTATTCAATTTCTTTTTCCATTCAACTTCCATTTCTGTTTAATTTCCAAATAGATTGTTACGGTATATTCGTTTCTTTATTGAACTTCCATTTCAATTTTATGCAACTTCCAATTTTATTTTTATTCAATTTTCTTTTCTATTCAACTTCCTTTTTTATTTAATTTGCAAATAGATCATTAAAGTATTGTGTTTTTTTGAATGAACTTCCATTTTTATTTTTATTCAACTTCCATTTTTATTCAATTTCCTTTTTTATTCAACTTCTTTTTTTATTTAACTTCCAAATAGATCGTTAATGAATAGTGGTTTCTTCAATGAACTTTTATTGTTAATTTTTTGCAACTTCCATTTTTATTTTTCTTAAACATCAATTTTTACTCAACGTCCTTTTCCATTCAACTTCCACATTTATTTTATGCAACTTCCAATTTTCTTTTTATTCAACTTACATTTTTATTCCATTTCTTTTGTATTCAACTTCCTTTTTTAATTAATTTCCAAATAGATCGTTAAGGTATAGTGGTTTCTTGAATGAACTTCCATTTTTATTCAATTTCCTTTTCTGTTCAACTTCCTTTCTTATTTAATTTCCAATTAAATCGTTAAGGTATAGTGGTTTTTGGAATGAACTTCCACTTTTATATTTATGCAACTTCCATTTTTATTTTTGTTCAACTTCAATTTTTATTCAATTTCCTTTTCTTTTCCACTTCCTTTTTTATTTAATTTCCAAATAGATCGTTAAGGTATAGTGGTTTCTTGAATGAACTTCCATTTTCAATTTTGATGCAACTTCCATTTTTATTTGTATTCAATTTCATTTTTTATTCAACTTCGTTTTTTACTTAATTTCCTGATAGATCGTTAAGGTATAGGGGTTTATTTGTATTCAATTTCATTTTTTATTCAACTTCATTTTTTACTTAATTTCCTGATAGATCGTTAAGGTATAGTGGTTTCCTGAATGAACTTTTATTGTTAATTTTATGCAGCTTCGATTTTTATTTTTATTGAATATTAATTTTTATTCAATTTTCTTTTCCATTCAACTTCCATTTTTGTTTAATTTATAAATAGATCGTTACGGTATAGTCGTTTCTTTAATGAACTTCCACTTTAATTTTATGCAACTTCCATTTTTATTCAATTTCCTTTTCTATTCAACTTGCATTTTTATTAAATTTACAAATAGATCGTTAAGGTATAGTGTTTTCTTGAATGAACTTCCATTTTTAATTTTATGCAACTTCCATTTTTATTTTTATTCAACTTCCATTTTTATTCAATTTCCTTTTCTATTCAACTTCCTTCTTTATTTAATTTCCCAATAGATCGTTAAGGTATAGTGGTTTCTTGATTGACCTTCCATTGTTAATTTTATGCAACTTCCATTTTTATTTTTATTCAACTTCCATTTTTATTCAATTTCCTTTTCTGTTCAACTTCCTTTTTTTAGTTAATTTACAAATAGATCGTTAAGCCATAGTGGTTTCTTGAATAAACTTGCATTTGTATTCAATTTCCGTTTCTATTCAACTTCCTTTTTTATTTAATTTCCAGATAGATCATTAAGGTATATTGGTTTCTTGAATGAACTTTTTTTGTTAATTTTATGCAACTTCGATTTTTATTTTTGTTGGATATCAATTTTTATTCGACTTCCATTTTTACCTAATTTCCAAATAGATCGTTAAGGTATAGTCGTTTCTTGAATGAACTTCTATTTTAATTTTATGCAACTTCCATTTTTATTTTTATTCAACGTCCATTTTTATTCAACTTCTTTTTCTATTCAACTTTTTTTTTATTATTTAATTTTCAAATAGATCGTTAAAATATAGTGGTTTCTTAAATGAACTTCCATTTGTATTCAATTTCCTTTTCTATTCAACTTTCTTTTTTTTTTTAATTTCCAGATAGATCGTTAAGGTATAGTGGTTTCTTCAATGAACTTTTGTTGTTAATTTTATGCAACTTCCATTTTTATTTTTATTAAAGATCCATTTTTATTCAATTTCCTTTTCCATTCAACTTCTATTTTTATTTTTTTTTCCCAAATAGGTCGATAAGGTATAGTCGTTTCCCAAATGAACTTCCATTTTAAGTTTATGCTATTTCCATTTTTATTTTTATTCAACTTCCATTTTTATTCAATTTCCTTTTCTATTCAACTTCCTTTTTTGTTTAATTTCCAAATAGATCGTTAAGGTATAGTGGTTTCCTGAAAGAACTTCCATTTTTATTTCTATTCAACTTCCATTTGTATTCAATTTCCTTTTCTATTCAACTTCCTTTTTTATTTAATTTGCAAATAGATCGCTAAGTTATAGTGGTTTCTTCAATGAACTTTTATTGCTAATTTTATGCAACTTCCATTTTTATTTTTATTGAACATCAATTTTTATTCAATGTCCTCTTCCATTCAACTTCCATTTTTATTTAATTTCCAAATAGATCGTTAAGGTATAGTGGTTTCTTGAATAAACTTTGATTTTCAATTTTGATGCAACTACCATTTTCATTTTTATTTAATTTCCAAATAGATTGTTAAGGTATAATAGTTTCTTCATTGAACATCCATTTGCTAATTTTATGCAACTTCCATTTTTATTTTTATTCAACTTCCTTTTTTATTCAATTTCCAAATAGATCATTAAGGTATAGTGGTTTCTTGAATGAACTTCCATTTTTATTTTGATTCAACTTCTATTTGTATTCAATTTCCGTTTCTATTGAACTTCCTTTTTTATTTAATTTCCAAATGGATCGTCAAGGAATAGTGGTTTCTTCAATGAACTTTTATCGTTAATTTTGTGTGACTTCCATTTTTATTTTTCTTGAACATCAATTTTTATTCAACGTCCTTTTCCATTCAACTTCCATTTTTATTTAATTTCCAAATAGATCGTTAAGGTATAGTCGTTTCTTAAATAAACTTCCACATTAATTTTATTCAACTTCCATTTTTATTCAATTTTCTTTTCTATTCAACTTCCTTTTTTATTTAATTTGCAAATAGATCGTTAAGATATAGTGGTTTCTTGAATGAACTTCCATTTTTATTCAATTTCCTGTTTTATTCAACTTCCTTTCTTATTTAATTTCCAAATAGATCGTTAAAGTATGGTGGTTTCTTGAATGAACTTTCATTTTTAAATTTATGCAACTTCCATTTTTATTTTTGTTCGACTTCAATTTTTATTCAATTTCCTTTTCAATTCAACTTCATTTTTTATTTAATTTCCAAATAGATCGTTAAGATATAGTGGTTTCTTGAATGAACTTCCATTTTCAATTTTGAGACAACTTCCATTTTTATTCGTATTCAACTTCCATTTTCATTCAATTTCATTTTCTATTCAACTTCATTTTTTACTTAATTTCCAGATAGATCGTTAAGGTATAGTGGATTCCTGAATGAACTTTTATTGTTAATTTTATGCAACTTCGATTTTAATTTTTATTGAACATTAATTTTTATTCAATTTCTTTTTCCATCAACTTCCATTTCTGTTTAATTTCCAAATAAATTGTTACGGCATATTCGTTTCTTTATTGAACTTCCATTTTCATTTTATGCAACTTCCATTTTTATTTTTATTCAACTTCCATTTTTATTCAATTTTCTTTTCTATTCAACTCCCATTTTTATTTAATTTACAAATAGATCGTTAAAGTATTGTGTTTTTTTGAATGAACTTCCATTTTCAATTTTATGCAACTTCCATTTTTATTTTTATTCAACTTCCATTTTTATTCAATTTCCTTATCTATTCAACTTCCTTTTTTTTATTAAATTTCCAAATAGATCGTTAAGATATAGTGGTTTTTTGAATGACCTTCTATTGTTAATTTTATGCAACTTCCATTTTTATTTTTATTCAATTTCCATTTTTCTTCAATTTTTTTTCTATTCAACATCTTTTTTTTATTTAATTTCCAGATAGATCGTTAAGGTATAGTGGTTCATTGAATGAACTTTTAGTGTTAATTTTATACAAATTCAATTTTTATTTTTATTGGACATCAATTTTTATTCAACTTCCATTTTTGTTTAATTCCCAAATAGATCGTTAAGGTATAGTCGTTTCTTGAATGAACTTCCATTTTAATTTTATGCAACTTCCATTTTTATTTTTATTCAACTTCCATTTTTATTCAATATCCTTTTCTATTCAACATTTTTTTTTTATATTTCATTTCCAAATAGATCGTTAAAATATAGTTGTTTCTTGAATGAACTTCCATTTTTATTTTTATTCAACTTCCATTTGTATTTAATTTACTTTTTTATTCAACTTCTTTTTTTATTTAATATGCAGATAGATCGTTAAGGTATAGTGGTTTCTTAAACGAACTTTTATTGTAAATGTTATGCAACTTCCATTTTTATTTTTATTGAACATCAATTTTTATTCAATTTCCTTTTCCATTCAACTTCCATTTTTATTCAATTTTCTTTTCCATTCAACTTCTTTTTTTATTTAATTTCCAAATAGATCGTTAAGGTATAGTGTTTCTTGAATGAACTTCTGTTGTTAATTTTATGCAACTTTCATTTTTATTTTTATTCAACTTCCATTTTTATTTAATTTCCTTTTCTATTCAATTTCCTTTTTTTATTCAATTTCCAAGTAGATCGTTATTGTATAGTGGTTTCTTGAATGAACTTCCATTTTTATTTTTATTCAACTTCCATTTGTATTCAATTTCCTTCTCTATTCAACTTCTTTTTTTATTTAATTTCTAGATAGATCGTTAAGATATAGTGGTTTCTTCAATGAACTTTTATTGTTAATTTTATGAAACTTTCATTTTTATTTTTATAGAATATCAATTTTTATTCAATTTCCTTTTCCATTCAACTTCCATTTTTATTTAATTTCCAAATAGATCTTTACAGTATAGTCCTTTCCTGAATGAACTTCCATTTTAAATTTATGCAACTTCCATTTTTATTTTTATTCAACTTCCATTTTTATTCAATTTTCTTTTCTATTCAACTTCCTTTTTTATTTAATTTCCAAATCGATCGTTAAGGTATAGTAGTTTCTTGAATGAACTTCGATTGTTAATTTTATGCAACTTCCATTTTTATTTTTATTCAACTTCCATTTTTATTCGATTTCCTTTTCTATTCAACTTCCTTTTTATTTAAATTCCAAATAGATCGTTAAGGTATAGTGGTTTCCTGAAAGAACTTCCATTTTTATTTTTAATCAACTTCCATTTGTATTCAATTTTCTTTTCTATTCAACTTCCATTTTTATTTAATTTCCAGATAGATCGTTAAGGTATATCGGTTTCTTCAATGAACTTTTATTGTTAATTTTATGCAACCTCCATTTTTATTTTTATTGAACATCAATTTTTATTCAATGTCCTCTTCCATTCAACTTCAATTTTTATTTAATTTCCAAATAGATCGTTAAGGTATAGTGGTTTCTTGAATAAACTTCCATTTTTAATTTTGATGCAACTGCCATTTTCATTTTTATTCAACTTCAATTTTTATTCAATTTCCTTTTCTATTCAGATTCCTTTTTTATTTAATTTCCAAATAGATCGTTAAGGTATTGTGGTTTCTTGAATGAACTTCCATTTTTATATTTATACAACTACCATTTTTATTTTTATTCAATTTCAATTTTTATTCAATTTTTTTTCTATTCAACTTGCTTTTTTATTTAATTTCCAAATAGATCGTTAAGGTATAGTGGTTTCTTTAATTAACTTCCATTTTCAATTTTCATGCAACTTCCATTTATATTTTTATTCAACTTCCATTTTTACTCCATTTCCTTTTCTATTCAACTTCCTTTTTTATTTAATTTCCAAATAGATCGTTAAAATATAATGGTTTCTTTAATGGACTTCCATTGTTAATGTTATGCAACTTCGATTTTTATTTTTATTCAATTTATGTTTTTATCGAATTTCCTTTTCTATTCGACTTCCTTTTTTATTTAATTTCCAAATGGAACGTTAACGTATTGTGCTTTTTTGAATAAACTTTCATTTTTATTTTTATTCAACTTCCATTTGGATTCAATTTTCTTTTCTATTCAACTTCCTTTTTTATTTAATTTCCAGATAGATCGTTAAGGTATAATGGTTTCTTGAATGAACATTTTTTGTTAATTTTATGCACCTTCGATTTTTATTTTTAATGACCATCAATTTTTATTCAATTTCCTTTTCCATTCAACTTCCATTTTTATTTAATTTCAAAATAGATCGTTAAGGTATTGTCGTTTCTTGAATGAACTTCCATTTTAATTTTATGGAACTTCAATTTTTATTTTTATTCAACTTCCTTTTTTATTCGATTTCCTTTTCTATTCATCTTCCTTTTTTATTTAATTTCCAAATAGATCGTTAAGGTATAGTGGTTTCTTGAGTGAACTTCAATTTTTATTTGTTTTCAACTTCCATTTGTATTCAATTTCAATTGCTATTCAACTTCCTTTTGTTACTTATTTTCCAGATAGATCGTTAAGGTATAGTGGTTTCCTGAATGAACTTTTATTGTTAATTTTATGCAACTTCGATTTTTATTTTTATTGAACATTAATTTTTATTCAATTTCCTTTTCCATTAAACTTCAATTTTTGTTTAATTTCCAAATAGATCGTTAAGGTTTATTCATTTCTGGAATGAACTTCCATTTTAATTTTATGCAACTTCCATTTTTATTTTTATTCAACTTGCATTTTTATTCAATTTCCTTTTCTATTCAACTTCCATTTTTATTTAATTTTCAAATAGATTGTTAAGGTATAGTGGTTTCTTGAAAGAATATCCATTTTCAATTTTATGCAACTTTATTTTTATTTTTATTCAACTTCCATTTTTATTTTTATTCAACGTCCATTTTTATCCAATTTCCTTTTCTATTCAACTTCCTTTTTTTATTTAATTTCCAAATGGATCGTTAAGGTATAGTGGTTTCTTGAATAAACTTCCATTTTTATTTTTGTTCGACTTCCATTTGGATTCAATTTCCTTTTCTATTCAACTTCATTTTTTATTTAATTTCTAGATAGATCGTTAAGGTATAATGTAACGCCCTCAAGATAAACTCACAATCAAACATTCAAGACATGCTTAGACATAAGAGAAGTAAGCATAATTACATTTCATCAGAGTATTCATTACAAATGTATTACACGTTGACAACAAAAAGTAAATGCCCTATAGGCTTACAACTTTCCAAGTCAACACTTGGTTACAAGGAGAGTACTAACTCTACACAAAATAAGCCCTTGGCTTGATATACATGTAATACAACCAAAAATAACAAAAGAGTCTAACAGCCTCAAACCTCCCAAGCTACGTCCTTGGAGGTGGCATACTACCTGTACCTGAAAATGATGTCCCATATAGGGTGAGCCAATGCCCAGTAGAGATATGTTAAACATAATATGAGCGATAACTAAAACATTAGCATTTGACAAATGTTTAACTCACATGAATCAATTCATAACCCATTTCAATTACATGACAAATGTGTCCATGTTTCATTCCATTTTCATTACTCATCTAGTTTCTCAATTCATAATCCTGGCTTAGAACCTGGCCATATACTTTAAATGAGATTATATCTCATATCAATAACTCTTCTATTTCAACAATTTAAATGAGATAACAACTCATGTCAAAACACTTCCATAAGCCACAATAGATACACAGATTCGCTGTATCAATAACACATCAAACACTTCCATACTTCACAAATGATACACAGATTTGCTGTATTAATAATTCAATGGATACATGTAGTTGCTGTATCAATGAAGTCCATCCTCTATCTCCTCCCATACAATACAATGTATATAAACATATATCATATACACAATTAATCAATACATAAATTTGATGTATTATTCCAACCGTCATATCCGATGACATATTCAATTGATTAGTTTTAGTTTGCCTAATCATCATGCAT
The DNA here is from genome assembly GCA_030407325.1 of Camellia japonica. Classification (NCBI taxonomy): domain Eukaryota; kingdom Viridiplantae; phylum Streptophyta; class Magnoliopsida; order Ericales; family Theaceae; genus Camellia; species Camellia japonica. The sequence goes on from JAPPVO010000014.1 coordinate 19,392,343, forward strand.
TGTCTACAACAATCAAGGCTATCCTTCACCGATAGCCCAAAGCAGTTATTTCTAAACAGAAAATAAATGCCTCAACAGATATAAAATCTCAACATTTTCAAAGTGAGCGATTAATAAATCCAACCCCACCATTCTATCTCATAATGAGCCAATTTCACATTTTCATAACAATTGTCATTAATTACACTAATGACCCAAATACACCCAAACATGGCATTTTCCCCCTTTCTTCTCAATATTATCAACAACATCAATACTATCATTTTAAGACCCAAAATACACGTTTATGAGTCAAAATAACAAAACCCCTCCTTTGAAAATAACACATTTTAAATCTTAACTTTCCAAATCAACCCATTTATACAAACAACTCAATGTCTATGTTAAAGCACATAAGAATGAGTAGGAATCCCTACCTCAAGAGATGAAACCCAATGGAGAAGATGAAGAAATCTCGAAGTGCTCCAAACCAAGAAATTTTCGGATCAAAAGATAGCCCTCGACAAACTCAACACTTTTTGTAAAGGACCCAAGGTAGAAGATCAATAGATCTAGGTGATATTAAAGAGAGAAGTTGAAACCTAGAGAGAGAGGCTCTCAAATCTGGGTTTGGGAAAGTAAGAGAGAGAAAGGGAAATGAAAAAGTGATCCAAAAAGGTGAAATCCCGATGTGTTATACCAGTCACCCCGCTCGAGCGTGGAAACCCCCGCTCGAGCGTCAGACACAGACTCACGCTCGAGCGTCAAAAGCACTGCTCGAGCGTCGATTGCATACTTCTAGAAGTTTTGCAGACCATGGTCCCCGCTCGAGCGTCAAACTCCCCGCTCGAGAGGGACAAAATCAAAAGGTCACGCTCGAGCGTCAAAACCCCTGCTCGAGCGCACGAAGACCTGCAGACAAAAGTACTGGGGGATGGAAATTTATGCTCGAGCATCAAAACTCCCGCTCGAGCGGAGAAGCAACAACGAAGGGCCTGCTCGAGCGTCAAAAGCCTCGCTCGAGCGTGAAGGCCAAATTCTGGGCATCAACCAATGGTTCCAAAGCACAACAAACCTATTTCAAATCTGCCCAACACAACCCAAGACTCAAATACAAAGAGTAAAGGAAGGAAATGAGAATGAGATAACAACACAACCATGGACCCAAGTCCGGAATACAATATAGAAAGGAAAGGAAAACCGGGATCGCTATATATAATGGTTTCTTGAATGAACATTTTTTGTTAATTTTATGCACCTTCGATTTTTATTTTTATTGACCATCAATTTTTATTCAATTTTCTTTTCCATTCAACTTCCATTTTTATTTAATTTCCTAATAGATCGTTAAAATATTGTCGTTTATTGAATAAACTTCCATTTAAATTTTCTGCTACTTCCATTTTTATTTTTATTCAACTTCCATTTTTATTCGATTTCCTTTTCTATTCAACTTCATTTTTTATTTAATTTCCAAATAGATCGTTAAGGTATAGTCGTTTCTTGAATGAACTTCCATTTTTATTTGTTTTTAACTTCCATTTGTATTTAATTCAAATTTCTATTCAACTTCCTTTTGTTACTTATTTTCCAAATAGATCGTTAAAGTATAGTGGTTTCCTGAATGAACTTTTATTGTTAATTTTATGCAACTTCGATTTTTATTTTTATTGAACATTAATTTTTATTCAATTTCCTTTTCCATTCAACTTCCATTTTTGTTTAATTTCCAAGTACATCATTAAGGTTTATTCGTTTCTTGAATGAACTTCCATTTTAATTTTATGCTACTTCCATTTTTACTTTTATTCAACTTCCATTTTTATTCAATTTCCTTTTCTATTCAACTTTCATTTTTATTTAATTTTCAAATAGATCGTTAAGGTATAGTGGTTTCTTGAAAGAACATCCATTTTCAATTTTATGCAACTTCCATTTTTATTTTTATTTAACTTCCGTTTTTATTCAATTTCCATTTCTATTCAACTTCCATTTTTATTTAATTTCCAAATAGATCGTTAAGGTATAGTGGTTTCTTGAATAAACATTCATTTTCAATTTTATACAACTCCCATTTTTATTTTTATTCAACTTCCATTTTTAATGAGTTTCCTTTTCTATTCAACTTCCTTTTTTATTTAATTTCTAGATAGTTCGTTAAGGTATAATGGTTTCTTCAATGAACTTTTATTGGTAATTTTGTGCAACTTCCATTTTTATTTTTATTGAACATCAATTTTTATTCAATTTCCTTTTCCATTCAACTTCCATTTTTATTTAATTTCCAAATAGATCGTTAAGGCATAGTCATTTCTTGAATGAACTTCCATTTTTATTAAATTTCCTTTTTCTATTCAACTTCCTTTTTTATTTAATTTCCAGATAGATCGTTAAGGTATAGTGGTTTCTTCAATGAACTTTTATTGCTAATTTTGTGCAAATTCCATTTTTATTTTTATTGAACATCTATTTTTATTCAATTTCCTTTTCCATTCAATTTCCATTTTTGTTTAATTTCCAAATAGATCGTTAAGGTATAGTCGTTTCTTGAATGAACTTCCATTTTAATTTTATACAACTTCCATTTTTATTTTTATTCAAGTTCCATTTTTAAACAATTTTCTTTTCTATTCAACTTCCTTTTTTATTTAATTTCCAAATACATCGTTATGGTATAGTGGTTTCTTAAATAAACTTCCATTTTCAATTTGAGGCAACTTCCATTTTTATTTTTATTCAACTTCCATTTTTATTCAATTTACTTTTCTATTCAACTTCCTTTTTTATTTAATTTCCAAATATATCGTTAAGGTATAGTGGTTTCTTGAATGAACTTCCATTTTCAATTTTATGCAACTTCGATTTTTATTTTTATTCAACTTTCTTTTTTATTCAATTGCCTTTTCTATTCAACTTCCATTTTTATTTAATTTCCAAATAAATCATTAAGGTATACTGGTTTCTTGAATAACCTTCCATTGTAAATTTTATGCAACTTCCATTTTTATTTTTATTGAACTTCCTTTTTTTATTTAATTTGCAAATAAATCGTTAAGGTATAGTGGTTTCTTGAATGAACTTCCATTTTTATATTTATGCAACTTTCATTTTTATTTTTATTAAAATTCAATTTTTATTCAATTTCCTTTTCTATTCAACTTCATTTTTTTTTTAATTTAAAAATAGATCGTTAAGGTTTAGTGGTTTCTTGAATGAACTTCCATTTTCAATTTTGATGCAACTTCCATTTTTATTTTTATTCAACTTCCATTTTTATTCAATTTCTTTTTCTATTCAACTTCCTTTTTTATTTAATTTCCAAATAGATGGTTGAGGTATAGTTGTTTCTTGAATGAACTTCCATTTTTATATTTATGCAACTTCCATTTTTATTTCTATTGAACTTCAATTTCTATTCAATTTCTTTTTCTATTCAACTTCATATTTTATTTAATTTCCAAATAGATCGTTAAGGTATAGCGGTTTCTTGAATGAACTTCCATTTTCAATCTTAATGCAACTTCCATTTTTATTCAATTTCCCTTTCTAATCAACTTCGTTTTTTTATTTAATTTCCAAATAGATCGTTACGGTATAGTCGTTTCTTGAATCAACTTCTATTTTTATTTTTATTCAACTTCAATTTTTATTCAATTTCCTTTTCTGTTCAGCTTCATTTTTTTATTTAATTTCCAAATAGATCGTTAAGGTATAGTGGTTTCTTGAATGAACTTCCATTTTTATTTTTATTCAACTTCCATTTGTATTCAATTTCCTTTTCTATTGAACTTCCTTTTTTACATAATTTCCATATAGATCGTTAAGGTATTGTGGTTTCTTGAATGAACTTTTACTGTTAATTTTATGCAACTTCCATTGTTATTTTTATTAAACATCAATTTTTATTCAATTTCTTTTTCCATTCAACTTCCATTTTTATTTAATTTCCAAATAGATCGTTAAGGAATAGCCATTTCTTGAATGAACTTCCGTTTCAATTGTATGCAACTTCCATTTATATTTTTATTCAACTTCCTTTTTTATTTAACTTCCAAATAGATCGTTAAGGTATAGTGGTTTCTTAAATGAACTTCCATTTTTGTTTGTATTCAACCTCCATTTGTATTCAATTTCCTTTTCTATTCAACTTCCTTTTTTTACTTAATTTCCAAATAGATCGTTATGGTACAGTGCTTTCTTCAATGACCTTTTATTGTTAATTTTATGCAGCTTCGATTTTTATTTTCATTGAACATTAATTTTTATTCAATTTCCTTTTCCATTCAACTTCCATTTTTGTTTAATTTCCATATAGATCGTTAAGGTATAGTCGTTTCTTGAATGAACTTCCATTTTAATTTTATGCCACTCCCATTTTTATTTTTATTCAACTTCTATTTTTATTCAATTTCCTTTTCTATTTAACTTCCTTCTTTATTTAATTTCCAAATAGATCGTTAAGGTATAGTGGTTTCTTGAATGAACTTCAATTGTTAATTTTATGCAACTTCCATTTTTGTTTTTATTCAACTTTCATTTTTATTCAATTTCCTTTTCTATTGAACTTCCTTTTTTATTTAATTTTCAAATAGATCGTTAAGCTATAGTTGTTTCTTGAATGAACTTCCATTGTTAATTTTTTGCAACTTCCATTTTTATTTTTCTTCAACTTCCATTTTTATTCAATTTCCTTTTCTCTTCAACTTCCTTTTTCTATTTAATTTTCAAATAGATGGTTAAGGTATAGTGGTTTCTTGAGTGAACTTCCATTTTTATTTTTATTCAACTTCCATTTGTATTTAATTTCTATTTCTATTCAAGTTCCTTTTTTATTTAATTTCCAAATCAGTCGTTAAGGTATTATGGTTTCTTCAATGAACTTTTATTGTTAATTTTGTGCGACTTTCATCTTTATTTTTATTGAACATCAATTTTTATTCAATTTCCTTTTCCATTCAACTTCCATTTTTATTTAATTTCCAAATAGATCGTTAAGGTATAGTCGTTTCTTGAATGAACTTCCATTTTAATTTTATGCAACTTCCATTTTTTAATTTTATTCAACTTCCATTTTTATTCAATTTCCTTTCCGATTCAACTTCATTTTTTATTTAATTTCCAAATAGATTGTTAAGGTATAGTGGTTTCTTGAAAGAACATCCATTTTTAGTTTTATGCAACTTCCATTTTTATTTTTATTTAATTTCCGTTTTTATTCAATTTCCTTTTCTATTTAACTTCCATTTTTTCTTCATTTCCAAATAGATCGTTAAGGTATAGTGGTTTCTTGAATGAACATCCATTTTCAATTTTATACAACTTCCTTTTTTATTTTTATTGAACATCAATTTTTATTCATTTGCCTTTTCTATTCAACTTCCATTTTTACTTAATTTCCAAACAGATCGTTAAGGTATAGTCGTTTCTTGAATGAACATCTATTTTAATTTTATGCAACTTCCATTTTTATTTTTATTCAATTTCTTTTTCTATTCAACTTTCTTTTTTATTTAATTTCCAAATAGATAGTTAAGGTATAATGGTTTCTTAAATGAACTTCCATTGTTAATTTTATGAAACTTCAATTTTTATTTTTATTCAACTTCCATTTTTATTCAATTTCCTTTTTTATTCAACTTCATTTTTTATGTAATTTCCAAATAGATTGTTAAGGTATAGTGGTTTCTTGAATGAACTTCGATTTTTATTTATATTCAGCTTCCATTTGTATTCAATTTCCTTTTCTATTCGACTTCCTTTTTTACTTCATTTCCAGATAGATCGTTAAGGTATAGTGGTTTCCTGAATGAACTTTTATTGTTAATTTTATGCTACTTCGATTTTTATTTTTATTGAACATTAATTTTTATTCAATTTCCTTTTCCATTGAACTTCCATTTTTGTTTAATTTCCAAATAGATCGTTATGGTATATTCGTTTCTTGAATGAACTTCCATTTTAATTATATGCAACTTCCATTTTTATTCAATTTCCTTTTCTATTCAACTTCCATTTTCATTTAATTTTCAAATAGATCGTTAAGGTATAGTGGTTTCTTGAATGAACATCCATTTTCATTTTTATTTTTATTCAACTTCCATTTTTATTCAATTTCCTTTTCTATTCAACTTCCTTTTTTTATTTAATTTCCAAATAGACTGTTAAGATATAGTGGTTTCTTGAATGAACTTCCATTTTCAATTTTATGGAACTTCCATTTTTATTTTTATTCAACTTCCTTTTTATAACGATCCCGGTTTTCCCTTCCTTATTTACTGTATTTCGGACTCAGTTCTGTTGATAGTTGTTGTTGTCTGTATTTTATTTCCGTCCTTTAAGTCTTGTTGTTTGAGTTTAGAATTGTCTTGGGCATGTTTCGAATTGGTTGGTTGAGCTTTTGTCCCAACTCTTGTTGCCCAGATTTTTAGTGATCCGCTCGAGCGGAGTTTGCATACCTTCTGTAGTTTGTCCGTCTGCAAAAATACTGCAGATGTGTTTTTCACGCTCGAGCGGATCTCCTTACGCTCGAGCGGGTATCCTTGCGCTCGAGCGGGTGTTCGATGTCTGTAAAAGTACTGGAAGAGTGTAATCGAGCGGACGCTCGAGCACAAGGATACCCGCTCGAGCACCCGCTCGAGCAACCGGATTAATCGAGCGGACGCTCGACCGCAAGTCTTCTTCATTCGGGTTAATTTCTTCAAGGTAGGGATTTCCTACTCCATCTTATAAGTTTTGTTCTAGGTTTTGGTATTTTGATATGTTGGGGGTATTTTGGTAATTTTTGGAAAAACCCTAGGTGTTCTAATAAATTAATTTGTATAATTTATTTTAAGGAAATTGGGGAATTTGGTTAAATTCATGAAATTGAGGAATTCATTGATTAAATGGTGTAGTTGGATAATTTAAATCACTCGCCTATTGAATTGTTGATATATTTATTTTCAGTCTAGAAATAACTGTTTTGGGCTATCGGTGGAGGATAGTCGGATTGTTGTAGACATTGCATGTGGACTAGGGATAACTGAAAACTAATCACATTGGTTAAGTCATTAATGTTGACTATTGAATTAATACAGAAAATACGTGTATTGATTGAGCATTGCATTTGCATATTGTATGGGAGGAGATAGGATGTACTCCACGGTTTAGGGGAAATAGGGGATGACCTCAAACCGGATTTTGTTTGGGAGGAGATAGGGATGGACTCCATTAGCATCACTATTATGTGCTTATTATATTGAAGTGTTTTACATGTTATTGATACAAGCACTAAAATGTGTATCAAACGGGAAGTATGAAGTGTTTTGATATGAGTCTGAGTCTCATTTGTTTTGTTGATATTGGAAGTAATGTGAATATGATATATAGTTCACTGTTGTAAGTTTGGCCAGGTTCTGAGCCATAATGATAATAATGGAAAGTGAAACGTGTCATAGACATTAGTGTCATGAGACCGTATAGTGATATAATTGATTATCTTAGTTAACCATCTATTGAATGCTATTGCTTTATTCAATGCTTATATTTGGTTTAGTATTTTTCTACTGGGCTGTGGCTCACCCTATATGGGAACATCATTTTCAGGTTCAGGTGATAAGCTGCCTCCAAGGACTTAGCTTGGGAGGATTTGGCTTTTGGATTTTGAAGACTATCTTTAGTTAGTTGTTTTTATTTGTTAGTACATGTAAACATTCAAGCATAGGGCTTTACTTGTATTTGAGTTAGAACTCATATTTTTGTGTCCAAGTGTTGGCTTGGAAAGATGTAAGCCCGTAGGGCATTTAATGTGATGTTACATGTAATGCTTTTATTTAGTAATACTCTGATGAATGAATTAATGAATGGTTTTCTTTAAATAATGCATGTCAATGATATATATATAATGGGATTATTTTTATTCGACTTCCATTTTTATTCAATTTCCTTTTCTATTATACTTCCTTTTTTATTTAATCTCTAGATAGATCGATAAGGTATAGTGGTTTCTTCAATGAACTTTTATTGTTAATTTTATGCAACTTCCATTTTTATTTTTATTGAACATCAATTTTTGTCCTTTTCCATTCAACATCCATTTTTATTTAATTTCGAAATGGATCGTTAAGATATAGTGGTTTCTTGAATGAACTTCCATTTTCAATTTTGATGCCACTTCCATTTTTATTTTTATTCAACTTCCATTTTTATTAAAGTTCTTTTTCTATTCAACTTCCTTTTTTATTTCATTTCTGAATAGATCGTTAAGGTATAGTCGTTTCTTGAATGAACTTCCATTTTAATTTTATGCAACATCCATTTTTATTTTTATTCGACTTCCATTTTTATTCAATTTCCTTTTCTATTCAACTTCCTTTTTTATTCAATTTCCAAATAGATCGTTAAGGTATAATGGTTTCTTAAATGAACTTCCACTGTTAATTTTATGCAACATCCATTTTTATTTTTATTCAACTTCCATGCTTATTCAATTTCCTTTTCTATTCAACTTCCTTTTTCATTTAATTTCCAAATATATCGTTAAGGTATAGTGGTTTCTTGAATGAACTTCTATTTTTATTTTTATTCAAATTCCATTTGTATTCAATTTCATTTTCTATTCCACTTCCTTTTTTATTTAATTTCCAAATAGATCGTTAAGGTATAGTGGTTTTTTCAATGAACTTTTATTGTTAATTTTGGGCAACTTCCAAATAGATCGTTGTGCATTAGGCGATGGAGATAGTTCGTTGAAGTTGGGTTATCAACGTGGATAGAAGAACCACTTGATGGTTTATACTAGTAAGGGTTTTTATAACCAATAGTGGTACAAAAGTAATGGTTTGGTTCGTTACCGGTATGATTCGTTGAGACTCATGTAGTAGTCAAAAGAATTTTGTTGATGCATTGGTAAGTATTTGAGTGAGTTTGCAGGTGACGGTAGAATGTATTACATTACTTAAGTTAATTTCGAGGACGAAATTTCTTTAAGGAGGGTAGGTTGTAAAGATCCAATATATATATATATATATATATTATATAAAAAGGGAAGTGAGTGCAGTGTGGATGTTAAAGGTTAACGGGTGTTTGGTGGGTGTTTGTGTCCAAGTGTTGGCTTGGAAAGATGTAAGCCTTTAGGGCCTTTACTTTTGATGTACATGTGATATCTTTCAATAAAAGTACTCTGATGGATAATTTAATGATTAGTTTTATTTTATTAATGCATGTTAATGTTTTATATTATGGGTTTATTTTGAGGGCGTTACAACTTGGTATCAGAGCCAGGTTCGAATACCTTGGGTACGTAGGAAGTGATTAGTATCACAATGGGTTCGTCTCGTTTGATAGAGACTTAGTGTACTGTTATATGCTTATATGATAAATATGTATGTGATTATGTGGGTATGGAACGTAGTTTCTAGGATGTTGATTGGACCCTTGAGTTTCTAGTAGTCTTGTTGGAAAGGCACTTGATCAATGCTGCTTCCAACCGGAACTATAGTAACGCTTTGGGACTATCATTATCCAGGAATGAAATTCGTAGGTGCTTATGTGATTATGTGCTTACGTGGAATGAATTACTGTTGTCCAATGCATTAGGACGCGAGTGTTATAGCTTCGGCACATTTATGAATGTGCTAACGTCTTTGTTTCCTGTATTAGAATGTCAGGACGAGGACGAGGACGCGGTAGGCGTGGTAGGCCGGGTAGGCAGGAATTGCCTGTGCCAGAGGAGATTCCGGAGCAGCAGGAAGGGGTTGGTCAAGCCAATGTGGCCGAGCCAGTAGGCCAGCAGGCTATGGGCGCTTTGGCCCGAGAGATAGCAGGGGCATTCAGGGAGTCAGTAGGCATTCTCAGAGCTGAGAATCAGGCTCAGGTTCATGTTGCGGATGCAGGGCCTTCTTTTCTGAAGAGGGAGTTCTTCCGGTCTAACCCGGACGAATTTGTGGGTGATCCTAAAGAGCCACTTAAGGCAGATGAATGGCTCGAACAGACAACGAAGACGTTTGAGATGCTTGGCATCGAAGACGAGGGGTTGAAAGTGACCTTGGCATCTTTCCAGCTGAAGGGAGATGCGGGTCAGTGGTGGAAGTTCACAAAGGGTCGTATAGGAGGTACTGGGAGGCTTTTGTGAATGCTTTCCAGGAGAGGTTCTTATCCCAGCTTCAGGGAAAGCTGAGAGACCAGTTCTGTCAGCTGCAGCTCGAGTTCTTCAGTGGCCGAGTTTGAGGCTGCATTTACTAGCTTGTCTAGGTTTGCACCTGAGTTGGTGGCGTCTGAGGAACGCCGTTGTATTGAGTTTGAGAAGAAGTTGAGGCGTGGCCTCAAGCTGAGAGTTGGAGGAACTATGATTCGGGATTATGGGCGTATGGTTGATGCTGCAGCCCATATGGAGATCATGATGCAGGAGGAGGAGGAAGGGCAGAAAGGCTCCAAGAGGAGTCAGGATGGCCAGAGTGATGGCAGGAGACAGAGAGGTTTCACTCCTCAGCAGTCTCAGAGTAGCTTTTCTAGATCGACTTTTCCAGTGCCGAGTGCTAGTTCTGGGAAAGGCAGCAGGGAGACATTACCTGTTTCAAGTGTGGTCAGCTGGGCCACAAGTCTCCAGTTTGCCCGCAGAGGGAGGAGTGCAGAGAGCAGCATCTTCTTCGGCTCGATCTCAGAGCCAGAGTCAGGGTAGAGGCCAGCCGCTCTCTTGTTTTCAGTGCGGTCAGGCAGGGCACATGAAGAGGTATTGCCCGCAGTTGAGTGGCACATCTGGTGCATCTGGTTTGAGGCAGACTCAGAGTCATCAGCCAGCTCAGTCGGTTCAGGCCTCGAGGGCCAATCAGGGGGCTTCATCGTCCCAGTCTGTGCAGCAGTCTTATGCTCCTAGGGGTGAGCAGGTTGATCAGAGACCATCTGGGCGCGTGTATGCTGTTACCGCGCAGGATCTTGTACCGGCTCCATCGTTGTGAGAGGTACCTTCTTGTTTTGCAATTCGGTTGCTAGTGTTTTGATTGATACGGGTGCATCTCATTCCTTTGTGTCTGCTGCATTTGCATCTGTTTTGGAGTTGGAGTTAGCACAGTTAGCATCTCCTATTTGTGTAGTGTCACCTCTTGGGGGTGAATTGATCTTGAAACAAGGTGTTAGGGGTTGTGATATAGAGGTCGCCGATCATAGGCTTCCGTTTCCTTTTGTAGTTATGCCCATGAAGGGCTTTGATGTTATTTTGGGTATGGACTGGTTATCGTCATACCGGGCAGTTATTGATTGCTACCGCCAGAGGGTCACTTGTTGTACCGTGAGCGGGGTGTTTCATTTTCTGGGGGACCGGGTTGGTAGTGTTTTGCCACCGGGGTATGATCGCGAGGGCGGAGTGAGCTTAGTGGTCTACTTGCTAGCTTTGAGAGTGGTGAGTGTGATGAGACCCAGACTGTGTTGCCAAGGGTGGTTTGTGAGTACTCGGACGTCTTTCCCGAGGATCTTGTTAGTTTGCCACCGCATCGAGAGATTGAGTTCTCTATTGATCTAGTGCCCGGCACGGCGCCGATTTCTATGGCACCTTATCGTTTTGCCCCAGCCGAGTTAGTTGAGTTGAAGATTCAGCTCCAGGAGTTGCTAGATAAGGGCTATATCGTCCTAGTGTTTCGCCGTGGGGAGCACCGGCCCTCTTTGCTAAAAGAAAGGTGGTGCTTTGAGACTGTGTATCGATTACCGGAAATTGAATCGGGCTACGGTTAAGAATAAGTACCCTATGCCTCGTATAGATGATCTGTTCGATCAGTTGAAGGGTTCCCGTTGTTTCTCTAAGATAGATTTGAGATCGGGTTACCACCAGTTGAGAGTCAGGGAGGAGGATATTCCGAAGACGGCATTCCGTACGCGGTATGGCCACTATGAGTTTCTGGTGATGCCATTTGGGCTCACCAATGCACCGCAGTGTTTATGGACTTGATGAACCGGATATTCCGGGAATTCTTGATCGTTTTGTAGTCGTCTTTGTGACGACATTCTTATCTATTCACCTTCAGAGGAGCACGAAGGAACACTTGAGAGTGGTGCTTGAGTTACTTAGAGCCATAAGCTTTATGCTAAGTTTGGGAAGTGTGAGTTCTGGCTAGAGAAGTCAAGTTCTTAGGCCATGTGGTTTCCGGGGAAGGGTGTCTGTTGATACATCCAAGACGAGGCAGTGCAAGATTGGGCACAGCCTAAGAGTGTGTTTGAGATCCGCAGTTTTCTGGGATTAGCTGGGTATACCGACGGTTTGTGAAGGATTTCTCCAGGTTAGCTTCGCCTTTGACTAGATTGACTCGGAAGGGAGTCAAATTTGTATGGAGTGAGACTTGTGAAAAGTCGTTCCAGGAGTTGAAAGTTAGACTGACCACCGCTCCAGTCTTGATTATTCCGGAGAGAGGGTTGGGTTATGCAGTCTATTGTGACGCCTCACGAGAGGGTTGGGTTGTGTGTTGATGCAAGAGGGGAAAGTGGTTGCCTATGGCTCACGTCAGTTGAAAATACACGAGAAGAATTACCCTACGCATGATAGAGTTAGCAGCTGTGATATTTGCCTTGAAGATTTGGAGGCATTATCTTTATGGTGAGAGGTTCGAGGTATTCTCGGATCATAAGAGTCTGAAATATCTGTTTACACAGAAAGACTTGAACTTGAGGCAGAGGAGGTGGATGGAGTTCATTGAGGATTATGACTTCGAGTTGCATTATCATCCGGGGAAGGCCAATGTGGTGGCCGATGCCCTTAGTAGGAAATCTGTTGGTGACATAGCTAGTATAGCCATCCGGGAATGGGAGATGTTGGGTGCACTTGGGGAGTTTGATTTGCTTCTGGGCGAATCCGTTGAGGTTGCGGCCTTGTTTTCTGTTGTTGCGCAGCCTACACTTGTGACTCGAGTGTTAGAGGCTCAGAGAGGTGACCTTGAGGTGGAATCTCTCCGAGAGAAGATCTCCAATGGGAAGATTGAGAAGGGTTTGACGGTGTATCCCCACCGGAGTGTGAGATACCGAGACCGTTTGTTTGTGCCGGAGTCTTGCCGAGAGGAGGTACTCCGAGAGTTCCATCATTCACGCCTTGCGGTGCATCCAGGAGGTACTAAGATGTATCGGGATTTGGGTCGCCAGTTTTGGTGGCGGGGTATGAAGAGAGATGTGGCAACTTTCGTGTCTAAGTGCCTTACTTGTCAGCAAGTGAAGGCCGAGCATCAGAGGCCAACGGGTTTGTTGCAACCCTTGCCTATTGCCGAGTGAAAGTGGGAGCATGTCACTATGGACTTCGTTGTGGGTCTTCCGAGGACTCAGCGGGGTAGTGATGCTATTTGGGTGGTTGTAGACCGGTTGACTAAGTCGGCGCACTTCATTCCTACGCGCGTGAGAGATTCGGTAGATCATCTTGCCGACTTGTACATTCGGGACATAGTGAGGTTGCACGGGGTCCCAGTGACGATCGTCTCAGATAGAGATCCTCGTTTTACTGCTAGGTTGTGGCAGAGTTTGCAGAGTGCCTTAGGCACTAAGTTGACCTTTAGCACGGCTTATCATCCTCAGACTGACGGGCAGTCCGAGCGTACTATTCAGATCCTTGAGGATATGCTTCGGGGTTGTGTTCTTGATTTCAGTGGGTCGTGGGAGAGGCACTTGCCTTTGGTGGAGTTTGCCTACAACAACAGTTTCCAGTCTAGTATCGGTATGGCACCGTTTGAGGCCTTGTATGGCCGACCGTGTAGGTCTCCAGTTTGTTGGGCCGAGGTGGGTGATGCACCTTTGTTGGGTCCGGAGTTGGTGAGGGAAACGACGGAAAAGTTGAGCTTATCCGTAGGAGGCTTGTTACAGCCCAGAGTCGTCAGAAATCTTATGCCGACCGTAGGAGGAGACCTTTGGTGTTTGAGGTGGGTGATCATGTCTTTCTGAAGATATCACCTAGACGGGGATTGATGAGGTTTGGGAAGAGCGGGAAGTTGTCCCCTCGGTTTATTGGTCCTTTTGAGATCCTTGAGAGGATTGGCGAGGCTGCCTATCGTTTAGCTTTGCCACCGCAGTTATCCGGAGTTCATGACGTGTTTCATGTGAGTATGCTTCGGAAGTATGAGCCGGATCCATCACATGTGTTGGATTGGACCGATTTAGTGGTTGACGAGGATGTCTCGTATGAGGAGAGACCGGTTCGGGTCTTGGATAGGCGGGATCAAGTTTTGCGAGGCAAGACCATCCCTTTGGTAAAGTTGTGGAAACATCACGGAGTGGAGGAAGCCACTTGGGAACGTGAGTTGGAAGTCCGCGAGAAATATCCGGACATGTTTGTTGATATGTAATCTTGTATTTAGATTTTGTAATATTGTTGAACTTAAGAGCTTTATATATGTCTTAAGTTGTAAAACATTGAGAATGTTTTGGTTTAATGGAAGTATTTTTGAAACTTGCCTCATAATGGAAGTTTAGAGAACATTGAATATGTTGAATATATTGTGAATTGGGTTATATCATGAAATTGAATATGATGGAAATGGAATCATGTATATTGAAAACTGTTGAAATTGAAAGGAAAATTACTATTGTTAATGCAGGTTAAAATATATATTGTGAAATGCCTCTTGATAAGAGATGAAATGACCGGTATTGGGTCAAGTTGTTTATTATTGTAATATAATATTGTTGGAATTGAGAAAAACCTGTTTTTGAAAACTTATGCTTAATTTCGGGGACGAAATTCTTTTAAGGGGGGGAGGTTATAGCGACCCCGGTCTTTTCCCATTCGGTTGTTGTATCCGGACTTATGTTCCGTAGATCCGTTGTTATATTATTGTTGTTGCGTCCTTTAATTCCTTATTTTGAGTTATAGGATGTATTGGGCAGGTTTGTTACAGGTGGTTGTTGGGTTTAGAAACCAAGTGTTGCTGTCCAGATTTTTGGACCTTCGCTCGAGCGAGGAGTTGGTCGCTCGAGCGAGCTTTGTTTTGGTCCTTCGCTCGAGCCAGGGTTTCTTCGCTCGAGCGAGCGATTGCGTCTAGTATAGACCTGAGAGCTGTGTTTCTTGGCTCGAGCGAGCTTCTTCGCTCGAGCGAGTTGGTTTTCTTCGCTCGAGCGAGCATTCCGTCGCTCGAGCGTGCTTCTGGGTTGCAGACCTGAGCATTTGAGTTTTTGGCTCGAGCGAGCTTTTCTTGCTCGAGCGAGCTTCTAGTTGTTGGCTCGAGCGAGACATTCTGGCTCGAGCGAGGCTTTCTTGTGTCTGGTCGCTCGAGCGACCAATCCTTCGCTCGAGCGAGCCTGTCGGTTTAAATACGCAGCAGCGGTTTTTAAAATGTTTTTTCACATTCTTTTTTATCCTAAACCCTAGTTCCGAGTTTTCTCTCCCTCCACTCACCTTCTCTCTCTAGGTATCATCTCTTTTTTAGGGTGTTTCTACCCTAGGTTCTTTATTAAAAAGATAGAGTGAGTCGAGAGCTTCGTTTTAATCTGAGAGTTTGGCGGTTTGGAGCACTTTGGATTTTGGGTCGTCATCTCCTCTCTCCATTCGGGTTATTTACTTCGAGGTAGGGATTTCCTACTCCATATTATAGGTTTTGTTCTAAGTTTAGTATTTTGATATGTTGGGGTTGTTTGGTAATTTTGGGAAAAACCCTAGTGGTTGAAATAAATTAATTTGTATAATTAATTTAGGAAAAATGTGAATTGAGTTTAATTCATGGAATTGGGGAATTAGTGATTTAATGGTGTAGTTGGTTAGTTTAATTACTCACCTATGAAAATGTTAAATTTACATTTGTTGATACATTTATTTCCTGTTTAGAAATAACTGTTTTGGGCTATCGGTGGAGGATAGTCGTGATTGTTGTAGACATTGCATGTGGATTAGGGAAAACTGAAACTAATCACATTGGTTAAGTCATTGATTTTGACTGTTGAATTAATACAGAAAAACGTGTATTGATTGTGTGTTGCATATGCATTTTGTTTGGGAGGAGATAGGGATGTACTCCACGGTTTAGGGGAAGATAGGGGATGGACCTCTAAACCGGATTTTGTTTGGGAGGAGATAGGGGATGGACTCCATTAGCATCACTATTATGTGTGCTTATTGATTTATGGAAGTGTATTTTTTTATGTCATGTTATTGATACAGCACTAAAATGTGTATCAATCGGGAAGTATGGAAGTGTTTTGATATGAGCCTTTGTCTCATTTATTTTGTTGATATTGGAAGAAACGTTAATGTGATATATAGTTCACTGTTACAGTTTGGCCAAGTTCTGAGCCATATTGGTATAAATGGACATTTGTATTCACCATCCGTTGAATGTTATTGCTTTATTCAATGCTTATATTTGGTTTAGTATGTTTTTACTGGGCTGTGGCTCACCCTATACGGGAACATCATTTTCAGGTCCAAGTGATATGCTACCTCCAAGAACTTAGCTTGGAAGGATTTAGACTTTGAAGAACTGTCTTTAATTATTTGTCTTTATCTGAGATTATATGTAAACATTCAAACCAAGGGCTTAATTTGTAATTGAGTTAGTTTTCATTCCTTTGTGTCCAAGTGTTGGCTTGGAAAGATGTAAGCCTTTAGGGCCTTTACTTTTGATGTACATGTGATATCTTTCAATAAAAGTACTCTGATGGATAATTTAATGATTAGTTTTATTTTATTAATGCATGTTAATGTTTTATATTATGGGTTTATTTTGAGGGCGTTACAAAATTAATATGGTAGTTCATTCAAAAAATGACTATACCATAACGATCTATTTAGAAATTAAATAAAAATGGAAGTTGAATGAAAAAGGACATTGAATAAAAATTGATATTCAAGAGAAATAAAAATGGAAGTTGCCCAAAATTAACAATAAAAGTTCATTCAAGAAACCACTATACCTTAACGATCTATCTGGAAAGTAAATAAAAAAGGAAGTTGAATAGAAAACGAAATTGAATACAAATGGAAGTTGAATAAAAATAAAAATGGAAATTCATTCAAAAAATCACTATATCTTAACGATCTATTTGGAAATTAAATAAAAAAGGAAGTTGAATAGAAAAGGAAATTGAATAAGCATGGAAGTTGAATAAAAATAAAAATAAAAATGGATGTTGCGTAAAATTAATAGTGGAAGTTCTTTCAAGAAACCATTATACCTTAACGATCTATTTGGAAATTAAATAAAAAAGGAAGTTGAATAGAAAAGGAAATTGAATAAAAATGGAAGTTGAATAAAAATAAAAATGGATGTTGCTTAAAATTAAAATGGAAGTTCATTCAAGGAACGACTATACCTTAACGATCTACTTAGAAATTAAATAAAAATGGAAGTCGAATGGAAAAGGAAATTGGATAAAAATTGATGTTCAATAAAAATAAAATGGAAATTGTACCAAATTAACAATAAAAGTTGATTGAAGAAACCACTATACCTTAACGATCTATTTGGAAATTAAATAAAAAGGTAAGTTGAAAAGAACGGGAAATTGAATACGAATGGAAGTTGAATAAAAAAATAAAAATAAAAGTTCATTCAAGAACCACTATACCTTAACGATCTATTTGGAAATAAAATAAAAAAAAGAAAGTTGAATAGAAAAGGAAATTTGAATAAAAATGAAAGTTGAATAAAAATAAAAATGGAAGTTGCATAAAATTAAAATGGAAGTTAATTTAAGAAACGACAATAACTTAATGATCTACGTGGAAATTAAATAAAAATGAAGTTGAATGGTAAAGGAAATTGAATAAGAATTGATGTTAAATAAAAATAAAAATGGAAGTTGCATAAAATTAACAATAAAAGTTCATTCAAGAAACCACTATACCTTAACGATCTATTTGGAAATTAAGTAAAAACGGAAGTTGAATAGAAAAGGAAATTGAATACAAACGGAAGTTGAATAAAAATAAAAATGGAAGTTCATTCAAGAAACCAGTATACCTTAACGATCTATTTGGAAATTAAACAAAAAACGAAGTTGAAGAGAAAAAAAAATTGAATAAAAATTGAAGTTGAACAAAAATAAAAATGGAAGTTGCATAAAATAAACAATGGAAGTTTATTCAAGAAACCACTACACCATAACAATCTATTTGGAAATTGAATAAAAAAGGAAGTTGAATACAAAAGGAAATTGAATAAAAAAGGAAGTTGAATAAAAATAAAAATGGAAGTTGCATAAAATTAACAATAAAAGTTCATTCAAGAAACCACTATACCTTAACGATCTATCTGGAAATTAAGTAAAAACGGAAGTTGAATAGAAAAGCAAATTGAATACAAAGGAAGTTGAATAAAAATAAAAATGGAAGTTCATCCAAGAAACCAGTATACCTTAATGATCTATTTGGAAATTAAATAAAAAACGAAGTTCAATAGAAAAAGAAATTGAATAAAAATAAAAATGGAAGTTGCATAAAATTAAAATGGAATGTCATTCAAGAAACCACTATACCTTAACGATCTATTTGGAAATTAAATAATAAAAGAACTTGAATAGAAATGGAAATTGAATAAAAATAGAAGTTGAATAAAAATAAAAATGAAAGTTGCATAAAATTAACAATGGAAGTTCATTAAAGAAACCATTATACCTTAACGATCTATTTGGAAATTAAATAAAAAAGGAAGTTGAATAAAAAGAAATTGAATAAATAAAAAAGGAAGTTGCATAAATTAAAAATGGAAGTATGATGAAAAAAGAATTGAATAAAAATTGTTGTTCAATAAAAATAAAAATTGAAGTTGAATAAATTAAAAATAGAAGTTCATTCAAGAAATCACTATACCTTAACGATCTATCTGGAAATTAAATAAAAAATGAAGTTGAATAGAAAAGGAAATTGAAAAAAATGATAGTTGACGTTAAAAAAAAATGGAAGTTCATTCAAGAAACCACTATACCTAAACAATCTATTTGGAAATTAAATAAAAAAGGAAGTGGAATAGAAAAGGAAATTGAATAAAATTAGAAGTTGAATGAAAATAAAATTGGAAGTTGCATCAAAATTAAAAATGGAAGTTCATTCAAGAAACCACTATACCTAACGATTTATTTGGAAATTAAAAAAAAAAAGTGAATAGAAAAGGAAATTGAATAAAATTAGAAGTTGAATGAAAATAAAATTGGAAGTTGCATCAAAATTAAAAATGGAAGTTCATTCAAGAAACCACTATACCTTAACGATTTATTTGGAAATTAAATAAAAAATGAAGTTGAATAGAAAAGGAAATTGAATAAAAATTGAAATTGAATAAAAACAAAACTGAAAGTTGCACAAATAGAAAAATGGAAGTTCATCAAAGAAACTACTATACCTTAACGATCTATTTGAATATTAAATAAAAAAGAACGTTGAATAGAAATGGAAATTGAATAGAGATGGAAGTTGCATTAAAATTGAAAATGGATGTTCGTTCAAGAAACCGCTATACGTTAACGATCTATTTGGGAATTAAATAAAAAAGGAAATTGAATGGAAAAGGAAATTGAAAAAAAAATTGAAGTTGAATAAAAATAAAAATGAAAGTTGCATCAAAATTGAAAATGGAAGTTTATTCAAAAAACCACTATACCTTAACGATCTATTTGGAAATTAAATAAAAAAGAAAGTTGAATAGAAAAGGAAATTGAACAAAAATTGAAGTTGAATAAAAATAAAAATGGAAGTTGCATAAAATTAAAATGGAAGTTCATTCAAGAAACAACTATACCTTAACAATCTATTTGGAAATTAAACAAAAATGGAAGATGAATGGAACAGGAAATTGAATACAAATTGATGTTCAATAAAACTTAAAACGGAAGTTGCACAAAATTAGGAATAAAAGTTCATTGAAGAAACCACTATCCCTTAACAATCTATCAGGAAATTAAATAAAAAAGGAAGTTGAATAGAAAAGGAAATTGAATACAAATGGAAGTTGAATAAAAATAAAAATGGAAGTTCATTTAAGAAAACACTATACCATAACGATCTATTTGGAAATTAAATAAAAAAAGGAAGTTGAATAGAAAAGGAAATTGAATAAAAATGGATGTTGAATAAAAATAAAAATGGAAGTTGCAGCAAAATTGAAAATGGAACTTTATTCAAGAAACCACTATACCTTAACGATCTATTTGGAAATTAAATAAAAAACGAAGTTGAATAGAAAAGGAAATTGAATAAAAATGGAAGTTCCATAAAATTGAAATGGAAGCTCATTCAAGAAACGACTAAACCTTTGCGATCTATTTGGAAATTAAATGAAAATGGAAGTTGAATGGAAAAGGAAATTGAATAAAAATTAATGTTCAAGAAAAATAAAAATCGAAGTTGCATAAAATTAACAATAAAAGTTCATTCAAGAAACCCCTATACCTTAACGATCTATCTGAAAATTAAGTAAAAAACGAAGTTGAATAGAAAAGGAAATTGAATACAAATGGAAGTTAAATACAAATAAAAATGAAAGTTCATTTAAGAAACCATTATACCTTAATGATCTATTCGGAAATTAAATATAAATGGAAGTTGAAGAAAAATAAAAATGAAAGTTGCATAAAATTAATACTAGAGGTTCATTCAGGAAACCATTATACCTTAACGATCTATTTGGAAATTAAATAAAAAAGGAAGTTGAATAGAAAAGGAAATTGAATAAAAATAAAAGTTGAATAAAAATAAAAATGGAAGTTGCATAAAATTAAAATGGAAGTTGAATAGAAAAGGAAATTGAATAAAAATAAAAATGGAAGTTCATTCAAGAAACCACTATACCTTAACGATCTATTTGGAAATTAAATATAACAAAGAAGTTGAATGTAAAAGAAAAATGAATAAAAATGGAAGTTGAATAAAAATAAAAATGGAAGTTGCATAAATTTAAAGTGGAAATTCATTGAAGAAACGACTATACCTTAACGATCTATTTGGAAATTAAATAAAAAAGGAAGTTGAATAGAAAGGGAAATTGAATAAAAATGGAAGTTGCATAAAATTAAAATGTAAGTTTATTCAAGAAACGACTATACCTTAACGATCTATTTGTAAATTAAATGAAAATGGAAGTTGAATGGAAAAGGAAATTGAAAAAAAATTAATTTTCAAGAAAAATAAAAATCGAAGTTACATAAAATTAAAAATAAAAATTCATTCAAGAAACCCCTATACCTTAACGATCTATCTAGAAATTAAGTAAAAAACGAAGTTGAATAGAAAAGGAAATTGAAAACAAATGGAAGTTGAATACAAAAAAAAAAAAATGGAAGTTCATTCAAGAAACCACTATACCTTAATGATCTATTTGGAAATTAAATAAAAAAGAAAGTTGAATAGAAAAAGAAATTGAATAAAAATGGAAGTTGAATAAAAATAAAAATGGAAGTTCCATAAAATTAACAATGGAAGTTCATTCAAGAAAGCATTATACCATAACGATCTATTTGGAAATTAAATAAAAAAGGAAGCTGAATACAAAAAGAAATTGAATAAAAATGGAAGTTGAATAAAAATAAAAATGGAAGTTGCATAAAATTGAAATGGAAGTTGAATAGAAAAGGAAATTGAATAAAAATAAAAATGGAAGTTCGTTCAAAAAACCACTATACCATAACGATCTATTTGGAAATTAAATAAAACGAAGAAGTTGAATAGAAAAGAAAATTGAATAAAAATAGAAGTTGAATAAAAATAAAAATGGAAGTTGCATAAATTTAAAGTTGAAGTTCATTCAAGAAACGATTATACCTTGACGATCTATTTGAAAATTAAATAAAAATTGATGTTCAATAAAAATAAAAATGGAAGTTGTATAAAATTAACAATAAAAGTTCATTGAAGAAACCACTATCCCTTAACGATCTATCTGGAAATTAAATAAAAAAGGAAGTTGAATAGAAAAGGAAATTGAATACAAATGAAAGATGAATAAAAATAAAAATGGAAGTTCATTCAAGAAACCACTATACCTTAATGGTCTATGTGGAAATTAAATAAAAAAAGAAAGTTGTATAGCAAAGGAAATTGAATAAAAATGGAAATTTAATAAAAATAAAAATGGAAGTTCGATAAAATTAAAATGGAAGTTCATTCAAGAAACGACTATACCTTAACGACCTAATTGGAAATTAAACAGAAATGGAAGTTTAATGGAAAAGGAAATTGAATAAAAATTAATGTTCAATAAAAATAAACATCGAAGTTTCATAAAATTTACAAACAAAGTTCATTCAAGAAACCACTATACCTTAACGATCTATCTGGAAATTAAATAAAAAGTGAAGGTGAATAGAAAAGGAAATTGAATACAAATGGAATTTGAATAAAAATAAAAATGGAACTTCATTCAAGAAACCACTATAGCATAACGATGTATTTGGAAATTAAATAAAAAAAGAAAGTCGAATAGAAAAGGAAATTGAATAAAAATGGATGTTAAATAAAAATAAAAATGGAAGTTGCATCAAAATTGAAAATGGAAGTTCACTCAAGAAACCACTATACCTTAACGATCTACTTGGAAGTTAAATAAAAAAAGAAGTTGAATAGAAAAGGAAATTGAATAAAAATGAAAGTTGAATGAAAATAAAAATGGAAGTTGCATAAAATTAAAATCGAAGTTCATTCAACAAATGACTATACCTTAACGATATATTTGTAAATTAAATGAAAATGGAAGTTTAATGGAAAAGGAAATTGAAAGAAAATTAATGTTCAAGAAAAATAAAAATCGAAGTTGCATAAAATTAACAATAAAAGTTCAATCAAAAACCCCTATACCTTAACGATCTATCTGGAAATTAAGTAAAAAACGAAGTTGAATAAAAAAGAAAATTGAATACAAAAGGAAGTTGAATACAAATAAAAATGGAAGTTCATTCAAGAAACCACTATACCTTCATGATCTATTTGGAAATTAAATAAAAAAGGAAGTTGAATAGAAAACGAAATTGAATAAAAATGGAAGTTGAATAAAAATAAAAATGGAAGTTGAATAAAATTAACAATGGAAGTTCATTCCAGAAACCATTATACCTTAACGATCTATTTCGAAACTAAATAAAAAAGGAAGTTGGATAGAAAAAGAAATTGAATAAAAATGGAAGTTGAATAAAAATAAAAATGGAAGTTGCATAAAATAAAAATGGAAGTTGAATAGAAAAGGAAATTGAATAAAATAAAAAATGAAGTTCGTTCAAGAAACCACTATACCTTAACGATCTATTTGGAAATTAAATAAAAGAAAGAAGTTGAATAGAAAAGAAAATGAAATAAAAATAAAAATGGAAGTTGCGTAAATTTAAAGTTGAAGTTCATTGAAGAAACGATTATACCTTAACGATCTATTTGAAAATTAAATAAAAATGGAAGTTGAATGTAAAAGGTAATTGAATAAAAATTGATGTTCAATAAAAATCAAAATGGAAGTTGCATAAAATTAACAATAAAAGTTCATTTAAGAAACCACTATCCCTTAACGATCTATCTGGAAATTAAATAAAAACGGAAGTTGAATAGAAAATGAAATTGAATTCAAATGAAAAATGAATAAAAATAAAAATAGAAGTTCATTCAAGAAACCACTATACCTTAACGATCTATTTGGAAATTAAATAAAAAAAAGAAAGTTGAATAGCAAAGGAAATTGAATAAAAATGGAAGTTGAATAAAAATAAAAATGGAAGTTGCATAAAATTAAAATGGAAGTTCATTCAAGAAACGACTATAACTTAACGACCTAATTGGAAATTAAATAGAAATGCAAGTTCAATGGAAAAGGAAATTGAATAAAAATTGATGTTCAATAAAAATAAAAATCGAACTTTCATAAAATTTACAAAACAAAGTTAATTCAAGAAACCACTATACCTTAACGATCAATCTGGAAATTAAATAAAAAGTGAAGGTGAATAGAAAACGAAATTGAATACAAATAGAATTTGAATAAAAATAAAAATGAAAGTTCATTCAGGAAACCACTATACCTTAACGATCTATTTGGAAATTAAATAAAAAACGAAGTTGAATAGAAAAGGAAATTGAATAAAAATTGAAGTTGCTTAAAATAAACAGTGAAAGTTCAATCAAGAAACCACTACACCTTAACGACCTATTTGGGAATTAAGTAAAAAAGGAAGTTGAACAGAAAAGGAAATTAAATAAAAAAAGAAGTTGAATAAAAATAAAAATGGAAGTTGGATAAAATTGAAAATGGAAGTTCATTCTAGAAACCACTATACCTTAACGATCTATGTGAAAATTTAAAAAATAGAGGAAGTTGAATAGAAAAGGAAATTGAATAAAAATTGAAATTGAATAGAAATAAAAATGGAAGTTGCATAAATATAAAAATAGAAGTTAATTTAAGAAACCACTATACCTCAACGATCTATTTGGAAATTAAATAAAAAAGGAAGTGGAATAGAAAAGAAAATTGAATAAAAATGGAAGTTGGATAAAAATAAAATTCGAAGTTGCATCAAAATTGGAAATGGAAGTTCATTCACGAAACCGCTATACCTTAACGATCTATTTGGAAATTAAATAAAAAATGAAGTTGAATAGAAAAGAAAATTGAATAAAAATTGAAGTTGAATAAAAAAATAAAAATGAAAGTTCCATAAATATAAAAATGCAAGTTCATTCAAGAAACCACTATACCTTAACGATTTATTTGAAAATTAAATAAAAAAGGACATTGAATAGAAAAGGAAATGGAATAAAAATGAATGTTGCATCAAAATTGAAAATGGAAGTTCGTTCAAGAAACCGCTATACCTTTGCGATCTCTTTGGAAATTAAATAAAAAAGGAAGTTGAATAGAAAAGGAAATTGAAAAAAAATTAAAGTTGAATAAAAATAAAAATGAAAGTTGAATCAAAATTGAAAATGGAAGTTTATTCAAGAAACCACTATACCTTAACGATCTATTTGGAAATTAAATAAAAATGGAAATTCAATGAAAAAGGAAATTGAATAAAAATTGATGTTTGATAAAAATAAAAACGGAAGCTGCACAAAATTAGCAATAAAAGTTCATTGAAAAAACCACTATACCTTAACAATCTATCTGGAAATTAAATAAAAAAGGAAGTTTAATAGAAAAGGAAATTAAATACAAATGGAAGTTGAATAAAAATAAAAATGGAAGTTCATTCAAGAGACCACTATACATTAACGATCTATTTGGAAATTAAATAAAAAAAGAAAGTTGAATAGAAAAGGAAATTGAATAAAAATGGATGTTAAATAAAAATAAAAATGGAAGTTGCATCAAAATTGAAAATGGAAGTTCATTCAAGAAACCACTATACCTTAAC
This sequence comes from Camellia japonica, assembly GCA_030407325.1. NCBI lineage: Eukaryota > Viridiplantae > Streptophyta > Magnoliopsida > Ericales > Theaceae > Camellia > Camellia japonica. The sequence continues at coordinate 19,417,579 of JAPPVO010000014.1, forward strand.
GATCTATTTAGAAATTAAATAAAAAAGGAAGTTGAATAGAAAATGAAACTGAATAAAAATGGAAGTTGAATGAAAATAAAAGTGAAAGTTGCATAAAATTAAAATGGAAGTTCATTCAGGAAACGACTATACCTTAACGATCTATTTGGAAATTAAATGAAAATATAAGTTGAATGGAAAAGGAAATTGAATAAAAATTAAAGTTCACGAAAAATAAAAATCGAAGTTGCATAAAATTAACAATAAAAGCTCATTCAAGAAACCCTATACCTTAACGATCTATCTGGAAATTAAGTAAAAAACGAAGTTGAATAAAAAAGGAAATTGAATACAAATGGAAGTTGAATACAAATAAAAATGAAAATTCATTCAAGAAACCACTATACCTTAATGATCTATTTGAAAATTAAATAAAAAAGGAAGTTGAATAGAAAAAGAAATTGAATAAAAATGGAAGTTGAATAAAAATAAAAATGGAAGTTGAACAGAAAAGGAAATTGAATAAAAATAAAAATGGAAGTTCATTCAAAAAACCACTATACCTTAACGATCTATTTGGCAATTAAATAAAACAAAGAAGTTGAATAGAAAAGAAAATTGAATAAAATTGAAAGTTGAATAAAAATAAAAATCGAAGTTACATAACTTTAAAATGGAAGTTCATTCAAGAAACGATTATACCTTAATGATCTATTTTAAAATTAAATGAAAATGGAAGTTGAATGGAAAAGGAAATAGAATAAAAATTGATGTTCAATAAAAATAAAAATGGAAGTTGCATAAAATTAACAATAAAAGTTCATTGAAGAAAACACTATCCCCTAACGATTTATCTGGAAATTAAATAACATAGGAAGTTGAATAAAATAGTAAATTGAATACAAATGGAAGTTCATTCAAGAAACCACTATACCTTAACGATCTATTTGGAAATTAAATAAAAAACGAAATTGAATAGAAAAGGAAATTGAATAAAAATTGAAGTTGCTTAAAATAAATAGTGAAAGTTCATTCAAGAAACCACTACACCTTAACGACCAATTTGGAAATTAGGTAAAAAAGAAAGTTGGCTAGAAAAGGAAATTGAATAAAGAAAGAATTTGAATAAAAATAAAAATAGAAGTTGCATAAAATTGAAAATGGAAGTTCATTCTAGAAACCACTATACCTTAACGATGTATGTGGAAATAAAATAAAAAAGGAAGTTGAATAGAAATAAAAATGGAAGTTGCATAAATATAAAAATGGAAGTTGATTCAAGAAACCACTATACCTCAACGACCTATTTGGAAATTAAATAAAAAAGGTAGTGGAATAGAAAAAAAAATTGAATAAAAATAGAAGTTCAATAAAAATAAAATTGGAAGTTGCATCGAAATTGGAAATGGACGTTCATTCAAGAAACCGCTATACCTTAACGATCTATTTGGAAATTAAATAAAAAATGAAGTTGAATAGAAAAGGAAATTGAATAAAAATTGAAGTTGAATAAAAATAAAAATGAAAGTTCCATAAATATAAAAATGCAAGTTTATTCAAGAAAACCACTATTCCTTAATGATTTATTTGAAAATTAAATAAAAAAGGACGTTGAATAGAAAAGGAAATGGAATAAAAATGGATGTTGCATCAAAATTGAAAACGGAAGGTCGTTCAAGAAACCGCTATACTTTTGCGATCTATTTGGAAATTCAATAAAAAAGGAGGTTGAATAGAAAAGGAAATTGAAAAAAAATTGAAGCTGAATAAAAATAAAAATGAAAGTTGCATCAAAATTAAAAATGGAAGTTTATTCAAGAAACGACTATACCTTAACGATCTATTTGGAAATTAAATAAAAAAGGAAGTTGAATAGAAAAGGATGAAAATCCTATGTGATTCGTGATTAGATAAAGATTAAAATATTCCAAAACTCAAAAATTTCAAAACACTCAATCTAAAATCATCAAGCACTTACGAGAGTGATTTTAGTTTGTTTGTTTTTAGGAATAAATAATAAATCAACACAAATGATTTTTTACGTGGAAAAACCACAATTGAAGAACCTTCAATTGTAATAAAAAACCACGGGCGAACCGCCACTAATCAATCCACTACAGAAGGACTACAAGGTTACAAAGAAACCATACAAATTACCCAACCCAGTCAATTTGTCTCTGAATCTTCTGTAACCCTTTCACCACGCCTTCGTCACGGAACTGATTCTGAAGTTGATTCCACACCACAACTTCACTTGTCGAATTAACGACTACGTAAAGAATCAAACGCCTTTTGAAACTGTAACAACCCGCATTCATGTCTTAGTCATGCTTGCATGCATTTATATGATTTGCCATGTTAAGTTGCGTTCATGAATCTTGTCTTGCTATGCTTAAGTATTGCTTGCTTTCTCTGTACCTTCTTTGTTGTCCCCAAGCCTAGGTCATGTTAAGCCTAGGTCATGCCAAGCCTAGGTCATGCCAAGCCTAGGTCATGTCAAGCCTAGGTCATGCCAAGCCTAGGTCATGCCAAGCCTAGGTCATGTCAAGCCTAGGTCATGTTAAGCCTAGGTCATGCCAAGCCTAGGTCTGTCAAGCCTAGGTCATGCCAAGCCTAGTCATGTTAAGCCTAGGTCATGCCAAGCCTAGGTCATTCAAGCCTAGGTCATGTCAAGCCTAGGTCATGCCAAGCCTAGGTCATCAAGCCTAGGTCATGTAAGCCTAGGTCATGTTAAGCCTAGGTCATGCAAGCCCTAGGTCATGTCAAGCCTAGGTCATTACAAGCCGAGGTCATCTTAACCTAGGTCCATCTTGGAACCACCTTGGTTGACCTCCACATCACCTAGGCATATTGGCCGAGATGTTATCACCTAGGCATGAGATCCTTAATCCTTGCACCTAGTGATCTTGTTCTGGAGTGGAATGACCTAGACGAGGTGTGGCACATCTAGGCCGAGGTGTGGCACAACTTGGCAAGTGTTATCCTTCCTAGCCGAGGTCATAGAGACTTACTTGCGAAGCCTATGTCCTTAGCCGAGATCATTGCTTGCCGGAGTTCCCTTGCCTTAGCTTGTTGCATACGCTTTGTCATAGTCATGTCTTGTCAATCTGTCACCTTTTTAAGAGAACCAACCCGGCGCACGTGTCCGAGCTGAGTGTTAAGTCAGCCGGCAGAGAGAGAAACCTATCATTTGTTATATCCTTGTTTTGAAGAGGAGAGAGAAGCTCTAGGAGAGGAAGAGGAGTTCTTGTGGGAGAGTAGATTTCCAAGCTTGATCCCTAGAGATCGAACCGTTAGATCCGTGTTCTAAGGTTAGATTCTTTGATCTTCTCATGTCGTTCTTCATGATCATGTTATTGCATTGCATGATTGAATATGATTTGTAAGCCATGCATTGCTTTGAAGTTCGGTTTTAGAAAGAGAAAATAGCATTCATGTGTTCTTCAAGAAAAGTCATGTTTTGATCCGAAAGCTCATGCCAAGATCCATGTTTTCATGTTTGTTTTCATATGATCTTTAAGTATGGGTACCCAGGTCCATGTTTTCAAGCTCATAGCATGAAATCCCATATTTTGTAATAACAAGTTATGATTTTAGCATTCATGTTCTTCATGTTCTTCATGTTTTTCAAGAGAGGGAAACCCAGATTTCCAGGCTTCATTTCCCTAGGTGTGATCACCGAGATCACTCTTGCCTAGATCACACACCTAGGCCAAGCATCGTATCTCACCTTGGCCTACCTTGCACGATCACTTACACGTTAGTTTATCTTGCATGCACACCTAGGCCGACATGGTACACCCTTGCCGGCACCTTGTAGAACCTCGGCAGGCAGCTGCACGCCGAAGCCTAGGTAACCACACCTCGGCCAAGAGGTGTGGGACCTCGGCCAAGACCTCCTGAGTGCACCCAGCTAGGTCATTTTAGCCTAGATCATTTCTGTGCATCCATTCCAAGACCTGGTTGGTACCCAGCATGTTTCCCTAGGTCATTTCCAGCATGTTTTCCCTAGGTCATTTCCAGCATGTTTCCCTAGGTCATTTCCAGCATGTTTCCCTAGGTCATTTCCAGCATGTTTCCCTAGGTCATTTCCAGCATGTTTTCCCTAGGTCATTTCCAGCATGTTTTCCCTAGGTCATTTCCAGCATGTTTTCCCTAGATCATTTGCATGCATGTAAAGCTTGTTTTGAGAATGTGATTGCCATGTGATTGTAGGTCCTTGATCTTCACTTTGAGCCTACACCCGAGAAGAACTAAGTGAGTGGTATTTTTAATAAAGCTATGTTATACGTTTTGATAAGCTTTGCTTTGCTTTGTTTTGAAAGTATTTGTTAAGCATGAATGATTATCCCTATTTTATGTATCAAGTATAAGCTTTGTTTTGGATGACATTCTTGGAACCGTCCTTTCGTGTTAGGGGACGTTAAGCCTAAGTAACACCGTCCTTTCGTGTTAGGGGACGTTAAGCCTAAGTAACACCGTCCTTTCGTGTTAGGGGACGTTAAGCCCAAGTAACATAGTCCTTCCGTGCTAGGGGACTTTAAAATATTGATGGTCTTAGTGAAGATCAATTCTCCAAAAATTAAATCATTTATCTATGGTTTCTAATAGTTATCTCTCAAATTATCCCCAATACTCTCAATCTGAGATTGTTACTCTAATTACTTCTGGTTTCACTGGTATGCTCAAATCTTGGTGGGAAAAATATTTAACTGAAGAACAAAGAGAATCCATAATTTATGTTAATCAAACTGATGATAATGGTTTACCTATTTTTAATGAAAATATTGGATGTTGCCACCCCGATGGCATTAATGCATTAATCTATACTATTGTTAGACATTTTATTGGTACCCCTACTAATATTTATTCTCGCATACATGATCAACTTAGTAATCTTACTTGTCCAACCTTGAGTGATTTTAGATGGTATAAAGATGTATTCACCTCTAGAGTCATGCTAAGAGAAGACTGTACTAAATCATTTTGGAAAGAAAAATTTATTAATGGATTACCTAGTTTATTTGCTCACAAAATTCGGGATGTTCTTAGTCAACCTACTGGTGTTATCGAATATGATAATTTAACATACGGTGATATAATTAGTACTATCCAAAAAGAAGGATTAAAAATGTGTATTGATCTTAAACTTAGTTAAAAAGCTACAAAAGATAAACATAAAGCTAAATATGAATTAGGAAATTTCTGTGAACAATATGGCTTACCTCCTGTTGCACCCTCTCGTAGGAAATCACCTAAATACTCTAAACATAAAAATAAATCCAAATATTATAATAAATACAAAAAACCTTATTCACCTTCCAAATCCAATGATAAATTTTATACAAAACCTAAAAAGAAATATTACAAATCTAAATCACATCCAAATCTAAATCTAGTAAAGACATTACTTGTTATAACTGTGGTCAAAAAGGTCATTATGCTAATAAATGTAAAGAAAAACAAAAACTAAAAGATAGAGTTAACCAACTCCAAATTAATGAAGAATCCAAAATACAGTTATTTGAAATCTTTCAATTAAATCAATCTGATAATGATTCCTCTTCTGTTCCTCCATCTACATCTAATTCCCCTTCTCATAGTGATAATTCTGATTCTGATAATCAAATTACCTTAGGTTGTAATGATGTTTGTTGTAAACCAGTTAAACAAATTTCTGTTCTTACCAAACATACTCAAGAAAAATCTGCTTTAATTGACTTAATTAGTAAATTAGATGATCCTAATTTAAAACAACAATATATTGATAAATTAAAGCTTTACTACTTCAATCAGATACTAAAACCTAAGTTTACTAAACCGATTATTAGTTTATCTAAAACCTTAGAAAAATTTAAAAATAAAACTAAAGAAGTTACCCTTCAAGATTTACAATATGAAATCAATCAAATTAAACAAACTATCCGAGATCTTCAAATTAAAGATAATAAATTAGAAAATGAAATCATTAATCTCAAACTTAATCAAAATTTAAATAATTTCCAACCTAATCCAAAATCATCTCATGAATCTGAACATAATTCTGATCCTGATTCTGAACATACTAATTCAGCTAACCTCATATTTGATAATCGACCTCCACCTACTAACCTTGAAGATAAACGATTAAATTTACTCAATAAAATCTATATGCAAAAATGGTACTCAAAAATTAAAATTATAGTTGAAGATTTTGAATTAGAATTAGTTGCATTAATTGATACTGGTGCTGATTTAAACTGCATTCAAGAAGGATTACTTCCCACTAAATATTATGAAAAATGTCAAGAGAAATTAACCTCTGCTAATGGTAGTAAAATGCATATTAAATATAAATTACCTAGAGTACATGTTTGCCAAAATAATGTTTGTTTTAAAACTACATTTGTTTTAGTTAAAAATATGACTGGTAGAATTATTTTAGGCACACCATTCATATCCTTGTTATATCCTTTTACCACCTCTAGTGAAGGAATAACCACTCATGTTTTAGGACAACCTGTCACATTTAGATTCTTATTTCCACCTGAAATGTTAGAATTAAATCAATTACAAGATTGTTCTATTTCTCATACTATTAATCGATTAACCCAACATATTAATTTTCTTAAAGAAGAAATTAATTATAAAAGAATTGATCAACAATTAACTGACCCAGTTCTAATTTCTCAAATTAATGATTTCAAATTAAAACTTGAATCAACTGTTTGTTCATCTTTACCTACTGCATTTTGGCATAGGAAAAAGCATGTAGTTACTTTACCATATATTAAGAATTTTAATGAAAGACAAATACCTACTAAATCTCGACCTATTCAAATGAATCATGAATTACTAGAAATGTGTAAAAAAGAAATTAATGAATTACTAAAACATCGCATTATTAGTCTTAGTAAATCGCCATGGTCCTGTCCTGCTTTTTATGTTAATAAAAATGCTGAATTAGAACGAGGTGTTCCTCGCTTAGATATTAATTACAAACCATTAAATGCTGTTCTCGAATGGATTAGATATCCTATTCCTAATAAAAAAGATTTAATTAAACAACTTAGCCAAGCTCTTATTTTCAGTAAATTTGATTTAACAAGTGGTTTTTGGCAAATTCAAATTCATCCTAAAGATAGATACAAAACTGCTTTTAATACACCTTTTGGTCAATATGAATGGAATGTCATGCCATTTGGTTTAAAAAATGCTCCTAGTGAATTTCAACACATAATGAATGACTATTTAACCCATTTAGTCATTTTTCAATTGTTTACATTGATGATATATTAATTTTTCAAAATCAATTAGTGAACATTGGAAACACTTAACTGCATTCTTTTATACAATTAAAAGTCATGGTTTAGTCATCTCTGCACCTAAAATTAAATTGTTTCAAACAAAGTTAGGTTTTTAGGTTACGACATTCACCATAATACTATTCTTCCAATTAGTCGCTCTATTGAGTTTGCTTCCAAGTTTCCTGATGAAATCCTTGATAAAACTCAATTACAAAGGTTCTTAGGTTCTCTCAATTACATTGCTGAATTCTATAAAGATCTTAGGAAGATCTGTCAACCTCTGTTTGATAGGTTAAAGGATAATCCTCCTCCTTGGTCTCCTACTCATACTGCCGTAGTTCAACAAGTCAAACAATATGTTAAGTCTCTTCCTTGTCTTGGTATTCCTACTGAGAATTCATTCAAAATTATTCAAACTGATGCTTCTGATATTGGTTATGGTGGCATTCTACTTCAGAAAGTCACTCCTCAATCACATGAACAAATTGTTCGATATCATTCTGGTGTCTGGAATAAAGCACAATTAAATTATAGTACTATTAAAAAAGAAATTTTGTCTACTGTTTTATGTATTCAAAAATTTCAAGATGATATTTTAAATCAAAAATTTTTACTTCGTGTTGATTGCAAATCTGCTAAATATGTTTTGGAAAAGGATGTTCAAAATCTTGCTAGTAAACAAATTTTGCCCGTTGCAATCTATTTTAAGTATTTTTGATTTTGATATTACCTATATACCTGGTTGTCAAAATTCCCTGCCTGATTTTTCTCACCCGGGAATTTTTACAGGGGGTAAGGGATGAGTGCTACTCCACATATTCCATATTTAAAAAACCAAATTACCCATTACCAAACCCTGATCCACCAAGTTAACCACCGTATTAACCGTCTTAAATCGGCTCGACCAACTACTCAAAGAGGCCAATACATCAATTACCATCAGATTAAAGCTCGTCGTATTCTTGCGACATGATTACTACAATCATTTACATTATTACCAGAATTATTTGATCTTCTTCTGATTGCTAATCTTTGTTCTTTATTTCACAGATGTCTCGACCCAAGCCTCTTTCTAAGGCTTTGGTCCCATCCTCCAGTAAACCTAATCAACTCATTGTTCCACCTCCCTTGGAGTCAGTTACTTCATCCTACTCACTTGATATGGTCAATCGTTACCAAGTTCTCGGTAACATTTACCGTCCTAATTATTCATCTGCATTAGCTTCTGATCCCTTTGTTTCTAGTCCATCTGTCTCAGTTACTCCATTTCCTGCTAACCCAGTCAGGTCATCCCAATTTGAGTACATTAAATCACATGTTACTAATTTATTCTATAAAGAACCTGGTCATCCTAAAGGTCAACTAATCAATGAACTTGCTAAATTCCATTTTGGTTCTGGATGCCATTTTCTCCTTTCACATCCGAAAAACACTTACCTATTACAAAGATATTTTGATTAATCATCATTCCATCTTAATCAAACCTATTCATGACCGTCTTATGCTTAAAGTTTTTTATCACTCCATTTATATTCACAAATTGTTTCCCTAGCTGAATGGGGTCCCCATTCTCAGCTTCGTGATTTTCTGGCCACTCTATTCAATATAATTATCATGGTTTATGTTGATGCTTGGTTAAGATTTTCTTGTACCAAAATGAGTCTTTCAGTCACTCCTGGTTTATTTCCTTTGATCAAAAATTCAAATCTGAGTTACCTACCTGGTTTCTGCGATGGTGGACTCACTATGGGGCCATTTCAGATATTCTTCCTGGTAATCTCATTGAAGTCATCAATTATTTCTCTGCTGTTTATCGATTCACCACTCATCAAAGGCAATTCCCATCCCTGCTCATTTTTATATCCAAATACAAACTCCCATGGATATTTAAATGGCATTATGGCATTGATGATAACATAATCATTCGACAACATACAGTCAAATGGTGGGCAAAGTTCAATGTGCCCAGAATTATTGAAATTGTTCAAGAAGAATTCCCCATTGATCAATGTGCTCCAACTCCTTCTATGATCAAAGCCCAGCAGAACCCAACTGCTGCAATCAGCCAAGGAAGTCAGCCCAGTCTTCCTCCAATCAATCTTGGAAGCCCCTCATCTAGTGGTTCCAAGCCCAAATCATCCAAGTCAAAGTCCAAGGCAAAAGCTCCTGTACCAGCTCAGCCCAAGACCAGTCAAAGTCCAAATCAAAATCCAAGCCTAAGGCCAGTCAAAGCCCATTTCACCTCCTGTTCAGCCCAAGGCTAAATCCAAAGTCAAGCCCAAGATGTCTAAAGAAAAAATGCTCCAGTTAGCCCACCAAATAACTGAGCAAGCTGAAGCCCAGTCAAACAGTTCAGAAAATTTAGAAGATGGTTCAGACCAGTCACAATCTTCCGAAGGATCAACTACTCAACCCATCTCATATGGCAGATCTGAGTTCCAAGATGCTCAGGACCCATATGCCTGATCAACATAGGATTCCTATAAATACAAATAGCTTCAATCAATACTCTTTTGAGAAAAGCTGCTATTTGTTCTATATTGATTCCTATATTCACATGTTCCACCGAAAGTGATGAATAGTAAAAGTTACTGTTCACTTTTACTGTTACATCACTATTCACTCAATCAACTTTTGTTAAAGCTGCATATGTTCAATCACTCAACCGAAAGCAACCGACAGCTCTGCTCAGTCTACCATGCTGCCAGCTGCCTTCATCATTCAGCCAATTCACATGCTGCATAGTTAGTTTTATTTTCTATATATTGTAATCAATTGTAATCACTCGACACTTCTTCTTTTTTTTCTTCAACCCTTCAGTCTGTAAGAAAAACCGGAGAGCTCTGAGTGAAATTTACCTTCTCCCGTTTGTACCCAATTAAGATCCTTGCAGTTGCTACAATTGTAATTGTAAGTTATTTTCGTATATGTTTAAGTTGTTTTAATATTTATGTTTATTTGAATTTGGTTTAAGTGCTTTCCAATTCTGTTTATTTGAGCATCTTTGATTTCGTAATCCATGTTCTTCATTTGCTTGTTGCTTCGCCTTATATAAAAAAATTAAATTTATAAGGCCATAATTTTTAATTAAATTAAATTTATAATTTATATTTTTTATTTAGTATATAATTTTAAATTGACAACACTAAAAAAATTATTTAATGTCGTTCGATGAGATACAAGCTTGATCATGCGGAGTACGCGCATGACGAATATTTCGTGTTCGTATAATTGGTAGCATCTATAGGAATTTACCAGATCAAACCTTGTTATCAAACATTTTCTGGAGATTTGAATGGCTAGCGTGGACGAAACACCTTTGTTCATCGTTGGCGAAACCACATATGAGGTGAATAGGAGACGTGAAGATTTGCCTCCAAGGCCTTCAATGGCAACTTGGACACTCCGTGTACTAACCCCGTTACGTAATATGTTGTTAATTATTAATTATGAATGTTATTTTAGTGCTTAGTGTGAATTTTGTTGTTAATCATGTACTTAATATGAATATTGGCTTCATATCTATTAGAGGTAGAAATATCTGTTGTGATCTCTGATAGGATCTGAAAATTGAAAGCCTTAACGGGGTTAGAACACAAAATTGACTAGTCCAATAGACTAAATGGAATATTTAGAACCTTATGACAAAATTAATTAAAATTTGATTCGTATCCAAATAATTAGAGTAACTAATTAGAATTAGTAGCCTTAATTAAACTTAATTAGCTAAACTAATCTAGGCTATATATACGAATATAAGCTTATAGAATTCACACCCTTAATCTGTAGACACCCCATGTTTGACCGCCGCAAGACTTAGGCGCTTTGTTCGATACACTCGATGATGAAAGTTGAATTGTGTGCTTTGAATTTACAGTGATTCGGATTCAGTCAGGCTCTCGAAATAACCTCAACTCTTCAACATTTACTTTGTTTGAACCTGTGAGTTTCATTTTTGGACCTTTTGCCACCCTGAGCTTAGTTTGAACCAAAAAACAGGGAAGGACATCAAAGCCCGGTCGTGCATTAGTGATGGCCAGCCGTGGTTATGAATGGCGGCTGGCCTTTAGTGGCGAAAAACATGTTTTGGGCGGGAGGCCACCAGTTGTCCATTTTTGAAGATATTTATCACCTTTTGAGCTCAAATTCTATAAAAACGAAGCTAAGTTATTGTTTTGAGGTTGAACAAAATTTAGAAATCCTATATACACCTTGAGAGCTCCTCCCTCCTCCTTCTTCCACTGCAAGCAACCTTTGAGCTAACCTAGCTTTCTTGTGTCATCTCCATACACCATATACAACCTTATCTCACCACCTTAGAGCCTTGGTTGATCTTGGAGAAGCATAATTCCAGCTTGAGAGTGGGTTGAGATTAAGTTTGGATTACAAACAAAAAGCTTACCCCTTGAGAGGTATAAGCTTGTTATCTTCTCTCTTGCCTTCATTTCTTTCATTTGCTACATAATTCTTACTGTTTTGTGTTGCTTTGAGTCTATTTGAAGTGCTTAAGATTGGGTTTGAAGAGCTACCAAAAGGGTAGAGAGAGCTTGCTCTTTCTACACCTTTACCTATAGCTCAAACCCTCACTTTTCCACTCTTTTTCTTTGATATCCACATTGATTTTCAGAGTTTAAGAAAGGCTAAAAATCATGTTTTGAGGTTTCAAAAGTGGAGGGGTTAGCCATCCTTTCTTGTTCTTACTTCCTAGCCTTGTTTCATCTCTTTATTGTTTAATTTTTTAGGCTCTTTTCATGCATGTTTAGCCTCTATTTTTCATATGTTAAGGGCTGTTTTAGGGCTATCCAAGCCTTTTAAATTGGTTCATGCTTTGTTTAGTTCATTTGTTGTCTCATAAGTTAGCATACATAACTTGTTGCATGTTGTTCTAATCATTTCTTTACTTCATTGCCATATCTAAAGTCGAATTTTAATAATCAATCCACCATCCATCTCTTTCATTCTTGAGAATGATTTTAACCGATTGAGGTTGCTCAAAACATGTAAGAAAGACTCCTACTTAATGGCTTAATCTTTTCGAAGATTCATTGCCAACGGTATATTCTTTCTCTCATGCTTTTGAAGAACGTCTCGTTTGACATTACTTCTTGTTTAGAGGACTTTAACTTCACTTTGGGACAAATGGACTAAAGAATGGCAAGGTTTCATAAAATTGGCTTAAAACTTGGAACAACCCATATAAAGAAAATGATTGGAATTGCTTGAACTTGGTCGGACGTTATGCCAAGTTCCTTGTATCAAGAGTTGTCACATGCTAATCCATGGCATTTTGATGATTCTTGAAGTATTGCAACCTTCCTCTTTAAGCTCACTCTATGACAAGAGGGAGGGGTGGTCTTATTCTTTGCATTTCATTGATTTTTGCCCAAAATTGTATCCGAGACCATCAACCAATCATTTTGCTCATCGATGGCTTTGGAATCAATTTCAATCTTCTCTCGAGGCTTTCCTATGACAGAGGAGGAAGAAAAGGACAAACAGAGCTTGAGGACACTCTATCTGCGTTGCTTTACCTCAGAACACCAAAACAGAGTTTTACACCAAATTGATGCACGACCGGCCATCATTGATGCACGGTCGGCCCTCAGTGTGTGGCCAACGATGTAGTTTTGTAGGAAACAGAGGCAGTAGGTGAAGGTGAAATAGAGTTGGCTTGGGCAGACAGAGTAGCTCTCAGGCATTGTGCATGCAACCTTCATCTATCTTCACTTAAGGATTTTGTCGAATGTAATTAATTGTTTCACTAATATTGTTGTAGCCATTAATCTTATTGTAATTAATTAGTTGTAGCTAGTTAGTTTTGTAAAATGTTGTAACTAATTAGTTGGTCAATTCGTTATTCAATTTCGTTTTGTAATTAATTAGTTAACTTGGATAGTTTGTTGATTCATTTGTTGTAATAATTAGTTAAGTAGTTTAGCTATTTATTCATTTGTTTTGTAATAACTAGCTTAGCCTTAATTAGTTAGTTAATTAGCTTACCTTATTCGGACACTCTTTCGTGAGAGCGCAATGTAATAATGTGTATATCTTCCAATCCCACGTCTTTCTCCCTTTTATTTAAATCGCTTACGATGGTTAGTTTAGAGCATCATGTTTTCTTTAGCATTCTTCATGTTTGCATCCATTTGTATCACATGCATCGATACTCGATTCATCATTCAAACTGCATTATTAGTTTAAAATATTTCTGTGAATACGTGCTTAGACCGCATGTTATCAAGTTGATTCATATGCCATGTTTAGTAACTGAGCCTAGTAATTGCATATTGCATGTGTTGCATTAGTCATAATTGCATAGTTAGGATCACGTATTTTTCTAACTCATTTTTCTTTTGGCTTGGAGTACTAGGTAAGTTTTTATTTGCTTTAGCATATTGCATTGAATGTTTGTGTTGCCATGTCTAGCATGCTTGCCATAAGGCTAAATGCTTAATTGATAAACTACTTGTAATGCCTGTGGATGAAGGCTTGTTGTTGAAATGGAATAATTTGAGTAATGTTTATATGCGATCACTTTTTCAAGTGGTACATATTTAAAACAATTTTGCAAAATGAACATGAGTCAAGTGTTCCAATTCATGCAAGTTAGTCTATACTTGTGTGTGTGCACGTTACATAGTAATCCTAGCCTAATAACCAAAACAAGAGCATATAATGTACATAAAAATCATATCATGAGGGGGGTGCTCAATTCATGACCTTCCCCTCATGTACCTAAGTTCCTGAGCCGAGACAATCTGGGTGATAACGGACACATGGCCTTTGACCCAAGTTATGGGTTTCTTAAATTTTCCAAAGATAAAATATTTAGGTGGCTGTAGACACCCCATTTTTGACTGTCCTCAAGACTTGGATGTGCTTGCAGGTACATCCGGTGACAAGTTTGATTGCTCGCTGAGCGCTCGACTTTCGCGACGGAATGCTCCAGGTTTGATCCTTCCAGACCCTATTTTCGTTCTGTCACTTTTTTGGACCATGCTTTGGTCCCTCTATATTGATGTTCATAATGGCCTGCCGGCCATGATCAAAGGTTGCCGGCCATGGACTTTGTCCTGCCGGCCACCAATAGGCCTTGCCAGCCATCAATGAGGCCCTGCCGGCCACCACTGATGGCCAGCCGGCGACCTTTATTTCAACAGATATTTTTTAGATATTTTTGAGCCAGCTGTTTGCAGGATAAACCATCTGCTTGCATGTGGAGGGCTGGATTGCTTTGAAGGCTTCTTGTGTCTTTTATATATAGAGGTCTTCTATATGCATGCAAAGGGTTGGAAAATTTTGGCTGAGCTAAATCTCTCTCTTTCTCACTCTAGAATCCTTTCTCTCTACATTTTAGCCTTGAAAGTGTGCTTTCTCTTCATATTTGCACTAGCACCCTTAGCCAAACACCTTAACCTTAGGCTTGAGGTTCTTGGAGGCCTTGTTGGGGCTCCTTGGAGCTGATTTTGGCTCAGAAGTTGACAGTTTGCTTGCTGTTTTAAAGTTGTGCTTCAAGGGTGAGAATCTACCTCTTTAAGCTTTGTTTTTGTACATTGGTTTGGCCACCCTTGCATGCTGTTTTTGGCCTTGCTTTCAACTACAAAAATCTCTATTTTTAAGTGTTAAAGGTGGTTGTTTGAGGCCCTGTGGGAGTTAGGGGTGTTTCACCCCCTTGTGTGCCTTATTTGCTTAAGCTTTGTACCGTCTCTTAAGGCTTTTGAGGCACCCTTTGTTTGGCTTTTCTACCACTGAAACTCATAGAAATTTTAGTGGTAGAAACCATGTTTTGAGGTCCAAAGTAGGAGGGGGTGGCCTCCCCTCTTTGCTTCTTGGTTGCATGTGTTGTTGGCCTACTTGTTGAGCATGTTTTTCTACCATCACTTGACTTGATCTCAGCCTATTTTTGACCTTATTTCAGCATGTTGTAACTCTATTTTGGCCTGGTTGAGTCACCTCATGCATGTTTCTTACACTTGTAGTGTAATCTTCCTAATTAGCCTTGTATGCTTGATGCTTTAGCCCATCATTCAAACTTATTTTGGCTACACTCCAGCATGCTTTTACCCATGTTTTAGCATGCTTTAACTCTGTTTTGAGTGGTTTAGGTCATATGAGGATTGCTTTGTATAGCTATAGTGTAAATGGCCTTGACTAGTTTTGAGCTTCAAAGTCTTTAACATGTTAAACTTGAGGTGTTTGCATGTTTTGGAATTATTTCACACATGATTTCAGTGCTTGTAGCTTAGTCACACTTTTACATTCTTCACTCTTTCAATGTGTTTGAGAGTTGAGCTTTGTGCCTTGCTTGCAAGCCATCATTTGAGCATGCTTTTTCTTGCTTTTCATGCTGTCATTTTAGATCATTTTGGCCATTTTTTTGGCATGCTTAGGGTCTGTTTAGGGCTAGTTTAGTCTTTTGAGCATTATATTGCATGGTGCTAGTGTTGTGTCATTCACTAGTTTTTGATGCTTAAGTCTCTTAGCATGTTGTGCATGCGTTGTTTTCATGTTAGAGTCTTGTGCTTCATGCCATATCATGCATTGCATGGTTGCCACCTCCCACATTTCTTCATTCTTCAATTTGCTTTGAGGGTTGTTTGGTCTTAAGGTTATGTTTAAACATGAGGTAGGGTTGGTGCTCAAATGGCTTTAACCCTCTTTTGAGGGTTCCTCCTAGTTAAAGGCATCATCTCTCTCATGCCTTAAACTCGTCTTATGGTTGACCCCTCATCGAGAGGACTTTCATATTTGGACTTAACCGATTAAAGAATGGTTGGTAATGTTAAAATGTGTAAACAAAATCAATCAAGTAAAACATGCCAAGATTTAGCGTGTTGTTTACATAGCATGTTGTTTGCATTGCATCGTGTTCAACCGGACGTTATGTTGAACACAAGGTGGATTGGTCCACTTCATACTCAAAGTGATGAAAGTGAGCCAATCCCTTTTGTCTCCATTGCTTTTGATCATCCATGATGAGGTAGTGGATTTAGAGTCTTGTTTGCATTGCACTTATTGAATGTGTACAAGATTGGATCTTTGGCCATCATGCATTCCAAATGCTTGATTGATGGTTTTGGATCCAATGGTGCCTCTCCCTTGATGTTTTGAGGTGATAGGGAGTGGCACAGTACATACATGCCCTTGGGAGACTCTCTCATTTCCCTTGCTTGAGCTTTGTTGCAGCATGGTGATGCAGCACACCAGTGGCCGGCAGTGCCCCACTGATGGCCGGCACTGCCTCATCCTTGGCCGACAGTGCCCAACCTTGGCCGGCAGGTGGCCGGCAGGAACTTGTCATGGCCAGCAAGCCACTGGTGTAGTCCCCAGCAGTCCTTTGGAAAGGCTTAGCAAAAGTTCTTGGAGACACCCTACAAACAGAGCCTCTCAAGAGAAAACCGGAGAGCTTTTCGGGGCAAGAAACCGAATACGTGCATGCATGTTCAACATCTTCAAACAGAGCTGAAGTAGTTTAATTTAGTGCTTTACTTGTTAGTTAGCATTGAATTTGTAATTAATTAATTTGTTAATTAGTTAAGTGATGTAATAATTAGTAAGTAGTTTACTAGTTATTCAAGTTGATTTGTAATAATTAGTCTAATTAGATTAGTTAGTTAGCTTAGCTTAGATTAGCTTAGCTCATTCATTCAGACCCTCCATCGAGAGGGTGCAATGTTGTAATAAGGGTGCGTGTGTGTGTGCATGTCTTCCAACCCTTACTTTGCATGTTTGCATCATTCATTTGTCTTGCATGCACCGGGCTCGGCGCATCATACAAACTGCATTGTATTTCAATACCTATTTGAATAAATGTATCAAATGTTGCATTGATATGCCATCTTAGATAGCCGAGCCTATTTTAGTTGCATTTTTTGCATGCGTTGCATTAGGCATCTTAACGTAGTTAGGATCATGCATTATTACTAAATAGTTTTCTGTTTTGGCTTGGAGTACACTGTATGTGCTAACGCTTTAGCATCCTTGCATGAGTGTGAGTGTTGCCATGATATCATGCTTGTCATAAGGCTATTTGCTTAAGTGTTTAACTGCATGAATGCCTACGGGTGAGGGCCTGATTGCTTGAATTGGAACAACTCGATGATTGTGAGTTTTGAGCCAACTTCGCGAAGTGGCAAAACCATGTTTTAAAACCCACTTGAGGGTGGCAAATCCGCGCTTTAGCCTACTTGCAAGTAGCACTTTCAAACTATTTTCAAAAACAAAAATGAGTTGTTTTGTTCCGATCCACGTGATTGAGTCTATAATTGTATGGTGAGCGCATCACATAGTAAATTAGTTAAATAACCGGAATAAGAACACATGTGTTTATCAAACAACATATCATGTTTAGTAGAGATCGATCTTTTGATCAAGTGAGTGGGGGTGCTCATGTTATGAGCTTTCCTCTCGTACCAAGTTCCCGAGCCGAGGCAACTTTGGTGATGGCGGACACGTGGCCTTTGGCACGAGTCAGGGTTTTCTAAATTTCCCAAAATAAAATATTTAGGTAGCGACTCTGTAATCTGGCAAAGCAATCCATGTTTGGCACTTTTTGGTTCAAAATCGATTTTCCAAAACCGATTGCCAGATTTGGACTCTTGGTGATTTATCAGTCTTACATTACACTTTGTAAGATTAGATTCAGAACCGTGACGGGAGTCCAAACTGTAGTAGCACGGACCCAATTCGCGCCTTTTCTGAAAGGAGGGGCGCGCAGAGAGAGTTCGGGATGGTCTACAGTTTCTGGTGACTCTGCTAGGGATTTAGAGAAGTTGACTCGAACTCCTGATATGTTGTTTTATCTACGCTTATGTGTTTCTTTGTATTGCATTTGCATTGGTGTGCCTAGGACACCGTGTTTGCCATTTGTTATTCCTGAATGGTTTGCCGGAGGCTTGCTTGGAAAAGCATGCTATAAGGCTGACCGGTTGGGCTCTGCCACGATGGGAACACAAACCTGGTTTTGCCGAGGCACCCTTTTTGGACCAATCGACCTAGTTGCATATTCGGAAGCCATAAAGACCATTCCAAATTATGACAGGTTGCTTACCTGAATGTAGGTTGTTTGAAACCGCATGCATGCATAGTGAAACCCTAGCTCCTGACAAAATAGGACAGGGAAACCCTACCCCACCATAGGGTGTTTTGGCTCTCACTTGCTTGATATGTGCTTTAGGGTGTGTCTCTACAGGATGTATCAGTTGCAAGTCTGGGTATTAGTTGAGGACATCAGTATTTGGGGGTATCAGATTTGGGGCAGTGATTTGGGGGCAGAGATCAGTGTTTGAGAATAGCTTGTCCAGCTTATGTTTATCAACTATGTGTTGTCTTTATCTAAGCCGAAATGCTGTCCGTTTTTCTGCTTGTTGTTTCCTTATTTTTCTTTATTTTCTTTTTTGCAAGGTAGTATTTCATCATTTGCTTCCAACGAGGCAGATACCCCCCGAGCACTCTGGACCAGAGTTGGGAGAATTCATCGATTTGAGGATCTAGTTGACGGACAACCAGTGTTGGCTTCATTACCCCCGATTACGAGACAGAGGTCATCTAGGCACAGATCATCAGTACAGCGGTTACCAGATCAGCGGTCGTTATCTACCTCACCTGTGCGCAGTTGGTCTGAGATATCTGCTTCTACCTTAGAGAGGGAATACACATCTGTTCAGTTAGATCAGTGTTTTACAGTCAATATGGAGGAAATGATGTGTCAACTCCAAGAGACCATGCAGGCCATGCAGCAGGATGCTGCTTGTCAGGCGGAGGTTACCGCTCGTCAGGCAGAAATTGTAGCTCAGTAGGAAGAATTAATTGCTAGGCTTCAACAACAGCAGTAACCACAACAAGCCGGAGCATCTGCTTCGCATCCGCCCCCACCCCCACCTAGGGTTCCAACACCCGGGGAAACAGCTGTCGTCTAGGAGAATACGGACGTTCCAATGGGACCAGTTCCACCACCAGTCCTACCACAGACTTCAAAAACACCGGTCTTCCCAACAGATACACCGTTTGAATTGGAGGTGGATCCAACAGCTCTGAAAGTAAGTAAGCTTGAAAAGTTGTTCAAGCGAGCCCAGGGAGTTAACTCGATCCCAGACATAGAAGACGGATACACTGATTCGGCGGTGATGTTGCCGGACAGGTTCAAGATGCCTCACATAGATCGCTTTGACGGCTCGGGCCATCCTATGGTTCATTTGAGGCTGTTTTCTGACATTTTGAGCCCGATGGGCTTGACGAGACTCCAAAAACTATCACTCTTCAGTCGGACCTTGTCGGGTATTGCGGCCATCTGGTACGCCAAGTTGGAGGATTCGGTGAAAAGGAGTTGGGAGGAGATGGTCGAGGCCTTCGTCGCCCAGTATTCATATAATACCCAGATTGAGGTCACGACTCGTGATCTCGAGGCGACCAAGCAAGAGTCGAAGGAATGCTTTTATGACTTTGTCACTCGATGGAGGGCCAAGGCCTCCATGATGACAACTCGGCCACTGGAGAAGGATCAAATAAGGATGGTTGTGTGCAACTTGCAACCCAAGCTGATGCAGAAAATGATCGTCTTACCCCTCCCCACCTTTGCTGGCTTACATGAGATTGGGGTACAGATTGAAGATGCTATAAAGCAAGGTTTGATCGACCAGGAAAAAGAGCAGCGCAAGAGGGCGTTTACATGCGGTTCGAATTCAGCTACAAGTAGTAGTGCAGCCGATAGAACTTCTGACGTCAGCATGGTCACCACCACGCCCAAAACAGCCACGCCTAAAACAGCCACACCCTTCACCGGTATATCCAATCCAAACCCCTAAACTTCGAAATATCCACCCCAAGGCTAGAGGACTTTCACTCCACTGTACATGCCTCTTTCCAAAGCCCTGGGGGTCCTAATTAGAAAGGGGCATTTGAAGCCCCTGGAGCCGTGGCCACTGCCAAATCCCCTCCCATAAAGACATAACCCGGCCAAATATTGTGCCTTTCACCAGCAACATGGTCACGAGACCGACTTCTGCTTCAGATTGCGTCATGAGATCCAGGATCTCATTGACAACAAGGTAATTGTGCCGCCTGAGAAGCCACATGTCACCACTAACCCTCTCCTACCATATAACAACCCCTTCCTCTACCCAGGCATATAAACCTGATCTAAACCATGGCTAGCCCATATACCCTAGCATATACATCACTCCCTCCCACCCACCTACCTAAGCTACCGGTGTTCATCTCCAAAAGCACAGATTTGTGCATGATGAACACCTCCCTAACCAAGCCGAAGCCAGTGGTGGTGATTGTTGAAGACAGACTTGGGGTGACCTTGAAGGAGAATGAGAATGTTGGTTCAGAACCTGAGGGATCTGGGAGCTTTACCGAGGAAGCATACAACCCGTGCGGTTATATTGTGTCAACAGATCAAGCTAAGCCGAGGGTAGAATTTCCAACTAGGGCAGAGGTATGTGTTGTTCGGAGATGGGCCGAGTCAGGGGCTAGATGACCTAGCGGAGCTGGAGGAGGACATTGCGAATCTACAGTTCTTTAGCAAAAGGATCCAGGGGATGTGAGCATCAATTGGTTCGACCTGAATGGATCGACAAGAATGCAGGGTGGCTCAATGATGAGCCGAATGTTGTTGCGGTGCCTCAATCAGAACAGGGTCAGTCAGAGATAGGAACATCTGCAATGGCCGGAATGGCCGAGAATCAGGAAGAATCGCCCGAGAGCACCGGTAAACGATTTTGCTCGGTACTTGGGCAGCTTGTGCACAGCAGACACCAACAGGAGGCTGCATTGAAGAGGTTTGAGCAAAGAGGATCAAGAATGACAACAGGGCTAGAAAAGCCAAGGCACCTGAGGGCACAGAATGTGTTGTGAGCACAGAAACTGCTACAGTGGAGCCGGACAACTGTCTATCAGTTGTGGTGGGATGTGGGTGGGAAGACGATGACTTACGTCTTGCCCACATTGACGAGGACTGGGGATAGAATCAACCTGATGACACCTGGTACTCGAAGAAGTGGACCATATGACTCGAAGTGGGCGGTACTTCAAGCCCCCACACTTGGACCAACCGGGGGTCCAGGAAAAACAAAGAAGCAGGGAGGCAGAAAGCAAAAACTGCTAGAGGAGGAAGCTGTACTGAAACAACTAAAGAAAATTCAAGCAGACATCTCCATCTGGGGATTGCTTATGGCCTCGAGTGCATAGACAGGCCGTCCTTTCAGCCATGGACAGGGCCAAGCTTTCAATTGATACAACACTCGAGCAGTTGGTGGGATTGGTGTTCCCGGGTGGAGCTTCACTGACCTTGACATTTACAGGCAAAGAATTACCGCCTGAGGGCTCGGATCATAACAAGCCACTGTACATCTCTATAGAGTGTAAGGAGAAATGGATACCGGTGGTCCTGGTTGATACGGGATCTAATCAATGTATGTTCGTCGAGAACGGCGTATGCTATTGGTTGAAGCCCGTAGATTTCGCACCAACAGCCCAGGTGATCTGGTCTTACGATAACACCAGTTGGGAGGTGATGGGGACGGTATGGATCAAGACCCAGGTTGGCCTGGGGCAGCAGGACATCGAGTTCCACGTCTTGGATGTTCCAGCCACCTTCAATTTACTCCTTGGGTAGCCATGGCTACACCAGGTGAGGGCTGTCTCTTCCACCTTACACCAGATGCTGAAGTACCCCCAAAGGAAGGGGGTAGCAATAGTTTTTAGGAATTCTTCCATACATCTGCCACCAGAGATCTCTACACCAGTTTTGGAAATTGAACATGGCACGGAGGATGTCTTTTTGTCGGGATTCACCTTGGCTGAGGCTCGGGTAGTATAGGACTTGCTGGCTGTTGATGAGGGATTGTATGTCAGCGCACAATCTGTTTACCTCATGAACAAGCTTCAACATATGCTCGGGATGGGACTAGGACGGAGTGTCCGGAAGGGCGTCGCCGCATTGGCTGAAGTGCCACACAACCCTTATACATTGGGTTTAGGTTATCTGCCTACCAAAGAGGATTGGGCAAGGAAAGGAAGAGAAATGGCCGAAAGAGCCAAGGCTAAGCAAGCCGGGAAGCACTACGAGTTGGTGCACAAACCTATCCAGGGAACCCTAAACGGATGCTTTGTTTAGGAGGGGGAAGACTTCCCGTTTTGTGACTTTCCGGAGCCATGGTTGAATTCAGAGAAGCGGCGCTTGCCCCGCTTCGAGATCTTTTTTGACCTTCAGTTGTCAGGGGATGAAGTTGCGGAAGAGCAGAGTGACCCACCAGCTGAGGCTGAGTAGTGCAAGGAGGATGAGTTCGAGAGCACAGAAATTGAGATTGTAGCGCTGGCTTGTCTCCTTTTAGATCCTCAGATCGTACTGGAGTGCTTGGGGGATAACTTCTCAGTTTCCGTGATTGGGGATAACTCGGCTGTGGGCCCATCTTCTGGCATTCTGGATGCATCTATCGCACCTTCCCTCGTTTGGCAGTACGAGGAAGGCTTTTTATCTAGTAGTTCTGGGTCAGGTAGTGAACCAGAATCTGATTCCACAGAGTCTGTGGAGTCGGAATCAGATTCCGGTTCTTCTGAGTCAGAGTTTGGTATTCCCGGGGTTGATAACCCGGATGCCACTGTCCTGTCCAGGTTGTCTTTTTCATTTTCCTTTGAGTCTGTTGTAACCGAAGAATTAGACGAACTAGATGTTGTTAATGAGAATGGTGCTGTTGTGGCTTCTGAGTACTTTTCTGTGCCTTTAGTTTATTGCATTAATCAGGACTTTCAAAATTTTGATGAAAACGATGAGGACAAAATTCCTCCGATTTTGAAATATTTGCTTGATCAAGAGTAGGAGAGGTTTGTAAAACCTTTGGTTGATGAAATCACCTCAATTAATGTTGGTACTGAGAAGGACCCGCGGCTGGTTCAGATCGGGTCCACGTTGTCTTCGGAGGAGCGCGAGCGCTTAATCGCTTTATTAAAAGATTTCACAGATGTTTTCTCGTGGTCCTACGAAGACATGTCTGGGATCGATCCCGAGATTGTACAGCACCAGATCCCTCTTAACCCAGAGGCCCGACCTGTTAAGCAGAAGCTCCGAAGGATTCGCCCAGACTGGGCTCTGAAAATCAAAGAAGAGGTCACCAAGCAGATTGACGCAGGGTTCCTTTTAGTATCTGAGTATCCGACTTGGTTGGCTAATATAGTTCTGGTGCCGAAGAAAGACGGCAGAATTTGGGTATGTGTGGACTTCAAAGATTTGAACAAAGCCAGTCCGAAGGATGACTTTCCTCTTCCGCTATCAATGAATTGGTGGATTTCACTACTAGGCATGCGCTGCTCTCGTTCATGGATGGGTTTTCAGGCTACAATCAGATTTTGATGGCACCCGAAGATAGGGAGAAAACTGCTTTCACTACCTCGTGGGGAACCTATTGTTATAGGGTGATGCCGTTCGGTTTGAAGAATGCTGGGGCTACATATCAACGTACAGCGACCATGATCCTACATGATATGATCCACAAAGAGGTTGAGGTGTACGTAGATGACATGATTGTCAAGTCCAAGGAAAGAGAGGGCCACTACACTGCCTTGAAGAAATTTTTCCAACGGATTAGAGAGTATCGGTTGCGGCTGAATCCTCAGAAATGTACTTTTGGCGTTATAGCAGGGTGTAGACATCCCCGAACGTCCCGGGAGAAATCCGTTTTGCTCATTGGGGCTCACTACAGTTCAGACTCAAATGTTATGGTTCTAAATCTAATCCCGCAAAGTGCAATGCGAGACCGGTAAATCACCAAAGAGTCCAAATCCAGCAAATCGTTTTGGAAAACAGATTTTTAGAAAGAAGTGCCAAACATGGACTGCTTTGCCAGATACAAAGTCGCCACCTAAATATTTTGTTTTGGGTGAATTTAGGAAACCCTGACTCGTGCCTAAGGCCACGTGTCCGTCATCACCAAAGTTGCCTCGGCTCGGGAACTTGGGTACGATTGGGGAAGGTCATCTATGAGGACCCCCGCTCGCCCGATCTGAAGATCGGCCTGTACTAAACATGATATCTTGTTTTGAAAACATTGTGTGCTCTTATTCCGATTAATTAGCTAGAATTACTAGGTGATGCGCACAACACACAAGTATAGACTAGATCGCCTAATTTGGAACAAAGCATTGCATATCCGTTTGTTTAAAAATGGTTTGAAGGTGCTACCCGCAAGTAGGCTAAAACACGGATTTTGATGAATTATTCCAATTCAAGTAATCCAACCTTCACCCACAGACATTCAGGCAGTTATAGCAGATAAGCAGTTAGCCTCATGGCAAGCATGCTTTCATGGCAACATTAACATACATGCAGTATGCTAAAGCATAAACACTCACAATATACTTCGAGCCAAAATGAAGAACTAGTTAGAAATCAATGCATGATCCTAGTTCATGTTAAGATGGCTAATGCAACATGTGCAAAATGCAACTAAGATAGGCCCGGCTATTCTAAGATGACATATGAGATGCAACAATCGATATATGTATTCAACTTGGAATTGAAATACATTGCAGTTAGCATGATGCGCCGAGCCTGGTGCATGCAATACAGATGAATGAATGCAAACATGCGGAGCATAAGTATGCTAATTGAAATATGCCCTAAACCTAACCATCGTAAGCGATTAAATAAAAGGGAGAAAGAACTGGAGGTTGGAAGACATGCATCACACACACGCATGCTTATTACACAGTTGCACCGTTTCGACGGGGGACCGAATGAATAGTACAAATTAACTAACTAACAAGCTAATTAATTATTACACAACACTTAACTAATTTAAACAAATTAATTAAGCTACTAAAGCAGTAAAGCAGCCTCGGGAAGAGGGAGAATGCATGCACGCTCGGCTTCGCTCGGAAATCCATCACCATCTCATGCTGCCTTTTTACATTGCTCTGTACTTCTGAAAACTTCACAAATCCCAAGGAAGCTCTATAATCACTCCTTGAGCACTGTGGTATGTCACCGACCAAGAGATGAGGCCACCGGCCATGGGGAATTGGTCATCGACCATTTGTGGTAATCTCGGCTAACAATTAATGGCCGGCCAGCATTGAAGATGGTCGACCGGCCATCTCTTCCTGCAGAATGCTGTTTTGCTGCAGCACAGGACAGACAAGGCATGACAATGCATTTTCAAAGCAATGTTTGCACTACCACCCTCCTTATCATGTTTGAGGCTCAAAGGAGTATGGTTCTCGACCCTCGGGCCACCAATCACGCATTTCGATGCATGATGGCCAAAGGTGTCGAATGTGCATTTTGATGTCAAATGAAATGCACACAAATACATAGAAGAGCCCCAACCTCTATCATGATTGATCAAGGGGCAAGGGATGCAAACATGCAAGCAAAACTAATGCAACGTGAACATGTTAATGGCAATACCATGCAAGGCTAATAGTAACAAGCATGCCAAATGCAATGCACCTAAACAAGCATGCAAACCAATGCAACATGAGCATGTGAACAAACATGCAAACATGCAAACATGTGACAACATATCAAACACATGACAAAATGCAAGCTAACAAACATGCAAAATGCAACTTAAGCATACAACATATGCGATGGGCCAAGTATGCAACAACATACAAGGCAAGAATGCAACAATATGCAAAGGATGGACTTACACCAAGATGGACAGCTCTCTAATAGGTCCAAAACAGTGGCCAAAATGCTAAGTACATGAGGGCAAATGCACATACAAACATGTATGCTAAATGGTCCAGTACTTAAGCATAAAAGGGCAACTCTTAAGCACACTTAAAAGAAGATAAACATGGACAAATGATATGCATTGTAAGCTCTAAAATCACGCATGGAGAGGTGCCAAACCAACCAAATAATGCAAGCATGGTATGCAAGAAAGCCCAAAACTTTAAACTAGCAAAGAGACTCAAACCAAGCGCTACGTGAAACATGAAGCATATGGCAAGTATGACCCAAAACAGTCCTAGATCATGTCGAAATGAGCCTAAAACATGCAATGACCAAAGCCAAAACAAGCCAAATCAAAGGGACAAAACATGAGGCATACAAGGCCATCAAGGGGGTGTTACACTACACCTAATACAACCAAACATGGCATGATTTAGGCAACCAAAATCAGAGGTATGACATGCTAAAATGAGCCCAAAAACCCACCTAGATGGCATCCTAAAGGCCTAGGCATGATAGCATACACAATGACACATTCATGAGGCATAAAACACATACTCTTTAAGACATTAAAGGAGTGATAAGTGCAGGTGTTTGAGCATGGAATATGACTAAAATAATTACAAGTGATGCCAAACCACTGAAATGATCCACATAAGCATGCTAATGACTTGAGCACCCGAAGCCAACAAGCTAGATTACATGGTAGCTATACAAAACAATGCAAGCATGACCAAGAAGACCAAAATCAGAGCTTAAGGATGCTACAACAAGGCTAAAAGCTTCATGGAGTTGAGCCAAAATCATGTTAAAAACACATGTTACAACATGATGCATGTTAAGGCCAAATCATGGGATTATAAGACAAGTGTATGAGCATACAAGGCATGTCTAAACCATTCAAAACAGAGGTGTATCATGGAAAAACAAAGCCTAATACATGCTGAAATGGAGCTAAAACAAACTAAACACACATGCTACCACATAAGCCATTTATGAAAGCATTAGAGACAATAAGGAGAGGGGATGACCCTCTCCCTTTTAGGACCTCAAAACCACCTCTCCACCACTGAAAATCCTCTGGATTTCAGTGGTAGAGAGGTCATGCAAAGACCAAAACAATGGCCAAAAGGTATGGCCTAAAACAAGGCCTAACAAGGCCTTGGAGGGGGGAGACAACCCCAAACCTCAAAGTGACCTTAAACAAAGTTCTAAAGAACACAAAATTAGAACTTTTATGAGTTATAGTCGAAGCTTAAAACAATAAGCAAGAATGGCTAAAAACCTAAGCAAGAAAGGGGTAACTAAAGTAAGGATGCTCACCCTTGTAGACCTTCTTTAGAACAAGCTCAGCACCTTCCTTTGGTCAAAACCAGCCCAGAACCCTAAAATCAACCTCAAGGGACCTCAGCTCCAAGAGGGTGGTGTTCTGGTGTGTGTTTGTGTGCAATAGTAAGACAATACTACACTTTAAGGCACAAAATATGATCAAATAAGGGAGTATAGATACAAAACTATATCTAAACTTTCTAACCTAATTTTTTAGAACCCCTGAGAAGGGAGGAGGGCCTCCCATCTTATAGAGGCTCAAATCCTCAAGCTTCTAAGAGAAGCTAAACAAGAGGCAAATCCCTCCAGGGGGCGTATTGTGGATGTCAGCTATGACAGCTGGCATAAAATATCTACCAAAAGAAGATGGAAAGGGGTCGGCTGGAAAATATGGCCGATTGACTAACAAAAATGGCCGGCCGACCAAAATATTTGGCCGGTAGTAAGAAAATAGGGCCGGTGGCCTCAAGCCAAGGCCAGTGAGGTGTGGGGATGGCCAACAAGCCATTCCCTGCCCTCAGAAGCAAAAACACAAGTGTTTGGTGTACAACCAAGCACAAAACAGATAAGTTGAGAGATCTTGAGGCAAGTCGCGTAGCCGAGACCTCCGAGAACTCAAAACGAACACGAGCATGGGTGATCACCGAGTGTTCAAATGATGATGTCCAAGTCTTGAGGATGGTCAAAAATGGGGTGTCTACACAGGGAAAATGCTGGGGTTCTTGATCACGTAGAGGGGCATCAAGGTTGATCCTTCCAAAATCAAGGCCATCTTAGAAATGCCACCACCAAGGACTGAAAAGGAAGTGCGAGGGTTTCTGGGTAAAGTGCAATTCATAAGACGGTTTATTGCAAAATTAACCTTGACTTGTGAACCACTGTTTGGTCTCCTGAAGAAAGGAAAGAAGTTCTAATGGGATGACCGATGTCAAGTTACTTTCGAGCAGATCAAGCAATATTTACAGAACCCACCTGTGTTGTCGCCACCAAAGCCTAGGAAACCGTTGATTCTGTACCTATTAGTGATCGACACGACAATGGGCTACATGCTTGCCCAAGAATCTGAGGATAAAGTGGAGAAGGCTATCTACTACCTGAGCAAGAAAAAGCTAGATTATGAAGCCCGCTACACACCGCTGGAGAAGGCTTGTCTGGCCTTGTATGGGCTACCAGGAAGTTGAGGCACTACCTGTTAGCTCACTCTGTAATACTGGTTTCAAGATTAGATCCCATCAAATATCTCTTCGAGAAACCAGCGCTTACGGGTAGGCTAGCTCGTTGGTTGCTTCTTCTCTCCGAATTTGATCTGAAGTACATGACGCACAAATCTGTGAAAGGGAGAGCGGTAGCGGAGTTCCTAGCTGATCACCCGGTGGAAAGGGATGAAGTAGTAGAATATCTGTTCCCGGACGAGGCCATTCTGCAGCTTGAAGAAGAGGTCTGGACTATGTGCTTTGACGGAGCATCAAATCAATACGGGTATGGGATAGGGGTGTTGCTGATAGCACCCGACAATTCCCATATACCCCAAGCTTTCAAACTCTGATTCAAAGTATTGAACAATGAGGCAGAGTATGAGGCATGTATCGCTGGCTTAGAAGCCGCCCTGGAACTAGGGGCAAAAAGGTTGGACGTCATCGGGGACTCGAACCTAGTTGTGTCTCAAGCCAAAGGAGACAGGAAGGTGAAGGAAGAAAAGATGAAAATCTATCACCAAACTCTGGACGTGCTAATTCCAGGTTTGAGAAGTTAACCTTCACCCATCTGTTGAGAGAGAGCAACAGGTTCGCAGACGCTTTATCAACTCTATGCTCTATGATAGACATCTCTTTGGGAGTCCGGATGCGTCCAATCATCATTGAATAGTAGTATGTGCCAGCCTACGAGCTGATTGCTGCCATAGATGAGGTACAAGATCAAAACCCCTGGTATTATGACATCTGGAACTTCTTGGGAAAGGAGGCTTATCCACCAGGGGCAAATGTCAAAGATAAGAGGGCAATTCGAAGAATAGCTGCTCAGTTCATCATCTGCGGGGGTAAACTGTACAAGCAGGGTCATCTCGGGGTGCACAAACTGTGTGTTGATGCTGAAGAGTCCAAGCGCCTGATGGAGGCCATCCATGGAGGAGAGTGCGGAGCGCACATAAGCGGGGTAATGCTAGCCCGTAAGATTCTCAGACAGGGTTATTATTGGTCAACCATGGAGGAGGATTGTATTGGCTTTGTTCGGCGATGCCACAAATGCCAGATCCATGCAAACCGCATGAACATTCCGCCGTCGAAGCTATACAACATGACTTCGCCATGGCCATTTTCAGTCTGGGGGATTGATGTGATCGGGGCAGTTACTCGGAAGGGGTTGAACGGACATGAGTGTATTCTGGTAGCGATAGACTACTTTACAAAGTGGGTCGAGGCCCATTCCTATGTGGTGCTGAAGGCATCGCATATTGCTAAGTTCATCAGGAACAACATCATCTGTCGCTATGGGGTCCCGAATGAGATTATTTCGGATAATAGTTCCCACTTCAAAAAGGAGGTGATCGACTTATTGGAGAAGTACAACGTGGCTTTTCATACGTCATCCACATATTGGCCGCAAACCAACGGAGCTGTTGTGGCCGCCAACAAGAACATCAAGCACATTCTGCAGAAGATGGTGAAAACCTACAGGGACTGGCCAGATAAGCTGCCATTTGCTCTTTAGGGCTACCGGACTTCAATTCGAACTTCTACTGGGGCAACTCTGTACTCTTTGGTCTATGGGATGGAAGCTGTTCTGCCTATCAAAGTTGAGGTTTCGTCATTGCGGGTAATGGCTGAGTGCCAAATAGCTGAGGCAGATTGGCAGCAGAGTAGATTCGAAGAACTCATGCTGTTTGACGAGAGAAGGCTGAAAGCACTGTATCACGTCCATGGTTATCAACGAAGAATTGCCAAGGCTTTCAACAAGAAGGTTAAGTCCAGGAATTTGAAAAAAGGGGATTTGGTGCTTAAAGACAACCGAGCTCCCATCCACGACCCTAGGGGCAA
The DNA here is from genome assembly GCA_030407325.1 of Camellia japonica. NCBI lineage: Eukaryota > Viridiplantae > Streptophyta > Magnoliopsida > Ericales > Theaceae > Camellia > Camellia japonica. Next base: position 19,447,890 of record JAPPVO010000014.1, read on the forward strand.
GTTCAGACCTAATTGGACTAGTCCTTACATCATCAGGTCTATCTGGTCGGGTGGAGCTGTCATTCTTATGAACCTAGATGGCCTTGAGTTTTCCTAGCTGATCAACATGGACAAGTTGAAGAAATACTCACTACAACAAAAATGACCTTTTACGGCAACACATCAACGGCATACAATAAATGCACGCCGTAATTTGTCACTTTTACGACTTGCTTTTTTTGCACGTCGTAAATACTTTTCCAACCACAGCATGTCTATTGCGTAGGTTGTGAATGGTAATAACGATGATTTTTTTATGGTTTGCAATGCACGCCGTAAATAATAAAACTTTTTACGACGTACATATGGTGTGCCGTTAATACGTTAATTATAAACGACTCACATACGCTAGCCGTGAAAAGTGAATACTTTTCACGGCGTACACCACGCCCACCGTTAAAAGTATTACATTTTTTACGACGCACACCATGCCCACCGTTAAAAATATTATACTTTTTACGACACATACATTACCTGTCGTTAAAAGTATTGTCTTTTCACGACGCACAATGCATGTCGTGAATTGTATGATAAAAATAAATAAATAAATAAATAAATAAAAGAAGCGCTAAAATGAAATTTGGGCGCCAAAGAAGGGAACTGTGAAATAACGTTTATTTGTGATTGGAAAGGCAGATTTCTGATCAAAAGAAGAACAGAGGCGTGACTTTTGTGAGTTAGAGAGAGAGAGAGAGAGAGAGAGAGAGAGGTCAAAGAGAGAAATCAGGGCCTTGGATCTTCGTTCTCCATCAATTCTTTAGTTGTATGATCCGGAAATTCTTGTTCTATACTTAATTTAAGTGTATCTCTGTAATATCGTTTGAATCCCTCTTATCTAAGTCGATCTAGGGCCCGAGGTTTGAGTTTTCTGATATGGATTTGCTACATTCACACAAGATCTGTAAACTTTCATGGCTTAAACTAACGATTTATAGTTAATTTCTAGTTTCTTTTCTTCTGTTTTGTATTTTCTCTTTCCGAATCGATTTATCTAGGGTTTTGAGTGCCGTGTTAATGTCTCTTTTTGATCAGATCTGCTCTTTCTGTCTCTCCGATCTGCTATTATGGTAATATCAAATCTGCTCTCTCAATCTCTCCAATCATATTTCACGTATTCTCTTCATTGCTCTATGAGATTTGGACCTTTCTCTCTAGTTTTTGATTGAATCTCATTATCTTTGTCACTCTATCACATTTTCCTTACAGAAAATGTCAATACAGTTTCCAAAATTGGTGCTGGTGAGTAGTTCGTTGGTGCTCTCCTATGCATATTGATGATGACCAATTTGTAGTTGAGCTCAGTATTCCCTGATGAGTAGTTCGTTGATTGATTCTTATCCTACTGACATAAATTTTTTATGAATTTTTTTTATTGGAATAGCTTGTTGATATTGTGATTCTTATTGCACCATTTTCCTTGCATGTCAAATGTTCGATAAAATGTGTCAATGGAAAACTTTTGTTATTTTTATTTTACCTTTTAATTTTTAGCCAAACACTGAGAAATAAAAATGATGATGGAACTCTTACTGTAACAGGGTTAGATTCTCCTTAGATATGAACTGTGTTATAGCAAACTGTGTTATGCCGCTCTGATCTTGTTTGGTTGTGCACAAAATTATGATTCTTGTTCTTTTGTGGTATGATAGGAAGTGGGGTTATGAAAGCACACTACCATTCACGAAGTATTAGTGCAGATTTTTGTTGGTTTTAGTTCTTTTAGATTAGCTGAATATTCATAGAAAATGTAATAATATATTTTTTAACTTTTCGTATTTTTTGGTGTGCCTCATGCAGCTATCCCTTTGTCTATTGATCACAAACGTGATAGATCTGATGAACGCCAAAGAATTGAACAAGCTGGGGGTTTCATCATTTGGGCAGGTAAATCATGTCTTTCATTTCCAACTCTATCTACGTGTATCTGTTTATGGTGTGCAGTTGTGCCAAAAGCTGTTAGCACTGAAGTAGTTTCTCTGCTTTGTTATTTGTGTTGTTTGAGTAATTCTGACATGAGTATAGTTTTTAACTTAATGAAATTCATGATATATCTTGTTTTAGTTTCATTCCTAATTTCCAAACTTCCAGAGTGATAAAATTTAGAAGTTGAACTTCTGAACCTCGTGCATATAGAATTGAAGTTTGGTTTTACTTTCCTTGAGCAAGTTAACTCAATTTTTATGCTATTGTAAACTTTATCCATCTTGAAGGCTGAAATCCTTGCTCAAAGACTTCAGCTTGAATATCATGGAGTTCTTCAAAATTTTATTATTACCCAATAATTCTAAGATTATATTGATACTGTTTATTAAATGGCCCCCTTAAGTCTTCAAAAAAGTTTTTTCATTGGCCCTCTATTTCAAGAGCATTTTTACAATGTAGATGGGATGATCCCCTAAGTTTTTGAAAAATTCTTTTAGTACTCTATTTCAAATGTAATTTTACAATGCATAGGGAATGATCCTCAATTATTTCACATATTATGTAATATCATTGATTGTGTTGATTGATTTATATATGTAAATGTCATTTGGTTATTTTTCAAATAAAAATAATGAAAGTAGATTTTTATAGGGGTGTGAAAACCTTACCATTCTTTCAAAAACCGATCTGTGTTGGAGAGGCCTCTTGTGAAATACATAATTGGGATGGGATGGGATGGGATGCAAAGGGGTTAACTGCAACTATCCCCATTTAAATGATATAATCAAATTTGTCCCCCATAGCCATCCTTACTCTGCTTTTATGTGCCGCAAGCCCAGCCATAATCATTTTGGAGTCTAATTGTTATACTAATTTGGTGTGTGGTGTATGGTTGTAAGTTTGTTTATCTATATGATGGGAAGTTTACCATACTATGCTGCTTGCTGACGTTAATTTTACTTTGATTTGATTATACAAGTTGCAAAATGAGTGTTAGAAATAATAGTTGTCGTGGTCACAAACTAACTTCTCTGATGGCTTCTATAATGTGTGGATTTTTGGTATGCACATTCTTTGCTGTAGTGGTGGCTTTGAGATTTCTGCTACATTAGACTTTCATGGTATTGTTGTCTTGATGAGGGGATGACTTCTAGAGTTTGATACATTGCTGAAAATATAAATTCTCTACTATTAGATTGCATAAAAATTATAGATGCATTGTATGTCACTGATTATTCCTTGGTTAATTGGTGCTAGCATAGCTTAGTGTCTTCCAGATATGAATTACTCACATTGTTGCTGAACTTCCTTAGGAACATGGCGGGTTGGTGGTGTTCTTGCGGTTTCTCGTGCATTTGGAGATAAACTACTTTAGCCATTTGTTGTAGCTAAACCTGAAATTCAGGTAATGCATCAAAATGCTTCTTGAATTTAAAAACATATGTTGTTGGGCATGTGCAAAGACAAACTGAAACATGCATCAGGAAATTCAATTAATTAGTTTTTTTTTAAAAATTTTTTTTAAAAAAAAAGAAGAAAAAAAAAGTCTTAAAATAATGTGTGTTAAGGTAAGTAACGATGTTTGAGTTGATGTGAAAGATATTCTGGTTCTTTAGATCAGTTGACCTCCAGGAGCATTATCTGATTTCCTACTTAATTGAGTTTTTTTTTTTTTTTTTAAAAAGAAGAAGAAGAAAAAAAAGTCTTAAAATAATGTGTGTTAAGGTAAGTAACGATGTTTGAGTTGATGTGAACTTATACTCTTCTTTTGCAAAGAACACTAATCCTTATATGATTTATTGTGCCATGAAACTCTATGCTACATTTTATTACTAGATCATGGACCTTCCAGTCGGAATCTTCATATTGAAGTAGAATCTATAGTTGCAATAGTATGCTTCAAGTTTTGCTTCTTTGTGAATTATGCTCTTTTTTTTCCCCTCTCATAAAAGTTTTCTTAATGAACAGGTTATGGGCCAGCTGGGTATGCTTTATTTGTAGCAGTGTATGCTGGCTTAGAAGTAAGAACTTGCCCTCTCTCTAAAGCATAATATGTTTACAAGGCTTCATTAATCTGTCACTAACATCCATCATGTCATGCTTTAGGAGGTTCATGTTAAAAATAGTAAATGTTGTGTGTCTTTGTTTCTCATATCACAAGCTAAAAACAGTTGAATGAATTTCATTTATCATTTTATTTCAAGTCACAAATTCTCAGCAGATCTACATATGAACGTGAGAATTATCTTAAATTTCTATAAATAGTCCCTTTGATCATAAACAATATCCAACATGTGCAGAGTTCCATTATAATTCATGTATGGTTTTTTTTTTTAATGCAACTTTGCTGACACTTTGACTAATATGTTGTCCTAGATCCTTGCAATACTAGCTATCCCGTTAACCATGTCAGCTGGTCTGCTATTTGGTTCTATTATTGGCACTATTATTGTCTCTAGTAGTGGAACGGTAAGTTGGACGTTTTGCCAGTATGAAAGAACAAATTTTAAGGAAATAGGGTGTATTTGAACTTGTATCTTCTTACCCTTTTAGGTGGCTGCAAGTGTTGCCTTTCTAATTGCCAGATATTTTGCCCGTGATAGTATTCTTAAATTGGTGGAAGGAAACAAGAAATTTCTTGCGATTGACAAGGCAATTGGAGAAAATGGTTTTAGAGTTGTTACGCTTCTCCGTTTGAGCCCTTTGCTTCCTTTCTCTCTTGGAAATTATTTATATGGACTTACATCAGTGAAGTTTGTTCCATGTGTGTTGGGAAGGTTTTCTTCTTGTATATATTTATGGGATCAAATCTTCAAATTTGTATGGAGGCAACCACGATGATCTTCAAATTTGTTGATGTATTAAAATTTCTTGATCATTTCTTAATATCTCAAGAAATATTTTTGTCCCTGAGTCGTTGATTTTTGTACTTATGTGAAGTTTCCTTTGTCATGCAGACAAGAAATGCAACAGGGTTAGTTGCTCCAGCTATTGCCATGGGTTTAGGTGCCTTAACATATACATTGGGCATTCTCGTCCCTGTGATAGGAGCAAGTGGATTTGCTATAGCTGCAGCTGCAACTGCTATAGGAACTGTTGTCGGTAGTTTTAGATAATCTCTTAATAGTTAACGATATGTTTAGAAAGTTAGATATGCATAGTTTTGGGTGGTTTAAACTTTTTGTTAGTTTAGAATTTAAGGATATAGTTTTTGAATGTTTAGAATGTATAGACAATTGTTGAATGTTTATAATTTATGAATATAGTTTCTTTTTGATATTTCAAATAATATTTTGGTGGTTAATTGATATTTTGTGATGCTTGTTTGTAATATTTGTTAGATTGTATAAAATTGGTCAAATAGAACCTATTGAATTTAAAAATAAAAAAACTACATATTCTACGATAGGCATAATAAGTCGTCGTATTACATATTTTACGGCGCGCAATCAGCTTCGTTATTTGTTTTACCAATTAACGACGTGCAAAAGTAGTCGCCGAAAAAGTAATAGCGACACACAAAATTTGTCGTTAAATAGTTTTTAATGACGTACTATAGCATGTCGTAAAAAAAGTAACGACGACGCACAAAATTTATCATTAAATAGTTTTTAACGGCGTACGAAGCATGTCGTTGAAAGTGAATGATTTTTCATGACTGGTCATTGTAGACACCCCATTTTTGACCGCCCTCAAGACTTGGGCATTACTGATGGTTTGCTCGGTGTTGAGAGATGTGCAGGCCAAAGATTCAATTCCTTCGGCAAGGAGAGAGGCAAACCCTTCAAAACACTTTTTTTAGGGGTTTGGAGTTGAAGAAAAGAGGAGAGGAGGGGAGAAAATAGGTTGGAGAAGAAGTTCGCCATGAATCCGGGTAGAAGAAAGTCGAGCGGCCCTCGCTGAATCAGGCTTATTCAATTGCATACTTGGAGTTAAGCTATGAGGCCACCATGGTTGGAAAGAAGACTTCCGGAGCTTCACTTTGTACTCAAGAATCTCCCAAAGCCAAGTCCGGGTGGAGGAGATATGATTGGTTGAAGATGGGCATCATTCCGGTTGGATCGAGTCTGCGCGGCTTCACCAAAAAGGCATAACTTTTTTCGTAGGAGGAATTTTGATGCAAGGTTTGCGCCATTGGAAAGATAACTTCCAGGGCTTCAATTTGCATACCCACTGGCCGTTTTTGACCTTGGAATCATCTATCGGCAATCTATTTTTCCGACCGGCAGAAATAGTGCCGACCGGCACTTTATTTTGGCCGACGACCAATTTTTCTGGCCGGTTTGCACCCTTTGCACCCTCCAAGGCTGGTGCATCCCAGCTGTGCCAGTTGGAATGCACCAGCACACTCCCCGTGCATATATGTGGCTATTTTGCACCCTTTTGCACCTTTGAACCCCCTAAAGCTTCTAGAAGCTAGAACCCTTTGGCCAAGCTTCTTGGGGAAGCTTGGCCAGCTGTATTAGCTTCCTCTAGAAGCCTAGAACCCTTTGCACCCTTTGGCCCTTTTTTGGCATAGCTTCTTGGAGAAGCTTGGAGCACTTTTTGTTGCCTATATAAGCACCCCTCCTCTTTCCTTTGTGTGTGGGTTGGAGATTTTGAGCAAGAAAACCAGAAGATATACTGATATATCTGATATATACACATATATCCCACCTCCCTCTCTATATCTATCTTATCCAAGCCTCCAAACACCTTTGTTCTTGCACCATTTGCCCTACAACACCTAGCACAACACCTCCATCCTCCATTCCAGCACTTGGGAGGCCATTTGCAGAGCTTAGGAGCACCTAAACTTGGTCCAAGAGGTGCTGGTTTGCTGTTCTTCAAGGGTAAGCATCCATTTCCCGTAAACTTGCATTTTTTAGCTTCATTGGTTAGCCTTATTTACAAGTATTTTTGGGCTTCGATGTAAACTGTAAAGAGGCTTGTTTTGAGCCCTTCTTCAACATTGAAGAAGGGCTCAACACTGTTGGGGACCTCCATGTATGACTTGCTTCATTACCCCTCTTTGGTCCCCATTTTTGCATGTTTGTTTAGCTTATCTTTCTTCTGTTTTTCGGCCATTATCAGAACTGAGAGTGGCCATATTTTGACCCCCTTGTCATGTTTCATTAAGGGTCTTTGGCTGTTTGATGAATGTTTTGTATACTTCATGTTATAGCCCTTTGTTGGCCTATTTCTTGCATAGCATCTTTGGCATATTTGTATACTGATTTGGGGGTTTTCATCTACTGAAAGTAGTCATATTTTTGGTCCCTCTTCAGTGTTGTAGAAGGGTCTTTTTCTGTTTGGGCTTTGCATCTTACACTTGCTTTGTAATGCTCTACTTTGTTGTCTAGAAATGTGTCATGGGTTTAGCCTTGTATATCCTCATGTTTTGACTTGACTTATTGAAGCTTTTGGCCATGATTTGTCTTGTTTTAGGTCTGTTGGCCACTGGTTTTACCATTTTTGGCATGCTTAATGTAGTTGCTTTGCATTGTTGCTTGTAAGCCTTGAGGATGTGATCCATGTATATGCGTTGGATAGGTTATTTAGATGATTTGGAATCATTTAATATGTTATTTCAGTCCCTATACCAGGTTTATATGTCTCCATTTGTCATGCCTTTCATGCTTTGAAGTATTGGTCTCTTATGCTTTAAAAAGGGTGTTGTGCATGCTTGCATGTTTAGAGCATTTTGGGGCTGTCATACCAAGGTTTTTGGGTGTATTTATGCATGATGGAACTCTGTTTTTGCTTACATAATTCATGTCATGAGTGGTCTTGGTAATGGTGGAGGAGTGTTCCCTTTTGGTGCCCTAGACTTGGCCCCATTTGGTTTGCATATTGGCATGTACATTGGTCACAATCTTGGGTGTTTTGCCACTGTTTTGGGTTGGTTTGAGGGCTGCCCCATTGTAGTTAAATCCACCATTGCATGCTTGCCTCATGTTTGTTGCTTAATTGATTCATTAAGTATTGCTACATGTTAGTCCTATCGCCTAAATTGCCCATGTTTGCATTGCATTTGCACCTTGCATGTTGCATTACATTTGGCATGTTGGCATTTTAGTATTAGGTTGCATCATGGAGCCATGTTTGCATAACATGCATTGCATTACTTGGTTTGGGGTGTCAAACCAAGTGTAAGGGTTGAGATGAGTTCATACTACAAGTGATGCAACTTGTCTCAACTCATGGTCACTAAGGCCCTTGATCTTGACATGATAGGGACTTAGTTCTCATTTGTGTGTTGCATGCATATTGACATTGAAATGCAATCTTGGTTCCTTAGGCTATCATGCACCAAGATGCATAATTGATGGCCCAAGAACCAAGGGTCATGCTCCCTTGAGTCCCAAACATGATAGGGAAGCATTGGCCATGCTTACATATGCCTAAAAATTCATGCCATGCACTGCTTGTCTGCTGCTGCTGTCAAAACTGTCTCCTGCAGGAATTTTGTGCCGACCGGCATTATATAGTGCCGACCGGCACTATATGGGTGGCCGATAACATCATTGACAGCCGGTGGCTATTGTACACGGCCGGTGGCCATCCCTCCCAGCCGATGATGTTCTGCAATGCTCATAGAAGGTTCTCTGGGACTTTGACAGTTTTCAGAGAAGAAAAGGCAGTAAAACAGAGGCAACAGTGGCACGGTGCGGACTTTCCGGGCGAGTCGGATTCGAGCATGCATCATTCGCATATCCCGAGGCAGGGCTGAGGCCCCTTCTTTTTTACATTTGATTTAATTTGATAATTAGAAATTTTCTGTAATAATTTATTTATTCTGTATTCGGACTGTATTATTTTTGGACTGTATATTCTTTTGGTCCCTCCGAGAGAGGGCATAATTGTAATAAGTGTGGGTGAGTGTGTGTATGTCTTCCAACCCCCATTTCTTTCTTCCCTTTTATTTACCTGCTTATGATGGTAGATTAGGGCATATTTAAAATTAGCATACCTTATGCAATGCATGCGTGCATCCATGCATTTGTTGACATGCATCGGGCTCGGTACATCATACAAACTGCATTGTACTTTCAATTCCAAATTGAATACGTGTTAGTTGTAGCATTTCACATGCCATGTTTAGGATAGCCGAGCCTGTCTAGATTACATCTTTGCATGTGTTGCATTAAGCCACTTCACTATGCTTAGGTCATGCATGGATTTCTATACTAAGCTTCTGTTTTGGCTTGGAGTACTAGGTAAGTTTTTATGCTTTAGCATATCGCATGCGTGTGAATGTTGCCATGACAGTATGCTTACCATGCGGCTAAGTGCTTATGTGAGATAAACTGTTTGAATGCCTGTGGGTGGAGGTTGGATTGCTTGAGTTGGAAAAACTCGTTGAAATCCGTATTTTAGCCTACTTGCGGGTAGCAAAACCCAACACGTTTTTTTTTCAAAACAAACGGATATGCAATGTTTTTGTTTCCAAATTAGGCGATTCTAGTCTATACTTGTTTGCTGTGCGCATAACATAGTAATTCTAGGCTAATAACCGGATTAAGAACACATAATGTTTTCAAAATCGGATATCACGGTTAGTAGAGGCCGGTCTTCGGACCGGGCGAAAGGGGGTGCTCATAGCTGACCTTCCCCGATCGTACCCAAGCTCCCGAGCCAAGACAACTTTGGTGATGACGGACACGTGGCCTTCGGCACCGAGTCAGGGTTTCCTAAATTTCCCATTTTAAAAAATATTTAGGTGGCGACTCTGTAATCTGGCAAAGCAGTCCATGTTTGGCACTTCTTTTCAAAAATCTGTTTTTCTCAAAACGATTTGCCAGAGTTGGACTCTTTGGTTCAAGATTAAGAACCGTAACACAAAAGGAGTCGAACTGTAGCAGTGAGGCCCACGGGGCGCGTCTACAGTTTCTGGCGACTCTGCTGGGGAGTTTAGAGAGCTTGACTCGAACTCGTGATATCCTGTTTTGACTACACTTATGTGTTTCTTTGCATTGCATGTGCATTGGTGCGCCTAGGACACCGTGTTGGCCATCTGCTATTCCTGAGCGGTTTGCCGGAGGCTTGTCTTGTCAAGGCATGACCATAAGGCTGACCGGTTGCGGGCTCTGCCAGTATGGGAACACAAACCCCGGTTTTACCGGGGCACCCTTTTCGACCATTCGACCTAGTGCATATTCGGAATCCATAGTGACCATTCCAAACTAGGACAGGTTGCTTACCCGATATAGGTTGTTTGAAACCGCTGCGTGCGTAGTGAAACCCTAGCTCCTGACAAAATAGGACAGGGAAACCCTATCCCAACATAGGGGTGTTTTGGCTCTCTTTACTTGCTATGTGCTTTTAGAGTGTATCTCTACAGGGAATGCATATACCAATTTGCGGGCCTGGGTATCCGGCCTGCGGGCACCAGTATCAGTATTTTGAGAATCAGTTATATCTGCGGGTATCAGATTCAGATTTGGGGCAGTGATTTCGGGGAACAGTGATCAGTAATAGAATACAGTCATTCAGCTTTGCTCGTATCCGTTCCAGTGAGGTTGAGCTGAGATGCTGTCTGTTTTCTCTTTTGCTAGGTAGTCCTGGAATCATAGCTTCAGAAGGCTCCACTATCCCCCGGGAACATTGGATTTGTGCTGATAGACTTTGTCAGGTCAGAAACTCAGTTCAAGGGTAATCAGGGCCAGAGAAGGCTAGTCAGGCATAGACCACCAGTACCACAGCTACCAGATCAGTGATCTTTGAGCAGTCGGGTTGAGATTTCCGAGCCTACTGCAGACACAAATATACCGGTTGCTCAGTTAGATCAGGACAATATGTCGAGTCTGGAAGAGATGGTGCGCCAACTCCAGGATAGTATGAAAACCATGCAGCAAGACGCTGTCTGTCAAGCAGAATTCGCCAAGCAACGGGCTGTGGTCATAGCCCAACAGGCAGAGACAATTGCCAGGCTAGAGCAACAAACCGGAGCATCTGCTTCGCATCAAGCTCCTCCACCACCAGGGGTTCAGACACCCGGGGAAACACCCAATGTCCAGGAAGGTACGGACATTCCGGTAGGGCCGGCTCCGCTCCCAATTTTACCCCAGCAATCCAAAACACCTACCAATCTACCGGACTCTCCCTTTGAGTTCAAGACGGACCCCACAGCGCTGAAGCTGAGTAAGCTGGAAAAGATGTTTAAGAAATCCCAAGGAGTCAAGTCCATTCCCGACATTGAGGATGGATATACGGACGCAGCTGTGACGCTGCCAGATCGGTTCAAGATGCCACAAATCGACCGATTTGATGGGTCGGGGACCCCATGGTGCACCTGAGGGCTGTTTTCAAGATATCTTAAGGCCGATGGGCCTCAGCACACTACAAAAAGCTGTCTCTGTTTGGCCGAACCCTGTCAGGTGTGGCGGCCATCTGGTACAAAGAAAACTGGAAGACGATGTTAAGATAGAATTGGGATTAGATGGCTGAGGCCTTTATTGCTCAATACTCCTACAACACATAGATCGAGGTCACAACTCGTGATCTCGAAGCCACCCGCCAAGAACCAAAGGAGAGTTTCTCAGAGTTCGTGATGAGATGGAGAGCAAAGGCCTCAATTATGACTACAAGGCCTTCTGACAAAGACCAGATACGGATGGTTGTGCGCAACCTCCAACCCAAACTGATGCAAAAAATGATAGTCTTACCCTTTCCTACCTTTGCGGACCTACACGAGATGGGGGTACAGATTGAGGACGCTATGAAGTAGGGCCTTATTGACCAGGAGAAAGAGCAACCTAGGAGGGAATTTATCCACAGTTCAAATGCGACCACCAGTGGTGACGCAGCTACTATAACTTCAGATGTGGGCATAGTCACCACCACCACACAAAAAAATGACCACCCCATTCGCCGGTACATCCGAAACTAGCTCACAATAGCCAAACACCCACCTCAGGGCCAAGGGTGTTTAACCCCACTGTACATGTCTCTATCAATGGCCCTGAGGACCTTGATCAAAAAGGGGTATCTGAAGCCACTGGAGCCACAACCGTTTACCAAAGAAACCCCCTCCCTCACATAACCCAGCTGATTACTGTGCCCTTCCCATCAGCGAGCTGCCATGACACTGACATGTGTTTTCGTCTTCGCCATGAGATACAAAATCTGATCGACAACGGGGTCATCCCCGCACCAGGTCCTGCAAAGTCTATCGGCACTTGATCAGTGAACTTGTGGGGGATAATGTGATGTGATTAGAGGTTGGACCACCTGCGGGCGGCGTTCAGTTTACTTCAGATGTGGTGGACGGCATGCACTGTTTTGAGCAAATGTACAAATGCTGTTAATTTTTGCTTTCTGACTTGGGTATTGGGTCAGTCTTGTCTTTGTGTATTGAGTCAGTCCTTTCATACTGAGTCAGTTGGGTCTGTCTTGTTGTATCGGGTCAGTCCTGTTGTGTAGGAGTCGGGTGATTTCGGGGGTGTTACCTCAGACATCACTTGCTTGTTTTTGTGTTTGTCTTTTTACTTCCTTTCGAGTCTGTTTCTGCCTTGGAGCCAGTTATGCCAACAGATCTGAATGGAACAGCAGTGATTTTCACACTCTTGTGTTTGCTTCTGCCGTGTCCTAGTTGTGCCGGAATTCTAATGAAATGGCAGTGCATCCCACCTGCTCTTTTGTGCCTTGAAGTCATTGTAATGACCTGAGTTTTTCAAAACCTTTTGAACATTGCGGTAAAAACGAAGAGGAAGGAATTCCTCGGGTTTTGCAAAAATTTGATCAATTGAGAGAAAGGAAAGGCGTGCTAAGCCCTTAATGAATGAAATCATGCTTGTTAGTGTGAGTATTGAGAAGGACCCTGGCTTGATCCAGACTGGTTTCCACACTGTCTTCAGTGCGAGCGACTTGTCGCTTTCTTAAAAATTTTCAAAAACAAAATGTGTTTTGCGCGGTCCTGCGAAGACCTATGTGGAATCGCTCTTGAGATTGGTGCAGCCTAGGATCGCTCTCAGCCTCTCGAGACTCAACCCCTTTGCTTTCAAACCTTGAACTTTAACTCAGAACGTTCAACGGTCAACCGCAACATGAGGCCTGTGTGGCCAGATCCGAAGCAGCCTATGAACTACTAGGGGCGAGAATATCAGAAATGATCAAAGGAAGCTTGTGAAGCTAAATCAAAAGCCCCTCCCTAACTAGGGGCAAAGATATCAGATGTGCTCGAAGAGCCGAAGATGAGTCCTCTTGCAAATCAACAGCCACTCTCTTCGATACGGATGGCTTCAAAACCTTACAACCATTTGGCATGGACCAAGCTACACTTTTACCCTTTGAGAGGCTCGCTGGGCCGAAAACCCGGAAAGGGCGACCCAGGCAAAAGTTAGAGCAAACAAAAAATACAAAAATACAAAAAAGAAATAACAAAAATACAAAAAAGCAAAAAAGCAAAAGAGAAGAGAAAAAAATGCAAAAAGAAAGAAGAGGAAGAAAAAGGAATGAAAAGAATAGAAAAAAAAAGAAAAGAAAGAAGAACAAAGCTCGCAAGGTCGAAAACCTGCAATAGGCGCCTTGGCAAAAGTTAGAGCATAAAAAGGAGAGGTTTAAATACCCGAGTGTACCTTAACCCCCGAACTACGTAAGGCTTGATTCCCATCTTTGGGATACGTAGGCAACTTCGTTCTGAAGTCCAACCCTAAAACACTTCAAATTCAGTTGTGCCCATGAAATGGTTTTGATCATCTTTGCCTTCTCTGTATCCGAGAGTTCGGTTGTGATCGTCACTCTGAAGGATTGATTTCAATACGCTGCGGTGCCATTTAGACAAGGGGCAACTTTTCGTTGCCATTTAATGCACTGTGGTGCCATTCAAACAAGGGGCAACTTTCCGTTGCCATGCAGTGTCCTTCAGACAAGGGGCAATTTTCCATTGCTTATGGATCCGAGGTTGCGCATCTCAAGAGTAGGTTCCGTGCTTGTTGAGTTGAGCATTGGCCGTTTGCAAAAATAGTTTTTGAGAATTTTTACTGAGGTTGACTATTTCTCTCGAAAATTATTCCATCTTTTCCAAAACTGGACCATTTTCTTGGACCCAAAAAAGGAAAATTTTCAGTGCTCACAACCTAACTTGCGTGATCTTCAAAATCAAAAAGTTGAATAAGCATGTTAATCTAACTTTCATGTTGGTCAAAATTGTTTTAAAACCAAAAAAAAAATGGTCAAAATGATGAACTAAGGGCACAGTTGAGTCAGGTGTTCTGTCTTTTCCCCATCATCAACATACTTGCCAAGAAGGGCACTCTACCTGCCAAAAGAGGGCACAAATAAAGTCAACACAAAAGGGCTGAAAGCTCTCTCACCCTCCAAGCAGCGAGGTATCAAGTCAAGTGCGAAGCACGAATTGGAATGGATCAAGATGTTCCACTTCCTCATCTGGACAGATCTAAGCACGTCCAAACTCCCTAGCAGAGCATCGTCACCCAATGTCAACTACAGATTTGCTACACACCCAGTTGTGGCGCAACCCCCCTTTGTGGGAAAGTTCACTGCTGTGTGCAGAAGAAAAAGAATCTAGCAGAATGCTAGGGGCAAGAGCCCGCAACTTCTGCTATCCACCAACCACTCTGGGGAGGGATGAAAAATGAGAGATTGAAGAATAGAGAGATGTGCGCTGAGAGAAAAAGTGAGAAAAGGGCTTTTTCAGAAAAACAGAGCTTGAGGGCCGAGTGATGTGAGAATCACAAATGAGAAAGGGTGGGAAATAATACCCGGTGAAATGCTCCTTGTGCACATTGTGTGTCTTGTGTTTTGTTTTGTTTTTTTTTCGATTCTTGCTTTGAGTCGTTCCGAGCGTTTCGATGTGTTTAGGTTTATACCTATTGTTTTCTATTGTTGAGTCTTTTTGGCTATGTTCAGTCGTAGGCTCAATACCCGGTCGAGAACTCATTTTCTCAATTTCAAAAATGATTTGTTGTGTGCTCAGAGTGCTGTGCCATTCTCCACATTTGTGCAAAAAGGAATTTGTTCTGTCAAAAACTGCAGGGTTCAACCCAGGTCATGTGAGAACAGTAAATCAGGATCTATCTGAAGCTATATAGGTTCCAGACTGCAAAGCAAAAGAAAAGAGGGAAAATTGAAGCATCTGAGTGTGTTTCACCTTCAGCAAATTCCGTGATTGTACTCCGGATGTACCTCTTCAGGCCTTGTCAATGCTCCGAAGTATGGGTGTGCCTCTACCTCAAGCTCAAATGTTTCTGCGGAAGTATCAACTGATGTCTCCGATGCGTAGCTCATTGTCAGTTTGCGTGCACGAGTTGTATCCTTTCGGAATCTATTGTGACCCCTCCGAGAGGTAAATCGGAGGTTGCGTTTGAAATTGGTCTCATTAAGACGTGTATTTCCTTATTTGATTATGCCGCATGTTCCAATTGCATTGTTATGCACCCACTTCATTTGCATTGTGATGCACATCCCAGTTGCATTGTTATGCACTCATTTCACTTGCATTGTCATGCATGTTTCGCCTACATTGTTGTGTGCCTTTTTACTTGCGTTGTTGTTCTTTCCTCTCTCGCGTGTACTCCGCTTAGAGCTTTTTTCTTTCCTCTTTCGCGTGTACTATGCTGAGAGGCTTTTTTTTTTCTTCTTCCTTTCTCTCACGTGTACTACGCTGAGAGATTTCTTTCTCTTTCTTTCTTCTTCTCTCGCGTGTACTACGCTGAGAGGTTTCTTTCTCCTTCTCTCTCTCTCTCGCGTGTACTACGCTGAGAGGCTTTTCTCTTTCCTCTCTCGCGTGTCTACGCTGAGAGGTTTCTTTTTTTTTCCTCTTTCCTCTCGCGCGTGTACTACGCTGAGAGGCTTTTCTCTTTCCTCTCTCGCGTGTACTACGCTGAGAGGTTCTTTTTTTTCTTTCCTCTTTCCTCTCTCGCGTGTACTACGCTGAGAGGCTTTTCTCTTTCCTCTCTCGCGTGTACTACGCTGAGAGGCTTTTCTTCTTTCCTCTCTCGCTGTACTACGCTGAAGGTTTCTTTTGCTTTCTTCTTTCCTCCTCTCTCGCGTGTACTACGCTGAGAGGTTTCTTTTTGCTTCCTCTTTCCTTCTCGCGTGTACTACGCTGAGAGGTTCTTTTTTCTTCCTTTCCTCTCTCGCGTGTACTACGCTGAGAGGTTTCTTTTTTTGCTTTCTTCTCTTCTTTCCTCTCTCCTCTCGCATGTACTACGCTGAGAGTTTCTTTTTCTTTCCTCTTTTCTCTCTCGCGTGTACTACGCTGAGAGGCTTTTCTCTTTCCTCTCTCTCTCGCGTGTACTACGCTGATGAGGTTTCTTTTTGCCTTTCTCTTTCCTCTCTTGCGTGTACTACGCTGATGAGGTTTCTCTTTGCCTTTCCTTCTTCTCTTGCGTGTACTACGCTGAGAAATTTTATTCTTCTCTCTGCGTGTACTACGCTGAGAAATTTTATCTTTCTTCCCTCGCGTGTACTACGCTGAGAATTTTATCTTCTTCTCGCGTGTACTACGCTGAGAAGTGTTACTCTTTCCTCTCCTGTGTACGATACGCTGAGAGATGTTGTGCTTGAGACTCCGGGTATTCTCGGTAGTCACTTTTAGCCTTCTCCGCGTGCAAGACGCCGTGAGAATTGCATAATTTTCTTACATCCTTTCTACATGACATGTAGTTTGGTTCATGTTTACTTGTTTGCATAGCATTCGCTTAAAATGTTGCATTTATTTTGCATATTTGCTTCATTACAGCATCCTTTGCATGATCATAAGTTATGCACTTGCATTGTGCATCACTTTGCTTCCTGCCCCTGAACTACGCTGGTTTGATTCCTTGCAAGGGATACGTAGGCAGCCTGCGGGCACAACCATTTATCTATTTATATTTTGTTTGTTTGTCCAAGTCTTCGGCCTTGTCAAAAATGGGTCGTCTCTGGCTTTGACATTCACTCCCGTCATTGTTATGACTTTCGAGTTCTGTCAAAGAGGGGCAACTGTAGACACCCCGTTTTTGACCGCCCTCAAGACTTGGGCATTACTGATGGTTTGCTCGGTGTTGAGAGATGTGCAGGCCAAAGATTCAGTTTCTTCGGTAAGGAGAGGGGCCAACCCTTTAAAACACTTGGTTTAGGGGTTTGGAGTTGAAGAAGAGAGGAGAGGAGGGGAGAAAATAGGTTGGAGAAGAAGTTCGCCATGAATCCAGGTAGAAGAAAGTCGATCGGCCCTCGCTGAATCAGGCTTATTCAATTGCATACTTGGAGTTAAGCTATGAGGCCACCATCGTTGGAAAGAAGACTTCCGGGGCTTCACTTTGCACTCAAGAATCTCCCAAAGCCAAGTCCGGGTGGAGGAGATATGATTGGTTGAAGCTGGGCATCATCCCGGTTGGATCGAGTCTGCGCGGCTTCACCAAAAAGGGCATAACTTTTTGCAGAGGAGGAATTTTGATGCAAGGTTTGCGCCATTGGAAAGCTAACTTCCGGGGCTTCAATTTGCATACCCACCGGCCATTTTTTGACCTTGGAATCATCTATCGGCAATCTATTTTGCCGACCGGCAGAAAATAGTGCCGACCGGCACTTTATTTTGGCCGACGACCAATTTTTCTGGCCGGTTTGCACCCTTTGCACCCTCCAAGGCTGGTGCATCCCAGCTGTGCCAGTTGGAATGCACCAGCACACTCCCCCGTGCATATATGTGGCTATTTTGCACCCTTTTGCACCTTTGAACCCCCTAAAGCTTCTAGAAGCTTGAACCCTTTGGCCAAGCTTCTTGGGGAAGCTTGGCCAGCTGTATTAGCTTCCTCTAGAAGCCTAGAACCCTTTGCACCCTTTGCCCCTTTTGGCATAGCTTCTTGGAGAAGCTTGGAGCACTTTTTGTTGCCTATATAAGCACCCCTCCTCTTCCTTTGTGTGGGTTGGAGATTTTGAGCAAGAAAACCAGAAGATATACTGATATATCTGATATATACACATATATCCCACCTCCCTCTCTATATCTATCTTATCCAAGCCTCCAAACACCTTTGTTCTTGCACCATTTGCCCTACAACACCTAGCACAACACCTCCATCCTCCATTCCAGCACTTGGGAGGCCATTTGCAGAGCTTAGGAGCACCTAAACTTGGTCCAAGAGGTGCTGGTTTGCTGTTCTTCAAGGGTAAGCATCCATTTCCCGTAAACTTGCATTTTTTAGCTTCATTGGTTAGCCTTATTTACAAGTATTTTTGGGCTTCGATGTAAACTGTAAAGAGGCTTGTTTTGAGCCCTTCTTCAACATTGAAGAAGGGCTCAACACTGTTGGGGACCTCCATGTATGACTTGCTTCATTACCCCTCTTTGGTCCCCATTTTTGCATGTTTGTTTAGCTTATCTTTCTTCTGTTTTTCGGCCATTATCAGAACTGAGAGTGGCCATATTTTGACCCCCTGTCATTTTCATTAAGGGTCTTTGGCTGTTTGATGAATGTTTTGTATACTTCATGTTATAGCCCTTTGTTGGCCTATTTCTTGCATAGCATCTTTGGCATATTTGTATACTGATTTGGGGGTTGTCATCTACTGAAAGTAGTCATATTTTTTGGTCCCTCTTCAGTGTTGTAGAAGGGTCTTTTTCTGTTTGGGCTTTGCATCTTACACTTGCTTTGTAATGCTCTACTTTGTCTAGAAATGTGTCATGGGTTTAGCCTTGTATATCCTCATGTTTTGACTTGACTTATTGAAGCTTTTGGCCATGATTTGTCTTGTTTTAGGTCTGTTGGCCACTGGTTTTACCATTTTTGGCATGCTTAATGTAGTTGCTTTGCATTGTTGCTTGTAAGCCTTGAGGATGTGATCCATGTATATGCGTTGGATAGGTTATTTAGATGATTTGGAATCATTTAATATGTTATTTCAGTCCCTATACCAGGTTTATATGTCTCCATTTGTCATGCCTTTCATGCTTTGAAGTATTGGTCTCTTATGCTTTAAAAAGGGTGTTGTGCATGCTTGCATGTTTAGAGCATTTTGGGGCTGTCATACCAAGGTTTTTGGGTGTATTTATGCATGATGGAACTCTGTTTTTGCTTACATAATTCATGTCATGAGTGGTCTTGGTAATGGTGGAGGAGTGTTCCCTTTTGGTGCCCTAGACTTGGCCCCATTTGGTTTGCATATTGGCATGTACATTGGTCACAATCTTGGGTGTTTTGCCACTGTTTTGGGTTGGTTTGAGGGCTGCCCCATTGTAGTTAAATCCACCATTGCATGCTTGCCTCATGTTTGTTGCTTAATTGATTCATTAAGTATTGCTACATGTTAGTCCTATCGCCTAAATTGCCCATGTTTGCATTGCATTTGCACCTTGCATGTTGCATTACATTTGGCATGTTGGCATTTTAGTATTAGGTTGCATCATGGAGCCATGTTTGCATAACATGCATTGCATTACTTGGTTTGGGGTGTCAAACCAAGTGTAAGGGTTGAGATGAGTTCATACTACAAGTGATGCAACTTGTCTCAACTCATGGTCACTAAGGCCCTTGATCTTGACATGATAGGGACTTAGTTCTCATTTGTGTGTTGCATGCATATTGACATTGAAATGCAATCTTGGTTCCTTAGGCTATCATGCACCAAGATGCATAATTGATGGCCCAAGAACCAAGGGTCATGCTCCCTTGAGTCCCAAACATGATAGGGAAGCATTGGCCATGCTTACATATGCCTAAAAATTCATGCCATGCACTGTTTGTCTGCTGCTGCTGTCAAAACTGTCTCCTGCAGGAATTTTGTGCCGACCGGCATTATTTAGTGCCGACCGGCACTATATGGGTGGCCGATAACATCATTTACAGCCGGTGGCTATTGTACACGGCCGGTGGCCATCCCTCCCAGCCGATGATGTTCTGCAATGCTCATAGAAGGTTCTCTGGGACTTTGACAGTTTTCAGAGAAGAAAAGGCAGTAAAACAGAGGCAACAGTGGCATGGTGCGGACTTTCCGGGCGAGTCGGATTCGAGCATTCATCATTCGCATATCCCGAGGCAGGGCTGAGGCCCCCTTCTTTTTACATTTGATTCAATTTGATAATTAGAAATTTCTGTAATAATTTATTTATTCTGTATTCGGACTGTATTATTTGGGACTGTATATTCTTTTGGTCCCTCCGAGAGAGGGCATAATTGTAATAAGTGTGGGTGAGTGTGTGTATGTCTTCCAACCCCCATTTCTTTCTTCCCTTTTATTTACCTGCTTATGATGGTAGATTAGGGCATATTTAAAATTAGCATACCTTATGCAATGCATGCGTGCATCCATGCATTTGTTGACATGCATCGGGCTCGGTACATCATACAAACTGCATTGTACTTTCAATTCCAAATTGAATACGTGTAGTTGTAGCATTTCCACATGCCATGTTTAGGATAGCCGAGCCTGTCTAGATTACATCTTTGCATGTGTTGCATTAGCCATTTCACATGCTTAGGTCATGCATGATTTCTAACTAGTTTCTGTTTTGGCTTGGAGTACTAGGTAAGTTTTTATGCTTTAGCATCCTCGCATGCGTGTGAATGTTGCCATGACAGTATGCTTACCATGCGGCTAAGTGCTTATATGAGATAAACTGTTTGAGTGCCTGTGGGTGGAGGTTGGATTGTTTGAGTTGGAAAAACTCGTTGAAATCCATATTTTAGCCTACTTGCGGGTAGCAAAACCCAACACGTTTTTTTTTTCAAAACAAACGGATATGCAATGTTTGTTTCCAAATTAGGCAATCTAGTCTATACTTGTTTGCTGTGCGCATAACATAGTAATTCTAGGCTAATAACCGGATTAAGAACACATAACGTTTTCAAAATTGGATATCATGGTTAGTAGAGGCCGGTCTTCAGACCGGGCGAAAGGGGGTGCTCATAGCTGACCTTCCCCGATCGTACCCAAGCTCCCGAGCCAAGACAACTTTGGTGATGACGGACACGTGGCCTTCGGCACCGAGTCAGAGTTTCCTAAATTTCCCATTTTAAAAAATATTTAGGTGGCGACTCTGTATCTGGAAAAGCAGTCCATGTTTGGCACTTCTTTTCAAAATCTATTTTTCTCAAAACGATTTGCCAGAGTTGGACTCTTTGGTTCAAGATTAAGAACCGTGACACAAATCGAGTCCGAGCTGTAGCATGAGGCCCACGGGCACGTCTACAGTCATAATATGACGTGCGCCTGCACGTCGTAGAAGGGTTTTTACGGCGTGCATTGCGCGTCGTAAAAATCTTTTTTTGTTGTAGTGACTATCCCTGAGTGGCTCGCTAGGCCGAAAACCTGAAAGGGCGACCTAGGCAAAAATTAGAGCACATAAAATTTGAAATAATAAAAAATGAGCTCGCAAGGTTGAAAACCCAGAAAGGGCAGCCTTGGCAAAACTTAGAGCGCAAAAGGAGAGTATTAATACACGAGTGAACCTGAACCGAACTACGTAAGGCTTCATTCCCATCTTCGGGATACGTAGGCAACTTCATTTTGAAGTCCATCCATAAACACTTCCCAGATCAACTTTGTCCATGTGATCATGTGGTCATCTTTGTCTTTTCTGCATTCAAGAGCTCAGTTGTGATCTCCAGTGCAGTGCCATTCAGACTAGGGGCAACTTTCCAGTTGATTGGATCCGGGGTTGTACATCTCAACGATAGATCTCGGGTGTGTCCAGCTGTGATCCATATTGAAAATGGTTTTGAAAAGTTTTAATAAAAGTTGATTTTGCTCAAATTAATCTTTTAACAACTTAGACCATTTTTGGACCAAACGGAATATTTTCAGTATAGATTAAAGCAATAAACTCGGGGTATAGTCAAGTCAGGTGTTCCTGCGCCCCCTCCCAGAACTTGTGGAAGCTTCTGATGCCAAAGTAGGCCCGGTCTGTGCCTTTTCATCGAGCCATGCTATGCACTCGCCAGAAAGGGCATAACTGAAAGTGGGAGCGGGGGCCAGAAGTTCTCTTGTTCTCCATGCTGTGGCATACCGAGTTAGATGTGAGCCTCGGACTGGAAATGTAGTAGGGTACTCTACCCCATCTTCCGGGCAAGTCTGATCATGTCCAAATTGGCGCCGGAATCGAAATGGGAATTAGAAGGCACAGTGCGTCAGGCCAATTAGCTGAATCCCGGGTTGGCGAGACATGCTGTAGCTAATCGCCGGCAGATTAAGCCAGGGGTAGCGCCAAGCGATCTTGACAACAGATAGGCTACACATCCATTCGCACCACCATCTCTCATCTGGGGCATTAACTAGTCGTTGTCGGAAGAAATAGCCGCGTGCTGAATATGCTGAGCATGAGTCCACCACTTTCAACTTGTCCATCAGCCATATCTGGGGCGGGATGAAAAATAAGAGAGATTAAAGAATAGAGAGGTGTAAGTCGAGAGAAAAGTGAGAAAGGGGTTTTGAGAGAAAAACAGAGCCTGAGGGCCAAGTGATATGAGAAACACATGTGAGAAGGGTGGGAAACATTACCTGTAGGAGTAGTGGACTCCCTGCGAATCTGGTTGTCTCCCGGCGATGGAAGGCATCCAAACCCATCAGAGTCTCAGCTAGTGTCATACTGATGCAGCTCTTGCCCTCTTTCAAACCTTGGGCAACCTCAATCAAACGGATGCTGGACCCTCCGAAGCCTGGGGCAAGCAAGAAATGAGACAACATGCATAAGTAGAGGGCGTGTCACCGAAAACTCTGCCAAAGATGGTCGCCGCGATCACCGGCGTCAGAAAAACGATGAAGCAAGCTCAGAATATCCAATTCTCCGTCGTGAATCAAAGACCGAGCGTCATGCAAAGTAAGCCCACACATCCGTCCTAAAGTTTGGACGTGGCCAAAACGGAATTGGGGCAAGATCTCCTCATTGCTCCTAGATTCCATCAAAGCTTGGAAATCTTCAAAGGTGGGACATATCTTTTGTCCGCCAAAGCTAAAAACGTGAGTTACCGGATTCCAACACCTAGCCGTGACATGGAGGAATGGAAAACGCAGCGGGGTGTGGCTCAGCGTGAATAGTGCATTTATTCCAAAACCCAAAAAATTTAACTTTTCTGAGCCATCTAAAGCTGCAAGCCAATCGGAGAGTTTTTGGGCAAGAAATGCTTCCATTTGGGGAAAAAATGGAGTTGAAATGAAGAAACCACGAAGCTGGAACCTTTATAGAAGATAAGGCAGTGAGTAGAGGCTAGGTGTCGACGTTTTGGAGGTTCTACCATCGATGGCCCGCAGCAGCACATTGATGGCCGGCAGGCCATTCCCCATGGCCGACAGCCTTTCTTCACACTCAATGATCTTTTGTGTGAAGATCCAGATGCTTTCAGTAGTTGAATTCTGTTATCGGCACCCTTCGGGGTCTTGTTTTGGTTCTTTTCGGGCTTGAATATGTCTGTTTAAGTAGTATGTATGTTATTATCGAGTTGTTGCACCTTGTGTATCGAGTTGTACGCATTTTGCTTATCGAGTTATATGCATTTTGCTTATCGAGTTGTATGCATGTTGATTATTGAGTTATTTTGTTCTTTCAGTTGTTAGTTGGTTCACTACCTGATTAAGAGCAATGCATTTTGAGTATGCAGTTTTCAAACAAAGATCAATCTCATTTCATGCTGTGTGACGCGATGCGATGCTTAGAATGTAAAATGCAACACTTTTTATCCAAAAAGCTATTCTCATTCCAATCATGGTTTCCTTTTCCAAAAGAGTACAAGTTTTAAAGAAAATAAAACTGCCTAAGGCTGTACAATGATACTATACTACTAGCAAAAAAGGAAAACAAAGCAAAAAGCATCTAAAATGGGTGCCGACTATCTCAAGATCGAGAGGCCGTCTTCGTCCTCTTCCTCGGTCAAGCGGACTCTGGAGCACTGTCACCATCGGCACCACTGTCTGAAGCTGAACCAGAGCCCTCATCAGTCTCTCCAGCTTCGTCCTCAGCTGAACTTGAGCCGGCGTCGCCATCTCCATCCCCAGAGGACTCCGAATGTGCACTCGCCACCTCACCTTCCTCCTCGCTCGTCTGTCATCATCATCTCCCAGAACGGGCTCTAAAGGGCCACTCCTGCTACGGGTGCCCCAAGCTCCGCCTCGGCTATGTGCCTGAGCCTGTCTTCCTCTCCTCTCTGCTAATGGGGGAGGTGCTGAAGGTCCTGCCTCTGCTCCTGCTGGAGTGTATGACGGGGCTGGCATCTCGAAAGGAATCTGAAAAGGGCAATTTATGAGAACGCATTAGTCTGTGTATATGGGATGCAAAAGATGATATGCCATGAGCAGTGAATGATTGCAGTGTATGTGTCGTGAGCAGTAACCGATTGCAGTGAGTGTATGCCATGCACAGTTCATGGGAATAGTGTATCTATGCGGTGTTTTAGTGCAATGCATTAGATTAGTGTAGTGTGGAACATTTGAAGTGCTAATGTGTTGGCGAGGAGTTTCATGGCATGAAATGCAAATTGAAGAAAGATTACCGGGATCCTGTAGAGGCTGAGCAAATCCAAGCTAGTTTGTACCATCTCTGTCAAGGAAGCCACTAGCTCAAGGGCCTGCCCTGTGTACTCTATGGGTGCCTGCAAGTGCATTGAAGGGATTAGTACTCTATGCAGCATAGTTGAAATGAAGTAAATATGCAAAATGTAAAGTTTAGTGCATACCGGAGTCGGGCCTCGAACTTCGACAAGCGCATGACCGACTGGTGTAGGCTCAACGGGGATGTGGCAAATCTCCCTAGAACGTCTCCGCTAAGTCAACGTAGTAGGCATCTCTGGCCATCCAATCTCCTGCCTCGCCTCAGGATCTCTCTTGCCACGGGCTCTAGTCGCCCTGGTCCCTCTACCCCTCCCTCTCGTAACTGGAGCTCTAACTCCCTCACCTCCATGAATGCCGGTCAGAGGCGGCATCAAATGCGTCTGAATGAAGGTTGCATAGTTGCCTTCCATGCAGAAAAAGTCTGCATCCAGTCCTACCATGAACTGAATAACCTCCTCCTCAGAAAGCTTGTGTGTCTCCCTCATAGATGCGAGAGGTGCCATCAGTATAAACTGGGCAGGCAAGGCCAAGGTCTGGCGCACGAAGCACTCGCTCAAGAACCAAGCGCGACAGATCGGTCCTCGAGGAGAATGTGATAGCGTGCGACGACCCTGGCTGGGTTGTACTGGTCTCGGAGCCCTGATAGTAGAGCATCCCATGGCTGCCATGTGATCTGAGAATAAAAGAATGAACAAGTGATTAGTCGCCATCAATTGATCAATGGGTGTATCAAGTTAATTGAAATGACTGTGTTTTGGGTTACCTCGCGCGCCGTGACCGTATCGAAATACTGCCAGAAGAACATGAAGCTCTCTCGGGTCTTATGACGTAGCTGGCCGTTGTATACCCGAGAGAACGGGATCGTTGCTGGGGTCTCCTCTACGGGCTCTGGAGCAAGAGTCGGGAAGTATGCGTACACCCATAGCTGTAAGGAAAATGTGATTAATACAGTGTATGAACAGAGTATAGAAAATACAGAAGGTAGAATGCAGTACAATGCATGGAAAGTGCAATCTAGAGCAGAGATTAGACTTTGTGTGTGCAGTGTGCGATATGTAATGTGCGGTATGTGCAGTGTACATAAAGTGCAAAGCAGAAAGCATACAGTGCGAGAGCAGATACAGAGAATGCAGAAAGTACATGTGTTGCACAAATGTAAAGTAAGAAATGCTGAGCAGAAAATATAAAAGTGAAGAGGGGGAACTAAGCTGCGTACCTCCCAGGCTCACCAGTAGCCACCGATCAAGGTCCCGCACATCCGAGAGGTTGAGCTCATGTATCCGTATAGAGTGGCGAGACTGGCTCCATCCCAGTCGTAGAACGGGACTCGCTGCAGCACCACCAATGCACTCGACAGATACAAACCTATGGTATTCCACCTGTTCGAGAACAAGGTGGTACCGAAGAGGAACATGAGAAAGCCCCTAGCGTACTGCTCGGTCTGCTCAACGGTCTCGGGCTCAACTCCTCTAAACTGCTCCTCAAACCAGCTGTATCGAACCATACCTGACTGAAGTGTCAGTGGCTGTGCCCCGAGCAGTGCAGCCCATGTAGCCTCCCACTCTCCCATGTCAGGATCGAGAGGGATCGGATCACCTCCTATGCTTAAGTCGGTGATCATGGTGAAGTCGTAGGGAGTCATCGTCATCTCCCCTGTGGAAGAGAAGTGGAAGGAGTTGGTGGTATCCCACCACCTCTCCACAAGAGCCCCTAAAAGAGGGCGGCTCGCTGTGACCCATGTCAAACTGGAGCAAAATAGACCAAAGCTACTCCCGTCGATGATGTCATGGACCCTGGTTGGAAGCTCGTCGTACCAATCCCGAGCTATCGTGGTACCGTAGCCTCGGAATGAGCGGGATCCATCCTGTGTTAATGCATGTGATGCAATTAGATCAAGTGAGGTGTAAAGTACAATTAAAAGTACAATTGAATGCAGAATAGTGATGTATGAAGTACAGTTGAATGTGAAGCAGCAGTGTATGGAATACAGTCAGATCAAGGCATGTGATGCAATCAGATCAAAATAGTGTAAGAAATGCAACAGTTAAAGGGGTATTGCAGAAAAGCAAAGTTTGTACCTCTATGGCTATGGTCGACAAGTGAGACATGGGCTCTCTCAGTAAGAGGTCGTCTGGCGCGCCCTCGGCGAAATCAATGAAGGCCTTGATGCCCCCCGCAACTGTTACTATGTGTGTCTCGGGGTGATACCTCGTCGGATCGAAAGGGCGGATGCTCGGTTATAAAGGCTCGGGTTCAACCTCTGGCTCGGTCGCGAAATCTATCAGAGGAAGCATGGGGAGGGCCCCGTCATGTGGGACATCATCAGCCATCTAAAATAGATGCAAGAGTAGCAAAAATGAGTGAAAAATGAAGAAAAGGGTAAAGCTTTGAGAAAGTCAAACCCTAGGAAAGAGGAAAAAGTCAAAGGAAGTTAAAACCCGGAAAAGTGTACTAACCTTGGGAGAAACTCGAGGGGAATCAAAATTGAATGGTGGAAATGACGAAAGAAGTGTCGAAATCAACTTCTGATTGGTTCAAATCGAAGAGAACAAGAGGGTTTTTGCGAAGAAAATGTTTCTAGGGTGTTGGAAAACGCGTAGAATGCGTGGATCTAGAAAGAAGGATCACCTAGAGAGAAAGGGGAAGCAATTTTGTGCAAGAGGTTGTAAGGAAAAGAACCATCTTTGCCTCTACTTAAAGAGCCATGGCTGAAAGGACCAAACTGCCCAAATCTGCCATCGATGGCCGGCAGTCGCACATTGATGGCCGACAGTGTGTCATTGTTGGCCGGCAGTGGCCACTGATGGCCGACAGGGGGCCGACAGCATCCTATGATGGCCGGCAGGCATCCACAAGCTCCATAATCCTCTTTTCCTTTGGTATGAGTCCTTGGGTTTTAAGAAATGCAAGTAGTGCTCAAAATTTGGTTCAAAATGCCTCCGCGGAAGCCCAGAATCACGTTCACGGTACGCAAGGGTCATCACCCATCAACACACATAAAGTGTATCCTTTTTTAACATAGCGCAACTCTCCGAGAGGTGAATCGGGAGTTGCCTTTGAGTTGTCTTTGCCAAACATGCATTGTCATTGCATAGGATGAACATCACTTTCACCATTGCATGGAGCATGCATTTTAAATTGTTGCATAGACCATGCATTACCGTGTTTGCATGGATCATGCATCATTGATTATCTTGCATTAAATATGCATCATTGATTATCTCGCATAGAGCATGCTTCGGTTTCATTTCTTGCATGTTGAGCATTGAGCATGCCTTGGCATCGTGTTGTGATCATTCGTCTCGTGTGAGACATGCATTGTATTGCATTGTGCCTATCAAGCTTCTTTCTCATACATGCATGATATTGTATGTACGGTTCATTCAAGGAAGTTCCGGTTAAGAATGATTATGTCTCGGTAAGAGATTGCACATGTTCACCTTTGTGTATTTATCGCACATGTTCACTTTGTGTATCTATTGCATTTAATCTCATATGCCTTAGGCATTGTTGTTCTTTCTCCTCGCGCGCGCGGCGTGTTAGGCCCTCTTTGGTTAAGAGCATTTGGAGCGTGTTCCAATGCTTATACCACTCCGAAACACTGGGAAGTGTCCCTATGTTTCTCCCTCTTTGGTTAAGAGCATTTGGAACGTGTTCCAATGCTTATACCACTCCGAAACACTGGCACGTGTCCCTATGTTTCTCCCTCTTTGGTTAAGAGCATTTGGAACGTGTTCCAATGCTTATACCACTCCGAAACACTGGGACGTGTCTCTATGTTTCTTCCTCTTTGGTTAGGAGCATTCAGAACGTGTTCCAATGCTTATACCACTTCTTTTTCGTTCGCGTGCAACGTGTCGGAATCTTGTCTGAGACCTCGGGTGTGCCCAATAGTTGCTTTTGGCCTTTCCTGCGTAAGGCGCAGTAAAGATTTCATAATTTTCTTACATCCTTTCTGCGTGAAATGTGGTTTGACTTGCGAGTCTCGCGCGTAGCGTGTTTGTGTGTTTGTGTATCTCATGTGTGGGATTACCATACCTTATCGGTTTGCGTCAAATGTTGAATTTACTTTGCATAACATTTGCATGAATGCTTCATTATAGCTCCCTTTGCATAATCATAAGTTATGCTCTTGCATCATGCATGTCATTTGCATTTTGCCCCAGCCTGGGGCGCATCTATATTGTTATCTTGTTTGTTTGTCTGAGTCTTCGGCCTTGTCAAAAATGGATCGTCTCCGGGCTTTGACATTCACTCCCTTCATTTCATGACTTTCGAGTTCTGTCAAAGAGGGGCAACGGTAGACACCCCATTTTTGACCGTCCTCAAGACTTGGATGTGCTTGCAGGTACATCCGGTGACAAGTTTGATTGCTCGTTGAGCGCTCGACTTTCGCGACAGAATGCTTCAGGTTTGATCCTTCCAGACCCTATTTCCATTATGTCGCTTTTTTGGACCATGCTTTGGTCCCTCCATATTGATGTTAATGATGGCCTGCCAGCCATGATCAAGGGCTGTTGGCCATGGACTTTGCCCTGTCGGCCACCAATAGGCCCTGCCGGCCACCACTGATGGCCGGCCGGCCACCTTTATTTCAACAAATATTTTTCAGATATTTTTGAGCTAGCTGTTTGTAGGATAAACCATCTGCTTGCACGTGGAGGGCTGGATTGTTTTGAAGGCTTCTTGTATCTTCTATATATAAAGGTCTTCTATATGCATGTAAAGGGTTGAAAAATTTTGGCTGAGCTAAATCTCTCTCTCTCTCTCTCTAGAATCCTCTCTCTCTACATTTTAGCCTTGAAAGTGTGCTTTCTCTTCATATTTGCACTAGCACCCTTAGCCAAACACCTTAACCTTAGGCTTGAGGTTCTTGGAGGCCTTGTTGGAGCTCCTTGGAGTTGATTTTGGCTCAGAAGTTGGCTGTTTGCTTGTTGTTTTAAAGTTGTGCTTCGAGGGTGAGAATCTACCTCTTTAAGCTTTGTTTTTGTACATTGGTTTGGCCACCCTTACGTGCTATTTTTGGCCTAGCTTTCAACTACAAAAATCTCTATTTTTAAGTGTTAAAGGTGGTTGTTTGAGGCCCTGTGGGAGTTAGGGGTGTTTCACCCCCTTGTGTGCCTTATTTGCTTAAGCCTTATGCCATCTCTTAAGGTTTTTGAGGCACCCTTTGTTTGGCTTTTCTACCACTGAAACTCAGAGAAATTTCAGTGGTGGAAACCATGTTTTGAGGTCTAAAGTAGGAGGGGGTGGCCTCCCCTCTTTGCTTCTTGGTTGCATGTGTTGTTGGCCTACTTGTTGAGCATGTTTTTCTACCATCACTTGACTTGATCTCAGCCTATTTTTGACCTTATTTCAGCATGTTGTAACTCTATTTTGGCCTGGTTGAGTCACCTCATGCATGTTTCTTAGACTTGTAGTATAATCTTGCTAATTAGCCTTGTATGCTTGATGCTTTAGCCCATCATTCTAGCTTATTTTGGCTACACTCCAGCATGCTTTTACCCATGTTTTAGCATGCTTTAACTCTATTTTGAGTGGTTTAGGTCATATGAGGTTTGCTTTGTATAGCTATAGTGTAAATGGCCTTGACTAGTTTTGAGCTTCAAAGTCTTTAACATGTTAAGCTTGAGGTGTTTGCATGTTTTGGAATTATTTCACACATGATTTCAGTGCTTGTATCTTAGTCACACTTTTACATTCTTCACTCTTTCAATGTGTTTGAGAGTTGAGCTTTGTGCCTTGCTTGTAAGCCATCATTTGAGCATGCTTTTTCTTGCTTTTGATGCTGTCATTTCAGATCATTTTGGCCATTGTTTTGGCATGCTTGGGGTCTGTTTAGGGCTAGTTTAGTCCTTTGAGCATTATATTGCATGGTGCTAGTGTTGTGTCCTTCGCTAGTTTTTGATGCTTAAGTCTCTTAGCATGTTGTGCATGCGTTGTTTGCATGTTAGAGTCTTGTGCTTCATGCCATATCATGCATTGCATGGCTGCCACCTCCTTCATTTCTTAATTCTTCAATTTGCTTTGAGGGTTGTTTGGTCTTAAGGTTATGTTTAAACATGAGGTAGGGTTGGTGCTCAAATGGCTTTAACCCTCTTTTGAGGTTTCCTCCTAGTCAAAGGCATCATCCCTTTCATGCCTTAAACTACCCTTTTGGTTGACCTCTCATCATTAGAGGACTTTCACATTTGGACTTAACCGATTAAAGAATGGTTGGTAATGTTAAAATGTGTAAACAAAATCAATCAAGTAAACATGCCAAGATTTAGCATGTTGTTCGCATAGCATGTTGTTTGCATTGCACCGTGTTCAACCAGACATTATGTTGAACACAAGGTGGATTGGTCCACTTCATACTCAAAGTGATGAAAGTGAGCCAATCCCTTTTGTCTCCATTGCTTTTGATCATCCATGATGAGGTAGTGGATTTAGAGTCTTGTTTGCATTGCACTTATTGAATGTGTACAAGATTGGATCTTTGGCCATCATGCATTCCAAGTGCTTGATTGATGGTTTTGGATCCAATGGTGCCTCTCCCTTGATGTTTTGAGGTGATAGGGAGTGACACAGTACATACATGCCCTTGGGAGACTCCCATTTCCCCTTGCTTGAGCTTTGTTGCAGCATGGTGATGCAGCACACCAGTGGCCGGCAGTGCCCCATTGATGGCCAGCACTGCCTCATCCTTGGCCGGCAGTGCCCAACCTTGGCCGGCAGGTGGCCGGCAGCAACTTCTCATGGTTGGCAAGCCACTGGTGCAGTCCCCAGCAGTCCTTTGGTAAGGCTCAGCAAAAGTTCTTGGAGACACCCTGCAAACAGAGCCTCTCAAGAGCAAACTAGAGAGCTTTTTGGGGCGAAAAGCCGAATACGTGCATGCATGTTCAACATCTTCAAACAGAGCTGAAGTAGTTTAATTTAGTGCTTTACTTGTTAGTTAGCATTGAATTTCTAATTAATTAATTTGTTAATTAGTTAAGTGATGTAATAATTAGTAAGTAGTTTACTAGTTATTCAAGTTGGTTTGTAATAATTAGTCTAATTAGTTTAATTAGATTAGTTAGTTAGCTTAGCTTAGATTAGCTTAGCTTATTCATTCGGACCCTCCATCGAGAGGGCACAATGTAGTAATAAGGGTGCGTGTGTGTATGCATGTCTTCCAACGCCACTTCTTTCTCGCTTTTACTTATCCGCTTTCGATGGTTAGATTAGGGCATGTTTCGATTAGCATACCTTATGCTTTGCATGTTTGCATCATTCATTTCTCTTGCATGCATCGGGTTCGACACATCATACAAACTGCATTGTATTTCAATACCTATTTGAATACATGTATCAAATTGCTGCATTCATATGCCATCTTAGATAGCCGAGCCTATTTTAGTTGCATTTTTGCATGCGTTGCATTAGGCATCTTAACATAGTTAGGATCATGTGTGATTAATAGCTAGTTTTCTGTTTTGGCTTGGTGTACACTGTAAGTGTTTACGCTTTAGCATCCTTGCATGAGTGTGAGTGTTGCCATGATAGCATGCTTGTCATGAGACTATTTGCTTAAATGTTTAACTGCATGAATGCTTGTGAGTGAAGGCTTGATTGCCTGAATTGGAACAACTCGATGATTGTGAGTTTTGAGCCAACTTCGTGAAGTGGCAAAACCATGTTTTAAAGCCCACTTGAGGGTGGCAAATCCGCGCTTTAGCCTACTTGCAAGTAGCACTTTCAAACCATTTTCAAAAACAAACATGAGTTATTTTGTTCCGATCCACGTGATTGAGTCTATAATTGTATGCTGAGCGCATCACATAGTAAATTAGTTAAATAACCGGAATAAGAACACATGTGTCTATCAAATAACATATCATGTTTAGTAGAGGTCGATCTTTTGATCGGACGAGCAGGGGTGCTCATGTTATGAGCTTTCCCTCTTGTACCCAAGTTCTCGAGCCAAGGTAACTTTGGTGATGACAGACACGTGACCTTTGGCACGAGTCAGGGTTTCCTAAATTTCCCAAAATAAAATATTTAGGTGGCGACTCTGTAATCTGGCAAAGCAGTCCATGTTTGGCACTTTTTGATTTAAAATCGATTTTCCAAAATCGATTGCCAGATTTGGACTCTTTGGTGATTTATCAGTCTTACATTGCACTTTGTAAGATTAGATTCAGAACTGTGACGGAAGTCCGAACTGTAGTAGCACAGACCCAATTCGCGCCCTCTCTGAAAGGGGGCGTACGCAGAGAGAGTTCGGGGCGGTCTACACTAGCAACTCTGTATCTGGAAAAACAGTCAATTTTTGGCAATTTGATTGAAAATCAATTTTTTAAAAGATTTTTCGGATTTGGACTCTTTGCACTTGTGAGATTAGATTTAGAACCGCAGGAGTCTGAACTATAGGGCTTATATTTGAACTTCCGAAGAGGGGTGCGAAAAAGTCAGGCTATAGTTTCTGGCGACTCTGCTGGGGATTTAGAGAACTTGACTTGAAATTCATGATATAAAATTTTATCTACACTTATATGTTTCTTTGCATTGCATTTGTATTGGTACATTTAAGTCACTGTGTTTGCCATCTACTATTCTTGGACGGTTTGACAGAGGCTTGTCTAAAAAGCTTGCCAAAAGGCTAATCGGTCGTGGGCTCTGCCACGATGGGAACACAACCCTTGGATTTGGATTACCGGTGTACCATTTGATCCTCCTTTCACTTTTCGGTGTTAGGTGTGAGAGGTATATTAGGTAGTCTTGCTGAAGTACCCTTTTGACCATCTGGCCTAGTTGCATATCGGAAGCCATAGAGACTGTTCCAAACTAGACTGTTCCAAACTAGGACAGGTTGCTCACCCGAATACAGGATTACATGAAACCGCTTTGTTTCAATAGTGAACCCTAGTTCTTGATGAAACTAGGACAAGGTAACCCTACCCCTTTCTAGGGGTGTTTTGGTTCTCATTTACCTAGTATATGCTTTACAGTGAAACTGTACAGGAACGTGCTTATCAATTGCTAGTTGAGTATCAGTTTTAGGGGCAGAATTCAGTGTTGAGTGCAGTCCTATAACTTTGATTACATCTGTGTGTTGTTAACATCTGAGCTGAGGTGCTGTGCATTTTCTGATTTTTGCTTTTTATTTTTGCTTTATTTCTTTTTGCTAGGTAGTATAACATCATAGCTTCGGATAGTTCGGATATCCCCCAAGCACTCTGGACCCATGTCAGGAGGCTTTACAGATCCGGAGATCTTGTGAGAGGACAGTCTGTGTTTGCTTTGCTCCCCCCGGTTACTAGACGGAGAAGAGTTAGGCACAATTCACCAGTCCAACGATCACTTGCTTCTAGTCAGGCTCAGTCTTCTACATCCAGTCCAGTACGAGATCACTCGCCAATTCCGATGGCACAATATCCCCTGGTTAGCATGGAGGACTTGATTCACCACATTTAGCAAACATTTGAAAACATGCAGCAAGACGGTGCTCGTCAGGCCGAGGTCACGAAATGTCAGGTAGAGGTCATAAATAGGCTGCAACAACAACAGCCCCAGCCGGCAGCAGCTTTTGCATCTCATGCACCTCCTACAGGTATCCCAGTATCCGCAGCCACAGTCCATACTGCTGATGCCCAGGTTGAGAATCAGGGCAATCCGACAGAGTTGATCCCACTACAATCCTCTAAAGCACCCGTGTATCAAACCGAGGCTCCATTCGAGTTTGAAGTTGATCCAACCGTGCTTAAAGTCAACAAGTTAGAGAAGCTTTTCAAGAGAGCACATGGTGTGAACTCTATTCCTGACATAGAAGACGGGTATACCGACTCTGCGGTGACATTGCTAGACCGGTTCAAAATGCCACACATCGATCGGTTTGATGGCTCTGGAGACCCCATGGTTCATCTTCGACTATTTTCAAACGTTATACTGCCGATGGGCCTGACCAGATTGCAGAAACCTCACTCATTGGCCGGACCTTGTCTGGTATAGCGGCTATATGATATGCAAAATTGGAGGATTCTGTGAAGCAGAGTTGGGAGGAAATGGCTGAAGCCTTTATTGCACAATACTCCTACAACACCCAAATCGAGGTCACGACTCGTGATCTCGAGGCAACGTGCCAGGAGCCAAAGGAGGGCTTTTTAAAATTCATGACAAAGTGGAGGACCAAGGCCTTAATGATGACTACACGACCTTCAGAGAAAGATCAGATAAGGATGGTAGTCCGTAATCTGCACAAAAAATTGTTACAGAAAATGATAGTCCTACCCTTGTTCACGTTCACCAAGCTCCATGAGATGGGAGTTCAGATTGAAGACGCTGTGAAACAGAGGTTGATAACTGGTGAGAAAGAGTAGGCCAAGAGGCCTTTTGTGCGCAGTTCCAATGCAACCACCAGTGGTAGCACAACTGCGCAACCGTCAAATGTGAGTGTTGTCACCACCACAACCAAGACCGCCAATCCCTTTGCCAGCACAACTCCACAAGCTTCAAACAACCCAGCCCGATCCCAGAGGACCTTTACCCCACTCTACATACCTTTATCCCAAGCCATGAGGGTGTTAATAAAAAAGGGGCACCTCAAGCCGTTAGAGCCTCGCCCTCTATCTGATCCTCTTCCACCAAAACACAACTCAGCCAAATACTGTGCATTTCACCAGCAGCATGGTCACGACACCAACCAATGCTTTAGGCCGCGTCATGAGATTCAAGATCTCATTGACAATAAGGTGATTGCACCACCCCAAAAGCCAAATGTAACTACCAACCCTCTCCCGGCCCACAATCAAGTTCCTCCACCTCACAATCTAAACCTAATCCATACATTGGCCGTCCCCTACGACCCCAACGTATATATTACCCCTTCCCACCTACCCAGACCGATCGTGTTCATTCCTGAAAGCACAGATTTGTGCATGATGGACACGTCCACACTTCAACCTGAACCTGTGGTGGTGACAGTAGCAGAATGAGAGAAGTTGGCCTTAGAGGAGAGTACGAGTCTGTTGCCTGAGTGCTTTAAGGACTTGCTTGAGGGGGTGTACAATCTGTGCTGCTACATTGTGCCAGTTGATCAAACCAAGCTAAAAGTGGCATTGCCAACAGTAGTCGAGGTCAATGTGGTTAGAGAGGATAGCTCGTGCTAAGGTTTGGATGATCTAGCGAAGCTCGAGGAGGACTTAGACAACCTATAGTTCTTTGACGAACATGATTAAGGAGATGTGCAGATTGACTGGTTCGATTTGAATGGATTAACGGACAACTCTGGGTGGTTGAGTGATGAACCCAACAGGGAGGAAGGAACTGAAACAAAATCGGAGGAAAAGAAAGCAAGAATCGCTGTAGTGGCCAGAATGGCCAATGAAAAGGGAAAACTGCTGGAGAACACTGGCATGAATGATTCAACGCAGGACCTAGGCACCGTGAGTACTGTGGACGCAGAACAAGAAGCTGTGTTGAAGCAGTTTGAACAAGAGAGAGTTGAAGACAATCAGAAAGCTGAAATGGCCCAATACTGTGCGATGGATGCCTGTGATGTGAGAGTGATCAGAACGGAGTCGGACAATTATTTGCTAATTGCTGGAGGTGTATGGTGGGAGGATGACGATCTATATCTGGCCCACACCGATGAAGACTGGGATGAGTCCCTTCCAGATAACACGTGGTACGTTAAAGAGATATACCACATGATAAGAAGTGGGCGGTATTTCAAGCCATCGCACTTAGACCAAGCTGAGGCCTTGGGAAAGATAGAGAGATTGAGAAGCAGAAAGAGAAGCAGTTGGAGGAGGAGACAGTGTTGAAACAACTAAAGAAAATCCAAGCCGACATTTCGATCTGGGGTCTTCTTATGGCCTCTCGGGTGCATTGACAGGCTGTTGTAGACACCCCATTTTTGACCGTCCTCAAGACTTGGACGTCACCACTTGAACACTCGGTGATCATCCATGTTTGTGTTCGTCTTGAGTTCCCGGAGGTCTCGGCTACGCGCCCTGCCTCAGGATCTCTCGACTCGACTGTTTCGTGTCTGGTTTTGTACCAAACACTTGTGTTTTGCCTTTGAGGGGCAGGGTACGGCTTGTTGACCATCCCCACCCATTACCGGCCATGGCTTGAGGCCACCGGCTATGTTTTGTTGCCACCGGCCAAATGTTTGGCCGGCCGGCACTATAGATGGCCGGCCAACTATCTTTCTTTGGTTAATTGCATTTTTGGCCAGCCGACTTCTGTGCATCTACTTTTGCAGATATTTTTGTGCAGCTAGCGTACACTGTCACCCCCTCCATACACGTATATGGAGGGATTTCCCTCTTATTAGCTTCCTTTGGAAGCTTTACAAGACAAAATTGTCTATAAGAGGAGGCTTCTTCTCTCTTGTTTTAAGGTTAGACAACTTAGACAACATTTTTAGAGTTTGAGCTTTAGGGTTAGGGTTTACATATATCCTCTATCTCTATATCTCTCTCTCTCTCTTGTGTTTAGTGTGTGTTTAGTCTTATTTTTGTACACAAACACCCACCATCACACCTTTTCTTGGTTGCTGAGGTACCAGAGGTCTTTCCTTGAAGCTTTTGGACTGATTTGGAACCAAAAGAGCTACTGGAACATTGCTTGTGAAGAGGGTCTACAAGGGTAAGAC
This sequence comes from Camellia japonica, assembly GCA_030407325.1. Classification (NCBI taxonomy): domain Eukaryota; kingdom Viridiplantae; phylum Streptophyta; class Magnoliopsida; order Ericales; family Theaceae; genus Camellia; species Camellia japonica. The sequence continues at coordinate 19,484,941 of JAPPVO010000014.1, forward strand.
TTTTGTCCCTTTTTATCCCATTTTTGCAAAGCTTTTTAGCCTATCTTGCATCTGTTTTTGAGCTTAGCATATAACATATAAAAGTCTTGTTTTTGTCTGCTCTAAATAGTTTGTTAAGGGTGTTTTAAGCTTTGGGGTTGTTTGACCCCTCTTAAGGCTTGTTTGGCCTTTGTTTTGTGCCATTTGGTTGAGTTCTGGGACTATTGTGTTTGGGCCTCCTCACCACTGAAATCTTGAGGGATTTCAGAGGTGAGGATGGTGCCTTGAGGTCCTAGGAAGGAGAGGGCCACCCCCTGTCCTTGTTGTCCTTGAAAAGGGCCATTTTTGCCTCTTTAGTGAGCACCATGTTTAGGTTCATGTTGGCCATGCCTTGACTGATTTTCATGCTTATTATGTCATAATATAGCATTGTGTTTAGTTGGTTTTGGTACACCATGCTTGCTTAGCATACATGCCTTGTAATGCCATGATTTGCCTCAATACATGCATAGCATTTAGACTACCATGCTCATGTATTTTGCCCAAGCTTTGTGAAGCTTTTATGTATATTTTAGTGTGCTTGAGGACTGTTTTTGGTTGTTTGGGTCATCCATGATTTGCTTTGTATAGCTACCATGCAATCCTTCTTATATGCCTTAAGCATTGGCCCCTCTAGCATGCCATCCTTGCTTTGTTTCAGTGGTTTGGAATCACTTAGTATGTTATGTCAAACCTCATGATGTGCTTATAGGCTTGCATTTGATGTCCCTTTAATGTTTCATAAGGTTGTCATCTCATGCTCCATGGTTAGGCCTCCATGCATGCCATCCTGTTTAGGACCCTAGGATGCCATGTCATTGTGTTTTTAGTTATGTTTCAACATCCTAAACCTCTGATTTTGGTCATTCAATTCATGCCATGTTTGGTTTTGCTAAGGGTAGTTCAATACCTCATTAGCTTGCCTTGAGTTTTGGACCTCTAATTGCATGCTTATGCTTGTCTTGTTGGCTTGGTTTGGCACCATTTTAACATGATTTTCGGAGCTTTGCATGTCATTAGTCCATGTTTTTGTGCTTACAAGTTGTCTTTATGTGCTTAAGTGTTGGACCATATTTGCGTGCATGCGTGTGCGTGTTGGACCTCACTTCCATAGTATTGGCCACTGATTTTGGCATGCTTGCAAGCTATCCATGTTAGTTTAAGACCACCCCTTTGCATGTTGTTGTATGCCCACCTTGTATGTTGTTGCATATTTGTGTGTTATTGCATGATTGGAGTTGCATGATTGAATGAAGTCACATGCTTGCTTGCATGCTTGAACACCCACATTGTGCCTTGCATACTTGTCAGTTGCATTGTCTCATGCCTTATATCTTGCATGACCATTGTATGCCTTGTATGCTTCTTAGCATTGTCCATGTTGCATACTAGTCAGCATGCTTAGGATTGCATTACATTGGCATGCATGCTTTACCTCTTGAATTGCTTGTGATAGAGGTTGAGTTCAATTTGCTTGATTATGTGCATTGCATTCCATATCAACATGCACACTTGATTCTTTGGGCCATCATGCATGGAAATGCGTGATTGGTGGTCCGAGAATCGAGGCTCATCCCCCTTTGAGTCATACACATGATAAGGAGTGTGGTTGGTGCGTACATTGCTTGAAATGCATTGCCATGCCAAGTTCTGTCCTCTGCTGCTGTCAAACCAGTTTTTGCAGGAAGATTTGGCCGGTCGGCCATCTTCAGTGCCGACCGGCCATCCATTGTTGGCCGATGGATTATTTTGTGGCCGGTGACCATTATACATGGCCGGTGACAAATCCCTTCAGCCGGTGGTGTTCTACAGCACTCAGAGAAGCAACCCTGGGACTTGTGCAGTCTTCAGAGGAGGATAATAGCCAAAGCAGAGGCATCTTGTGCATGGTAGTGACTTTCCGAGCGGAACCGAGCGCGCATGCATTGGACCCTCTTCCTGAGGCTGCTGTTTACTGCTTAAATTATATTTAATTGATTTGTCAATTAATTAATTGGTCTGTAATATTTAATTAGCTTGTTGGTTAGTTAAGCAGTTAAAGAACATAATCAACTATGGCAGTTGGTAGTTAAGTGTTCTACATTGCAGAAAGTAAAACAGGGGAAGGAATGTTACCTCGGAAGCGCCAAAAGACAAATGAGATGTAGGCTCATGCAGGAGAAGCTCTGGAGGCATCGCCCTGTCAAAGCTCCGAAACTGACGAAGACCGTCAGGAGGTAGCACGTGAATCGCCGGCCGGTAGGTCGCCGGGTCGAATGGACGGACACTCAGTGGGAGAAGCTCAACCTCGGGATCCATCTCATGATCCGGAGGAGTCCCGCCCTGTGGAATATCATCTGCCATGTCAAAGGTGATGAGAAAATAGCCGGAAGAGGGAAAATCGGGCTAGAATACGAAGGGTCAATCGAAAAGTCAACCCCGGGAGGGCGGAAAATGGCTGGAAAAGCCGGAATGTGGAAAATGTGGGGAAATCAAGAAAAACTTGGGGGAAACGAACCCCAAGAGGCGGAAATCGAAAAAACTACACCGAAACAAAGTTTCGATCGGGTGAAAGTGTTTGAAACGCGATGAACTTCGCGAATCAAACGTTGAAACGGGCGTGAAACGCAAGAAAACAGAGAAGGGAAGAGGGGAAAATGCTCTAGAGAGAGAGGAGATGAAATTTCGACTAGAGGGAAGTAAGAAAATACGATTTGAAACCCTATTTTAAAAGACCCAAGGCGAAAAGTCAAAACTACCCCGAATCAGGCATTTTTGGCCGGTCGGCTAAATTTTTGGCCGGCCGGCCAAACATTTGGCCGGTAATGTTTTTTGGTGGCCGGTGGATGGCCGGTGGCTCCCCCTTCCAGCCGGTGAGTCTCCTACAACCTTGTTTAGGTCAAATGAGTGGTTTGGGACCTTCATTGCTTAAGATAGTTCAAGAACAGTGCATTTCCAAAGCTCAACCGACCTCCGTTTCAACCTCGGGCCGTGTCTTCTGTGCGTGGCACTCGCATTCGTGCAAGGTGTATCCTTTCCGTATCCTTTTGTCTTTGTCCAAGATTCGAAAGTTGCCCCATGTGCATTTCGAATCCATCGCGCTGTTCCGCGCATTTCATTGCATTTGGCATGCATTTCATCGCGCTATTTTGCGTATCGCGCTATTTTGCGCATCTCATTGCATTTTGCATGCATTCAATCGCGCTATTTTGCGCATCACACTGCCCTGTGCACGCACGGTCTGGCGAGACCTTAAACCCGCTTGGTCTGGCGAGACCTTAAAACCGCTCGGTTGCATTGTCATGCATTTCAAACTCACATGCATTGTCATGCATTTCAAAGTCACGCGTTGTCACGCATTCTAAGTTCACTTGCATTATTATGCATTTCCCCAACAGACGGTCTAGGAGACCTTAAATCCTTGGAAGGTGCAAGACCTTGGGTGCATTGATGTGCACAGTTCATTTGCAGTACCATGCATTTCAAAAGCCGCGCGTTGCCGCACGTTTAAAGTTCATGCATTTCCATGCATCTCAAGCCGTGCGTTGTCGCGCATTAAAAAAAAAATTTCATGCATTGTCATGCATTTCAAGCGACTTGTGTTGTCACGCATTCCATGCAACATGCATTTCATGCATAATTAGCATTTCAAAAAACAAAAAAACAAAAACAAAAAAAATAGTGCATATGTCATGCATTTCATTGTAAATAGTGCATATGTCATGCATCATTGTAAATAATGCATATGTCATGCATCATTGTATGTAGTGCATATGTCATGCATTTCATTATAATATAGTGCATATGTCATGCATTTCATTGTAAATAGTGCATATGTCATGCATTTCATTGTAAATAGTGCATATGTCATGCATTTCATTGTAAATAATGCATATGTCATGCATTTCATTGTAAATAGTGCATATGTCATACATTTCATTATAATATAGTGCATATGTCATGTATTTCCCCTGTAAATATCCGTTCCATTGCATATTGTAAATATTGCATTGTAGCTTGCATGCATCCACTGCATCATCACCTCCATCTTTGGCTTGCACCTTTCCTTGTTGAGCTTGGTTTGGTATGTGCTCATACTTTTTACGTCGAAGCACAGTTCTGCATGTGTACGCGCCTATTCCTTGATGAACTTGGTTTGAGGGTTGCGGCACCTTTTCTGTGTTAGACGCGGTTCGTTTGTGTACATGCCTTTCCTAGGCAAGATTTGGTTTGGCCTGCGTGCCTTATCCATCGTATCTATTCCATTCCATTGCATATTGTAAATATCACATTGTAGCTTATATGCATCCACTGCATCATCACCTCCATCCATGGCTCGCACCTTTCCTTGTTGAGCTTGGTTTGGTATGTGCTCATACTTTTCACGTTAAAGCACAGTTCTGCATGTGTACGTGCCTATTCCTTGATGAACTTGGTTTGAGGGTGGCGACACTTTTTCTGTGTTAGACATGGCTTGTATGTGTCCATGCCTTTCCTAGGCAAGATTTGGTTTGGCTGCATGCCATATCCACTGTATATATTACATTGTAGTCTAATTTTTGCATCCAGCATTAGGATCATGGTCCTTTCGTTAGCAGGTTGTTTCCCCACTTATGTCATTCCACCCAATACTTGTTCTTGTGTCTGTCTACATCACTCATAGTTCTGCATGTGTACGCGCTTTGAGGGTTGCGGCACCTTTTCTATGGTAGACAGACTTGTCACTTTCATCAATCTATTTGACATTTGTGTGGTTTTGAACCGCTCATGATTGGATCATGATTCAATTGCATTGCATTTCACTTGCATTGTTTTAATTATATTGCATTTTCATTTGCATTATTATACATAGTTTTGTATATATTGCATATCATTTTGCATTCATTTTGCATTGTCATGCAGGTTGCTAACAATATTGTACCTGTTAAGTTTGCTTTCTTTTCAGGCACGATATTGTATGTACGGTTCATTTGAAGCTGGTGCAATCAGACGAACCGCACAGGTATTGTATTCTCTGTGTGAAACGTAGTGAGAATTACATGATTCTCATACACTCTCACTGCATTGTAGCGTAGTTTGGTGTATGCTAGCTTAGAACTGTCGCATTATTATGCTTTGTTACAGCTTTCTTTGCATGATCATAAGTTATGCCCGGCTTTGTGCATTGTCTTGCATCTTGCCCCTGCCTTCGGGCGCATATCTTGCTTATCTTGCATGCTTTGTCTAAGTCTTCGGCCTTGTCAAAAATGGGTCGTCTCTAGGCTTTGACATTCACTCCCGTCATTGTTATGACTTTCGAGTTCTGTCAAAGAGGGGCAACTGTAGACACCCCAATTTTGACAGTCCTCAAGACTTGGACGTCACCGCTTGAACACTCGGTGATCATCCATGTTTGTGTTCGTCTTGAGTTCCCGGAGGTCTCGGCTACATGCCTTGCCTCAGGATCTCTCGACTCGACTGTTTCGTGTCTGGTTTTGCACCAAACACTTGTGTTTTGCCTTTGAGGGGCAGGGTAGGGCTTGTTGACCATCCCCACCCATCACCGGCCATGGCTTGAGGCCACCAGCTGTGTTTTGTTGCCACCGGCGAAATGTTTGGCCGGCCAGCACTATAGATGGCCGGCCGGCTATCTTTCTTTGGTCAATTGCATTTTTGGCCGGCCGACTACTGTGCATCTGCTTTTGCAGATATTTTTGTGTAGCTGGCATACACTGTCACCCCCTCCATACACGTATATGGAGGGATTTCCCTCTTGTTAGCTTCCTTTGGAAGCTTTACAAGACAAAAATTGTCTATAAGAGGAGGCTTCTTCTCTCTTGTTTTAAGGTTAGACAACTTAGACAACATTTTCAGAGCTTGAGCTTTAGGGTTAGGGTTTACATATATCCTCTATCTCTATATCTCTCTCTCTCTCTTGTGTTTAGTGTGTGTTTAGTCTTATTTTTGTACACAAACACCCACCATCACACCTTTTCCTGGTTGCTGAGGTACCAGAGGTCTTTCCTTAAAGCTTTTGGACTGATTTGGAACCAAAAGAGCTGCTGGAACGTTGCTTGTGAAGATCTCTCTCTCTTTCTTGTGTTTAGTGTGCGTTTAGTCTTATTTTTGTACACAAACACCCACCATCACACCTTTTCCTGGTTGCTGAGGTACCAGAGGTCTTTCCTTAAAGCTTTTGGACTGATTTGGAACCAAAAGAGCTGCTGGAACGTTGCTTGTGAAGAGGGTCTACAAGGGTAAGACTTTTGTCCCTTTTTACCCCATTTTTGAAAAGCTTTTTAGCCTATCTTGCATCTATTTTTGAGCTTAGCATATAACATATAAAAGTCTTGTTTTTGTCTGTTCTAAATAGTTTGTTAAGGGTGTTTTAAGCTTTGGGGTTGTTTGACCCCTCTTAAGGCTTGTTTGGCCTTTGTTTTGTGCCATTTTGGTTGAGTTCCGGGACTATTGTGTTTGGGCCTCCTCACCACTGAAATCTTGAGAGATTTCAGAGGTGAGGATGGTGCCTTGAGGTCCTAGGAAGGAGAGGGCCACCCCCTCTCCTTGTTGTCCTTGAAAAGGGCCATTTTTGCCTCTTTAGTGAGCACCATGTTTAGGTTCATGTTGGCCATGCCTTGACTGATTTTCATGCTTATTATGTCATAATATAGCATTGTGTTTAGTTGGTTTTGGTACACCATGCTTGCTTAGCATACATGCCTTGTAATGCCATGATTTGCCTCAATACATGCATAGCATTTAGACTACCATGCTCATGTATTTTGCCCAAGCTTTGTGAAGCTTTTATGCATATTTTAGTGTGCTTGAGGACTGTTTTTGGTTGTTTGGGTCATCCATGATTTGCTTTGTATAGCTACCATGCAATCCCTCTTGTATGCCTTAAGCATTGGCCCCTCTAGCATGCCATCCTTGCTTTGTTTCAGTGGTTTGGAATCACTTAGTATGTTATGTCAGACCTCATGATGTGCTTATATGCTTGCATTTGATGTCCCTTTAATGTTTCATAAGGTTGTCATCTCATGCTCCATGGTTAGGCCTCCATGCATGCCATCCTGTTTAGGACCCTAGGATGCCATGTCATTGTGTTTTTAGTTATGTTTCAACATCCTAAACCTCTGATTTTGGTCATTCAATTCATGCCATGTTTGGTTTTGCTAAGGGTAGTTCAATACCTCCTTAGCTTGCCTTGAGTTTTGGACCTCTAATTGCATGCTTATGCTTGTCTTGTTGGCTTGGTTTGGCACCATTTTAACATGATTTTCAGAGTTTATGTTGCATGTCATTAGTCCATGTTTTTGTGCTTACAAGTTGTCTTTATGTGCTTAAGTGTTGGACCATATTTGCGTGCATGCGTGTGCGTGTTGGACCTCACTTCCATAGTATTGGCCACTGATTTTGGCATGCTTGCAAGCTATCCATGTTAGTTTAAGACCACCCCTTTGCATGTTGTTGTATGCCCACCTTGTATGTTGTTGCATATTTGTGTGTTATTGCATGATTGGAGTTGCATGATTGAATGAAGTCACATGCTTGCTTGCATGCTTGAACACCCACATTGTGCCTTGCATACTTGTCAGTTGCATTGTCTCATGCCTTATATCTTGCATGAGCATTGTATGCCTTGTATGCTTCTTAGCATTGTCCATGTTGCATACTAGTCAGCATGCTTAGGATTGCATTACATTGGCATGCATGCTTTACCTCTTGAATTGCTTATGATAGAGGTTGAGTTCAATTTGCTTGATTATGTGCATTGCATTCCATATCAACATGCACACTTGATTCTTTGGGCCATCATGCATGGAAATGCGTGATTGGTGGTCCGAGAATCGAGGCTCATCCCCCTTTGAGTCATACACATGATAAGGAGTGTGGTTGGTGCGTACATTGCTTGAAATGCATTACCATGCCAAGTTCTGTCCTCTGCTGCTGTCAAACCAGTTTTTGCAGGAAGATTTGGCCGGTCGGCCATCTTCAGTGCCGACCGGCCATCCATTGTTGGCCGATGGATTATTTTTTGGCCGGTGACCATTATACATGGCCGGTGACCAATCCCTTCAGCCGGTGGTGTTCTACAGCACTCAGAGAAGCAACCCTGGGACTTGTGCAGTCTTCAGAGGAGGATAATAGCCAAAGCAGAGGCATCTTGTGCATGGTAGTGACTTTCCGAGCGGAACCGAGCGCGCATACATTGGACCCTCTTCCCGAGGCTGCTGTTTACTGCTTAAATTATATTTAATTGATTTGTCAATTAATTAATTGGTCTGTAATATTTAATTAGCTTGTTGGTTAGTTAAATTGTATTATTCTTTCGGTCCCTCCGAGCGAGGGCAAATTTGTAATAAGTGTGGGTGCGTGTGTGCATGTCTTCCAACCCCCACTTCTTTCCCCCTTTTACTTACCTGCTTTGGTGGTTAGTTTAGGGCATGTTTACTTTAGCATACCTTATGCTATGCATGCGTGCATCATTCATCAGTATTGCATGCATCGGGCTCGGCGCATCATACTAACTGTATAAGTATTTCAAATCTAACTTAAATACATGCTACTTGTGCATTTTCACATGTCATTCTTAGATTAGCCGAGCCTATTCTAGCGACATTCTGTATGCGTTGCATTAGCCATTTTTACATGAACTAGGGTCACGCATGTTTGCTAACTAGTTTACTATTCTGGCACGGAGTACACTGTAAGTATTTTATGCTTTAGCATCTCACATGAGTGTGAATGTTAACATGACAGCATGCTTACCATGTGGCTAGTTGCTTACGTGATATAACTGCCTGAATGCCTGTGGGTGAAGGTTGGATTGTTTGAGTTGGAACAACTCACTGAAATCCGTGTTTTAGCCTACTTGCGAGTAGCAAAATCCAAAACGTTTTCCAAACAAACGGATATGCAATGTTTTGTTCCAAATTAGGCGATCTAGTCTATACTTGTTTGTTGTGCGCACAACATAGTAATTCTAGGCTAATAACCGGAACAAGAACACATAATGTTTTCAAAATTGGATATCATGGTTAGTAGAGGCCGATCTTCGGATCGGGCGAGAGGGGGTGCTCATAGCTGACCTTCCCCAATCGTACCCAAGTTCCCGAGCCGAGACAACTTTGGTGATGACAGACACGTGGCCTTTGGCACCGAGTCAGGGTTTCCTAAATTCCCCTATAAAAAATATTTAGGTGGCGACTCTATATCTGGCGAAGCAGTCCATGTTTGGCACTTCTTTCAAAATCTATTTTCTCAAAACGATTTGCCGGATTTGGACTCTTTGGTTCAGATTAAGAACCGTGACAAGATGAGTCCAAACTGTACCATCGAGGTCCTCTGCGGACTTGTTACAGCTGTATTATCAGCAATGGACAAAGCCAAACTATCCATTGACACTACTCTTGAATAGTCTATGGGACTGGTCTTACCAGGTGGTGCCAGCCCAACCCTAACCTTTTCCGAGAAAGAAATGCCACTGGAAGGATCAGCACACAACAAACCCTTGTACATATCTGTTGAGTGCAGAGAAAAATGGGTGCCAGTGGCGTTGGTGGACACCAGGTCAGCTATCAATGTCTGTCCTTCTCACACAGCTTATGCCATTGGCCTGAAACTAGCAGACTTCGTGCCCACAGCCCATGTGATTCGGGTATATGATAGCACAAGCAAGGAGGTTATGGGCATAGTACAAATCTGAGTTCAGGTGGGCCCAGCTCAACAGGATGTCGAGTTCCATGTCCTAGATATGCCGATCACTTTCAACTTACTATTAGGGAGGCCCTGGCTGCACCTTGTGAAAGCAGTCTCTTCTACCCTCAACCAAATGCTGAAATACACTCACAGGAAATGAGTGGCGATTGTGTTTGGGATTCATCCGTACATCCTCCGCTAGAGGTAACTACCCCAGTTCTGGAGATCGTTCATGGCAAGGAGGATGTATTTGTTTCAGGGTTTACTCTGGCCGAGGCCCGAGTGGTGAAAAACGTCTTGGCAGCTGATGAGGGCATGTATGTCAATGTCCAATCAATCTATTTCATGAATAAGCTGGAACATGTGCCAGGAATGGGGCTTGGAAAAAGTGGCCGGAAAGGTGTCACAGCATTGGTTGATGTGCCGCATAATCCACATGTCTTTGGTCTGGGTATATACCCACCAAACAGGATTGAGTCAGGAAAAGAAAAGAGATGGCTAGCAGGGCCAGAGCCAAGCAAGCTGGGAAACACTATGAGCTTGTTCACAGGCCGATCCGGGGAACGCTGAATGGTCACTTTGTTTGGAAGGGTGAAGACTTCCCATTTTGCGGCTTTCTCAAGCCCTGGATGAATTCTGCGAAGCAGTGTGTCCTCGGATTCGAAATCTTCTTCGACCTGTAGTTGTAACAAAGTTATGTCGAGGAAAGGGTGAACCTAGTACTGAAGTTAGACAGAGCATAGAAAGTGACTCGGACAATAGTGAGCTTAGAGTAGGGGTAGCACTGGCATGTCTCATTACAAATCCTCCGGCAGACTTAGAGAGCTTGGGGGATAACCTTACCATCTCCATGATCGGGGACCAACCGGGTGTGAACCTGTCTCGTAGCATTTTGGATGTATCTGAAGCACCATCTCTTGTTTGGCAGTTGGAGGAGGGCTACTTGTCTAGTTTTGAGTCGGGTAATTAGCCAGAATCTGATTCCACAGAGTCTGTGGAGTTAGAATTAGATTCCGGTTCTTCTGAGTCTGAGTCCGGTATTCATGGGGGTGATAACCTAGATGCCAAGGTCTTGTCTAGGTCCTCTTTTTCTTTTGCTTTTGAGTCAGTTGTAAAAGAAGAGCTGGATGAGCTGGATCTTATAAATGAGAATGTCACTGCTGATTCTGAGTATTTCTCTGTGCCGCTTGTTTATTGCATTGACCAAGATTTTCAGAATTTTAATGAAAACGAAGAGGAAAGAATTCCTCTGGTTTTGAAAAACTTGATTAATCGAGAGGAGGAGAGGTTTGCAAAAACCTGTGCCGATGAAATCATTGTTATTAATATGGGTACTGAGAGAATCCGCGTTTGGTCCAGATCGGGTCCATGTTATCTTCGGAGGAGCACGAGCGCTTAGTCGCTTTATTAAAAGATTTCAAAGGTGTTTTCATGTGGTCCTACGAAGACATGCCTAGAATCGATCCTGAGATTGTATAACATCGGATCCTTCTTGACCCCGAGGCTCGGCCCGTCAAGCAGAAGTTGCGAAGAATCCGTCTGGATTAGGCATTGAAAATTAAAGAAGTGGTCACCGAGCAGATCGAAGTAGGTTTCTTGTTAGTATCTGAATATCCAACTTGGTTGGCCAACATTGTTCTAGTCCCAAAGAAGGATGGCAAAATCAGAGTCTGTCTCGACTTCAGGGATTTGAACAGAGCTAGTTCAAAGGACGACTTCCCTTTGCTACACATCGATGAGGTAGTGGACTTCACTGCGGGCTATGCATTGCTATCCTTCATGGACGGGTTTTCTGGGTATAACCAGATTCTGATAGCGCCTGAGGACATAAAGAAAACTGCATTTACTATGCCATGGGGTACCTACTACTATCGGGTTATGCTGTTTGGGCTGAAGAATCCCAGGGCTACCTATCAAAGGACTACAACCACTATTCTGCATGATATGATCCACAAAGACGTCGAGGTGTACGTGGATGACATGATTGTTAAGTCCAAAGAAAGAGACGGCCACTACATCGCCTTGAAGAAATTCTTTCAAGGAATCAGAGAATATAGGCTGAGGTTGAATCCGTAGAAGTGTACTTTTAGTGTAACAGTAGGGAAAATGCTGGGCTTCTTAATCACACACAGAGGGCATCGAAGTAGATCCTTTCAAAATCAAGGCCATCCTAGAAATGCTACCACCAAGGACTAAAAAGGAGGTGCGAGGCTTTCTAGGTAAAGTGCAATTCATAAGACGGTTTATTTCTAAATTAACCTTGGCTTGTGAACCACTTTTTGGTCTCCTGAAGAAAGGAAAGAAATTCTGATGGGATGATTGATGTCAATTTGCTTTTGAGCAGATTAAGCAGTACCTTCAGAATCTGCCTGTGTTATTGCCACCAGAGCTGGGGAAGCCTTTGAGTCTGTATCTATCAGTAACGGACACAACAATGAGATGCATGCTTGCTCAGGAATCTGAAGATAGGGTGGAGAAGGCCATATACTATTTGAGCAAGAAAATGCTGGATTATGAGACCCCCTACACTCCATTGGAGAAAGCTTGCTTAGCCTTGGTATGGGCTACCAGAAAGTTGAGGCACTACTTGTTAGCTCACTCCGTAATTCTGGTTTCGAGATTAGATCCTATCAAATACCTCTTTGAGAAACCAGCGTTGACGGGTAGGCTAGCCTATTGGTTGTTTCTCCTTTTCAAATTTGATCTCAAGTATGTTACCCGCAAGTCGGTCAAAGGGAGAGCCGTAGTGGAATTCTTGGCAGATCACCTAGTAGAAGGAGATGATGCGATAGAATACCTGTTCCCAAATGAAGCCATTCTACAAACTGAGGAGGAGACTTGGACAATGTACTTTGACTGAGCATCCAATTAGTACAGTTATGGGATAGTTGTGTTGCTGATAGCACTTGACGACTCCCATATACCTCTAGCCTTCAAAGTCTGGTTCAAGGTCTCTAACAACAAAGCAGAGTATGAGGCGTGTATCGCTGGTTTGGAAACTGCCCTCAAACTAGGGGCAAAACGGTTGGATGTTATCAGGGACTTGAACCTAGTTGTTTCTCAAGCAAATGGAGAATGGAAAGTCAAGGAAGAAAAGATGAAGGTTTATCACCAAACCCTGGATGTTCTGATTCCTAGGTTTGAAAAGTTGACTTTCACGCATCTACTGAGAGAGAACAACAGGTTCGCTGACCTTTTATCAACTCCATCTTCTATGATAGACATCCCTCTTGGAGTTCGGATACGTCCGATCATCATTGAGTAGAGATACACGCCGGCTTACGAGACTATCGCCGTAATAGATGAAGTACAAGACAGAAACCCTTGGTACTACGATATTTGGAACTTCTTGGAAAAGGAGATTTATCCACCAGGGGCGAATGCCAAGGACAAAAGGGAAATAAGGTGAATAGCCATCCAATTTATCATCTACAGAGGTAAACTATACAAAAGAGGTCATTTGGAAATGCACAAGTTGTGTATCGAAGAAGAGAAATCAAAGGGCCTGATGGAGGCCATCCGTGGAAGAGAGTGTGAAGCGCACATGAATGGAGTAATGTTACCCCGAAAGATTCTCAGGCAAGGCTACTACTGGTCCACTATGGTTGAGACCTCCAATAAGAACATCAAGAATATTCTACAGAAGATGGTTGAGACTTATAAGGACTAGCCAGATAAATTGCCATTCACACTCTGGGGCATTAGAACTTCAATCCGGAAGTCTACAGGGGCAACTCCTTATTCTCACGTCTATGGAATGGAAGCTGTTCTGCCAATTGAAATAAAAGTCCCATCGCAACGAGTTATGGCTGAGTGTCAGATAGCAGAGACAGACTGGCAACAAAGCAGTTTGAAGAGTTGATGTTGTTTGACGAGAGAAAACTGAAAGCATCATACCGTTCAGAGCTATCAACGTAGGATTACTAGGGCTTTTAACAAGAAGGTTAAGTCCCGGAATCTCAAAGAGGGAGATATGGTGCTGAAAGACAACCGAGCTCCCATCCATAACCCTAGGGGCAAGTTCAGGCCCAATTGGACTGGTCCTTACATCATCAAAACTATTTGGTTGGATGGAGTTGTTATTCTCATGAACCTGGATGACTTGGAATTTTCCAAACCGATCAACATGGATAAGTTGAAGAAATACTATCCCTGAGAGGCTTGCTAGGCCAAAAACCCGGAAGGGCGACCTAGACAAAAGTTAGAGCATAAAAAAATTAGAAACAAAGAAAAATTGAGCTTGCAAAGTTGAAAACCCAAAAGGGCGGCCGTGGCAAAAGTTAGAGCGCAAAAGGAGAGTGTTAATACTCGAGTGAACCTGAACCGAACTACGTAAGGCCTAATTCCCATCTTCGAGATACGTAGACAACTTCATTTTGAAGTCCAACCGTAATCACCTTCAACTCAACTTTCCTGTCCATGTGTCTGATCAGGTCATCTTTGTTTGTTCTTTACTTGAGGGTTCGGTTGTGATCTTTACTCTGAGAGAAGAGTCGGTTATAGTGTAGAGCAGTGCTATTCAGTCAAGGGGCAATTTGCGATCTTTTGATTTAGGTTGTACACATTGACGATTGATTCCGCGGCGTGTCAAGTGGTGTTCCTTTTCGAAAATGGTTTTGGAAAGTTTTAATAAAAGTTGATTTTGTACAAAATTTTCCTTTTACAACTTAGACCACTTTTGGACCAAAAGGAAAATTTTCAGTGCTTACAACTTTAATTTCATTGATTTCAACATAAAGTTCTCCAACTCTCTAATACAAATCAAAGTTGCTTTTCTTACATCATAAAAACTTGAAAAGAAAGGTCAAAGCAATAAACTAGGGGCATAGATGAGTCAGGTGCTCCTGCGTTCCCCACTCGTGCTTGTGGAAGCTTCTGATGCCAAAGTGGGCCCAGTTTGTGCCTCATCCTTGAGCCAAGCCCATCATTCACTAGAAAGGGCGCAACTGAAACTGGGGGCAGGGGCCAGAAGCTCTCTCATCCTCCAAGCAGTGAGGTAGCTAGCCAAATGTGTACCTTGGATGGGGAATGAAACCGGGTACTCTACCTCCTCCTTTGGGTGGATCTGATCATGCCCAAACTAACATCTGAACCGGAAAGGAAAGTACAATACATAGTGTGTGAGGTTGATCAGCTGAATCCCAGGTTGTTGAGTCATACTGTAGCTTGTCTCGGTAAAATTAAGCCAGGGGCAAGGCCAAGCTATGTCAACTGCAGACCTATTGCACATCCAGTGGCACCACCATCCCTCATTCGGGAAATCCACTAGTCGGTGGAAGAAGAAATAGCCTTGGGCTGAGTACTCAAGGCAAGAGTCTGCTACCTTCAGCTTATCCATAAGCCACACCTGGGAAGGGATGAAAGAAAAAAGAGATTAAAGACTATAGAGATGTATGTTGAGAGAAAAGTAAGGAAAAGGGTTTTGAGAGAAAAATAGAGCATGTGTGCCAAGTGATGTGAGAAACACATATGAGAAAGGGTAGGAAACATTACCTAAAGAAGTAGTGGACTCCCCGTGAATCTGGTAGTCTCTCGTCGATGAAAGGTGTCTAAGCCTATCAAAGTCTCGGCCAACACCAAGCCAATGCAACTCTTGCCTTCTTCCAGACCTTGGGCCACTTTGACCAACTGAATGCGAGACCTGTCGAAACTTGGGGTAAGAAGGAAATGAGCAAGCATATATAAGCAAAGGGCGTATTGCTGAAAACCCCGCCAGAAAAGGTCGCCTTGGTCACCGACGTCAGAAAATCGATAAATCAAACTGGGAATATCCAGCTCTCCATTGTGAACCAAAGATCGAGCCTCGTGTAGAGTGAGCTCATACGTCCGTCCCAAAGCTTGGACGTGGCCAAAGCGGGGCTGAGGTATGATTTCCTCATCGCGTCGAGATTCCATTAGTGCCTAAAATTCTTTAATTGTCGGGCATATTTCTTATCCCCTGAAGTTAAAGACATGTGTGACTGGGTTCCAACATCAAACTGCAGCATGGAGGAATGGAAAGCAAAAAGAAGTGCAACTTAAAGAAAAAAGGGCGTTTAGGCTGAAACTACATAAATGCACCTTTTCCAAGCCATCCAAAGTGGCTATCCAGTCTCTGAGCCTATTGACAAGTAGCATCTCCATCTTGAGAGAAAAATATCAAAGACTTGTGGTTCTGCTAGAAAAACTGCATGGGAGCACTATTTGTAGAGTTTGAAAACGAACTGAGCATGACAGCTGGACAGCACTGACCGACATCACACTGATAGCCGGCCGTGCATCAATGAAGCCCGGCTGGGTCTCAGTGCTGGTCCAGTTCAGTGCAGTTATAGCAGAAGCTGGCCTTTGTTCGGGTAGACCACGACTGTTCTTTTGAGTCTTGTTTTTTTTTTTTTTATCAAGTATTTTTTAGTATTTTTTTAGTTGTTTTGTTTCATTTTTCTATTATCAAGTTGTATTTTACATTTTGTCCAGTTGTGGGTTTTTATCCGATTCATGAATCAATTCAAGAACAAAGCATTCACAGTTCCAAAGGTTACGATGCAAGGGTTACACCGTTCATCACATGCAAATGTTGTTCATCATATTGTGCAAAGAGATCATTCAACAAAACTTGTCTTTTATAACTGGTGGGACCAACCGCGATCATTGCTTTACAAAACAAAACAAAAGAAAAGTCTTCAAAAACAAAAGGTTTATCCGAAGCTAGTTTTTTAACTACATAGCAAAATGAAAGCAAAAGCAAAACAAAAGCAAAATCATCATCGTTATCAGCAGCCCATCCTAGCTCTCTTCCATTTCGGTTGCAGAGGAGGTGTATCATTATCATCGCTAGGGCTGCTTGACTGTAAGTGAATCTCCTCTCCCTCGTCCTCGGGGGTCGTGGATCTGCCAAAAGACATTTCAGAAGGCGAGCGCTACCTCACTTGACCTCTCCCCCAATCGGCTTCTCTTTGGCCTCTCACTGGGCCCCGTCTCCCTCTACTGGCTGGGGAAGGTCCTGCAGGCACTGCTGGTGCCAGCTCAAGCTGAAAAGAGGACAGATATCAGTAGGAGTGAACATAAGTGTATAGTATGGCAACAACAATAGACTGCAAATAGAATATGCCTCGATCCCATAGGTGACTAAGGCAGTCTGTCTTTTCCATACTATGAGGAGTAGTCGGTCGATCATCTGAAGGAGCTCGGCACCAAATGCTCGGGGTATCTTAAAAAGAATAGAATTTGAGAAAGGCAGACAGAGGTAATAGTAGACAATGAATAGAAATGGTAGCAAATAAGCTAAAGTGCAAGTATAGACTAGCATGAAGAAATGTGTACTTGCTTAACGCCAGGAGCAAACACTAGCCTGCGGTCTCTCTCCTCGATGTGCTCAAGTGGGATCTGCTCGATCACTCCATCTAGATGCATGTATACGATCTTGGTGGGGATCACAAAAAATTCAAGAATGGAAGTAATGGCAAGGGCACCTCTAACAGGGGCATCACCAGCCGCATCCGCAGCAGCAGCAGTAACCTCCAGCACAGCTTAAGCCATGCATGGGGTAAGAGGCGCCATCACCGGAGTGTGTAAGAAGGTAGTGAAATCGCTAGGCTCATGATGACGATTGTCGTCCTCGCCTATGATCAAGAGGTCGAGCTGAGGACCATTCTGTAGATCATCCACTACCCTCATGCCAGGAGGAGGAGGATGTGGAATGTCGGGGTCAGTAACGCCTCGTATCTGGCGAATGAACCTTTCTCTTAGGTAGTATGCTCGGCCAAAGGGGCCTTGGAACAAGATCCTCATCGTGGAGGCATGCCAGGAAACAGCGTAGGTCGTCCTCGACACCAGGGGAATGCCCGCCCAAGGGTGCCAGTCAACCTGTGAAATCAGTGTAGTGTCAGATGTCAGTGCAGCATGAGGAAATCAGTGGAGTGTCAAATGTTAATGCAATGTGAAATCAGTGCAATGTCAGATGTCAGTGCAGCATGAGAAAATCAATGCAATGTCAAATGCTAATGCAATGTGAAATCAGTGCAGTGTCAGATGTTAGTGTAGTGTGAGAATGACAGTGCGGCGTCAGAAATCGGTGCAATGTCAGAAGTCAGTACAGTATGAGAATGGCAATATGGTACAGATGTAACAGCATGAAAATGATCGTGTAGTGTGGAATAGTGTAATATGCTTATAGTAGCTAACAACTAAAGACTGGTGTTTTGTTACCTGGTTCGTCGTGATCATGTCAAAGAAGTGGCGGAAGTATAAGAAGGTTTGGGCTACAAGGCGGCGTCACTCGAACCGTGAGTTGTAGAACCGGGAGCGGGGTATTGACAACTCGATCGGCCTCACTAGGATTGGAGCCGACGAAGTGAAATATGTGTAGACCCAAAGTTGCAAACAAAAGGCAAACAAAAGACATAAGAAAATAGATCAGATGAACATGAGATGCAATAGTGAATAGAATGTAAAGCATATCAGAAAGGTGAGTGTAGGGTATACCTCCCAAACCCTCCTGTAGCCGCTGAGTGAATCCGCTTTGCGACGGGAGACGGAGCTCATGTAGAAGTATAAGGTGGCCAGGCCGGCGCCACCCCAATCATACTCCACCACCTGAGGAAGGTGTACCAATGCCCCTAGAATGTATAATCCTACGGTATTTTCCCTATTCGCAAACAGGGTAGTACTGAGAAGATATATAAGGAAGCTGCGGGTGTACTGGGTAACCTTATCTGCAATAGCTGGCTGAGTGCCGGAAAAGTGCTCCAAAAACCAACTATAGCGCACCATCCCGTGGCTGGTAGTACCTGGGATTGCCTCGAGAAGCTGGAGCAATGCGGCTCTCCACTAGGTCATATTCGGATAAAAAGGGACTGGGCCGCCGACCCCAATCCCCAAACTAGTCAGCATAGAGAAGTCATATGGGGTTAGCGTCATTTCCCCGGTTGAAAAGAAGTGGGATGAGTCAGTGGTATCCCACCATATCTTTACTAGGGCCCCATAAAACCAAGACTCAGCCCTCATCTATATGAACCTAGAGCAGAAGGGCCCAAAGCCAACAATATCAACTAAAGTACAGACCTCTGCAGGAAGCCGCTCGTACCAACGCCAGGGGCCGGATATGAAGCCATAGCCGCCTATCCTTCTGGCTACCACTTATCAATTGGAAGTTTTATCAGTGTATGTATAGCAGAGACGAGTGGTTTGCTCATCAGTTTCAACTTATGTACAAAGTAAAATAAGGGGAAAAGTTGCGTACCATGGAACAGTCAGCAGATACATGCTCCATGGGCTCTCGCAGTAGAGTGTCCTCATCTAGCCTTGGGATGAAGCCCTCAAATCGCAAGATGCCGCCTAGGGGTGGCACATGTGTACGCGGCTAGTATGTAGTCGCATCAAAGGGTCTCTCGGCAAGGAAAAGTAATACAGCAGCCTCCTCCTCCTCCTCTATATCTGCACCAAGGGTAGCATTGATACCTGTGGCGGGGTCGGGAATAGGTACTTCGTCACTCGCCATAGAGAGGAGTTGAAAAGTGAAGAAAAAGTGAGTGGTTGGGTGTTTTGGGGGTGAAAATCACAAAAACCAAAACCGTAGGAGAGAGAAAATAAAGAGGAGACAAAAGATCAAAGGGAAAAGGGGGAAAAGTTGGGAAAATGTGTAAGAATCTAAGAAAAACCAAGAGAAAACTCAAAATTTCACCAAATCAAATTTTGTTCGGTTCAAAAGATGGAGGATCAAGAGGGTTTGAAATAAAATTTTTGCAAGAGTTGTTGGGTAACTCACAAAAAGGAGAAATCTAGAGAGAGGGGAGCCCTAGAGAAAGAGGAGAAGAGTTTTCGACCTTGTGTGAGTGTAAAATGAGGATTTGGTCATGTTCATATAGCCACAGGTCGAGGCCTTCCCGATTCTACGCTTACTACTGTCGAAAGCCGGCCGACTGTATCGAACCCAAGCCGTGTTTCGGTGAGGCCTGATCGGCCCTTGGTGAATTCTTTTTTTTTCGTTATTATTTTATTTCAGTTTATTTTATCATTATTTTGTTCTTGGTATTGTTTGAGTTTTAATTTAGGTGTATAAAAGCAATAATAAAGAAAGTAGAAAAACAACAGTGAAAAGAAGAGAGAAAAAAAGAAGGAAAAAAAAAAAAAAACAAAAGAAGAAAAAGTTGAGGAAAAGTGAAAACAAACAAGAGGGAATGTATTTATTTGATTTTTGATCTAATTTGTTTAAGCTTGTCTGTTTTTGTTATTTTTCTTGAATCGTGGTTCGTTTCGTTCTGTTGTAACCAAATGATATTTTATGTATGGTTCATTCAGAGGAGTTCTAGATAAGTCATTCGTGTCTTAGCAGGAGAGCATGCACGACTTTGTATCTAAGATCATTTTCATGCATCAATCGCACACATTCACTTGCTTACTTTCGTGCATCAATCGCACGCATTCACTTGTTTACTTTCGTGCATCAATCGTACACATTCACACGATCACTTTTGTGCATCTATCGCACACGTTCACTTTTGTTTATCGTTCACACACGTTCACTTTCGTGCATCTATCGCACACATTTGCTTTGTGCATCTATCACACTCATTCATTTCGTGCATCTATCGTACACCTCTCTGTTGTTTCTTAGGACGCGTGAAATGCAGCCCTGGGCGGGTTTTACCTCAAGACGTGTGAAACACGGCCCTGGACAGGTTTTACCTTGGGACATGTGAAACACGGCCTCGAGCGATTTTTTTTTCTCAAGACGTGTGAAACACGGCCTCGAGCAGTTTTTGTTTCTTAGGATGCGTGAAATGTGGCCTTGGGTGAGTTTTATCTGGAGACATGTGAAACATGATCTCAAGCGGTTTTTGTCTTCTTGTTTCTCAGGATGCGTGAAACGCAGCCCTGAGCGGTGTTTTCTTTCCTCATCTTGTGTTTTGGCGTGGGTAGAGTGTGTTTTGGATCTTTTCTCTTTAAGCTTGAAGCTTCTCATTCATGTGTTGTTATTTCGTTCTCTTGTGTATTGTATTTATCATTGCTCATTGCATCATCTTGCATGATCATAAGTTTTCAAAGTAGCCGGCTTCACGAAGTGTGTCAGTTTGTCATTCAAAGTTGCATCGCGCATATCATTTGCATCTTGCCCATGAACTATGCTGGTTTGATTCCTTGCGAAGGGATACGTAGGCAGCTTGCAAGCGCAGCCAATCTAATTTTTGTCTTGCTTTCTTGCCCAAATCTTGCGACCTCGCCAAAAAGGTCGTCTTCGGGCTTTGACATTCACTCACATCATTTCATGACTTCGAGCTCTGTCAAAGAGGGACAACTATAGACATCCCATTTTTTACCGCCCGCAAGACTTAGGTGCTTGGTTCGATACACTTGATGATGAAAGTTGAATTGTGTGTTTGAATTCACAGCGGTTTGGATTCAGTCATGCTCCCGAAATAACCTCAAATCTTCAACATTTACCTTGTTTGAACCTATGAGTTTCATTTTTGGACCTTTTGCCACCCTGAGCTGAGTTTGAACCAAAAAACAGGGGAGGGCATCAAAGACTGGCCATGTATCAGTGATGGCCGGCCGTGGCTATGAATAGTCGGTCGGCCATTGGTGCCGAAAAACATTGTTTTGGGTGGGAGGCCAGCAGCTATCCATTTTTGAAGATATTTATCATCTTTTGAGCTCAAAATTGTATAAAAACAAAGCTGTGCTATTGTTTTGAGGGTTGAACAAAATTTAGAAAGCCTATATACACCTTAAGAGCTCCTCCCTCCTCCTTCTTCCATAGCAAGCAACCTTTGAGCTAACCTAGCTTCCTTGTGTCATCTCCATACACCATACACAACCTTGTCTCACCACCTTAAAGCCTTGGTTGATCTTGGAGAAGCATAATTCAAGCTTGAAAGCGGGTTGAGATTAAGTTTGGATCACAAACAAAAAGCTTAGCCCTTGAGAGGTATAAGCTTGTTATCTTCTCTCTTGCCTTCATTTCTTTCATTTGCTACATAATTCTTACTGTTTTGTGTTGCTTTGAGTCTATTTGAAGTGTTTAAGATTGGGTTTGAAGAGCTACCAAAAGGGTAGAGAGAGCTTGCTCTTTCTACACCTTTATCTATAGCTTAAACCCTCACTTTTCCACTCCTTTTCTTTGATATCCACACTGATTTTCAGAGTTTAAGAAAGGCTAAAAATCATGTTTTGAGGTTTCAAAAGTGGAGGGGTTAGCCACCCGTCCTTGTTCTTGCTTCCTAGCCTTGTTTCATCTCTTTATTGTTTAGCTTTTTAGGCTCTTTGCATGCATGTTTAGCCTCTATTTTTCATATGTTAAGGGTTATTTTAGGGCTGTCCAAGCCTTTTAAATTGGTTCATGCTTTGTTTAGTTCATTTGTTGTCTCATAAGTTAGCATACATAACTTGTTGCATGTTGTTCTAAGCATTTCTTTACTTCATTTCCATATCTAAAGTCTAATTTTAATAATCAATCCACTATCCATCTTTTTCATTCTTGAGAATGATTTCAACCGATTGAGGTTGCTCAAAACATGTAAGAAAGGCTCCTACTTAATGGCTTAATCTTTTCGAAGATTCATTACCAACGGTATAGTCTTTCTCTTATGCTTTAGAAGAACCTCTCGTTTGACATTACTTCTTGTTTAGAGGACTTTAACATCACTTTGGGACAAATGGACTAAAGAATGGCAAGGTTTCATAAAATTGGCTTAAAACTTGGAACAACCCATATAAAGAAAATGGTTGGAATTGTTTGAACTTGGCCAGACGTTATGCAAAAGTTCCTTGTGTCAAGAGTTGTCACATGCTAATCCATGACATTTTGATGATTCTTGAAGCGTTGCAACCTCCCTCTTTGAGCTCACTCTATGACAAGAGGGAGGGGTGGTCTTATTCTTTGCATTTCATTGATTTTTTTCCAAAATTGTATTCGAGACCATTAAGCAATCATTTTGCTCATTGATGGCTTTGGAATCAATTTCAATCTTCTCTCAAGGCTTTCCCATGACAGAGGAGGAAGACAAGGACAAATAGAGCTTAAGGACACTCTGTCTGCACTGATTTACCTCAGAACACCAAAACAGAGTTTTACACCAAATTGATGCACGGTTGGCCATCTGTAGGCCCGGTCGGCCATCACTGATGCACGACCGGCCCTCAGTGTGTGGCCAGCGATACATTTTTGCAGGAAATAGAGGTAGTAGTTGAAGGTGAAATAGAGTTGGCTTGGGTAGGCATAGTAGCTCTCAGGTGCTGTGCATGCAACCTTCATCCATCTTCACTTAAGCATTTTGTTGAATGTGATTAATTGTTCCATTAATATTGTTGTAGCCATTAATCTTATTGTAATTAATTAGTTGTAGCTAGTTAGTTTTGTAAAATGTTGTAACTAATTAGTTAGTCAATTAGTTGTTCAAATTTATTTTTTTTTTTTGTAATTAATTAGTTAACTAGGATAGTTAGTTAATTCATTTGTTGTAATAATTAGTGAAGTAGTTTAGCTATTTATTCATTTGTTTTGCAATAATTAGCTTAGCTTTAATTAGTTAGTTAATTAGATTACTTTATTCGGACTCTCCTTCATAAGAGCGCAATGTAATAATGTGTATGTCATCCAACCCCACGTCTTTCTCCCTTTTATTTAAATCGCTTACGATGGTTAGTTTAGAGCATCATGTTTTCTTTAGCATTCTTCATGTTTGCATCCATTTGTATCACATGCACTGAGGCTCGGTTCATCATTCAAACTGCATTATTAGTTTAAAATATTTCTTTGAATACGTGCTTAGACCGCATGTTATCAAGTTGATTCGTATGCCATGTTTAGTAACCGAGCCTAGTAATTGCATATTGCATATGTTGCATTAGTCATAATTGCATAGTTAGGATCACACATTTTTCTAACTTATTTTTCTTTTGGCTTGGAGTACTAGGTAAGCTTTTATTTGCTTTAGCATATTGCATTAAATGTTTGTGTTGCCATGTCTAACATGCTTGCCATGAGGCTAAATGTTTAATTGATAAACTACTTGTATGCCTGTGGATGAAGGCTTGTTGCTTGAATTGGAATAATTTGAGTAATATTTATATGCGATCACTTTTTCAAGTGGTACATATTTCAAAACAATTTTGCAAAACGAACATGAGTCAAGTGTTCCAATTCTTGCAAGTTAGTCTACACTTGTGTGTGTGCACATCACATAGTAATGCTAGCCTAATAACCGAAACAAGAGCATATAATATACATAAAAATCATATCATGATTAGTAGAGGCCGATCTTTGATCGGACGAGCGGGGGTGCTCAATTCATGACCTTCTCCTCTCGTACCTAAGTTCCCGAGCTGAGACAATCTTGGTGATGACGGACATGTGGCCTTTGGCATGAGTCATGAGTTTCTTAAATTTTCTAAAAATAAAATATTTAGGTGGCGACTCTGTATCTGGCAAAACAGTCCATTTTTGGCAATTTGATTCAAAATTGATTTTCCAAAAGATTTGTTGGATTTGGACTCTTTGGTGTTTATCAATTTCACATTGCACTTGTGAAATTATATTCAGAATCGCGGGAGTCCGAATTGTAGGGCTTATATTCGAACTTTTGAAAGGGGGCGCGACAAAGTCAGGCTACATAATCATATTTTGAGCTCAAACTTAAGGTAGAGTATTTTAGAGAGAGAGAGAGAGAGAGAGAGAGAGAGAGAGAGAGAGAGAGAACTCAATTTGGAAAAAGATTGAAGAACCAAGAAGAGAAAGCTATAATTTAGTTACATTTAAGGCTCTAGGTAAGAATTCAACCCTTTATTTATGAATTCAAGCTATCTAGTATGTGAATTCAAGAGAATTAAGTGAGTAAACACAATAATTGAGCTTAGGATGAAGAAATTGGTGCTAATACCCACATGTATGCATAATTTATCACTTTTAGTTTGAATTCCAGTAAATTCCTTTCATGCATCAAGCTATACTTGTTAAGTTTTGAGAATTCATCATGTTTTGCACTAACTACCTCATTTGTTCATGTTTTGAAAGGAAGAATTTAAATTCAATACATGCATGGTTAAGATATAAGATTTTAAGCTTGATTTTGAAGAATTAAAAAGGTTTTGAGCTTTGTTTTTTCAAATTGGCCTTGAATCCATGATTTTGAAGAGTTTCTAAGTGTTTTTCTAAGTTGAGATTGAGCAATGCAAGTTTATGATTTGAAACCAAGTGTTTTGAAGCTCAAGTCTGTTATGGAAATTACAAAATTCTGTCTCACCACTCGAGCAAATAATCTGTCACTCGAGTGCACTTTGCATGCTTTCAACATTTTTGCAAGCACTTGCAGTTTGCTCGAGTGACCAAGTGTGCGATGGAGCGACCGAAACGTTGGCTCAAGGCTAGATTTCGAACATCAAGAAGTTTTTGTAAAGTTCGGTAACCGCTCGAGCGACCAAAGTTGCACTCTAGCGAACAGCTCTTATTTCCGCATTTTTTAAATGCACTTTCAAATGCATATTTTCATCCTTATACCTTCATAGGCATTCTTAAGCAATTTTTTAGACAATGATAATAAGGAAATGAGTTAGAAACACTCCAAAGGAGGATTGAATTATATAAAACATAGTTTGGAAACGTGTGTTTCAATGTAACTCTGTTATGTGTTTGTGTAGGTCGCACACTACGTTATGTCTAGTCTATCTAAGAAGCCATCTGTGAGTAACAACTCTATGAAGCTATGTTTGATAAAAGTATTTTCTGAATTACAAATTATATTTTGTTTCTAAACTAATATTTTACGAATGAATGAATGGTTGTCCATTTTCTGAAATGTAATCATGGCATCCTTAGCATCTTAGAGGCGTCTGTCTGGGCTCTATTTTTGTAAAGCCAACCTTTGTGCCTCATGCCAAGTTTCGAATTGTGTCAAGCCTAAAGCTTTTACGTTTGAGGACTTTATCCCCCATAATGTGTAACTAAGTTGTTTTGAAAGATAATGACAATGTTTTTATGTATAGGGTTAAACCCTAATCCATGACAATGTTATCTGTATAATATTTTGATGTTATGTTAATGAATGTATATAATGATGCAAATTTCTTTTGTCTCATATAAGTCTGCACAGCTCATTGGACGATGTATTTATGTTTGTATGCTTCTGCAAGGCCCTATAATTGTGTGTCTGTTTAAGTTGGCCTTCGGTAATCTCAGATTACTGCTTGGCACTTCACCAATCCCTTGGGGCGGGGGTTGGGTCGTGACACACCTAAAGAGAATGTCCAAAGATTTCCGCACAAAGATGCGCAAGAAAAGCGCGTGCGCACCCCTCCGAGCTCTTCAAGCCCTAATAGGCATTGACGACAAAGAACATCACATGGCGATTAGGGCCTAGAGGAGGTAATAAGGCACCAAGGTGAAGTGATATAGAGAATAACAGCGGGGATAGAGGCCTTGATCATAGAATGAAGAGAAAGGGTGTTGGAGGAGTAGAAATCCACAATGAGAGCAATCAATCCTATCATTCAAAGAAGCAAAGAAGGCATGCCAAGCCTGTGCCTTCTGGTAACAAGAGAAACTACAGGACAAGCGGGTCACCCTTAAGGTCTCAAAGGTCCACAACGGAGGGAAGTACTTATTATCCTTCGCACACTTTGTCAACATCTAGATACTCGTATTCAGCAAGATTAGAGGATCTAAGAATAGTTCTTGACAAAAAGGCGCCTTTAAGAGAAGCCCAGAGGATACCTGCTTTGCAGAGATTAGCGCCTAGGTCGCATGGCAGTGTAGAAGTAACAATGCTAGCGCCACGCGTAGTTGTTCATATGCTAATTGATAAACAGTTAGCAAGGCTGCAGAGTTTGGCATTCTCCCCAGAAATCAAGAATGCGCTTTTCCCAGTTGGTTTTCATCAACCGAAATTCACCATTTATGATGGAAAGATTGATCCCTACATGCACATCAGTCACTATCAACAAGTCATGGCTGTGTATAGGCAAAATTACGCTTTAATGTGCATTTTGTTTTTGTTAAGCTTGGGAGAGTTAGGTTCAAGTTAAACACCAAGACGTCGAAAGAAGTTGACCACCTGTTGAAGGTCACTATGGAAAAAGGAGAGGCGTTGAAATCTTACAATGCCATGTATTGGGAGACGTTCAATGAAATTAGCAAATGCTCCACCATTCTGGCCATAACGTAATACAAGCGCGGCTTGCCAGTCAGACATAGACTAAGAGACTCACTTACTATGACTCTACTTTCCACCATGTAAGCATTGATGGACAAAATTAACCAGCACATTAGGCTGGAAAACGACTCAGCCTGGCTTATTGTGAGGGCAAATCTAGTAGGTGTGGACAGAAGGGCTTCCTCAAAGGTTAACACAATTAGGAGACAAAATAAAAAAAATAACCACAATATGAGGAACCACAACAACAATCGGGTAGACCCACCCCAGAATAATGAAGAAGAGAATACAAGAAAGTTAAAAGCACGCACTAGCATCACTACGATCTTTAATAGACCCATATACAAAATCTTGAGTGAGATCCGAGACGAGCCTTACATCTAGTGGCTAGCCAAGTTAGGTGAAGCTTAGAGGGGCTAGTGCACCTTTCATGACGAAAGAGGACAATGAAGCGGGCCACTTGGATCGCTTCATTGAGGATGAAGCTAGAGTGGCTCCTTAAAATCAAGCCCTTCCAAATTGTTTGGCAATCAAAGATGCTCCTGCACAAGGAGTGATCAATGTGATTCATGAAATCATTAAACCTGAGCAAGTATGTGAGCTGAGCGAAATGATCAAAAAGGCTGAGCACAAGAAGAAGTAGTTAGTGTGTAACTAGTAAACAAGAAAGGGAAGATTGAGTAGAGAGATGTGATATCATTCTCAACTAAGGACTTGGAGAGGATCCAAACCCCCCACAACGACGAGCTAGTTGTCACTTTGTGCGTCAAAGACTTTGATATAAAGAGGATCCTAATTGATCAAGGTAGCTCAGTTAAAATAATGTATGGGTAATTACACTTTGCACCCCTACACTTTGTACCAAATCTCACTTTGACCTCAACACATGAAATCATGACAGTCAACTCCCTACACTTCTGGTCAAATCCCACTTTGGTCCCTATACATGAAATCGTGACAGTCAACCCCCTACACTTTTACTCAAATCCTACTTTGGTCCCTATACAAGTATCAATGTCCCTATTTTATTACTTCATTTTTAAATATTTAACAAAATCCAGTCATGTGACAAAATTGTGACTACGAAATGAGAATAAGAAAGGAAAGTCATCTATATTTTTCTAGCAATAGACTTTGTCCTATGTGACAAACACGAGTGTTATATAATACAATATATATCGTATGGTAAAAATTGGGACGAAAAGGTAAGAAAGTAGAGCTTTTGAAATTTAAAAAAAAATGCGATAAATAAATCAAAGAGAAAGAAAGATGAAGACAGAAGACTACGTTACTGTGAAAAGTAGAGTTTTGTAATTCTAATTTATGCAAAACCATAGTTCATCTTCTTAATTATTCACAATTTGTGTTTTGTTTTAGCCTAATACAGTCATATTTTGATTTAAATTTTGGGATAAAGTGTGTATTAGTGGAAAATATAGATGATTTTCTTTTCTTACCCTCATGTCGTAGTCACATTCTTATCACATGACTAGATTTTGTTAAAGATTTAAATAATTGAGTAACAAAAAGGGACAATGACACTTGTATAAAGTGAGATTTGACCAAAAGTAGAGGGGGTTGACTGTCACAGTTTCATATGTAGAGACCAAAGTGGGATTTGACTAAAAGTGCAGAGGGTAGATTGTCATAATTTCATATGTAGGGGTCGAAATGAGATTTGATACAAAGTGTAGGGGTGCAAACTGTAATTTACCTATAATGTATTATGAAACTTTCAAACAGTTGAAACTGGAGGACAAAGACTTGGCGCCAACGACATCACTTTTGGCCGGCTTTAACTTGTAACCAGAATGACCTGTGAGGAAGATCAGATTGCCGATCCAAGTTAGCTCAGTTGTGAAGCTAGTAGAGTTTTGGGTGTTAAAAGTCCCATATACTCACAACCTTATTTTGGGGAGAGGATGGTTGCACACCATATAGGCAGTTTCATCGACTTACCATCAGGTAATCTGCTTCCTTTTAGCAACAAGAAGAATTGAAGAAGTATAGAGAGACCAAGTGATGTTGAAGCGATGACTCGTCACTGTGAATGACAAATGTGCTGCCAAAGGTTTTGTCCAGATGATTGAAGGACTGGAGGAAAATGAAGTTCTAGAGGATGTTGGCAAGAAGGCTGAGGAAAAATCTGTTAAAGAATTAGTAGAGGTGCAGATTGACGAGAACAATCTAGAAAAGTTCTTTTTGCTCGGCTCATCCTTGTCTAGCAAAGAAAGGCTAGAGATTATGGACTATTTGATCTCTAACATTGAAATGGTCGCTTGGATGCCTTACGATATGCCTGGCGTAGATCTAAACCTTATTTCTCATTAGTTGAACTTCTTCTCTCATGCTAGACCGGTTATACAACGAACACGTCAGTCAGCTTTACATCACATCGAGATAGTGGCAGAAGAAGTAAAGAATTTGCTGGAAACTAGGGCAATCAAGGATGTCCATTACCCTAAGTAGATTTCAAAAATGGTCATTGTGTCGAAGAAGAATGGAAAATAGCACGTTTGCATCGACTACAAAATGGTTAACAGGACATGCCGCAAAGATAGCTTCTCCTGTCTAGAATTGATCAATTGGTGGAATCAACGGCTGGGCACAAACGCTTTAGCTTTTTGGATGCGTGTCTTGGGTACCATCAGATGGCTATGTATAAACCGAACAAGGAAATCACTTCCATTACAACTCCAAGGGGTTGTACTGTTATAAGGTTATGCCTTTTGGTTTGCAAAACTTAGAGGTCACCTTTCAAAGAATGATCACCAAAATGTTCGCTCATTTTCTAGGAAAAACCATGGAGGCCTACATTGATGACATGGTGATTAAAAGTAAGAGTGAGTCGGATCATCTCAGGTACTTGATAGAAATGTTTAACATCCTTAAAACTCACAAGTTGCGTTTGAATGCATCCAAATGTGCGTTTAGGGTGGGGTCAGGCAAATTTCTAGGTTTCTTGGTGACTAATCATGAAATAAAAGAAGACCCCTCATAGATCAAAGCAATCGAAGAGTTGGAGAGATCAAATTCGACAAAAAATGCACAACATATTGCCGGGATGGTAGCCGCACTAAATAGATTTGTAAGTTGGTTTTCAGATCATTGCAAACCCTTCTTCTAAGCACTGAAGTCCAAGTTTTGTTGGGACGAGGAATGCGACTGCGCTTTGGAAAAATTGAAAGTCTACTTGTCTTTGACTCCACTCTTAATGACTTCAAAACTTGGAGAAGAACTTTTTCCTTACTTAGCAGTTTCTCAACATGCTGTCAGGGCGGTTCTAGTACGCACAGAAGAAATATAGTATTTGCCAATTTTTTATGTGAGCAAGACTTTGCTCGGTGTTGAAATGAGGTACCTACCATTGGAGAAGTTAACTTTGGCCTTGATGATGGCATCCAGAAAGTTAGCGCATTGTTTTCATACCCACACAATAGTTATGCTAACAAAATTTCTTTTGAAAGCTTTGTTCGAAATGGAAGACTTTTCTTGGCGGATTTTGAAGTGGGCGGTTGAGTTGGGACAGTTTGATATCAAGTTCCAGCCCAAAACAGTAATAAAAGCACAAGCTTTGGTAGATTTCGTTATTGAGTTCACCCCTGGGACTCATCCTATTTGCCTGGTTAATCTTAAAGAGTTAGCTGAACGAAGGGTCAAAGGCACCGCGGAAGTTGCACGGCCTACCGCCGTTTTACTAGTTGAGGGTCAACCACAATCAGAAGAACCTAGCAGCACTGACAGTTTTAGAAATAGTAGTTCAATCTACTAGACCCAACGATGCGCTGCTGAGGGGAGAATAGGCCATGCAAATAGTGGAGTCTAGCAATGGTGTGCCTAAAAGGGAAATAGTAGGGCAACCAACCAAAGAAACGGCCACATAACCAGCAGGACCAAGCAAAGAGATCATTCAAGTCCTAGACCTTAAGAAATCTCAAGATCCTTCAGAGTGATGGGACTTGTTTGTTGAAGAAATGTGGAAACTTTTGTGGATGGAACTTTAAACAGGCATGGTATTGGGCTAGGCATCGTTTTGATCTCACCAGAAGGATTGACCATGGAGCATTCCATCACACTTAGATTCCCAGTCTCAAACAACAAAGCTGAGTACAAAGCATTGCTAACGGGGCTAAAAAGCGCCCTCTTTATGAAGGCAACCGAGCTAATGGTCTACAGCGACTCTAAACTTGTAGTTAATCAAGTTTCTGGAGAATATAAAGCAAAAGATGGTATGATGGTTAAATACCAGCTGCTAATAAGGGAGGAAATCAAGAAGTTTGAAGCTATAGTAGTAGAGCAAATTGGCCACAAAGAAAATAGCAAGGCATATGAGTTAGCGGGACTGGCCTCCATGGCAAACACATCAACTCCTAGTTCCAAATTGATAGAATTCTTACCAAGGTCCAATATTGAAGAGCCTGAAGAAATAGAAGTACACTGCGCCGAGCTGGGACCTTCATGCATTGATCCCATTATCATCTTTTGGAGAGATAGAATTCCACCCACCGAAAAGAAGAAAACTAACAAGAATAGGGCCAAATCATAGAAGTTTTGGCACTCTCTATTTAGGGTGTCGTTCAAAAAGTCTTTCATGGGCCATACTTGAAATGTGTCCATCCCAGCAAGGTTGAAGCATTCTTGTTCGAAATTCATAAAGGCATGTGTGGAAGTCATATAGGGGGAAGATCATTGTCCTACCCTGCTATTTCACAAGGATACTGGTAGACGTGCATACAGCCCGACAAGCAGAAGTACGTTAAAAAATGTGAAAAATGACAGAAGTTTGCACACCAGATTCATCAACCGACTAGAGAGTTGCTTCATTTGACAAGTCCTAGGCCATTTGCTTTATGGGAGTTAGACATAATGGGGCCATTGCTAGCTGCACCAAGCAACAAAAAGTTCTTTATTGTGGCAACAGACTGCTTCACAAAATAGGTAGAAGCATAATCTTTGCCGTCAATCAAGGAGAAAGAGGTGAAGAGATTTTTCTGGTAGAACATTGTTACCAGCTTTGGAGTCCCAAAGGCCTTAATATATGATAATGGCACGCAATTTGATAGAAAGCTCTTTAGGGCATTTTGTGAAGAGTTGAATATAGAATTTTACAATTCAACATTGGCCTACCCGCAATTGAACGACCAAGCAAAAACTTCAAATAAACAATCTTGGATGGACAAAAGCATCACCTTGAGAACGGAAAGGGCAAATGAGTCGAAAAACTGCCCATCGAGTTGTGGGCATACTAAACTACACCAAAATGATCAATCAGAGAAATGCCTTTCGCCTTGGTGTATAGCATGGAAGTAGTCACCCCTTTGGAAATTGGAATGCCAACAACTAAAGGTGAGAACTTTGAACCTGATCTAAAGGGTGAAGCAATTGTTCTAGAGTTAGACCTAGACTTAGCTGAAGAAAGAAGAGAGAAAGCATTGATTCACATCATGGCATATCAGCAGGAGTTGGAGAAGAAATACAACAAAATAGTGCATACTAGATAGTTTAAAATTAGAGATTGGGTTCTGTGGAAGGTGAATGGAAACACTATTGTACCAGGTGAGGGCAAGTTAGGAGCGAATTAGGAAAGACCATACAGAATCGTGGGCTAAGCCGGAAAGGGGGCATACAACTTGGAAGATTTGGATAACTATGTTGTTCCTAGGCCTTGGAACACCGGTAACCTTAAGTTGTTTTATTTTTAGCTTACTTTTGTAATCCTCCTAATTTTTCATAATAATACAAGTAGACAGATTTTCGTTTTAGTAATTTCCAATATTTACTGTTCTCTTATTTTACCATGCTTATGATTGTACTTAGTAACTAAGGGGCAACAAATCTTAGCCGATTTGATTTTGCTCGGTGAAGTAGGTTGGCGGATGTATCCAACTTTGAAAGTCTTGGTCGAGCTGTTTTTTCTCTATGAAGGAAGTTGGGGGATTTTTCCAACTTTGAAAGCTTTGCTGAGCTGATTTTGCTCAACAAAGTAGGTTAGTAGATGCATCCAACTTTGAAATTTTTGGACGAGCTATTTTTGCTCGAAGAAGCAAGTTGGGAGATTTTTTTCCAACTTTGAAAGCTTTGCCAAGCTAATTTCGCGCGGCAAAGTAGGATGTGGGATATATCCAACTTTGAAAGTCTTTGCCGAGTTATTTTTGCTTGATGAAGTAAGTTGGGGGATTTTTCCAACTTCGACAGCTTTGCTAAACTGGTTTTGCTCGGCAAAGTAAGTTGGCAGATCTATCCAACTTTGAAAGTCTTTACCAAGTTGTTTATGCTCGACAAAACAAGTCAGTGTTTTTTCAACTTTGAAAGCTTTACTGAGCTGTTTTTGCACGACGAAGTAAGTTGGCAGATTTTTCCAACTTTGAGAATCTTTGCTAAGCTAATTTTGCCCCATGAAGGAGGTTAGAGGATGTTGCCCATTTGGAAAGTCTTTGTCGAGCTGGTTTTACTCGGCGAAGCATGTTGGCAGATGTTGCCATCTTCGAAAGCCTTCGTTGAGTTGGTTTGGCTCAGCAATGTTGGTTAGAGGATGTTTCTAACTTTGAAAGACTGTCGGGCTGGTTTAGCTTGACAAAGATGGTAGGAGGATGTTATAACTTTGAAACTCTTTCCCGAGCTAGTGTTGCTCGGCAAAGTAGTTAAAGGATGTGTCCTACTCTTAAAAATCTTCATCGAGCTAGTTTTCTCAGTGAAGTACGATGAAGGATATTTTAACTCTACAAAGGATTGCCAAGCTATTTTGGCTCAATTGGTTATGCCATTCAATTGTAAAGTGGATCACACAGAAACAACTACATTATGTGTAAAAAGTTAGGTATTTCCATTGATTTCAAAGATCATTACAAAAGATAGGGTCAAACCGATTACAACTCCAAAAACACAAAAAAATAAAAATAAAAAATGTTGATGGGGTCAAGCACTAGGATTTACTTGTTCAAGCGTGGCGCTACCATCTACAGTCAGGTCAGTGATGCCCTCTTCCATAATCACACTGGGCTGAGTATGGCCCATATTCTCACTTTGAATAGCTGTGTAGTCAACCAGGCTCTCTTTCTCTTCCACTTTCAGTAATTGTTGTTGCACGACATCTGCGTATGCCGCAATGCAGTTGGGGATGAAGTGAGGGGGAGGTTTCTTGAAGACTTTAGAATCAGAGGATGCCCAAGCTTCTCGGCTACCATTTTCTAGCCGCACTAAAAAAAGATATCTTTCGTACCATTTCACCTAATTCATAGTCGTGGTCTTCAACTTTTTCAACATCCTTCCTCAACATACCAATTTGGGCTTCATAGTTGGATTTGAGCTTCTTCAGCTTGTCCAAATAC
Organism: Camellia japonica; assembly: GCA_030407325.1. Taxonomy (NCBI): domain Eukaryota; kingdom Viridiplantae; phylum Streptophyta; class Magnoliopsida; order Ericales; family Theaceae; genus Camellia; species Camellia japonica. The sequence continues at coordinate 19,519,070 of JAPPVO010000014.1, forward strand.
ATGTTCTTCTTATCAGCCAAAGCCTTCTATTTTGTGACTTCGGCGGTTCTAACCTGCTTGACTAGTTGATCTCTTTCGGTTGTGATTTCTGCCAAATTAACTTGTAAAGTCTTTAGCTCAGCCGTCTTTGCATCATTATCAACTATGGCAAGCCTCATATTTTTTCTTAGCTCCAGCACGCACTTGTGGGCAACTTGATTTTTTTGCACGGCCTAAAATGGTGTAAGAAATTAGAAAGCTGAACAAACAGTTGATGCTGAAATGAAAAAGTCAAGGACTTACCAAGACTATAGATTTTGTAGCCAATCTAATGGCCTTTAGGTCGGTTAACTGTTGATGTCTCTCCATGTCAGCTGATAAACATAATGGCTTGGCCAAATTGAAACTGAGCTACTTATCTTTGTCAGCATAGAAAAAACCAATTACAGACACATCTTGGCACTTATATTTCATAACAGATGCCCACGGTGGAAGGAAAAGAGGAAGGGTCATCAGTTTGCTTAATTTGTGTAGCCTCAACCTACTTGGAAAGCTTTGTTTGCTCAGCTAGAAGCTCGGTTAAGTCTTCATCAATGAGGGTTTGCTCAGTAGTAGTTTCCCTCATTTTTTTCTTCGGCTGAGAAGAAGATGCAGCAATAGTTGTTGAAGTCAAGGCCAGAATTGAGCTATTTGCGTGGTTTATTGGCCCTTACCTTGTGTGTTTTGAGAGTTAGAATAAGTTTTCTCGGTTATCAGAACCTTGATCCCTATTTTTTTGGCCATGTCTTCCTCCTCGGTAAGTGGAATGAGAATAACTTTAGGTAGTGAAAGCTTTGGTTCTGGTGAGGGCTCTAGAAGGAAGTCCGTGACTTTGCTCTTTAACTTTCTGCTATACCGGTAGGTTGGTTCAAATCCAAGCAAGTCAGTCCAATCTCGTTCTTCATGTCTTAACGCGACATGGAACACATCTTGGTTTGCATAGGCATAGTTGGATTTCAAATGATATAGATCTACAAAAAGAGTTGAAGTATTAGCTCGGTGCAAAATGAGGAAATGGTTAAGAAGAAAAATCGTGCTACCTATAATACCAGTTTATCCTTTCTTGCAGTTTATGCACTAGCCTAGCACTGGTGCTTCCATGTCTTCATAATTCCTAGAGACCCACAGAAAGTCAACATCATGCAAATCTTTATCTAGCATCCTTTTGACGATCTTTTCACGACCTCCCTTTATTTTTAAATAATAATAGAAGTCGTCGTCTGTTTAGCTTAAAGAATACTGATGAAATATCTCAGCTAGACCTATGTTGAGGTTTGAGTGACTGTTTAGTTCGGCTACACCATTTATTATCCTAAAAGTGTTGGTGGAAACTTGTGTTGGACAGAGTCTTTTTGCCTAAGGAATTCGCAAATGAGAGGTTGATCCAGGAAGCGCAAACCTCCTTCAACAATAGCTATCACGGTGAAGGGGCAAAATCCTTCTCAATTCCATGGAAAGATCCCTTCTTCAGCCAGCTCAATATTTACATTATTTGGAATGTTGTAATCCTTTCAAAATTCTACAATGGCACCTGGGGAATTCACCATGAAGCGATACTTGCCCATGGAAGCCGATTTTATATAAACAATAAGTTAGGGAATTTGAATGGCTAATCAATGTGGCCATAATAGGCTTTGTGTTTGCTCGACCGTTGAGCCAAGCAGCAATATTGAAGGGGTGCCTAGTCGATCCAAGCAAAAAACGAAGTGTGTTATGCTCAATTATCGACCGAGCTAAAGAGTAGCACAACTCAACACCAGATAAAGGTGTGTCCTAATAGTTTGCTCGATCAATTGAACGTGGATAGTTTCGCATTGTTACTAGCTTGGTCATTGAGCTCTCTTCATTTTTAGCTCAGTCATTGAGCTTACTTTGTTTCCAGCTCGGTCAATGAGTTATGCTCCATTAATAGCTCAGTTAGTGAGCTTGCTATTGAACATAGCTTGGTCTTTAGGTTAATTTAGCTCGGTTGTAGGATTAATTTTTATCTCAATCACTAGGCTTGCTTTGCTTCTAGCTCGGTCGTTGAGCATAAGACTTGCGTTTCAATTTGGTTATTGGGTTCTTGACATGGGGCTTTATCTCAATCATTCTAGAAACATATTTGTACTTTGGTTGCTGACTATTTAAAGATCAAAACCCTAGTTTTGTCTAGTTGAGCCTAGAGTTAAAGTGGTTTACTCAATATAATGTATTTATGGATTATATATATATACATCGCATTGTAGATTGAAAAATGTTTGTTCATCACTTTTGTAAATGGAGTTTTGTTTATTTTGGATTCATGTTAATGTATACAATTGAGAGGGTAATTTGCACAGTGCAAATAGGCCGAGCTAAGTTTGTATGGGCCTTGTGTTTGGGCCAAGCTACATTGACTTTGTCTTGCTCTGAGACTATGCTATTTTTGGAAGACTGAACAATGGTTGCAAGTTATGACGAAGCGGAGTTGACTACATAACCGAGCCGAATAATCAAGCCGGGTCTTATGGTTAGCACGGTGTAACATGTTTCTCGACAGTCTTAAAGTTAAGTATTCAACACGGTTACGTGGTCCTTGACTAACCAGAATGGCTTTCTTAGATTGGTGACCGAGCTAAGAGTTGTGATATTTTACTTAAACTTTAGAGATAAGTGTGTTAAAGTATAGACATTACCCTTTCGGAGATGGACTCCTGATAGGACTCTACGAAGAGGAATTAGAATCATACTAGGAGTCTACCTTACGAAATATATAAAAGCTCAAAGGTAAACCCTAAGGAGGTAACGCAATTCTACTTACTGGATTTCTAGAGAGCTTCCCTATATTAATCTTAAGAGCTAACTTAAGCATCAGATGGGTCTTCAAACACACACCCGCTTGGTAGCTCATCTGAGTTGTTTTGCAGGCTACACAATGTCGTTCGAGGAGATACAAGCTTGACCACGAGGAGTACACGCGTGACGAATATTTCATGTCTGTACAACAACAATTTTTCATACTCTACATCATTTGTGTTTTGATGTAATTGTCTATGAGAAATGTGGTTTAAATCTCCTTATTCTTTGTTTAATTCTTCATCAAAGTATAGATTTAGATGAGATAATAGAATTTTCTTCATAAGTCTAAAATATATTATTTCATAGGAGCATTTGATATATGATTGTACATTTTTTTTTTTTTTTTGATTACTCACTTTTGATTATTATTTCCATTTATTGTTTGATTTTATTCAAAGTTTCTTTTTTTTACAAGTAACAACACAATAAGAAAGATGTTGATGATAATGGTGAGTTTTGATAGGGTGGATTGGAGTTTGAGAGTGGGGAAGAAGGTGAAAATAAAATAATTGAAACTTGCTAAAGAAGATGAAGAGACTTGAGTATGAAGAATACATATAAATAATTCGGGTGTACTTCAGAAAAAAAAAATTTATTATAAGGTTTAAGGTTTATTGTCATTATTAGCAAATTTACATTATGGTATAATAGAAACTAAAATTTTAAAATTTTAATTAGACGGAATTACTATTTGGGTACAAATAGAACCACCAAAAAAGACAGATATTCATGTGGGTTAGTATAATAAATACAAACGTGAATTTCTAAAAAAATGACCTTGGATAAAGTCAAGTGGAAAAAAAAAATGATTCATGTAGTCGATCCTATTTAATGGGATTTGAGACTTAATTTGTTTTAGTTTGGTTTTAATAATTTAGTCCAATAGAGAGAAATGATTGTTGACAAAATCTTAAAACTCATTAGAGTGTTTTGTTTCTCACCCAAATTAAATAAATATATAATAATAAATTTAGTAACATTTGATGAAAAACAAAATTTTTGTATACAAAAAATTTTGATTTTGTTAAATTGTACTTTTGCGAGACATGTTAAGAAATTTTTACGAAATTGTACATTCTCTTTAAAATACGTGTAATATATGTGTCTTAATTATTCAATATTAACATTCTATTGATTTGTAGTAGCCACCCTAACTTTTTCAAATGATTCATAGCGACTCAAGATTGTTTTGTGAAATAAATATTTTAATTAATTTTTTTAGTTTTTTTATCAGAAGATATACAAAAAAAAAAAATTAACTTCTTAATTACGATTTTTTTTTTTTTTACTTTTTAACTAAAATAAGCTATTGCTAAAACACCCCTCAATTTTATGTACTAAGCATATTAGAATATCACCAATAATGCATGTAATACTGGTCAAAGTATTTACCAAAACTTCATTTTGTTACCTTATTTACTGAATTTTTCTGTACACTTTAAAAATTAACTATCCTATGGATTCAACTCTTCCCAGGAGGAGTTAAATTAAGGAGATAAGAACTTAGTGCTTTGTAAAGGTTGGAAGACTAACTCTCAGAAATGCTAATCTAAAAATTAACAATTGAGTTTCGCCCATCAAAAAAAAATTATAGCTCAATAGCAATGAGAATTTTTTTGTTTTTTTTTTCTCTAAGAACAATGCCATGTTGTGCTCCAACTTGATATTCATTAGTTAAAATAATGGGACCTAATACTTTTTGTTAAGTTTTTAAGAAACAACATGTCAAGTGTCGAGTAATAAATGATCTAGTGCAATTAGTATTCATGGACTATCAACATCATCCTCCTATCCTATTAGGTTCTGTTTGTTTGCACGCTCTGTTTGTTTTTAGATATGAATGATAGAATTGCAAACGAATTAAGTTGTTCATAAACAGTTTAAGTTTGGCTCAATTAAAACTCAATTTATTTATTAAAAGAATAAATTTAAGTTTAATTTTTAGGCTAGTTTATTAATTGAACTGAACTCGAGTTGTCCCAAACTCGGCTTGGTAAGACTCATTAATATAAAAAAATAAATTAATATTTTTTCATAATATATTAAATAAAATTTTAATTATTTATTTTAATTTTTTTATTTGTGTTTGTATTTATATAAATTTATATATTTAATTGATCAAATTTATTATTAATATAAGCATTCTTATATATTTTATTCATAATTTTTTATTCTAATAAATGAATTAATTTAATTTAATTTTTTTTTTTTCAAATTTGAGCTTGAGCTTGATTATTTAAGTTCAACTTGAGTTCAAGCTCGACTAATTCTTCATAAACAAGCTTGAACACTTAAAAGATTGGCTCGGTTAACCACGTTTTCAACCCTAAGAATGGGATTAAATTAGTATTAAGGTGAGACCTATAAAAATCATATTTGTTTTGAAAAATTGTAATGGTATTAAGAGTTCTATGAGACTATGAAACCGAACAATCCCATGAATGAGGGGATATTGAAATCTAATCACATGAGATTGAAGTTAGAAAGACTATTTTGTCATTCACTTTACAAAAATGACAAAGTCACCTTCTATATAAGGAGGGTTTTTATGTAATTTCATAAATTTAATCCTAACCAATTAGTTTCACTACATTAATGTATAAATAAATATCATTTATCTTACATCTTAAATCTAATACCACCATACTAGTAATCTCACTCTCACTCAATCACACTGTAATAATACTCCTATCTAACTTAGTCCAATAAAGAAACAAGGCCTTAGATTTAAATTCCAATAGCTTTTCAACCTCTTTCTTTTCATTTTGACAAAATAAAATAATGCTATTTTTTGAGTGAGTTTTGGGGTTGATGTTTGTTTTTTAATTTTAAAAAAAAATTATTTACTTAAAAATTTGTTAAAAAAGTATTTCTTATAAGTAAAGAAGTTTGTGATTTCAAATTTTTTTATGTTACTTTTTTGTAATTGGCAATCCCGTTTGACAAAACTCCTTTCAATTGTAAGTTTATTCGTTCTTTAATTTTCAGTGAGGCTATAAGTGTTTAGATGTGAATCCAATCCGAATTGTGCTTTGCAGAGGAGTTCGTGATCTTAATCTATTCATGTTTGCCACTTCGTTGACTAAGTATGGCAATCGAGATGCCAGGTCAGCTCGCGGGGGTCTAGCGGGCAGTGCCCTTGGCGAGTCTAGGGTAGCACCTAGACAGGGTCGAGTGCCTATATAACAACCATCATCTTGTCTTAGTCATATTCGTGAGCATTTATATGATTTTCCCTTGTTAGGTTTGTACATGCAGACTTAGACTTGTTTTGCCTAGGTAAAGGTCCTTGTCTTGTCTTGATGCTATCAGGTTTTGCCTAAGTGTTATATGCATGCTTTGTTCCTTGCTTGGTGTGTTAAGCCTAGGTCATTTCAAGCCTAGGTCATCTCAAGCCTAGGTCATCTATCCTTGCTGTCTCAAGCCTAGGTCACACCTTTGAACCTCTTACACCTAGGCCATTGAGCACCAACACCTAGGACTATCTTAGAACCACCTTGGTTGACCTCCACCATCACCTAGGCATATTGGCCGAGATGTCATCATCTAGGCCGAGGTGTGCATCACCTAAGCCGAGATGTGTATCATTTAGACGTCCTAGATCTTTGATCCTTGCACCTAGGGATCTTGTTCTTGGACTGGTATGACCTAGGCCGAGATGTGGCACATCTAGGCCGAGGTGTGGCACATCTAGGTCAAGTGTTATCCTTCCTAGCTGAGATCATTGAGACCTTACTTGCCGAAGCCTATGTCTTGATCTGGGATCATTGCCTTGTCAAAACGCCCTTGTCACCTCACTTGTTGTACACATTTTGTCACACTCTTGTCATATCATTCTGGCACATTTTTGAGGAGATCCAACCAGACGTTGCCACGTGTCCCAGTAGTGGTTTAAGCCAGCTAGCAGTGGGGAACCCATATCATTTGCTATATCTTTTCCTTAGAAGAGAGAGAAGCTCTAAGAAGAAGAAGAAGGAGTTCTTAGAGAGAGAAGTAGATTTCCAAGCTTGATCCTTAGAGTTTGAACCGTTTGATCTGTGTTTTGAGGTTAGATTCTTGATCTACTCTTGTTGTTCTTTATGTTGATCTGATCACATTGCATGATCTACCATAATTTATGAGCCATGCATTGATTTAAAGTTTTGTTTTAGAAAGAGAAAATGATGTTCTTGCGTTCTTGAAGAAAAGCCTTGTTTTGCTCCAAAAGTTTGTAACAAATTCCATGTTTTTGTGTTTGTTTTCATGGAGTATTCAAGTATGGGTACCCAGGTCCATATTTTTGAACTCATATCATGAAATCTCAGATTTTGAATAATGAAGTTATGATTTTAGTATTCATGTTCTTCATGTTCATGTTCTTCAAGAGGAAACCCTGATTTCCAGATTTCATTTCCCTAAGTGTGGTCACTGAGACCACTTTTGCCTAGATCTCACACCTAGGCCAAGCATCGTATCTCACCTTGGCCTACCTTGCATGATCACTTGCACCTTAGTCTATCTTGCATGCACACCTAGGCCGACCATGGTACACTCTTGCCGGCACCTTGTAACATCTCGGCAGGCAGCTGCACACCTAGGCCTAGGAGGCCACACCTGGGCCAAACGGTGTGGGGCCTTGGCCAAGACTCCTTGAGTTCACCCAGCTAGGCCATTTTGGCCTAGATCATCTCCGTGCATCCATTCCGAGACCTGGTTGGTACCCAGCATGTTTTCCCTAGAAGAAAAACAGTGTTTTGACTCCCAGCACATGTTTTACTTTGTCTTGACTTGGTTTTGGAAAGAAATGCGGGGATCATTTTCATTCATGTAAAGCTTGTTTTAAGAATGCTTTGCACAACCATCTTTGAGCATTCCTTCTTGTCTTCTTGAAATGCATTCAGTAGACTTTGCTATATGATTGTAGGTCTTGGATTCTTGCCTTAATCCCTATATCTGAAGAACTATTGTGAGTGGTATTTTTAATAAAGCTATGTTATAATGTTTTGATAAAGCTTTGCTTTGTTTCGTTTTGGAAAAGTATTTGATCAAGTATGAATGATTATCCATTAGCTTTAATAACCTTTGTTTTGATGACATTCTTGAAAAGTCCATAGTGCTAGGGGACTATAATGCAACTAGTACCCTTGTTTGAGATATCTCCCTTGCCACCGACGGTTTTTCGGGTGGATTTGTCTGATCGATTCCGGGTCGATTATTCCCTTGTTTTGTCAGGAATGTCATCCCTTGTATTATGTTGATGCTAGTAAGCATCCCTTGAAGCTTTGAATGACTCGATAGATGAACTTGGTTCATCCATTAATTTTGTACAGGCAATGATATGTATTGTTTTGATAAAGGTCTCGGATATCAGTCATTTAAACCTTTATTACTTATATCATTCACTGAGTATTCAAGCTCACCCTCTCCTTTATATATATGTAGGTGATGAGCAAGAAGGCGGTGTCGCCTAGATGTTATTTGCAAGTTGTTTTGGATTCTTGTTTTGCTAGCATCTTGAAGACTATGCTTCTTAGCTTTGTAGTTCATGTCATTTGTATATGTCGGCTCGAGAAGCCGCTGATCAGGATGTGCCATGTACTTTAGTTTATTTGTATCCATGATGTAACACCATGTTAAGACGTATGACATTTCATTTGATCTATGCACAACTCTTATGGACTACTTAGATTTAAATTTGTTTCCGCACATGTAAGCCCCATATATATACTCTGATTGTGTGAATCTTTGTAAGTTGGCCTTTGGTAATCTCGGATTACTGGCCATTATGGCACCATTCTACTAGGGGCGGAATGGGGTCGTGACAGATTGGTATCAGAGCACAAGTTCCTTATAGTACGTTATTCACACACTTGTAATCCTAAAGAGCATAGGATTTCCGTTAGAATGATGTTAGGATTGCATCATATTGCTTGCTATTTGACAAGGTGTGCATCATCTCAGCATATTTATTTGTTACTCGTGTACTTGTCTATTTGGTCATCTTGTTTAAGAGTTACATTTTGAATACTATTAGCATCATGAGAAGAGGAAGACCTCCAGTTAGACAAGATGATTCTGAGGACAGGTTGGATCGATTAGAAAGGATGGTAGAGGGTTTGGCCCATGAGTTGAGGCAAGCAAGGCAACAGAACACTAGTACTACATCTACTCAGGCTGAACAGACAGATGGCCGACATGCAGTTCCACCTCCACCTCCTCCAGTGCCGCAAGTGCCTCCACAACTAGCTTTGTACGGGGACGGCACATTGACCTTGATCAACGAATTCAAGAAAATGAATCTGCCGAGATTCCATGGGGGTATAGAACCGTTGAAGGCAGAAGCATGGGTCCTTGAAATGGAGAAGTTGTTTGAGATTTTTCCTAGTACCGACGCCCAGAAGGTATCATTGGCAACATTCACATTGGACAACGACGCTCATAGATGGTGGATGATGATCCGAGAAGGTAATCCAAGTTTGACTTGGGCCAGATTTTTCGAGCTATTTTATGACAAGCATTTTTCCCTTAGTGTTCGAGATCGCAAGACCACAGAATTCCAGACTTTGACACAAGGTAACAGGACAGTGGCTGAATATGACCGTGCTTTCACCGAGTTGGCTAGATATGCACCTCACATGGTCAATGACAAATACAGAAAAGCTAGGAAGTTTGAGAGTGGACTTTGAGGGCCAATATAAGACCGAGTTAATATGCTTAATATGCCGACCTATCCCGGGGTACTAGACAAGGCCATTCTGGTAGAGACTAACTTGAACAGATATCAGAGTTCAGGAGAGAGCCAAAGGAAGAGGCAAAATTATGACAACCGCCGAACATCGTTTAATGCCAAGAAGAAGGCAAATGTGGGCAGTTCAAGCAACTCAAATCAGGGAAATGGTACCAGGCCGACATGTTCAAGTTGTGGGAAGCCACATTTTGGAGTTTGTCGTTGGGCATCTGGAGCTTGTTTTGAATGCGGTGAGATGGGTCATCGTGTTAAAGACTGTCCCAAGACAAAGACTAATGATGGTAAGAAAAATGGAGGTACTTCGGGTTTTGCACAGAAAGGCAATGTCAGGAAAGGACAGATGAGGCAGGGCAGAGTTTTTGCATTAGTGCTAGGAGACACTTAGAGTGCCGAGACAGTAGTGTCAGGTATACTTCCAATTTGCTCTCAAGATGCATATATATTGATTGATTCGGGTTCTATACATTCCTTTGTATCTGCTAAGTTTGCTGAGAAATTAAATAGGGAACTAGAACCCCTTGGTTATTTGTTATCTGTGTCTACTCCATCTGGAAGAAATATAACTGTTGCATCCATTTATAGAGCATGTGTTGTTATGATTAGTAATTTTGAATTACTAGTTGATTTGATGCCGTTGAACATGACTCATTTTGATGTTATATTGGGAATGGATTGGTTAGTAGTTAATCGTGCATCCATTAATTGTGTTTCCAAAAGTGTCGCATTGAAACCCCCAAACCAAGCCGAGGTTACATTTCAGGGTAAAGGAGTAGTATCCCCACCTTACTTGATCTCATCCATGAAGGTTTATAAGTTGATCCAAAAAGGGTGTCAAGGTTATTTGTGTAGTGTACTAAGTAATCTAAATGGAAACGTTGAATTGGCCGATATCTCAATTGTTAATGAATTCCCCGATGTCTTTCCAAATGATTTGCTTGGCCACTTAGTCGATAGGGAAATAGAATTTACTGTTGACGTTATACCGGGAACCCAACCTATCTCCAAAACACCCTATAGGATGGCCCCAACCGAGCTTAAAGAATTGAATTACAAGAGTTATTGGATAAGGGTTTTATTAGGCGGAGCACTTCACCTTGGGGAGCGCCAGTTTTATTTGTTAAGAAAAAGGATGGTGCACTTCGTCTTTTTGTTGATTACCGAGAACTGAACAAGGTAACCATTAAGAATAAGTATCCATTGCCAAGGATTGATGATTTGTTTGATCAGTTACAGGGAGCACGAATCTTTTCTAAAATTGATCTCAGGTCGGGCTACCATCAGCTCAAGGTTAAAGCCGAGGATGTTGAGAAGACTATTTTTCGGACAAGGTATGGCCACTACAAGTTTTTGGTAATGCCTTTTGGAGTGACTAATGCTCCTGCAGCATTTATGGATTTGATGAACAGAGTCTTTAAGCCATATTTAGGCGAGTTTGTAGTTGTGTTCATTGATGATATATTGATCTATTCTAAGAGTAAAGTTGAGCATGAGAATCACCTGAGACTCGCCTTACAAATTTTGAGAGACAGAAAGTTTTATGCTAAGCTTAGCAAGTGTGAGTTTTGGCTTTCTAGTATTTCATTTTTGGGTCATGTGATTAATGAAGAGGGTATTTCAGTTGATCCTAGCAAAATTGAAGCCATTATGAATTGGCCGAGGCCGACTAATGTGTCCGAGGTTCATAGTTTTCTGGGTTTGGCAGGTTATTATAGAAAGTTTGTGAAGGACTTCTCAAAGATTGCAGTACCATTGACACAGTTAACTCAGAAGGGAGTGGCATATGAATGGACCGAGAATAGAGAATCAGCCTTCTAGGAGCTAAAGACGAGGTTGGTCTCAACACCAGTTCTTGTGCTTCCATTAGGTAATGAGGAGTTTCAGATTTATAGTGATGCTTCACGTAAGGGTTTGGGTTGTGTATTAATGCAAAGAGGTAAAGTCATAGCATATGCATCTCACCAGTTGAAACCCCATGAAAAGAATTATTCTACCCATGATTTAGAACTCGCAGCCATAGTATTCACTTTGAAAATTTGGCGTCACTACTTTTATGAAGCTTCTTGTCAGGTTTTCACAGATCATAAGAGCCTGAAGTACTTGTTCACTCAGAAGGAGTTGAATATGAGACAGAGAAGATGGCTTGAATTATTGAAAGACTACGACATGCAGATTCAGTATCACCCAGGTAAAGCAAACGCAGTGGCAGATGCGTTGAGCAGGAAGTCAGTTGGGAATTTGGCATGTTTAGCAATGATTTCAGCAGAGCCGACAATTATTGAGGAAGTGAAGGCAAGACAGATGGAGGATGAATTCTTCAAGAAGGTAGTTGATGAGATTATCACAAAGCCAAGACCGGATACACCATTGAAAATCAGGTACTTAAGTTTGAGGGAAGATTGTGCGTGGCCGATATCCCAGAGTTGAAAAGGAAGATTTTGCAGGATGCCCATGGTTCCAGATTTGCTGTTCATCCAGGAAATACCAGGATGTACCAAGATGTGAAGCAAACTTTTTGGTGGCCGAATATGAAAAGAGAAATAGCCGAGTTTGTATCCCAGTGTTTGTATTGTCAACAAGTGAAAGCAGAACATCAGAGGCTAGCAGGACTTCTTCAACCTTTGTCAATTCCTGAGTGGAAATGGGAACACATCTCCATGGATTTTGTTGTTGGTTTGCCAAGGACACAAAAAGGTATGGATTTGATTTGGGTTATAGTTGATAGATTAACTAAGTCAGCACACTTCTTGCCAGTTAAGACTACCTTCAATGCCGAGCGACTTGCTTTGTTGTATATGAATGAGATTGTTAGACTTCATGGAGTGCCGATGTCTATTGTGTCAGATCGAGATCCAAAACTTGTTTCTAGATTTTGGCAGAGTTTACAAAGAGCTTTAGGAACTGAGTTGAGGTTTAGCACAGCATTTCACCCCCAGACTGATGGGCAAACAGAGAGAACGATTCAGACACTTGAAGATATGCTCAGGTTATGTGTATTGGACTTCAAGGGAAGTTGGGAATTACATTTGCCATTAGTAGAATTTGCTTACAACAACAGTTTTCAAGCTACTATTGGTATGGCGCCGTATGAAGCTTTATATGGGATGAAGTGCAGATCTCCGTTGGGCCGAAGTAGGAGATAAAGCTTTGGTTGGTCCCGAGTTAGTTCAAGTTACAACATAGAAGATTAAGCTCATTCAGCAAAGAATCAAAACTGTTCAGAGTTAACAAAAGAGTTATGCCGACCAGAGAAGAAGAGAGCTAGAGTTTGAAGTTGGGGATCATGTATTCTTGAAATTTTCGCCGATGAAAGGAGTTTCAAGATTTGGGAAGAAAGGTAAGTTAGCACCTCGTTACATCGGGCCATTTGAAATTCTTGAAAGAGTTAACGTCGTTGCCTACAGGCTTGCTTTGCTGCCAGAATTAAGTCAAGTCCACAATGTGTTTCATGTTTCGATGCTGAGGAAGTATATTCGGGATCCATTGCATGTGATTGATTATTTTGGGATTGTGGTTAATGAAGATTTAGGCTACGAGGAGAAGCCAATAAGAATTATTGATAGGCAAGTGAAAAAGTTGAGGAATAAGTCAATACCGATGGTCAAGATTGAATGGAATGAGCATTACGGCAAAGATGGTACATGGGAAATGGAAGAGGAAATGAAAATCCATTATCCAAAGTCATTTTCGGGGCAAGGTAACTTAAGTTTGGGGACCAAACTTCTTTAAGGGGGGTAGACTATAACAACCCTCACCTTGTCTTAGTCATATTCGTGATCATTTATATGATTTTGCCTTGTTAGGTTTGTACATGCAGACTTAGACTTGTTTTGCCTAAGTAAAGGTCCTTGTCTTGTCTTAATGCTAGAAGGTTTTGCCTAAGTGTTATATGCGTGCTTTGTTCCTTGCTTGGTGTTAAGCCTAGGTCATCTCAAGCCTATGTTATCTCAAGTCTAGGTCATCTATCCTTGCTGTCTTAAGCCCAGGTCACACCTTTGAACCTCTCACACCTAGGCCATTGAGCACCAACACCTAGGACCATCTTGGAAACCACCTTGGTTGACCTCCACCATCACCTAGGCATATTGGCCGAGATGTCATCATCTAGGCCGAGGTGTGCATCACCTAAGCCGAGATGTGCATCACCTAAGCTGAGATGTGTATCATCTAAGCCGAGATGTTATCATCTAGGCGTCCTAGATCTTTGATCCTTGCACTTAGTGATCTTGTTCCTAGACTGGTATGACCTAGGCCGAGATGTGGCACATCTAGGCCAAGGTGTGGCACACCTAGGTCAAGTGTTATCCTTCCTAGCCGAGATCATTGAGACCTTAGTTGCCGAAGCCTATGTCTTGATCCGGGATCATTGCCTTGTCAGAACGCCCTTGTCACCTCACTTGTTGTACACATTTTGTCATACTCTTGTCTTATCATTCTGGCACCTTTTTGAGGAGATCCAACTAGACGTTGCCACGTGTCCCAGTAGTGGTTTAAGCCAGCTAGCAGTGGGGAACCCATATCATTTGCTATATCTTTTCCTTAGAAGAGAGAGAAGCTCTAGGAAGAAGAAGAAGGAGTTCTTAGAGAGAGAACTAGATTTCCAAGCTTGATCCTTAGAGTTTGAACCGTTTGATCCGTGTTTTGAGGTTAGATTCTTGATCTACTCTTGTTGTTCTTTATGTTGATCTGATCACATTGCATGATCCAGCATGATTCATGAGCCATGCATTGATTTAAAGTTTTGTTTTAGAAAGAGAAAATGATGTTCTTGTGTTCTTGAAGAAAAGCCTTGTTTTAATCCAAAAGTTTGTAACAAGTTCCATGTTTTTGTGTTTGTTTTCATGGAATCTTCAAGTATGGGTACCCAGGTCCATGTTTTTGAACTCATATCATGAAATCTTAGATTTTGAATAAAGAGTTATGAAGTTAGCATTCATGTTATTCATGTTCATGTTCTTCTTGTTCTTCAAGAGGAAACCCTGATTTCCAAACTTCATTTCCCTAAGTGTGGTCACTGAGACCACTCTTGCCTAGATCTCACACCTAGGCCAAGCATCGTATCTCACCTTGGCCTACCTTGCATGATCACTTGCACCTTAGCCTATCTTGCATGCCACCTAGGCCGACCACCACACACCTAGGCCAACAACCACACACCTAGGCCGACCATGGTATACTCTTGCCGGCACCTTGTAACATCTCGGCAGACAGCAGCACACCTAGGCCTAGGAGACCACACCTCGGCCAAGAGGTGTGGGACCTCGGCCAAAAGGTGTGGGACCTCGGCCAAGACCCCTGAGTTCACCCAATTAGGCCATTTTGGCCTAGATCATCTCCGTGCATCCATTCCGAGACCTGGTTGGTACCCAGCATGTTTTCCCTAGAAGAAAAACAGTGTTTTGACTCCCAGCACATGTTTTGCTTTGTCTTGACTTGGTTTTGGAAAGAAATGCGGGGATCATTTTCATTCATGTAAAGCTTGTTTTAAGAATGCTTTGCACAACCATCTTTGAGCATTCCTTCTTGTCTTCTTGAAATGCATTCAGTAGACTTTGCTATATGATTGTAGGTCTTGGATTCTTGCCTTAATCCCTACATCCCAAGAACTATTGTGAGTGATATTTTAATAAAGTTATGTTATATTGTTTTGATAAAGCTTTGCTTTGTTTCATTTTGGAAAAGTATTTGATCAAGTATGAATGATTATCCATTAGCTTTTGTATCAAGTATGACCTTTGTTTTGATGACATTCTTGGAAAGTCCTTAGTACTAGGGGACTATAATGCAACTAGTACCCTTGTTTGAGATATCTCCCTTGCCACCGACGGTTTTCCGGGTGGATTTGTCTAATCGATTCCGGGTTGATTATTCCCTTGTTTTGTCAGGAATGTCATCCCTTGTATTATGTTGATGCTAGTAAGCATCCCTTGAAGCTTTGAATGACTTGATAGATGAACTTGGTTCATCCCTTGATTTTGTACAGGCAATGATATGTATTGTTTTGATAAAGATCTCGGATATCAGTCATTCAAACCTTTATTACTTATATCATTCACTGAGTATCCAAGCTCACCCTCTCCTTTATATATATGTAGGTGATGAGCAAGAATGCGGTGTTGCCTAGATGATGTTTGCAAGTTGTTTTGGATTCCTGTTTTGCTAGCATCTTGAAGACTATGCTTCTTAGCTTTGTAGTTCATGTCTTTTGTATATGTCGGCTCGAGAAGCCTTTGATCAAGATGTATCATGTACTTTAGTTTATTTGTATCCATGATGTAACACCATGTTAAGACGTATGACATTTCATTTGATCTATGCACAACTATTATGGACTACCTAGCTTTAAATTTGCTTCCGCACATGTAAGCCCCATATGTATACTCTGATTGTGTGAATCTTTGTAAGTTGGCCTTTGGTAATCTCAGATTACTGGTCATCATGGCACCATTCTACTAGGGGCGGAATGGGGTCGTGACAGCCTAAACTTCTGGGAAGAAAGTTTTACTGCTCGAGCGGTGAAAGTTGCATTCGAGCGGTCAGCCTATATGTTTTGCGCATCTTTACTCACACCGCTGGAGCAGTGAAATGTGCGCTTTAGCGGTCTTTGTGATTTAGTTTACTATAAAATGTGTAGTTTTAGTTTCTAGGGTTTGAGCCGTCTAGATCTTCAGAGAGAAAGACAAAACAAACTGTTTTATGTTGGAGGGTGCTTTATGAGTATTTCCTTGATGATTTAAGAGTGATCAACGGATCCATGAACTTTATATCAATATCATTAAGAGTTTGTTTGTTTTCTTTTATTTATAAAAGGGAGAGTTGTTTTTCGGTGAATTCCGGAGAATTTGAGCATGAGGCTTTGGTGGATTTCGAAGTGGCTCATCGTCGTAAATTCGATATCGACGTTGTGGATTTAACGTTGGACAAGGCAATTCCGTGGTGAAGACGGTGGTAGAAGATGCACATTGGGATCGGTTCAATTCGGACGTGGATTCGCTAAGTAATTGAGAGTACACTTGTGTAATTCTTTTTTGTCTTCTTGGTGGATTGTTTTGTGTCTTTGGCCTGTGATTTTTTTTATTACAATTGGAGGCGCTCTAATTGTGATTTTTTTCACGTTAAATCGTTGTGTCAATTTATCTTTGATTGTTTGATTGGGATTATTATTCGTTCTTTAAAATTGAAATATAATCACAAATCAATATATTGGGATTTTAGATTTTTTCATCTTAGATAAGGACAAATTACTCAATTAACTTTTTAATATTTAACATGTTTAGTTAAAAGTTGATTTTTTGAAAAGGTTGAGCATTTTTTTTTTCAAATAATATTATACAGTAAATCTATAAATAAATAAAAAAAGAAGTAATAATAAGTTTTATAAAAAAAAAATTTACCATATCATTAAAGTGGGGTTATGTTTTAAGTTTGAAAAATGTATTATTATACATGCATTAATTAGTAAGAAAATGTCAACTACTTTGGCCAAGTAAATGTTTAGTATCACTATATGGTGTGAAAAAATTAGAGTTAAATTACTAATAGGTCCTAATAGTTTGACTTAATTCCCATCAAGTCCTATTGAAAATAAGTCTTGGTAAAATTGTCGTTAATAATAAATTTTTTGTGACAATTTTTTACATACGTCGCTAAAAATTGACAATTAGTGACTTTTTTTAGTCATGATTTTTATAAATTATTTCTAAAACTTACAATTAGTGACTTTTTTTTATGACAAATTTTTTTCCATAGGACCTATTAGATAATAAGTCCACTTATTAGGACCTACACGTAAGTACCCCTAATTTCTATGTAGAAAAATTTGATACCTTTATAATGTTTATTTTTCCTCCAATATGGGAATTGTTTATTTTGTTTATTTCTTTCCTAATTTGGTGTGCTTTCAAACTACTGTAAACTATTCACTTTACAAAAAAATGGTTGTAAGAGTTTTGTCAGTATGTTTAACAGTTGTTCAATTTTTGATATATCACAATTACATTAAAAATCGATGTAAGTAATGGAATTCATTAAGCTAATGATATCCAAAGTATAATAAGCCAAAGTATAATTTCAACCCGTGATGCTTGTCATTTTTCTGAGAGTGAAGCATTAATGAATTTCAAAATATGAACTTTTGAACTGTTTAATTTTTTATTTTTTCTTATGAATATAAACGTTCTATTAAAATGGAAATTACACAAAAGGTATTCACTTACATATTTAGATTTAATTTTTTAGGGATAAAAGTAAGTTTCTCCAAATATAAAATTACACATTTTGTGACACCCCAATTGTTTAATTAATTTAATAAAAATAAATAAATAAAATAAAATTTGATAAAATAAAATATTTAATTATCTAGTTATATGTGCTAAATTGTAATCTAAAATTAGAAGTATTGTTGCTACCAAACCATAACAATGTGACTAATAAATTGTTTGGGGCCAAATTAAAACAACCATACAATTAATACGAATAGTTGGGCCAATAAAGAATTATGATGAAACGTAGGCAATTGGCTGAAGGGTTTTGTTACTGCCACCTGTGAAAGGTAAGGTATAGACTATTGAATCAGCACTTGATTAAGATAATTAGTTACCTCCAAGCTTTAGTATAAAAGGGAAGCAGTGGATAGCATAGGACTCAACAGAATTGGTAGGAAAAGAGGAGAGTCCTAGGGGATCAAAAAAGCTTGGAGAAAAAATAGGAATTGATATTAAGGTGAGTTATATTATACTTTGAGTAGATATAAATTATTTTATTATTTTATAAATTATTTTTATGCAAATCATGTTATTTTTTTTATATATAATTATATTAACATTTAATTATGTTATTCATTTTATGAGCCCTGCTTATTTAAAATTAAAATTCATGGATATGATTGTTTAAATTATGGAATTTATTTGACAACGAGTATATAACCATTTATTTTTATAAGTATCTTTACGGAAGTCTCATGCCTTGGGGGATTTAAATAACCATTAGCTCTCTGATTAGTCACTTCGTGACCCTCTGTCTGTCATGGATTCATTAGCTCTCTATTCTGTTCTGTACCATGGTTATGATTATTTCGCATATATGATTTTTGTATTATATTTCTGTTATTAAAAATAATTTATTTGAACCAAACTATTCATCACTTAACCTAAATAATTATCCATGGTGATTTATATACCCTTATACTCTTAGCATAATATTTCTCACTCTGTCATGTGCTTATAGCTATTAAAACCCCTTTCAGGTGAAGAAACTTAAAGAAGGATGGTTTATCCTCATTGATCAAAACCCAGATTTGACATGAATATCCTTTTCTTTTCTTTTTAATGTTTACCTGTAATCATTATCTGACTGACGTTACATCGTTACATAAATAATAATTTCCATGTACGCTTCAGATATTTATCTACATCTTTTATTTTATTCCGCTGCATTATGTAATTTAATTACTTTGAATTAATCTGAGAAATTTTAGAAATTAACTAGTTGCGAATCCAGCCCTGATCACCGGGATGGGTCGTGACAAAAGTGATATCAGAACAATTGTTAAAAAAAAAAAACCATTAAGTTAGAAGATATGCGTACTATTAGAAAACAAAGTAAGAAAAATCTTACCTTAGTCCTTATGGTTAGTCTTTTATTAGTTTTATAGTTGAGTTGGGCATCCTGTGGTGCAGGCAATGTCGAAACTTAACTTTGGCGACTCTTTTTGGTACGGACTTGATCCCTTGGACTTTGAAGAAATTTTTGGAAATAACAGTTATGTTCCAGAATTACCAGAGGAAATAGGAGATTCGGAGGGAATAGTTAGACTGGCGGACCCGACCCTCAACCAACTTATGGGCCGACCAGTATACTTAAGGGCCGTCCCCACAGAAGTAGATACACAGTGGTGGAGGATTGACGCTATGAGTACCCTAAACAAGTTTTTGGGGCCTACACGGGTAGCAGGCATAGCTCCGAGTCAGGGATATCCTCGCTACTTAGTGGCACCTTTACCTTCAGAGTTTATGACTTAGCAAGGGAATGCCTTCTTAAGTGATCATATTCAAGTAAGAGTCCATTTCCCCTTAAAACTTGATTGATACTCAGACGGTTTATTTTGGTGATATTATGACCTATGTGGAGGTGCCTATGCGTATCACAGGATAATAGCTATGGGGTTACGCGGTAGACATCTTTATTTATCGAGTGGACATGGTGTGGCGATGCTTTGGTATCAAGCTGAGCGAGTGGGAGTTTGAACATCATATGCAACTGCAGTACCCATGGTTATTTTCAGTCTAAAATCCCGAGAACAAGATCCTTTCTTTTGTTGTTGTTGTTTTTTTTTTTTTTTTTTTTTTTTGCAAGTAAGCTAACCATGACCTAGTTCTAACCCGTTTTGTCATGGAGAGTTAGGCACCAAGTTCACATAACTACAAGTAATGTACCAACACCATTATAATTATCCAATTGGGGTGTCATGTACAAAGTTTCATCTTTTAGGGATATAGCACAAGACTTGTATACCTTCGTACTAAGTGTGGAGACACCAGATGGAAAAGCCACAGATAATGCATATCCCAACGGTTCAGGTGTTTGTTAGGACCCTACTTATTGTCAATTCTGTGAACAAACTTGGGTTTCATTGAGTTGTAATTTTTCTCTATTTTTGACCTTCCCGCTCAAGCAAGGAAAGCTGCGCTTGAGCAGAGTTTCCACCTTTACAATACTTTGGCTTGTCTGCAAAAATACTATGAAGCGTAATTTTACGCTTGAGCATAAGTTCCTGCGCTCGAGCGTAGACCCTGGTTTGGAACACGCGTTTTAGTGACATCGCTCGAGTGGCAAATCCTGCGCTGGAGCGGAGATCGCGGCCCTGTTTTCTATAAATATGTGTTTAAGTTCGTTTTTAGGTCTACGGCTTCTAAATCTTCTTTAAGGGTTCTAGGGTTTTCTTCTGAGGCTAGTTTGCTAGTTTTCTTTGATGTCTAATTGATTATTAAACTCATGGTTTGATAAGCACACATGAAAGAGTTGTTTGATTGTTCGACTACAAGAGTGTTCTTCGGTGGAATCTGGAGATTCAAACGTGGAGTATTCAAAGGACTTTGAAGTTGTGCGCAGTCATTGATTCGACATGGATGTTGTGGATTCAACATCAAACTGATCAATTCTGAGACGAAGGTTGCAGTGAAAGAGATACAGATTCTTGAAGACAAATTGACAGAGTTTGGGTAATTTGTTTGGTATATTTGTATTCTTTCTTTCTTTCATAGCGGATTGATTTGTGGCTTTCACCCGTGGTTTTTTAATCACAATTGGAGGTGCTCCAATTGTGGTTTTTCCACGTAAAAATCGTTTGTGTCGATTTATTGATTTTAAAATAACAATCTAAATCACTTTCGTATGTGCTAGATGATTTAGATTGTTAGTTTTAACTGTTTGGGATTGTTTGCAATTAATCTTGATCAAATCACGAATCACTGAGGTTTTTCAATTGGTATTAGAACGGGTCACTCTTTGTTTTTCTCAAAACTATAGGAGTGTGATTTTGTGTGATTTGTGATATGGATTCAATTCACGAAGGTAACTCGACTCATAGACCTCCTTTACTCAATGGTATAAACTATTCTTATTGGACAGCTCGTATGAGGGCGTTTTTAAAATCTATAGATGAGAAAGTGTGGCACTGTGTGCTCTATGGATGGAGTGAACCTATTGTCATCATTGATGGTGTTGATATCCCCAAACCACTTAATAGATGGGATGCAATCGATTATCAAAACTCGAGTTGGAACAGTAAAGATCTCAATTCCCTCTTTTGCTTTGTCACACCAGAAAAGTTTCGCCTTATTTGCAAGTGTGAGGTAGCAAAAGAGGTTTGGGACATTCTTGAAACTATTCACGAGGGTACTACTGCTGTGAAAAGATCAAAATTTCAACGTCTCACCTCCTCTTTTGAAACTCTTTTTATGCGTGATGATAAGATGCTTGATGATTTTTATGCTAAACTTAGTGATATCGTGTATTCTTGTTTCACTCTCGGTGAAAAAATCCCTGAAACTAAGGTTTGTGGGGGCCGAATATATGGAAAAATCAGAAGGTGCGTACCATTGGAAAACTGATATTAATCGGCTGTATCCTACGAGAGTGGGAAGCCAAATATAACAAATTTGCCGAATAAGTGTAAATCCTTAGGGCCGAATAATAGAAAGGACAATGATTAAAAAGTAGGCCCTGGCCCCGAGGATCAAAAGGAACAGGTATAAATACAAGAACAATGGATTGAGAAAGGTATGTAAGAATCACTTCACTTAACTTAGTAAACAAGCTATACTGAGTGTCTGAACTAACTTGTCCGTCGGAGTGCTAATTCCGGCACCCCCGACCGGAGTGTTTGTATCTTTTCAGGTGACTAGCTGAGGATCACTAGCGTCTCCCAGGATTTGAAGAGTATTTCCAAACCACATCCATGGCAGGCGTGACTGAAGATCCTCCGGTAGCCATTGACGAGACCGCACAGGGAGATGACCTCACTCCAGCAAATATGCTCGAAAAAGAAACCATCGCTGCAAGACGCGCCTTGAACTTCGACTCACCAATGACTTCAACGCAAGAGACAATGCAGGTGATCATGGAACAAGCAAAGCAGAATGAACAAAGGCTGGAGAACATGATCGCTGAAAATGAACGTCTCCGTCAAGATTTGGCCCTCGAAGTAGCAAAATCGAGAGAAGCCATGCGCCAAGATCCCGAACGACCTCCGAGGGCCGGTGGACAACGACCTCAAGCCCAACCAAAGGATACCGATAGCGACTCCAACTCATTACCCACGGAGCTCAACAAGAAGGGACAATCCAAAACTTCCAGCTCCTCCGAAAAGAGTCTACATACAGGGAACAAGTGCAGGAGGAGCAGTTCAGACGAAGAGGACCAGCACGATCCTTTTGTCCGACGGATTGCAAGGGCGGCCCTGCCCAAGAAGTTCAAAGCTCCGTCATTCACTCTTTACGATGGAAAATCAGACCCCACTGATCATATCCGTCACTACAAGCAGGCCATGACATTGCATGCAGACAACGAAGCCCTCATGTGCTGAATATTCCCCAGCAGCCTGGGGCCATTAGCTGTCAGGTGGTATTACAAGCTGGAGCCGGCCTCGATCAAAAGCTTCCATCAATTACAAAAATCCTTCAGGGCCAGGTTCATCACCAACGAGGTACAGCCGAAACAGGCCAACTCTCTCTGGGTTATGCAGATTAAAGTACGAGAAACGCTCAGAGCGTATTCGGTGCGCTATTGGGAGTGCTTCAACCTCGTCGACGACGCTTGCAACGACTCCATGGCCATCACCGCCTTCAAAATGGGACTACATCCTGACAGTCCTCTTCGCAGTTCCCTGACCAGAAGACCCCCCAAAACAGTCTGGGCGTTGATGAAGAAAGTTGAAGAGTATTGCAAAGTGGAAGATGATGCCTTGACAGTCCTCTTCGCATGCCAATTTCATAGGCAGTGTAAAGCCCCTTCACCGGCCCGTGAATGCCTTCACGAAATACTTCGTAGTCCTTACGACCTACCATCGATTGTTGAACCTCAGGAGGAAAAATTTGTCGAGCAAACTCGACCGCTACATTTGGGTCTCGAACGATCGAGTCCGCCTCTATCATGGGTCTATTCCCCACAAATACTACAAAGCTTAATGGGCACGGATTCGAGTCAGATCCCCTCTCGACTCGAGGTTGAGAAGATTTGCCCTGCGACTGCTTGTCCCGCCTGGGCGACCTGCTTCGACATCGAGGAGACTGACGCCTCTCTCGATCCCTGGAACTCATACCCCCTGTGCGCGAAGGGTCACCACCTCGATTCATGTCTCCACCCAGCTCAGCTAGCGTCCTCGCTTCCCCTCTGCTGTTAAAGAAGAGTCTGTTCGACATTCACACGATACCTTCAAGAGTTGGAGTCAGTTGTTTACTGTATTCATAAAAGTTGTACCCTTAATCATTTATCCTTTACAGAGGCAGCACCCTCGAGGCAATCTCATTAATTATGAAAACCTCAATCGCCCGGCGCTGACTGGATAGACCCGCCGGCGCCCGAATGATCATGCACCGCCTGGGGCAAGGGCAGATTAATCAATCTATTCGGCTTAAGTGCCCCAGCCGGCTCATGAATCGACTTCAGAATGATCATCCACCACCTGGGGCAAGGGCGTGATAGATTTATCAATATATTCGGCTTAAGTGCCCCAGCCGGCTCATAAATCGACAACAAAACTCCTAAGTTCGTCTCTTCCGGCGCCCGAATGATCATGCACCGCCTGGGGCAAGGGCAGATTAATCAATCTATTCGGATTAGGTGCCCCAGCCGGCCCATGAATCAACCTCAAAACTCCTAAGTTCGCCTCCTCCGGCGCCCGAATGATCATGCACCGCCTGGGGCAAGGGTAGATTAATCAATCTATTCGGCTTAAGTGCCCCAGCTGGCTCATGAATCGACTTCAGAATGATCATGCACCGCCTGGGGTAAGGGCGTGATAGATTTATCAATATATTCGGCTTAAGTGCCCTAGCCGGCCCATGAATCGACCTCAAAACTCCTAAGTTCGCCTCCTCCGGCTCCCGAATGATCGTGCACCGCCTGGGGCACGGGCAGATTAATCAATCTATTCGGATTAAGTGCCCCAGCCGACCCATGAATCGTTTCAGCATAATACCAACGAACTATTCGGCATACGAATGATAAGTCAATATTGCCAAGATATCCAATCGTAGAAAGCTCAACAGAGTAATCATTCTATCTAAGGCGGTGAAAGGCAAAAATTCTTCACCAACATAACATCACAAACTGCGCATAAGTTGTAGTGAAACAACAAGATAATTTTCATTAATAAATTGAGCGCGGACAGTACCCAATTTATACATGAAAACTACTCGGAACCAACAAAAGTCCTTAAAACAAAAACATACATTAAAAGGGAAAGCATTTCATAAAATTCGAAAGACTCCCAGATTAATCCTCAGGGTCAGACTCAAGTGGCTCAACGTCCACCTGCTCATAAGGAATTGGCAAAGCCAATGTAACCCTAGCAGCATCAAGGGCCTTGAGCCACCCATGTTTGAACCCCCGATTCTCAAACTTGGGGACTTCATCTACGTATTCTTTGAAGGCGACGCCTTTTCCTGCTTCGAATGCAGCAGAAGCCTCAGATTCTGCCTTTTCCTTGGCCGCCTTCGACTCTGCTAACTCAGTCTCCATCTTGTTAAGCGCCTCCTCGGCTAGCCTAAGCGATTCTTTGCTCGCGTTCGCCCTATCTTCGGCATCAGAACGAAGATGATCGGCAGCCCGAGCCCTTTCTAGTTCGGCTTCGGCTCATGCAGTCTCCATCGCGGCTCTCATCATCTTAAACTCGGCCCTGCTCTTTTGATCGACCACTTCTGACTGCAAACGGTCAATCCTCTCAAGGGCATCGTGTAGGCGACGCCCCAAGTCGGTGATCCTGTCGACCGTGTACAAAACGAGTTGGGATCGTTAGATGCCATAAACAACCAAAATCAAAACAAGTCAAAGTTCACCTACCAAAAGGGCCGACTGCGCAAATAGGGCTACGGCCACCAAATCCGGCACGGCATGAAAGGATGCCTTATCAGCTGGTAGGGAGGCTGAAGCCGCCAGGCTCAAGGCTACTGCTGGGTCGGTAATGATGGATGCGTCAGAGGGAATCGGTGTGTCTCTGATCTTTGGCTGAACAATGAAAGGGATAGCCACATCCGATTCTTCTAAGCGAGGCCTTTTGTCGGCAAGACTATCTTCTGAACTAGCCTCCCCCTCGGCGCTACGCTTCTTGCCCCGCTCTTCCGGAATCAACCATTCTTCAATGACCGTTTGTTCAACCTCTTTCACCGTTTCGGCCGCAACAATCTGAGCCGGCTCTTCAATAACAGGTTCGAAAGACTCAATCAAGCTAGGTCCAGAACGGGCAGCCTCGGTCTTTTTCTGGGCGGCAATGCACTCGGCATTTTTCTTTCGAGCCATCTGCGTGAGGCTTTCCCCAGCCATACCTTCAAAAAAATCGCCGGGTAGGTCTCCCAAACTTCCAAAAATATCTCCAGAAGAAAACTCCGCCCGACCCGAAGTGGACGGCGAGGTAGGCTGACTACGTCTGGCTACCTCAAACGCCGAGTTTAGGGCCTCGTCAACCTCTCGGCCTCCTCAACGAACTCTCTGGCCGGTTCGGCGACTACCTCTACCACCGACTCGACGTCTTGCCCCGAATCAGAAGCTTCGAGACCAACTTGCATAAGGCTCTTGAAGCTAGGAAAGATAAGAGCCGCAAGTTGTTGATCGCCGGATGGAATCGGAATGTTGTCAGCGGCCGAAAAAGTAGTATAAGTAGGCTCGTATCGAAGAAGTATGTGGGTCACTCTCCCTTGCTTCTGTACGTTTGGACGGCCGAAGTATCCGAGTGCAGTCGCAATCTGCGCAAGGACTGCTTCGTCAGTAGAAACTAGAATCTACTTCAAATTACTGCCTGCAAAGACAAAGGGTTAGACACGGAGAGAAGGCCAAGTAAAAGAAAAGTTCAGCAAACACAAGGAGACACACGGCAACCTGGTTCACCCCTCCGTCTGGGAATAGGGTCTAGGCGACCCTCGCCTTCGTCAAATTCCCAGTTCCCTCGGATATTGACCATTACGTCATCCACATGCTTACCAGAACTGGCAAGCATGGTTACCAAATTATGGTCAGTATCCTTGGACCTAAGAAAGTACCACCCAAGCCGACCGGAAGATTTGGCTAGAGCATAGCAGTGCCGAATGGCCGGGATGCCAAGATCGATCCTGAGGCGCCGGTTCAACTCTACGATTCCCATTACGATTCGAAAAAAGTTCACGTTAGGCTGAGAGGGAATCAGACCCCAATAGCGGAGGACGGCCCTAAGGAATGGATGAAGGGGAAAATGGACCCCGCCCTCTGCAATGGATAGGAGAGGAAAGATGATTGAATTTCGATCCTCTCTCTCCATATCCAGAGTGTTGTCCGTCACTAGAGATAGATGAACATCGTCGGGGATGGAAAAGTGTCGCCGGAATCCGGCGACACGACCCTCAGAAAGGAGGTCTTTCAAGTGTTTAGCCATTTTTACGGGGAATAAAGGGTTCGCCAAAATTAAAATAACAAACAGAAAGTGGGATTGCAAAGAAAAGAGAAGAAGACTTACGAGGAGCAAGGGACACGAGGGTAGACGGAGGAGAGTTACAGAAAATGCGAGTCAGAGAAGGGATATCCGCTGGCAGTCCAAGAGTCTCGAATACTCGACGAACTGTGCATTCGAAAGGACTGAAATTTCAAATCACAATAAATGCGAGACGCACGAATGAGGCGGGAAAGTGTAATGATGAATGAAAAGGTGTGCGCATCCTGACATCTATATTGGGGTACGCGAAGTCGCCTGACCTATTTTAACTTTTCCAATTCAAGAGCCAACACGCCGATTAACTACCGTCAATGGGGAGTTCGGGGGGCAATTGTGGGGGCCGAATATATGGAAAAATCAGAAGGTGCGTACCATTGGAAAACTGATATTAATCGACTGTATCCTACAAGAGTGGGAAGCCGAATATAACAAATGTGTCGAATAAGTGTAAATCCTTAGGGCCGAATAATAGAAAGGACAATGATTAAAAAGTAGGCCCTGGCCCCGAGGATCAAAAGGAACAAGTATAAATACAGGAACAATGGGTTGAGAAAGGTATGTAAGAATCACTTCACTTAACTTAGTAAACAAGCTATACTGAGTGTCTGAACTAACTTGTCCATCGGAGTGCTAATTCCGGCACCCCCGACCGGAGTGTTTGTATCTTTTCAGGTGACTAGCTGAGGATCACTAGCGTCTCCCAGGATTTGAAGAGTATTTCCAAACCACAACCCCACAAGGTTGTTGGAAAAATTTTGAGGTCTTTACCCAAGAGGTTTCAATCAAAAGTTACAGCTATTGAGAAGGCTCAGAATGTTGATACCCTCAAGCTGGATCAGTTGATTGGAAACTTGCAGACTTATGAAGCCCACCCGATTTCTAAGAAAAAATAAAAAGATAGTGTGGCTTTTACCAGTGCTCATGAGACTGCTAAGACCCTTGAGATTGGGTTTGATCTAGAGTCCGAGATGACAGTTATGTTTACCAAATAGTTCAAAAAATTTATAAAGAAAAAGAAACCGAATTTTAAGGACTCTAGTTTAAAAGATAATGGTAATGAAAATTTTAAAACTTTTCCACCAAAAGTTGCACTAAATACTAAGAAGAAGACTGTGAAGGGGCAAGGTGTCAAGTGTTATGAATGTCAAGGGTTTGGACATATTGCACTTGAGTGTCCATTTAAAAAAACCGCAAGAAAGTCTATACTGTGACTTGGGATGATGAAAGCGGGTCAAAGCAAGAACCCAAAGAAACTGAATCCGGTGAAGATGGAGATAGTACCTACATGGTATTCTGGTCTACTGTCACTCAACCATCTCCAAAGCCAGTTGAGTTTGCTCGTGGTCAGAAGCTGCACCGTGCTCCTACCTTTGATGAGAGTGATTACTTGTTCTAGAAGATACGAATGAGGATGTATCTTAAAGCTCATGACCCTGAAGGTTGGCAAGTAATTGAAGATGATGCTAAAAGTGCTGGCAATCTGAGCAATCAAAGAGTTCTGACTATCATCTGTGAAGCAATTTTTGAAGAAGAACAACAACGAATTGCTCATTGCACAAAGGCCAAAGATGCATGGGACATTCTTAGTCAAATCCATGAAAGAGGAGAGTCATTTGCACAACCATTCCTCAACTTTCATGTCTTAGTTGCTCGATTGGATGAGGTCAAGGAGAAAGAGAAGCAAAAAGAAGATGATGAAACCGCGGAAGACGATGATGAGATTGATGGTGATGATTTATAACAAGCTTATGAAAAGCTTTACAATGAATCTCTGAACTTGTCTAAGACCAATGGCAAACTCACTCTCAAGCTCAAAGCCTGTGAAAGTGAGAATGTCAAACTAAAGGGAGAGGTTACTACAGCAAGAAAAGATGTCATCAAGATCTCTAATGACAGGCAAGACCTATGTGGAAAACTTGTATCTTGTGAGATCGAAAGGAATGAACTTTTGAAAATCTATGCCACATATGAAGAGAAGGTTGAAATCCTTAAGATGTCAAAAGCTGCATTAAAAGAGATGGTCAGTCAGAAAAAGGAAGAACTCAAAGATGCTAGAGCCATGATTGCTATGTGAAACAAAGGGTCAAAGACATTGGAAGACGTCCTTGGGTCTCAACAGCTGAGTTGTGAAAATAGGGAGATAGGCTATGGGAATGCAACAGCTCAAAAGGGACAGGCTTCTACATCACATGACATTAAAAGTCAAACAAATGAAAAGCTAAAGGTTCAACAGGGTAATCCCTCTCGTCATCAACTTAAAGGGGGTAAGATCAACCAAAATGGAGGTAAAACCTACTATTGTTTGCCATCATTGTGGTAGGTATGGCCACATTCTTCCTTATTGTTTTGAGTTGTTTGGTAAGGTGTCTCAAAAAATTAGAAATTCTAATACTTCATGGGTTAGGAGACAACCTTACATGTCTAGGTGGAACACCAAGATTCATGATGGTGCTCACAATGCTAAGACTGTTACCAAGACTACCAGCCTTGATTCTGTTAAGACCAAAAAGATATGGGTGAGAAAGAGTGACTTAATTTGTTTTGTTGTTTACACTGCACTGAAAGCACGTGACTCACACATGTGGTATCTTGATAGTTGGTGCTCTCGTCACATGTCTGGTGACAAATCCTACTTCACATCTCTTGAAAAATATGAAAGAGGAATTGTTACTTTTGGAGATGGTGGCACTTCTAGAGTCATTGGTAAGGGCTCTATAAGTGTGGCTGGTCTTCCCCAGCTCGAAAATGCCTTACTTGTTGATGGCCTTAAAGCGAATCTTTTGAGCATCAGTCAAATGTGTGATTCCCACCATGAAGTATTATTTTCAAAAAATAAATGTGAATTTTTGGATAAGAAGGGAAATATTGTCTTGCATGGGGTTCGCACATCTGATAATTGCTATGGGATTGTTACCTCAAATGATCTCACTTGCCACTCAACCATCATAAGTAGTCTTGACCTGTGGCATCAAAGATTAGGTCACATGAATTTCAAAGACCTAACTAAGATTGCCAACAAAGAGCTCGTGAGAGGAGTACCCAAAATGGGTAAGAATGTGAACCATGTGTGTGGACCATGTCAACTTGGGAAGCAAACTCGTGCCCCTCATAAAAAGGTGAACAACTTCACAACCAAATGTCCTCTTGAACTTGTTCATATGGATCTTATGGGACCTACTCATATGGAAAGCATTGGAGGTAAAAGATACATATTTTTAATTGTTGATGATTATATTCGTTTTTCATGGGTTAATTTTTTAAGAGAAAAATCTGATACGTTTGATGGTTTCCAGGCCTTAGTCCTTAAAATCCAAAATGAACAGGGTGTTTCTATTGGGTGTATCATAAGACTCCGAACTAATAATGGCCATGAGTTTGAAAATAGTTCGTTTTCAGACTTTTGTGATATGGATGGAATTAAGCATGAGTTTTCTGCTCCAATTACTCCACAACAAAATGGAATTATTAAGAGGAAGAATAGGGTTGTTCAAGAGATGGCTAGGGTCATGCTCC
This sequence comes from Camellia japonica, assembly GCA_030407325.1. Classification (NCBI taxonomy): domain Eukaryota; kingdom Viridiplantae; phylum Streptophyta; class Magnoliopsida; order Ericales; family Theaceae; genus Camellia; species Camellia japonica. Next base: position 19,549,324 of record JAPPVO010000014.1, read on the forward strand.
TTAGTAAGCAAGTTCCTCTTAAGTTTTGGGCTGAAGCCTTAAATACCGCTGTTTATGTTGTGAATCATGTGTATTTAAGGCCCAACACTTTACAAACTCCATATGAATTGTGGAAAAGATTGAAACCTAATGTAAAATACTTCAAAAATTTTAGAGTAAATATTACATTTTCAAAGATAGAGAGCCTTTGGGCAAATTTGACTCCCGAAGTGATGAAAGTATTTTTCTAAGGTATTCAACCACTAGTAGAGTTTTTCATGTCTATAACTTGCGTACTTTATCTTTAATGGAATCAATCAATGTGGTTATAGATGACGCATGTTCTCCTACTTCAATGATAAATGAGGAAGAAATTGGTGAGTCTCCAATCGTGGATACTGAACCACAAAGTCAAGAAGAAGTAGAGGGCCAAGCTCAAGAAGGTGAGCCAGCACCAACTTCTATGGTAAGTCCGAGTCCAAAGAGTGCACAAAGAGACACCACCTCTGATGCACATGTCACTACCAGTCCAGAGTTTAAACCATCAACAAGGGTAAAATTGCATCATCCGACTCAGCAGGTGATTGGAAGTGTCTCAGACCGAATGAAAACCCGAAAACAAATTCGGGAAGAGGTAGCTCATATGTGCTATGTTTCATTAATTGAACCTAAGAATATAAAAGAGGCCTTACTAGATGATAGTTGGGTCAATGCTATGCATGAAGAGTTAGGTCAATTTGAATGTAACAAAGTTTGGACTCTTGTTCTGAGGCCTAGAGACATGAATGTGATAGGTACTAAGTGGATATTCAAAAATAAATCTGATGAGAATGGTATTGTGGTCAGAAATAAAGCTAGGTTGGTTGCTCAAGGCTATACACAAGTAGAGGGTGTTGACTATGATGGGACGTTTGCCCCTGTTGCACATCTCGAATCTATTCAGATTTTACTTGGTGTTGCATGCTTTTTAGGGTTCAAATTGTTTCAAATGGATGGAAAAGTGCCTTCCTGAATGGGTATTTGAAAGAAGAGACTTATGTTGAGCAACCAAAAGGGTTTGAGAACCCAAAATGTGCACACCATGTCTACAAGTTAGACAAGGCATTGTATGGGTTGAAACAAGCCCCTCGGGCTTGGTATGATAGGCTTATTGCTTTTCTTCTTGATAATGATTTTCAAAGGGGTAGTGTGGACAAGACCTTATTTGTGAAACATACTAAGTCTCATAAACATGTTGCTCAAATTTATGTTGATGATATTGTGTTTGGATCCACTGCTGATTTTCTTGTGAAATATTTCTCGGATTGCATGACACCTGAGTTTGAAATGAACATGATGGAGGAGTTGTCTTACTTCTTGGATCTTCAAATTAAACAGTCTCCTTGGGGTTTGTTTGTCTCTCATACCAAGTATGTCAAAAACCTTGTGTCAAAATTCGGTCTAGAGTCGGCCAAACATGCATGTACTCCCATGAGCACCAATCTTCACATTTCCAAAGATTCCTCTAATATTGATGTTGATCCTACCCTTTATAGGAGTATGATAAGGAGTCTCTTGTACCTCACAGCCAGTCGTCCTAACATTGCATTTAGTGTAGGTTTTTGTGCCCATTACCAAGCCTGTTCTAAAGAGTCTCACCTGCTTGCGGTCAAACGCATCATTAAGTATGTTAATGGGACATTGGGGTATAGGATTTGGTTCACGACCTACACTATTGCTGAAATCACTGGTTTTTTTTATGCCGACTAGGCAGGGTGTGCTGATGATCGTAAGAGTACATTTGGAGGTTGTTTTTACCTTGGAAATAATTTGATTGCCTGGCATAGCAAAAAGAAAAATGCATCTCTCTTTCGACCACTGAGGCTGAGTACATTGCTGCCGGGAGTTGTTGTGCACAAATGCTGTGGATGAAGTAAATGCTTCATGATTATGGTATTGACCAGGACACTCTCACCCTCTTCTGTGACAATACAAGGGCCATTGACATCTCTAAAAATCCAGTCCAACACTCTTGCACCAAACATATTGATATTCGTCATCATTTCATTTGAAAGTTGGTTGAAGAGGGCCTTGTTATTCTTGAACATGTTCCCACTAAGCATCAAAAGGCTGATATTTTTACAAAACCCTTAATCTTCTTAGGTTTGAGTTCCTTAGAAAGACCTTGGGTGTAGTGCTCAGTCACTACGGTGTCTTCTGTTACTTAAGTGGGTGAGAGTGATTTGCTTTATGTGTACTTGGATGCTATAATCACATTGTCATTGATTCTTGTCATCTCTGCATTTGAACTCATATGAACTCATCTCATGCTGCTTACAAGATTTCATTCTTCTTTGTTCATAGCTCATTCTGAATACTCATACTCTTTGACTTCATGATCTCATTCTGTACACATCCTTGAGATAAACTGTTGAAGGGGTTTCCGCACAAGTGATCAAAGTTCTCTATTGACCTCTAACAGTGTCTCTTATACATTTCCAGAGGAATTGACCTATACTGGCATATCATGGGTGATGTTGAGTCTCTTAACCATCAACCATCATTTTTCATGGTTCCTCCCTCAGTACTTTGAAGTCCGGGCATTAGGAAAAGGCTACCTCAGAGGCACCAACCAGGCCTTCCTTATTGTTTTCATGCTTCTTTGGTTTGGTCTCCATACTCTGAGTGTGACAGCCACCAGTGAGTGCCCACAAGTAAGAAAATTCAAAAATTAAATGAAAAAAAGAAAAAAAAAAGGGGGGGGGGGGAACTCATTGACTGAAGAGGAGCCTTCGCTTTTACTCAACAAATACCCATTGATCTCTAGTGGTTTGACTTTTCTCATTGATGTTTAGTAACTCTTGCCGGAGGTTCAGCCATCCAATCACAACGAGGATTAACTCTAGCTCTATGGCCTCTCAAGGATTGCACACACACACACATTTAATATGTGAGTTCTCATGTTTGTCTTTAAGTTGTACATTCTCATACAACTCATGCTCAATGATCGATGTTTACCTGATTTGTTCATGCTATTGTGGTTCATATTGTCAATATTGCGAGTTTGCAAGCTTCATGGTTTGTGGATTATTTCATCTTAGTGCCACATTCTTGCTATTGTGCTCACCCCGCTTGTTTCATGTTTCATTCGACAGTGTGGGTGTTTTTAATCTACTCAGACTGGTGCATTCTGCCTTGCTTTTTTTTTTTCCCCGCTCGAGCGGTGAAAGTGGCGCTTGAGCGGAAATGTCTCTTCTAGCACTTTTACAGAGGCGACAAAATTCTAAGAGGGTGTTTTTGGAGCTCGAGCGCATGATTCTTGGCTCAAGCATAGCCACGCGTGTAAAGGTTCACGCTCGAGCATTTAATCCCTCGCTCGAGTGGATTGGTTTGCTTCAAAAACCCAACCCTCGATTGTTCACTTCATTTTTCCCGAAATTTCATCTCTCTCTCTCTCTCTCTCTCTCTCTCTCTCTCTCTCTCTCTCTCTCTTCTAGGGTTCCATTGGTGACTTCGTTTTCATCCCTCTTTGAGTTTTGGCTTGGTGTGCTCATCTTAGTGTTTTGTTTCACGTGCTTCAGGTTTGTTTTCTCTCTTTTTTGTTTTGATTTGTTTTTTTTGTTTTTTTGTTTTTTTTTTTTTTTTGTCACTTTCTCTTGGCTATGTCTTAGTTTTTTGTTTCCACTTATTCACACACTTCCACCAAGTGGGGTTGAGCATGCTTTGGGGTCATTTTCTGTCGTCACATTGGTTTTTGTTCATATGGGTCTTTTTCCGACTGTATTAGTGTTTTTTATGCTTGGTTTTTTTTTTTTTTTTTTTTTTTTTTTTTTTTGGTTTTTGCTTCCTATGTTGGTTGAGTCTGCTATATAGTTGTTTTTTTTCTTAATGGCTAATATTATATTAGGGTTTTGTTTTTTTGTTCTTGTGGGATTTGAGTTTCTCAATGGTTTTGTTCTGTTTTTTATTATTATTATTTGCATTTGTTCTAATATTGTGTTAATTATTGGTTCTAATATTGCATTTGTTTCTCCTAATTTTTGCCTCTCATGGATTTTATATACTGGATATTTGCTATTTGCTTTTAGTCACTGATGTTTTCTGGTTCCTAATCTAGTTTTTTTTTGTGACTAATGGTTTGGTTATTGTTGGGTTTGGGAGGGTTGTGGTTGTAATTGGGTTTGTCCTTTGGTTTAGCCATGTCCACTTCCAAACACCGTAAGTCTACGGCCAACTGCCCCATGTTTAACACTGACTGTTTCCCTTCCGCTGAGAGAGCCAAGCATTTTCGAGAATTTTACACATCTAGGACCATTCATTTAGAATGCAATGTCTAACCCAACACCTTTGAGTCCATCCCTATTCGACCTTTGTTTGATCCTTTGGGGGAGTGACTTAGTTCTCTCTTTCTCCAGCCGTCAAAGCCTTGACTGGATCCGGGAGTTTTATTGTAACATTGAGGGCATTGATAATATTGGCCCTTCTTTCCAGACCTGGGTTAGGTCTAAGTCCATCGCCATTACCCTTGATCTTATCCGTGAGCTCCTCAGCATTGCCCAAGTCTTTTCGTGTCACTATCCATTCCCTGTTCGACCCACTTGTGATTTCAACGAGGTGGCCACTGCATTGTGTGGCACACCCTGTTCTTGGATCCAGGGGCTTTGATAAAACAACATGAGCTCCTTCCCCGGTTCCGTTTGCTCAACCTCATTGTTTGTGCCAATATTATAGTCACCACTCATAGTTCTAAAATCAATCAGGAACAGGGCTTTGTACTCTTTTGCATCGATCACCACTTCTCCATCAACCTTGCCACCTTAATAATTCAAAAAATGGTTGTCACCTTTGAACGAAAGTCTTTAGGGTTGCCTTACGGTTATCTCGTCAACCATCTTCTCACCAAACTTGAGGTTCCCACATTTAAAGAAAATGAGTTTGCTTTTCCTACCTGACTGTTCACCAAAAAGACCATCTCCCAGAGTCAGTCTCATGTCAATGGGGATCCTTCTAGGGTAGGTGGTTTTGGTACAGGTACCAGTGATGATCTTCTGGCTGAGGAGGTAAAGTATGATGATGCTGCTACCGGTGAGGGTGAGCAAGTTCCTCTGGTTTGTTCTATCCGAGGCCAGCTACGTCAGTTTGAGCATGCCATGGTCTCCCGTTTTGATCGTCTAGAGAACCGGATGGATATTTTCGATGCTCGGCTTACCGATCTTGAGATCTCCACCAACGCCCGTCTCACTGCATTGGAGGCATCTACTGGCCGGGTTGAGCAGTCTCTCGATCAGATTTTGTCCCTACTTCAGCTACTGCAGCCTCCACTGCCGCCAAATCAGTGGTACTTGGTTCTATCTTCCAGTGTTTTGCACAGTGTATTTTTTCTCTTCGTACAGTTTCTTTTCTTGTTTTTCTTATGTTTTTTTCTACTTTGTCTCCCAGACAAAAAAGGGGAGTAATAGTTAGTAGTCGTTGGTTAGTTAGTAGTTGGTTTTGCACACTTAGACATTTGTTTTGTTAACACACTATTTTTGGACTAGATAGATTTGGATATACATTTTTGGCTATTTTTCTTATCTCTATATGTTCATCATATATTGTTTCGCAGTTTTGGTTTGCATGTTATTTTTCACAGGTGGATTGTTCAAAATGTTCCTAAGTGTTTCTTATTCGAATTCGGCTCTTGTGGTTTTGCAGTGGTTTTACTGTTTTTTGTTTTTATTAAGTTGGTGCGTTTGTTTGTGTTAGTTAGTGTGTTTAGTGCGTGTGTTTGTTAGGAAAAATTGTTAACAAAAGTTTTGTCCGGGAATTAACAAAGGGGGAAATTGTTAGGACCTTACTTATTGTCAATTCCGTGAACAAACTTGGGTTTCATTGAGTTGTAATTTTCCTCTGTTTTTGGTCTTCCCGCTCGAGAGGGGAAAGTTGCGCTCGAGCGGAGTTTCCACCTTTGTAGTACTTTGGCTTGTCTGTAAAAATACTGTGAAGCGTGATTTTACGCTCGAGCTTAAGTTCCTGCGCTCGAGCATAGACCCTGGTTTGGAACACGCGTTTTAGTGACACCGCTCGAGCGGCAAGTCTTGCGATCGAGCAGAGATCGCGGCCATGTTTTCTATAAATATGTGTTTAAGTCTGTTTTTAGGTCTACGACTTCTAGATCTTCTTTAAGGGTTCTAGGGTTTTCTTCTGGGGCTAGTTTGCTAGTTTCTAGTTTTCTTTGATGTTTAATTAAGTATTAAACTCATGGTTTGATAAGCACACATCAAAGAGTTGTTTGATTGTTCAACTACAAGAGTGTTCTTCGGTGGAATCCGGAGATTCAAGCATAGAGTATTCAAAGGAATTTGAAGCTTGCGCAGTCGTTGATTCGACATGGATATTGTGGATTCAACATCAAACGAATCAATTCCGAGACGAAGGTTGCGGTGAAAGAGATACAGATTCTTGAAGACAAATTGGCAAAGTTTGGTAATTTGTTTGGTATATTTGTATTCTTTCTTTCTTTCATAGCGGATTGATTTGTGGCATTTCGCCCGTGGTTTTTTAATCACAATTGGAGGTGCTCCAATTGTGATTTTTTCCATGTAAAATATAGCGACCCCGGTCTTTTCCCATTTGATTGTTGTATCCGGACTTATGTTCCGTAGATTCCGTCACATTATTGTTGGTGTTGTTGTCCTTTAATTCTTTATTTTTTGAGTTATGGGTTGAGTTGGGCAGGTTTGTTACAGGTTGGTTGGGTTGGAAACCAAGTGTTGCTGTCCAGATTTTTGGACCTTCGCTCGAGCGAGGAGTTGGTCACTCGAGCGAGCTGTTGTTTTTGTTCTTCGCTCGAGCCAGGGTTTGGTCGCTCGAGCGAGAGTCTGCGTCTGGGCTTAGGACCTGAGAGATGTGTTTCTTGGCTCGAGCGAGCATTTCTTCGCTCGAGCGAGCGAGGTGTATGTTTTCGAATTCTTCGCTCGAGCGAGCATTTCGTCGCTCGAGCGAGCTTCTGGGTTGCAGACCTGAAGCATCGAGTTTTTGGCTCGAGCGAGCTTTCTTCGCTCGAGCGTGGATTTTTGTGTCTGGTCGCTCGAGCGACCATGTCTTCGCTCGAGCGAGCCTGTTCAGTTTAAATAGGCAACAGCGGGTTTTTTAATCAGTTTTCTATCTCTTTTTGTTTCGAAACCCTAGGTCCGACCATTCTCTCTCCATACTCACATTCTCTCCTAGGTTTGATATAGTTAGGGTGTGTTTTTACCCTAGTTGCTTTACAAATAAGATAGAGGAGAGTGAGGGCTTCCATTTAATCTGAACGGTTGTTGATTTGGAGCACTTTGGAGTTTGGGCTATCATCTCCGTCTTCTTCTTTTTGAGTTATTTCTTCGAGGTAGGGATTTCCTACTCCATTTATACGCTTTAATCCTAAGTGTTGGTATTTTGGTATGTGGGGGTAGTTTGGTAATTTTGGGAGAAACCTTAGGGTTTTGGCTTAGATTAATTTGTGTAATTAATTTAAGGAGAAAATGTGGAATTGGGTTTAATTCATGAAGTTGGGGAAATTATGAGATTAATGATATAGTTGGGTAGTTTAAATACTTACCTATGAGAATGTTGATTTTACATTCATTGTTGTATTTATTTCTTGTTTAGAAATAACTGTTTTGGGCTATCGGTGGAGGATAGTCGTGATTGTTGTAGACCTTGCATGTGGCTTAGGTATAACTGGAATTAAGTCACTTATGTTGACTGTTGAATTAATACAGAACATTACTTTTATTGATTATGTGTTGTATATGGTAATTGTGTGTTCCATTGCATATGCATGTTGTTTGGAGAAGATAGGGGATGAACTCCACGGTTTAGGGGAAGATAGGGGATGTACCTCTAAACCGGATTTGTTGGGAGGAGATAGGGGATGGACTCCAGTAGCATCACTCATATGTGTGCTTATTGATAATAGCAATATTGCTATTTGTTGTTGATATGATACATCATTATAATGTGTATCAGTTGGAAGTATGGAAGTGTTGTGGTTTGAGCTTTAGTCTCATTTATTTTTGTGACATCTGGATCACTATTATAGTTGGCCAGGTTCTGAGCCATAATGATATAATTGGAAAGTTGAATAAATATTGGAAAGTGAAAGGTGTCATAGACAATATGTCATAGACAATGTAGACATTCGTGTCATAAAATTGGAAATTGATTATCTTGTGTTAACCATGTATCGAATGCTAATGCTTTAGTTAATTCTTATGCTTGGTTTAGTATTTTTCTACTGGGCTGTGGCTCACCCTATATGGGAACTTCATTTTCAGGTTCAGGTGGTTCACTACCTCCAAGGACTTAGCTTGTGAGGATTTGGACTCGAAGACTTGCTTTATTTTATTTGTTTTATTTGAACAACTTGTAAACTTTCAAGCCTAGGGCTTTATTTGTTTTTGAGTTAGAACTCATGGAATTGTGTCCAAGTGTTGGCTTGGCAAGATGTAAGCCCATAGGGCATTTATTATGATGTTTTTATTTCATGGCACTCTGATGAATGGAATAAGATACTTTATTTCCTTATAATTCCGCATGTTAATATTATGTATTATGGGTTTATTTTTGAGGGCGTTACAACTTGGTATCAGAGCGTACCGGGTTTGAATACTTTGGGTACGTGGGAAGTGATTAGTATCACATTGGGTTCGTCTCGTTTGATAGAGACTTAGTGTAATGATTACATGCTTATATGATAACATGTTTATGTGATTATGTGGGTATGGAATGTAGTTCCTAGGATGTTGATTGGATCCTTGAGTCTCTGAAAGTCTTGTTGGAAAGGCACTTGATCAATGTTGTTTCCAACCGGAACTTTAGTGGCGCCTCGGGACTATCATTATCCAGGAATAAAATTCGTAGGTGCTTATGTGATTATGTGCTTACGTGGTGTGATTTATTGTTGTCCAATGTATTAGGACGTGAGTGTTATAGTTTTGGCACATTATTTAGAGTGCTAACGTCTTTGTTTCCTTTATTAGGATGTCAGGACGAGGACGAGGTCGTGGTAGGCGTGGTAGGCAGGCCAGGCAGGAAGTGCCTATACCGGAGGAAATTCCGGCAGTTCAGGAGGGTGTTGGCCAGGCCAATGTGGCCGAGCCAGTAGGACAGCAGGTTATGGGTGCTTTGGCCCGGGAGATAGCAGGGGCATTTCAGGCATCTGTTGGCATTCTGAGGGCTGCGAATCCAGCCCAGGTTGCTGTTGCTGCAGATGCAGGACCTTCTTTTCTGAAGAGGGAGTTCTTCCGGTCCAATCCGGATGAGTTTTTGGGGGATCCTAAAGAGCCGCTTAAGGCTGATGAGTGGCTCGAACAGACAACGAAAACGTTTGAGATGCTTGGCATCGAAGACGAGGGGTTGAAGGTGACCTTGGCATTTTACCAGCTGAAGGGGGATGCAGGTCAGTGGTGGAAATTCATTAAGGCTCGTATTGGAGGTACATGGGAGGCGTTTGTGAATGCTTTCCAGGAGAGGTATTTATCTCCAGCAGTTAGGGGAAGTTCAGAGATCAGTTCTGCCAGCTGAAGCAGAATAGTTCATCAGTGGCTGAGTTTGAGGCCTCATTTACTAGTTTGTCTAGATTCGCACCTGAGTTGGTGGCGTCTGAAGAGCGCCGGTGTATTGAGTTCGAGAAGAAGTTGAGGCGCGGCCTCAAATTGAGGGTTGTGCCGACTATGATTCGGGATTTTGGGCGATTGGTTGATGCGGCTGCTCATACTGAGATTATGATGCAGGAAGAGGAGGAAGGGCAGAAAGGCTCCAAGAGGAGTCAGGATGGCCAGGGTGATGGCAGGAGGCAGAGAGGTTTCACTCCTCAGCAGCCTCAGGGTAGCTTCTCTAGATCTACTTTTCCTGTGCCAAGTACTAGTTCGGGGAAAGGCAGTCAGGGAGACATTACTTGCTTCAAGTGTGGTCAGCTGGGCCACAAGTCTCCAGTTTGTCCTCAGAGGGGAGGAGTTCAGAGAGCAGCATCTTCTTCGGCTCGATCTCAGAGCCAGAGTCAGGGTAGAGGCCAGCCGCTCTCGTGTTATCAGTGTGGTCAGCCAGGGCACATGAAGAGGTATTGCCCGCAGTTGGGTGGCACACCTGGTGCATCTGGTTTGAGGCAGACTCAGGGTCAGCAGCCAGCTCAGTCGGGTCAGGCCTCGAGGGCCAATCAGGGGGCTTCTTCGTCCCAGTCTATGCAGCAGCCTTATGCTTCTAGGGGTGAGCAGGTTGATCAGGGACCATCTGGGCGCGTGTATGCTGTTACCGCGCAGGACCTAGTACCGGCTCCATCGGTGGTGAGAGGTACCTTCTTGTTTTGCAACTCGGTTGCTAATGTTTTGATTGATACGGGTGCATCTCATTCCTTTGTGTCTGCTGCATTTGCATCTGTTTTGGAGTTGGAGTTAGCACAGTTAGCCTCTCCTATTTGTGTAGTGTCACCTCTTGGGGGTGAGTTGATTTTGAAACAAGGTGTTAGGGGTTGTGATATAGAGGTCGATGATCATAGAATCCCATTTTCTTTTGTAGTTATGCCCATGAAGGGCTTTGATGTTATTTTGGGTATGGACTGGTTGTCGTCATACCGGGCAGTTATTGATTGCTACCGTCAGAGGGTCACTTGTTGTACCGTGACCGGGGAGTGTTTTCGTTTTCTGGGGGACCGGGTTGGTAGTGTTTTGCCACCGGGTTATGATCCGCGAGGGCGGAGTGAGCTTAGTGGTCTACTTGCTAGTCTTTCGATTAGTGAGGGTGATGAGACCCAGATTGTGTTGCCGAGGGTGGTTTGTGAGTATTCGGACGTTTTTCCCGAGGATCTTGTTAGTTTGCCACCTTAGCGAGAGATTGAGTTCTCTATTGATTTAGTGCCCGGCACGGCGCCGATTTCTATGGCACCTTACCGTTTTGCCCCAGCCGAGTTAGTTGAGTTGAAGGTTCAACTCCAGGAGTTGTTAGATAAGGGCTATACGTCCTAGTGTTTCGTCGTGGGGAGCACCGGCCCTCTTTGCTAAGAAGAAAGGTGGTGCTTTGAGATTGTGTATCGATTACCGGAAATTGAATCGGGCTACGGTTAAGAATAAATATCCTATGCCCCGTATTGATGATTTGTTTGACCAGTTGAAGGGTTCCCATTGTTTCTCTAAGATAGATTTGAGATCGGGTTATCATCAGTTGAGAGTCAGGGAGGAGGATATTCCTAAGACGGCATTCCGTACGCGGTATGGTCATTATGAGTTTCTGGTGATGCCGTTTGGGCTCACCAATGCACCGGCAGTGTTTATGGATTTGATGAACCGGATCTTCCGGGAATTCTTGGATCGTTTTGTGGTCGTCTTCGTGGACGACATTCTGATTTATTCACCTTCGAGGGAGGAGCACGAGGAACACTTGAGAGTGGTGCTTGAGTTACTTAGAGCCCATAAGCTGTATGCTAAGTTCGGGAAGTGTGAGTTCTGGCTAGAAGAGGTGAAGTTCTTAGGCCATGTAGTTTCTGGAGAAGGGGTGTCTGTTGATACATCCAAGACGGAGGCAGTGCAAGATTGGGCACAGCCTAAGAGTGTGTTTGAGATCCGCAGTTTTCTGGGATTAGCTGGGTATTACCGTCGGTTTGTGAAAGATTTCTCCAGGTTAGCTTCACCGTTGACTAGATTGACTCGGAAGGGAGTCAAATTTGTATGGAGTGAGACTTGTGAAAAGTCGTTTCAGGAGTTGAAGGTTAGACTGACCACCGCTCCAGTCTTGATTATTCCGGAGAGAGGGTTGGGTTATGCAGTCTATTGTGACGCCTCACGAGAGGGTCTGGGTTGTGTGTTGATGCAACAGGGGAAAGTGGTTGCCTATGGTTCACGTCAGTTGAAAATTCATGAGCAGAATTACCCTACGCATGATTTAGAATTGGCAGCTGTGATTTTTGCCTTGAAGATTTGGAGGCATTATCTTTATGGTGAGAGGTTCGAGGTATTCTCGGATCATAAGAGTCTGAAATATCTGTTTACGCAGAAAGACTTGAATTTGAGGCAGAGGAGGTGGATGGAGTTCATTGAGGATTATGACTTCGAGTTGCACTATCATCCGGGGAAGGCCAATGTTGTGGCCGATGCCCTTAGTAGGAAATCTGTTGGTGACTTAGCTAGTATAGCCATCCGGGAGTGGGAGATGTTGGGTGCAGTTGGGGAGTTTGATTTGCATCTGGGCGAATCCGTTGAGGCTGCAGCCTTATTTTCTGTTGTTGCACAGCCTACACTTGTGACTCGAGTGTTAGAGGCTCAGAGCGGTGATCTTGAGGTAGAATCTCTCCGAGAGAAGATTTCCAATGGGAAGGTTGAGAAGGGTTTGACGGTGTATCCCGACTTGAGTGTGAGATACCGAGACCGTTTGTTTGTGCCGGAGTCTTGCCGAGAGGAGGTACTCCGAGAGTTTCATCATTCGCGCCTTGCGGTGCATCCGGGAGGTACTAAGATGTATCAGGATTTGGGCCGCCAGTTTTGGTGGCGGGGTATGAAGAGAGATGTGGCAGCGTTCGTGTCTAAGTGCCTTACTTGTCAGCAAGTGAAGGCCGAGCATCAGAGGCCAGCGGGTTTGTTGCAACCCTTGCCTATTGCCGAGTGGAAGTGGGAGCATGTCACTATGGACTTCGTTGTGGGTCTTCCGAGGACTCAGCGGGGTAGTGATGCTATTTGGGTGGTTGTAGACCGGTTGACGAAGTCAGCGCACTTCATTCCTATGCGTGCTAGAGATTCGGTAGATCATCTTGCCGACTTATATACTCGGGACATAGTGAGGTTGCACGGGGTCCCAGTGACGATCGTCTCAGATAGAGATCCTCGTTTTACTGCTAGGTTGTGGCAGAGTTTGCAGAGTGCTTTAGGCACTAAGTTGACCTTTAGCACGGCTTATCATCCTCAGACTGACGGGCAGTCCGAGCGTACTATTCAGATCCTTGAGGATATGCTTCAGGGGTTGTGTTCTAGAATTCAGTGGGTCGTGGGAGAGGCACTTGCCATTGGTGGA